>JAPSGF010000003.1:15109693-15135754 GCA_035772895.1 Perdix hodgsoniae
ACACTAATATTTCACTGCACCTTGCTTCAGGTTTTCATGTTAATCCGGTAGGAAGAACAACTCTGTACTTCTAAGACTGGTTGTATTTTATACCGTCCTTTTCAATCTAGAAAATTTTACTTAATTTTCCTTGTGATCTCACTGTGTTTCTGTCCATTATTAAACTGTACACTGTAGACAGATTTTATTCATTTAGCCTTTCATGATTTGGTCAGTATTAGGTAATTTCTATTTTAAAATACTTCTGGATAGTTACAACAGAACTTGTGGTGATATTTCCAAAACAATCAAAGAACCGGAAATTTTTCTTCCCTATTTAGAAAATGAACTGGACATTTGACTTTTCTCTCTCTGTTTTTTTTTTTTTTCTTTTTTTTTTCCCCCTAAGTTTGTGTGCTGAACTATCTAGGCCAAGAAAATGTACTAAGGTTAGTCATACAACATTTCAACAGTAGTAGAAGGGACCATTCAGCACCTTAACTGATAATGTAGGGAGTAATAGATTATAAACTTCATAGGAAAGGTGTAAAAGAGCAGCAGTGTCACAGGATACAATCATGGCAGCACTGTGTAGCATTGTGTTACTATTAGGACTTTACTATGTCTGTGCTCTGTCCTACTGTTATACCTCAATTGTTTAGGAAAATATGCAATTTTCGTATTTTATCAAGACTTTCTGAAGATGGAGGTGGTACAAATTCTGCATAGCAGAGCATATGGACATTTTCCCTTCCAAAGCACTGGTAGTTAATCCTGCCTATGCAAAAAGGAGACATACTTTGTGTTTGTGGTTTTGTGGCTTTGGGTCATAAGTATGGGTAGCTTTGCAATGCGCTCTGATCCCCGTTGTCCTGGTCACCCGAGTACAGCTGTAAATTCCAAAAGGTAAAGATGGGTGGAGGATGGATGACATTTACTTAAGAGAGTGTGTTGCTATGACACACATTTCTGCTCTCTTTTCAGAGAAACAGAGTAGCTGAAACATTCCAAAAAGCCATGACCTGAGCAACCTAGATAAAGGTAATCAGAGAAAAGTAATAGATGACAGATTTACCGGATTGCCTTTAATCTGTGCTCCATTATATAATGTCCCCTGATGTCCCATATGTTGTTTCCTTCTGGTTAAGACTAAGTAAGAAGAAATATGGAGAAGCAGTTTTCCTTTCTTTTACACATGTATTTCCAACTCTTTAAGGGAGCTTTAGAGAGCCTGTCCCAGGTATGATCCCTCAGTAACATATACATGAAAAAGTAGCTGATCATCTCGGAAGAGCTGGTCTGCAAACCCAGATATATTTCCTCCCAGTTACAAAGGAGGGCTGATGCTTATAAGGAAGTATTTTCTCCTCAGATGTTGCATAGCAACGTCTGGCCACACAAGATGAAGAATCCAGTACGCTGAGAAGAAGATAAGTAGGATCCATTTCACTGCTGAACTTCTGCCCTCCTCATTGTACAGGAAACTTGGTTTTTAGTAGTCGCTGCCTAAAAGAAGATCTTTCTTTTTCAAGTAAGTGGCAAGTAGGTTAATAATCTATTGTCTGTACATTTTCCCCACCTCTCCTTTCTATCTCTGCATTTCTAAACAGAGTTTATCCGTACCAGTCATGCCAATTCCGCGCAATCTCTCAGATTCTACTGCATGTAAGGGAGAAAATGATTCTTTATTAAAACGACTGGATAATTTGCTCCTGTTTATACTGATTAATGCCCCTCAATTATGGACATAGAATGGATTGATTTCCTTATGGATTGATTTCTACATCACCAGGGAGCTGGAAAATCTGTGCAGAGCAAAAGTCCATAAAAAGTATTTTGGGGAGGGTTGAGATGGAGAATGCATTTCGTAAGCACTGCTCATCTGAATGTTCATATAGTCATACGTACAACCTAAGCACTCGAATGGGTGCTCTAAAATGGTAACAACAAATAAGAATAAGAATTTGCTACTTTATTTCACATGGGAATCAACAACAATAGAAATTGTTGAAGGCTTATATGAAAATATACGGTATTTAGGATCCAGGAAATAACATTTTTGATTTAAGCTTGTTTTTTCATGTGGTACTTTATTATGCGGGCTCCTTTTTTCCAGTTTTATTTTACTGTTACAGGAAATAATGCCATTTCATGTACCCAAGAGAGACACCAAGAAGGGCTATAGTAAGTAATAGACTGCTAAATAAATCAAGTTCAATCTGTCTTTTGCATACATCTGCTGTGTTTTAGTCTGTCCATGTTTCTGCTTTTCATCTACTGCTGACAAAAGCTCCCACAGGTGTAATGCAAGATGTCCACAGGTATTATAAATATCCCTTCATAGATCCCTGCTGAAGGATAAAATATAGGGTCAGCTCAAAGTCAGCCCTAATTTATTAATGCAAACAAGTATATTATTTGCATAGGAGAACGTTAGTCTGTTCCTTACTTAAAGAAAGATTTATAAAGATCTTAACACCAGAAGAAATGTATAAAACAAAACAATAGCTTTATTTATCAGAAAAAAGTGTTTGTGATCTCCAGAAAATATGTCTTACATCGGTGAAGAGAACATGAGGAGAATGCGGGGTGCTGCAGATTCCTTACACAAAATATATCACAGTAGTAAAGTCTGCTAGATGCCCTGTACTACCTTAGTAAAGAAAAATGATATAAGAAGAAAAACAATTTTAACTTCAGCTTATGTACATTAAGTGGAAAATTAAAATGTTTCTTTTTCATTTATCTGTATGTAAAAAGTGCAGTCCTGCATTTTGCTCTAATCAAACACAAATGGCATCCGTAAGAGGGAAAGCAAAATAATTTTTTCTCAAATGCTACTATAAGGAAACAATTCAATACTGTTGTGGGCGTGCCAGCTAGAGTACTCTGACATTGAACAAAACACAATTATGAAGACTGATGCCTCTGATAAACTGAGATGAGATGCTGGCCAGAAGGCTAAATCAGAATCTAACTTCACAGACAGCAGCCACATGTACTGAAGTTTGGGGAAGAACATTATTAGCTAAGAATAATGATTTTCTTCATATCCAAGCTGATATCTGCTTTCATTAATTTTAAATGCCTGTAAAGATGTCCTTATGCATTATGTGGTTTGCTGTTTTCATTGATCATCGAAACCCTCTTTTCATCTCTATCAGATCTTTGCTAATGTGATCCACCGTTAAAAGAAAAAGGATAATGGGACTCTGAATTCTGCTTTCATTTACTTTGTTGGAAGTATGGAATTAAAAACTGATTTCTGTGGATATATTCCATGTATCTCTAATATCACAATCTGTTTCTAGTGTTGCCTTCAGTACTGGAAGTGCAGTTTGGGTCTGCAGATTTGGCCCGGTGAGAAGGAAAACAACATAACAGGATTAGGATGAAGAGGGCATACAAGAATAAATCTTTGCAGTGCATAATTATGCAGTTAGACTTAAACAGTGTGGGGACATCATACATTAACTAATGACAACTTCTGGGATAAACAAATCTTCACTTGATATAATTTAAGAAGTCAGCCTTTCTGGTAAAATGTTCTGATGGCAAATGCAGATGTGTGTGCATACTTGTCTTTAACTGAAGACAGCCGTTAGTTATGTAATATGCACTATTTCAGACAAAAACTTGTAGAATTGTTTTTGTTATTGTCTTGTAGTTTTCCATTTCCACTCGTGGAAATGTGATTTGAAAAAATTAGATTCTTCCTTAAGTGCTCCAAGAGGAATTTGCTTTCCTGATCCAAGTGTTCTCTGTAACTATTTTTCAGACTCTTAATATTTTTTGGGACCCTTGATTGTAACATCAGTACAGCAATAAGTCCAAAATAGATATGCTGAAGAAAAGAGTGGCTTACAAATACATTTGTGTTTGAGAAACATTTAGATGTTGTACTTAGGGACATGCTTTAGTGGGAAATACTGGTGATAGATGAGCAGTTTGACTGAATTATCTTGAAGATCTCTTCCAACCTTGATGTTTCTATCTTTCTATTCTAATTTTGTGAAACACTGTCTCCTTTCCAGCAAAAAGAAATGTAAATGTTGGCTATCTTGGAATGAAACTCTTTCAAAAGTGCTCTCACTACCGTTGTGTTAGCTGCTTTTGCACGTGTTTTTATCTATTAGAAAAATGTATTACCTCACCTGGTTCCTTGCTGCACACAGCAGGATGCTAAAATCATCAATTTCTCTTCACTCCTTGTCATGAGGAAAGATGCTTTACTTTTCAGCTTTAGGGCATGCTGAATATTTTCTTTCCCCATTCAGGCAGTGAAGAGGCTATTAGTAACTTTGCCCCTTTTTTATTCTTTCTGTGCGGCTCACCTGAAAAATATGTAAGTAATCCATATTTCAGTGGCACAGTAGTTTTTGATGGCACTGTGCATCTCCCCATCTCTCAGCCCCTTCCCACTCCTGGCAACATCATCTTCTGTTACAGGTTATCCTAAAGGATTTCTTTCCAAGTAATGGGGACAAAGAGACTACAGTTCAACAAATTCAGTGATGGGTCTTGATGCAAAACTTTCAGTATGAATCAGAGACCCCAAATCCCTGTCTTCTTCAGGGTAGTTTCTAAACACTAGTTAGTTCCCAAGATAATTATATGGAGTAAAAAAAATTATTCTGTAAATGTGTTTCTCTAAAGATGTGCTGGAGAAATAACTCAGTATTTTACTTCGCAGTGAAACCAAAATTCCAGTAATTCTGTTTCCTTCCGGGGGGGGTGGGGGGGGGGGGGGGAGGACCAAAAACCAAAATTCATTGACTTTTGGGAAGTGTAAACAGATTGCATCTGCTTATATGTCTGATAGATT
Organism: Perdix hodgsoniae; assembly: GCA_035772895.1. Lineage (NCBI taxonomy): Eukaryota > Metazoa > Chordata > Aves > Galliformes > Phasianidae > Perdix > Perdix hodgsoniae. The sequence continues at coordinate 15,114,498 of JAPSGF010000003.1, forward strand.
ACATCTATCAGAATTTTTCTGGACGCTTTTGATTCTGTGGTTTTTGATTATGTGATTATACTCCCAAGCTTTGTCTCTGCATGTGGGTTTTCCCCTCCTTTTTGAAGAAATGCTTAGCTGTCTTCCAGATAGACCTACTACCTGCTTAAGGCTAAGAAAGTAAATGCATCTTTTTAAAGTATTACCAGCGCAAATGATCTTCCAAATTGCTTGACCGGCCACCTGAAAATAGCTTAATTAGCCTTGGTTTTTATGATCTGAGCACTTGGTAATTTTTAAAAAAACAAGACCACTTCTTAGTATTGGAAAGAGATTATATACAGGTGTTCTGACATCCTTTATCTTTGCTGTGCAAATGTGCGAGTTAGGTCCTCATTCAGGACAAATTCAGCATGAAATTTTACCAGTGCAAGTCTCAGTGGACACTGAGGTGAGCAGAAGGAGCAGAGTATGTTCCTAAAGAACTGTCTTTTTGAAACGGAGTCTTTATTTGATAACATTTTGTCACATTACACTTTCTGAAGTAAAAAGCTTTTCCAGGACAGTAATTCTGTTGTATTCAATAATACTGTGTTTTCAAGGGTACTCTATACCCATCCTCATGTACCCATTTCCTTCCTTACTTGAGCATTTTAGAGGTATTATCAATATGAGGAAAGAATGTTGGGGGGAAAAAAAAAGAATTGCATGTTTTATTGCTGTCAGTGATCATCTGCTCAGACAAACATCTATGAAAAGAGAATAATTAGTGGACAATACTCGTAACTCATTTTATGAAATCTATGGCCTAGATGGTGCAAGACATTTCTAGCATGATATTTGTTTTGTGAAAGGAAGACAGTTCCAGTTTAAATCATTTACTCACTGAAAATCATTCTGATGAATGACTCCTAAGACCCAAAACGAAACTAATTTGTTAGTTACTGGCAATTCTTTTAAATTCATAATTATTAAGCATCTGGGTCCAAATTCATCCCTGATAAATCAAAGTGAAATAAATGGGATTGCACTGGAGTATCTTACATTCTGTTACCACTGACTCATTTCTGTGAAAAGGAAAAATCTCAACAGCATGAGGCTCAGAGAATGCACACACAGTTCCTATTCAAATCTATGCAAGCTATATCCTCATGAACAACAATTTAAACTCTTTGTATGGCTGGATAGTCTCATCAATAATGTGTACACGCATCTACACAATTTCCTTACCTCACAAGTATTTGACCAGTAACAAATCACTTAATGAAATGCAGACTACAGAAATCTAGAATATATTTGCAAAAAAGAAAGGACAAACTTTGCAGTGTGAAATTTTCAATTAATAAATATGTAAGTACAGTCAATGACAAATTAAATGTATCTTAAGATGACATTTTTTCCATAATTTTCTGCATGATTTTGACTGTTGATGTTTGTACTCAATAGCATTTAGCACACTGGAGCATGCTCTGTAATGCTGATTAATGCTTAGTGACAGTTTCAGTTTAAATCTTAGCTAGGAGAGGGAAAGAGACTATGAGTCTTTCACAGAGGTTAATGAAGTAAAGATAATCAAGGATTGTACTGTACTTCTCTGCTTATAAATAGAAGCAAAACTGATTTTTTTTGTTAAGCTTATTTGAGAAATCACTTGCGTGTTGGCTACATGCCATAAATGCATACATGCATTTGCACATACATGCATACATGCACTAAACTTCAGCATTGATTTTCTCCCTTATTCTTTTCTGTTTGCCTAGAAATCAATCTTCTATGAAGTAGCTATCTATATTATAATGTAAGTTTCAGCCATAGCTGGTCTTAGGCTTTCTCTAGACAGAACTTGCACAACAGTAGTCACAAGTAACCAGCAATAAGTATGCAAAATACATGCATGACAGTGCTTCTTTGTGAGGTAGTACAGCTCTTCAACCAAGACTGATATCCTGTTCCTTAATAAAAATCCCAGAGTCTCTACTCTGGAGTGCATTAATGCTGACTTCAGTGCCTTATATCTACCAGTTGGCTAAACCACTGTATTGTATAGCCTCTTACACAACAAAAAACTAAGCTACATTTCAAGCCAGGAATACTGTCTAACCAAGCTGGAAAGCATTCTTGAAAGCTCTTGCTCCAGAGTTATTGACCCACACAGGAGTCATAACACATGTAGGTCTATGCAGCTACCTATCTATATTGCCTATTCCTCATAGTATAAAGTTGATTGAATCACAGGCAATTGATACAATTTCCAAGTAAAAATAAGTAATATATAAGGTCTAGAATTAATCCATACTTCAAACTCTTCAGAACACAAGTTTCAGGATGTTTTAGGTTCTCCCCATATCGTGCTGAGTGTAGATCATACTAGGCATACAAACAATTTTGAAAAATTGATTTTTCCCTCAGGGTCTGGGCAGATGATTCTTAGAACCACCACTGTGTAAGAAATATTAGCTTCCCTTTATACTCATTTTCTGGGATTGACATTTTTAACATCCTGCAGTTTGTACCAAATGTGACATAATTGGCATTATACTTCTGAAAAATTTCTAGTACCAGTAAAATATTACCAGCTAAATTAAAGTTCAGGGAGTTCGGATGATAAATCTAAAAGAAGACCACCCAAAAGCTGCTGATTTTATTAGTATTTTTTTGGGGTAGAATCAGTTAATTTTGTGTGGTTGCATTAGCTTAGACTACTCCAAGCAATGGAGATCCAGAGAGATCTGAGTAAACTAGATGACATACTTAATAATAAGACTTACCTGAAAAATGTTTTCCAGAAGTCTCATCACATACAGAATGAAGGCAGTATTTGAGAACCGTGTCCTGTCTCTATTTTCACTGTTTGATAATGAATAAATACAGTATACCAGACTATTTATTACTATATATTCTGTAATCAAAATTAGTTAAAGATAGTAGTCCTAAGGGTTCTGTCCTCTGACAAGGCAGGGACATACAGAAGCTGGGTAGGAGGACTCTGTAGCTGACTGATTTATTGTCCAGCACATACAAAAGCATGTTGGATCTGTGGTTCAGCATGGCCTATTACCTGAGATACCAGCTGTGTTCCCTTTGCTTCTTTTCTTATAACTGGTATGTCTGCATGCTCTCTTCTTTTGTCACTATGTTTAAAGAAATTGTGAATAATAACAAGGATGTTTATTTTCATGCTAAGTTTCTGTAAGACCATTACATGTTACCACCTCGTGTCATTAGCAATAATATATTGAGGCTGATAAGGAAGTCTAAAGAATGACTTATGAATATTAACTGTTTGTGAATCTGAGCAATGACACCATACATGTAAGATAGAATTCTGATCTCCCATCAACTTGTTAAATACTAGTACAGCAATTGTATCAGAAAACCTCAGCAGATGTGCTTTTAGTCTCTGCCTGAAATGTGTTAGTCTATGCATCCTTCTGCTGTAAGCAGCTCACCTAGCTTCTAAGTTCCTGTTTGCTGGAAACTTGATTAATCAGGATGCCTGATATCAAATGCAGGCAATCTGAATACTGACATTACTTTTCAGCTTTCTTACACTACAAAAAGACCAGTTCTTGAAATGCTGAACCGTTTAAAATTCTTCACTTGAAAATCTTTCAGAGTTCCCCTGTAGATAATATAGGGAGACTGCATATTTATTCCATAATATCAGTTTGCTGGAATTTAAATAATAATTATATGAGGCTTAGGGTTTCATTTCTGACCCACAGTTTGGTCACAGCTTTCACAGAGCCTGGCAAATTAGTAGGTAGCTATTAACCCAGTATTTGTAAGTTCTGCTTCTCTAATTTCTGTTTAAGTTTATTCTTGATCCAACTGAGTCAATTCCCAGAAATTTCCCCAAAATTTCCCAAAAGTATTAGGTGAAGTTTCCTGTGATACCATTGTGCAGTTTCCCAATTTGCAGATGAACTGCTGTCTCAGTTCATATAGAGAGAAATGGTTCCTACAGCCTGTGTGGAAATCTTTCTGCAGAAACCTTATATACCATGGAAGATTTTACAATTTCATTAAAGGCTCAGCAGGATTTGCTTTAGCACATATTGCATTCTGTGAGCCAGCAAGGCACCTTTCCAGCTGATTTGCATTACAGGAAGATTATATAAACTGGCAACCTGCAAACAGTTCTTCAGGAAAGAGTTCCTTAGTTTGTGAATGTCCTGTTTTTCCTTCACACGGGTCAGGCAGTCTGACCCCTTCAGTGCTTATCTACAGATCATGAACATTAGCCACTCAATTCATCCAGCTTGGTATCACAATTCCAGTGTTTCTTTTTGTCTGATGATTTCCTGAGGCCCCTGGAAATGATGGTCTGAATAAACAAAGAGGTACCATGAGCACCACATGTGGTCTCTGCCCGTCTTCTGCCTGCTGCTGCTATCCTGTCAGAAGCTGTCTGGCTGCATCCACAGATCACAGAGATCAGGCAACAGTGCGAGATGCTTTCTTTCACTGCCCTTGCATTGCAGTGATCTTCACCCCAGTTGGCCAAACATTCCTTAGATGCAAGTCTAAAACCCCTGTAGCCATCTGCTGTCTGTATGGGGCTGTGTTAAACATCTTTACAGCTCAAGCCATCTATTGCAGAGCATTTTGTAAATTTGCCAAAGATGACCTGCATTCTTCCCAATCTTCTTTTGGTTTGTGAGTGCAGCAGTGGCTCAAGAATTGGAAAAGAAAGAGCAAAATTGCCTGAAAATGGTGGCATAATAGTTTTGAACATGTGTGGTATTTTGCAAACTTAGGTACCAATGTACTTTTATAGCCTTCAAACAGAAGTAAGTTACCTTTAAATGCTTACAAAGTCTTTCCTCCTCTCAAGACTTTTTCCAAGGAAGTTTTTAAGTGCCTTCTGTATGTTTTCCATGAACAAACATTTAACTTAGCTATTAAGTTGGAGAACATTTTTAGGCAATTTCCATCACTACTCAATTGTGTTCATGTAGCTTTTAATAAATAGTGATATGCCGTTTAAAATAATTGGCAAAAGAAATCAGAAGGAAATGTTCAATTTCATTAGATTACCGTGCTTATATATATATGTATCTGTCTATCTAAGTGTATGAATGCTGTTCCAAAAGTAATGCCTCCTGTTTATTAGGTTAACCCTCAATGTCAGAGACAGATATTGGTGGTATAGCAGTGGAGGATGAATTTCCCACCAATACTCCTTTAAATGTGGTTGCTGTGTGACAGATGGCAATGGAAGGGTACTCTGACAGAATGGTGTCTGACATGGGAGTGCTTATGAAACAAAGGTGTGTCACTGAATTCCCTCATGAAGAAAAAAAATGGCACCTACTGACATTTCATTTGTGCTTGCTGAATGTTTATGGTGACCAAACAGTGGGTGTGAGCACAGTGATGTAGTGGGTGGTGCATTTCAGCAGTGGTGACAGTGGGTCACCTCTATTAGCGCAGATTGTTATGAGCTCAGCATGCAAGTTCCTGTTAATTGCTGGCAAAATTCATGGCTAATGGTGGTGACTGTTGCAAAAGATCGTTTTGTAGCTAAGAATTTACTCTATTAAATGGTGTTATTGTGCTCTTTGCATCTGCTGTAGTTTCCATGGAAATAAATAGGATGCAATACTCTCATAGCATCCAACATACATGAATGCATCTGCGCATTAACTTACTCTGAAGTGTATATATACACATCTATACATGTACAACTTCGTATGCATGTAGTGCCTATAATAATTCTTGTGGAGAATTCATTTTGCATGATTTCTGCACAGGAGGGATTTCCTTTATGTTCACTCACTTGTGACAACTGTATCAGAAATCCAGTGCTTTGACTGTGTCCCTTAGAATAACATTTCTCTCACTGATGAAGGCAGGGGCAGTTCCTGAGATATTATCTGGTCCTGTGGCCCTTTGCTTTAAAGAAGCTGGAATCACTTAAGGTGTAAATGGGCCCACAGAGAAAAGCTTCTGCAATTCTCGATGGAAAGTATGCGGTTAGGGAGGAATATAGCATCAGATTTAATTTGTTTGTAATTTTCTTCAAACTTTTCAATAAACAAGAAAAATCTTATTTTTCAGAAGTTCAGAATATTTCAGTGAAAATGCTAATCTCTTTAAGACTTTCACACTTCATTTTTTTTAATACTTATATTCCAGATTTCAATTTTTTCAATTAGCTTCTGCACAAAAAGGAAGTAAATAATTTTGATTTTCTGGCATGGAAATTCTTTCCTTGTTTATTTGTTGCAAAGGAATTCAGAAATTAATTCAAAGTGATCACAGAAACATTGAGCTTGCATTGATGTTTCATCTTTTTTCTGTAATTTCAAGTTCATCTTCAAAACATTGTGTAATAATCAAACAACGTATCCATCTCTGATACAACACTTTTTTCCTGAAGCTTTTCCTCTATGCTTTTAGACTTTTTTTTTCCCCCCCGATTCTTTTTATTTGCATTCCATAAACAATATGTGAAGAAAGATATGTTGGTTAAAAAATAAGAAGAAAATAGTACTAATAAACTTATGTGGCTAGGCTTGTTTTCAAGATGTGAACAAATCCATTTATGTCTTCATTTAAGCAGAATTGCACTTAATTATTCCTCATTTTTTAGGAATTTTTATAGCATTCTCAAGCTATATTAGCAGATTATAATGCGAACATAATTTTGTTACTCTGCAGTTTGTTTTTCCACCCTGAGGAAGAAGAAATGTTGAATGTCCAGAATTGAGCTGCCACCTTTCTCCAAATAAGAACCATTTAGAAAAGATGTGTTTGAAAGAAGCAATCTCTTCAAACTGTTTTTTACACACCTTTCGATTGTACCCTGCCTGTACAGTCACAGGCAGTTCCCCCACAGCCTGTTATCAGACCTCAAAGGTCTGATACCTCAATACCTCAAAGGTATTGTTACCCCTGTCCTGTGCAGCACACAGTTCTGGTTTTCCTTAAAACAAAACCTCATCTGTTAATTTTTTTTCTCTTTTCCTTTATCTCTTATGTGGGGCAACATATGCTAGATAAATTGTAGGTGTGTATAACAGCATCCCTTTGACTATTTGCTAGGAAAATCGAATTTGTCTAAGTGTTGGGCACTTAGCAGATCTAATTGAATGAGTAAATGAGGCTTTAATCAGCTTGATAAATGGCAAGATATGACTTTAAGAAGGCTGTAAAATTTGTAGAAGAGTGGTGTTTGGTGCTGTTGTGAAGTTCTTTCATCTTAAGAGCAAAAACAACCTGCAGATGTAATTTCAAAAATGACCAGAAGGACAGTTACCTCATGTGATGGTAAGTGGAATTACAGCTAAGCCCTTCATACCAGTGATGTGCCGGGCTGGGAGATTGAAATGTAGCTGAAGAGAGGCTAGGGAAGCCAGCTGTGCTTGTAGATACCAGCTACTATACAAAATTGATACAGTTCTCTATTTTTCCCACTTGAGAATACCTTGTCACTGCTCACAGGATAAGCCTAAAACGTGCACACAAAGCAGAGCTGAAGTGAATGTCTACCATGGTTGTGTTTGCAAGCTTAATTTTGGGACAAATATAGTGAGATTACTTTCTGTCTTTCTGCTTTGCACACCTATTTCTGTGAGTAGCATCATTATGGAACAAGAATGTTCTGGTGAGGTCAGCACATATTACGCCCATAAACAGATTTGTGACGGCTAAAGCATTTTGCTTGAGAAGTCTCCTGAATGTGGCACTCAAACTACTATTAAAAGCACTATCAAAGTACTAAAGCCTTGGGGCAGGTGTTCTGCTGAGGAGTTACCAAGCCACTTAACTATTTTTTGGTGGTTATACCAATCACTACAAATTTGTGTTGATGATAAAACAAATCCAGATAATATCCAAGATTTAAAGTAATTGATGAGAAAAAGGACAAGATCTCGTTGTCCTGTGCAAAAATCAAAGTAAATTTATTCTTCTCTGGTTTGTGCAAATCTATGCCGTTTTCTCCTTGTAACACTGACATCCCACTGTTGGTTCAATCTGCTGTAATCCTGAGGTCTCTGTCTCGGGTAGACACAGATCTCCTAGGGTCTCTGAAAAAGTAAACTCAGCTTGACAGCAGCGTTAAGAAAGTATTTGTGGAGTAATGCACCTGCTTTTCAGCAAGTTTTGAAGCCCTATTCCCTGCCTGTGCTGCTTGTAGCTAATGTTAATTCTCTTCACTCCATCTGGCACTGCTATACTGTTTAACAGTGTCACGGATCTGTGTTGCCTACGTCATGAACAGGTTGAACATAATAGCTATAAAGTACAATAAACTCTTGCAGATAGCTATGAATCTACAAACTCCTAACTGTACGATGTATTATTTATACTCTCCTACAAAAACAATACAAACAAACCTGGTAATTACTGATAGAGAACAAAATAATTACTTGGAAAAGTTTTAAAGTAATTAGAATAGCTGATTTTTGCCAGAGAGGCTATCAAAGAATAGTGGTGCAAAATAATTGATTAACCTACCACTGCCTCTTCACTCAACTAAACGTTTATTTTTTTGAGTACTTATTAGTCTAACAGCAGAGTATGAAATAGTTCCATGTGGAATCTGCTATGATTTTTTTAAACACTCCCAAGGAGAATAGGAAGACTCTGCTACTGATCTACTTAAAATATATCTGAATCTATTTCCATTTTGCCTCACTCTTTCCCTTTGCATAACAAAGCAATGGAAACATATTTTTGACATACATTAACCTGTCCATTTAAAATGCATGCGCATATTTCAAGAACCAAGTTGATAGTGGCAGTATTTATCTTAAAAATGTCCATTATCAATGTTTATAATCAAAATATTTATCATCAAAATGGCCAGCAAATGTGAAAGAGCTAAATACCACTTTTATTTTCTTTAATCAACAGTCTGTTGCCTTCTAGAAGACATTTCAACTTTGTTTTCTATTTTCATTTATCAGCTGTATAGATAAATGGAAAGTTTAAGACTTCACAGCACAAGATAACAGGAAAAATAAAAGTAAAATTACCTACTACAATGAACACTGTGTTTGCTAAGTTTCTAAGATGGTAATTTGAAACTAGATGAAGACTGAGAGAGAAGAAGATCCCCTTTGCTTGTATAGGCTGCTACCCAGTAAATAATTGGGCAGGGTCCCTATCTTTTTCCAAGAATGACTTAAGTTTTAAAATGGCCTGTGTTTTTGCCAGGTGTGGAAATTTCTATCTATTATTCAGGTATATGATTTTAGAGCATTCCCAAATTTGAGGTATCACTGATCCTCCTCCACTTCTGGCGGCTTTTATTCATCTGATTTCTGAGAGAAAAGTCTTTTGGTTTTAGTATCTGTATTTCTTGAGTGAGGGGCCAGATCTCATTCTCTCTTCTACTTTGCAAGGAAATTGGAACCAGAAGGTTGAAGTCATACAATAGGGTAAAAACAGCTTTTTATTTTATTTTTTTCTTTTAATTATATTCTTTCTCAGTTTTTTTAGTGATGCATTTGCAGTTATTGTTCTAGAGTTCTTGAAATGAAACAAAATCTTCTGGATTGCCTATGACTGCAAGTCTACGCTATGAGAAAAAACAAGGTGTAGAAAATGGAAGGAAATGCATCTAAAAGTGCTTTATTCAGTAAAGCATCCTCTATTTCACACTACAACAAACAGCCATTAGTGGTTATCTTAAAGTCATCTGGCAGGGCCCAAAGTTTTGTCCTCCTGTCTCTCCTAGGTATGAACAAGCCACAGCAACCAGAGATAGTAAAAGAATTTCTCTTTGTTCTTCCAAAGCTCTTGCCATCTGTCCTGATACTCCTATGAGATTTACACAGCACACAATAGGTAAGCACAATGCTGTAAAATAGTAAACCCAAGCCTGGGCTCTTCATTACCTCATCCGAAAAGATGTTTCACTACTATGTTGCAGCTGGTCAGACATTAGCTGAAAAAAAAATAAATCAGTTAAGGTTTCAGTTCAATGGATTTCTAAATTAGGAGTGTGAAATCAATGCAGTGCAATGAAATCAACGTAGAGGAGGCACAAGGACTCAGATATGACACTGGCTGTGATAGCTTGCTTGTATGGCAGAGGTGAAGCAAATCTTATGAAGTATGTGTCTCATGCTTTAATCAGGTTAACTAAGATGATATCACAGAGGAGTCTGCAGCCTACCATAAAAGCCTGTAACTCAGCTGAGAGATATTCATGAATGCTGAGAGCAATCTGTAGGCAGAGGCAATGGCAATTAAGACTTAGGAGTTACATCAACAGAGCCAATACAAAGACACCACACCATGATAGAAAAGTTTTCTGTGAGCTCCTGAGCCTCAAAACCCTTCATAGGGGCAGATATTACTTCCAGGTTGGATTGCTTCCTCAATCTCCCAAAGCTGAACTGAGGAAAAGAGAAAGCAGATGCGCATTTAAAAGCTGGCAACAACTGCTATCTTAAAGTTCGAGAGCGTTCTCCTACTGGTCATTTATATCTCATTTGTCACCTTCTCAATCAGTTTTGTGTTGAACTTGCCTGCGAATATTTTCCCTGCCCTGAAGTTCCTCCTGCACTAGCAGTCCTGCCACATTCACAGCATGACCCTCTGCCACCATTCATTGCTGTACTCACAATCTCAAGATGCTGAGTTGGTTGGCCACTCTCACGGCCATTCACCTTCATCCCTGTTGAGAATTTCTAATATAGTCAGTTTTTATCTGCTATAACAATTTTTCCTTATTTACTTTCCTCTTGTATGTACCTGCATAAGGAGACTTGTCAATGCAGACGTAACTTATGCACAACAGAGACCAACCTTGGATCTGTGCAGCTGCTGTTACTACTCAAGGTGAAGGTGAGAATGGTGTGTTGGACCTGTATGTTTGACAAAAGCATGTCGGGATGATTACAGGAATACAGAATGCCTGAGATTGGAGAGAATGCCTAGTATCATCTAGCTCAAACTCCCTGCTCAATCAGAGTTCCTCATAGTGCATTACCCAGGGTTGTATCCAGATGGCTTTTGAATATTTCCAGAGATATCCAAATACTCCATAGCCTCTCTCAATAGCTTATTCTTGTTCCAGTGTTCTGTTATCCCCACAGTAAATAAGTTTATCCTCGTGTTCAGTGAGACCATCATGTGTCAGTTTGTGCCCATTGCCTCTCTACTGCTGAGAACAGTCTGGGCCCATTCATTTGATACCAGCTCTTCAGATACTTTAACAAACTGATCAGACCTTCCTGAGCCTTCTTTTCTCCATAATGAACAGTCCCAGCTTATTCAGCCTTTCCTCATATGAAAAATGTTCCGTTCCTTTAACCATTTTAGGGCCCTTTGCTCAAATCATTCCAGGAACTCCATATCGCTCTTGCTCTGGAGAGCCTGGTACTGGACACATCACTTCAGATCAGATGTCACCAGAGTAGAGTAGAAAGGATCTGCTGATTGTACTATTCCTGAGGTGTTTGCCTTTGTTGAATTTCAAAAGATTCCTCTCTGCAAATCTCTCCAGTCTGTTGAGATCCTTCAGAACGTCAGCATAGCACCCTTGGGTACCAGTCTCTAGTCCTAGTTTTGTATCATCAATAAACTTGCTGTGAAGGCAGCCTGTCCCTTCATCTGAGCCGCTGATGTGTAAGTTAAAAAATACGGGATCCAGTATTTACCCTTGTAGGACGTGGCTACCTACAGAAATTCAGCTAGATATTGTGTCACTGGTCACAACCTCTGAGACCTGCCATTCAGCCAGTCCTCACAGTCCACTTGTCCATTCCACCCTTCCTGAGCACGCCTATGAGGATGTCGTGGCAGACAAGGTCAAAAGCCTGGATAATGCTTCTCAGAAGGCTGTTTCTCAAGCTGGTAGATGAACACATAAAGAAAAGATCCAGCCTAAGTCTCTGTGCACAAACATCCTAGCAGCACAATTGCAAATCAGCATAGAAATGCATACAAAGCAATCTCATACAACAGTTGACACACCTAGTGTACATACTAGCTAAACGATACAGTCTTGAGCTAAATTTGACAGTTCCATTTAAAAGGCAGTAATGTAGTGCAGTGTTAGTGTGACTGAACTCTGTTTTTCCAGGTAACCAAGCTGGGTACAATATTAATGATCACAGACTGGCCTTCTGCAGATCTGCAAGGATTTTTACAGAATAAATTGTTGCCCTTAAGCCTCACAAAACCTTCTGAAGGATTGCCATTATTGGTTTTGCACTCCTCAGTCCCTTAGCACTCCACAACCTGTGAATAAGCTGCTGGGTACGAGTCTGGCTGGCTTTAATACTTGGACCTGGTATCGTTCAGGGCTCAATCTGCATCAAAGAACAGGAGAAGGGAAATACTCCCTGAAATACTGCCAAACCCTGCTGTCTCAATCTTTTAACAGACATCACCAAGATTCAGAAATTTGTTCCACTTAGTGAAATACTGAACTGTGAAATCAGTATAAAGGCTATATGTATTATTTATTCTGCCTGAGAGCTGGAACAAGATCCCTAAACTAACAGCCGGATTAATCTTGATGTGAGACAGCATGACTGAAAAGTGGCCAAACATGTCTGAAGTGTGGAATATGCACTCTTTTCTTCAGCCGGATCTGTGCTTTGAAACTTATACCAAAAACAAATTAGGATTTGGTCCAGTTTCTCTAACCATAGACATTTTGGGTAATGAATAAATAGATTTGACTGCCAGGCTGCTTAATTTATTTGATTTACTTAAAACATTGGAAAGTGATATAACCCCTGTTAAAATGATGAACTGTCATCAGGGTGAAATGGATGAACATAAAGACTGCTTCAGATCCTGTGCTACAGGGTTCTTCCAGGACTGGATTTTCTTTCCTGGTTTCTTCAATTCCCAAGAGATTCTTCTGATATCTCATTGCATTTCTTTGCTAGCTTTTTCAGCAAGTCCAGTGTAGAAAACAACAGGAATCAGAAATGAATTTTAGTGATTCTTAGCTATTGGAATAGGCAGGAAACACCTCTTAAAAAACCTAGTATAACATGTAACAAAATCTGGGTCAGCCCTGATTCTCATCAAAGCTGACAGACCCTCCTACGGAAAATAAAGGAATCGTTTTCTCAAAGTTAAGGCCTGTCCTATGTGCAACTGAGTCTAACTCAAGAAATTTGTTTCTTTCCAGTTTCAAGTATATCATGGCACTTGGTACCATTGCATCTTAGTCAATGCCTGTTTGCTTATGGCAAATAGATAAACATTCTGAAGTGATTTCTATGCTGTGAGATCTAGGAACTGCTTGTGGGTTTTTTGAACTTCATTTCATTCTCCTTTTCTAATTCTGCATGTAAGTGATGCAAAGCAAAAGAATGGCATACTCAGCAACAAATATATTACATTTTACTGTAAATATCTCTCTGCTGAAGTGCATTTGAATTTAAAGTAGCTTTAGTCACTCTGAAACAGTTTTTCTGCTGCCTGTAAGATTCCACATATAAAATAGTCTTGGTTAAACTCAAAAATAATGAAGCAATGGGCCACTTCGGAGACATGACGCTCCTTGGAAATACGAGACAAATATTTTCAGAACTGAATCAAAAATAAATGTGGGAAGTAAATTATTTTTATTTAAATCCTTCTTTTTTGGTCCTAGTATTTAGGACCTCTAAAATTTAGGATTCTCTAGGGACAGAAGTGGAAGTTCTTCACTATTAAACATAGCTTTTCTGTTCATTTTCAGTAAGTAAAAAGCTCCTAAAGTTAAGAAAATTAAGCCATAGTAATTGTACAATGACAGTATGCCTGTTCCTTTTGTGTACAGTTCCACTGTTTTTCAGTGGGCATTCAGAAGGACCTCCCAGCTGAAAACAGTATAGAACACAGGATAGCTAGATTTTCCTCTGATGTGGATGCTCCACAGATAGTCTTGCAAATTCTTTCTTCTGTTTCACTTCACAGCATTTTCTATGATTTGACCATTATTTTCCATTATAAAAACATTAATTTTTGGCTTTGCCTTTGAGCAATAGCAAACAAATATTTTTTTCACCAGTTATAGTAAAAAAATGCCACCCCAAACTCACACACATTTATCCTTTGAAGAAAAAGTACCATCATGACACTGGAAGCAGAGGAAAAGGAGAAAGTGGATGTGTAATGAAGTTTGTTGTAAACTATAAAGGTCAATAGGACTGCAATTTGCTGTCTTAAGTAACTGTACTGTACTAAGCAATAACATAATCAATGGGGAATATATATATATATATATATTTATATATAAATATATTTAAGAATATAACATTTAAAAACAACATGGTTAAGGATCTTCACTAAATCAAGTTAGTGAATTAGATTGAGTTATTTCATGAAAGGCAGGAGTGCAGTCTTCAGGGTGATTCAACCGTATTGCTACTACTTTGTAGTTTGCATTATCTCTATGAGTAGCTGGCCTAAGCCTATTACTAGGAGAATGTGGGTCTTCTCTGCTGAAGAGGTTTGCATTTTTATTTCCTTTATTTGATTGTTATTGATGTTTTCTTCTGTTCTCTGTTGCTACTAGAAAAATAGTCAGTTTCTTTTCTTTCTCTTTTTTCTTTCTTTTTTTTTCCTTAATGTTGTTGATGTTCATAATGTATTTCCAGAGAGGAAACTTACTAACATTTTGACTTTAGCTCAAAGCTAAATACTTCCACCCAGAATAATATTTGATAGATTTCAATTTTAAACTAAATCAGTGTTTCATTTTTCAATTTTTGCTGGAGTTTTCAAGCTGTCTACAGACAAAAAGAACACTCTGTGCACCAAAGTAGTCAATCTGTTTTAGCTAGATGTATGATACTTTTATTTCTGCCAAAAAGAGCTCTGAAGTCTAAGAGAAGCCTAACATTCCATTATCTTCAATGCAAATTGCTACCAAGCATCACCACTTAAAAGCAAAACCTGTGGATAGAGATTGTACATCCATTTAATTTCTATAAATTGCTTATTTTCTCAATTCAGATAATAAAAAAACCAACTGTCTGTAAAAATGATTTTGAATGAATTATAAGATGCTTTTCTATGAAAGCCATGAGACTGGGAAGACTAATACTAACTCTAATCAGTCAACAGCACAAAGTTGCACAACTTCAATCAAGATTTCCTGCTGATAGCAGTGCAAGTTGACTGAGGAAAATGCTAGAGAATATTTATTCCTCCAAAACGTCTTTGTGAGATAAATGGGAAATGAGAGAAAGAGGGACAATATGCCTTTTGCTGAATTGATTTAACAAAGTTTATTATAGTTTCAGCTTTCTATTTTACCAAAATTTTTATCTTCTCTAGAAAGGTAGTTCTGTTTTTAGCTTCCTTTGGAAAAGGAAAGGTCAGTGTGAACTCTGTTTTCATAAGAACAGGAATAAACACTAGGGTAATAAAACTGTTAAATTTATTTCCATCTCAGTAATAACAACATTCCTTTCTGTTTCAACAGTTACTATGGTTTGTCTGTATTTTTAAGACTTTCTAATCTCTGCAATTTTCTCCCACATATTTCAGCCTTCTTCAGAGCAGGCAAAAGAGGAGCTCCTCCATCACTTTCTTTCTATCTACAGAGAAGTCATGGTATCAAGCAGTCAGTCATCTGTCTCCTTCCCTGGCCTCTCTTTGTTTGTTCAGAGGTTCACTGTCATCTGAGGACTTCTTTGCACCCACAGCTTTGTGTTTGGTTTTCTAAATTTTCCTGTGTAACCTTTCAGGATTCTGAACATTACTCAGAATGTGGTGTTAACTGTTCTAGGCCTTCTTGTAGATTACATTTCCAATGCAAGTGTTATTGCACCTGACAGGAGGTATCTTGAGTTTCAATCTAATTTTAGAACATAAAGATTAATGGTTCAATTCTGGTGATTAATTAATCACTGTTGCTTAGGAACCAGCAACAGTGACCTATTACATCTTTTATAGGCAAATTGAGGGCAATTTCAAATAGTGAGAAACATCAGGTGTACATTATTTGCCAAAACAGAGAAAAATTGGATGAAGCTGATTTGAAGGGCAAATGAAAACGGAATAATGAAACTGAGAGAGATGTTCTTCAGGAGATCATTAGAGGAACAGCTGGCACAAATTGCACACTCAAAAAGGAACATCTTAAACAAAAGCCAGTGCAAGGTCAGTATCAAAGGAAGAGAAGTGAGGAAAGAAATGAATGTGGTACGTAAGAGGGTAAGGAAAATTAGTGAATTCAAAACCCCAGTGGATTTAATAAAGAATTGAAAGCATCTGTTGAACAAAAAATGATAGCTAACATGAATAAGCAAAATTAATTAACGTATATATGTGCCTTAGACTTGCCTTTTTTCTAAGACATATAATTTTTTCTATGAATACCAAAAAGATTTATACGTAGCCAGGAGTCTAAGAACTAAAAGCAATTTAATAAGAAAAGGGTAAAGCCAGATTAGTATTTATAAGAAATTTCTAATCCTGAAGATCACTAGAAACTGAAGGTTAATAGCTATTTAACAAACTACCAGGAAAAGTAAAATATATCTGAAGCATGAAAAGAGAAATGATGTTCAGGACAAAAGTCTGAAGCAAATAATGTCAAGAAACAAGTGGACTGCATCTGAATGATTATGAGAATTAAGAACAATACAGAAATAGAGAGTGAGAAACATCTGAAAACATGAAAATTTCATGGAAGACATTGTTGCTTTCTGTAGCAACTTCTGATGTTCTTTGTCCCCGTGTCCCAGGATGCCACTTATGATGAAACCAACCCTATACCCAGGTGGGACCAAATCACCACTCACAGACCCCAGTATGGTGCATGGCAAATTGGCAGTTTATTCTTCTTGGTGCGTGTTTTTTATAGTAGCTGTGTTTCTGTTTTTTGTCTGTGCCCCTTAACCGTGTCTTATCAAATTACGTCACACATGACAATAACAGAGCAGGGGAGGTCCTGTCCCGTCACATCCCGAGTCCCCTGCATACGTCTACTGCAACATGACATGAAGGACTCTACCCCCTTGTCTTTGGTGTTTTCAACTGTGAAAACACTCTCTTCAGCCCTGTAATGGTTTTATGATTTTTGTTATGGGTATTCCACATCACGTAGTGCACTGGAAGTTAATGAGCTAATGCTCCAGTTCTGTGGATCGTTGATTTTTCCAGGTACCTTGTTCTCAGAAGAGAAGAACTACATTTCCCAGAAGACTTTCTCTGTTCCATTTTCATTTCTGTTTAGAGGGAACTTTCAAACTCTTCACAAGTCCTGAGATACCCCATTTTTTACTGCTTGTCACTGCAGTTTGTGCTCCCTGCCATCTTGCCTTCAGCATTAAAGTAAGACCTTTGGTTTTGGGCACTCTCTCCCATTTTATTTGCTTTAGTAGCCTCAATTCCAAATATATTGTATTATATTGTGTTATCTGGCATTCCAATATCGTATTTAGTAAATTAGTTTTCCCTCTTAACTCATTGCCACTGTTTTGTTTTTATGCCCACCTCCCTGTCTTTTACCATTTTCCCCCTTCCCTATCTCCCAGGAAATGAGTCTGTAAGTCATCCTACCACATTAATCATGAAAACAGGCTGAACTGGCCCCAAAATTTTTGACGAGCACATACCTTCTTTTGCTTAGCGTCTGTACATACTGGAAAACAATGATTTTTCCTTTTTTTTTGGATATGGACACCACAAGTTAGGCAGAGGTGGGAATGGTGTTGATTTACTTTTTGAGGAGGAGAAATTGGCTAGCTGGCTGCAAAAGGATTTTATGCATCCACTGGTATTAGAGAATGGTTTGGCCTCTGGCTGGCTAAGAGTTCAAGGAAACACAAATTGTTGTGCTTTTCTCCATTGGACCAGATGATTGCTTGAAACTTTTTTTGCAGTTGTCAAATGCATCACTTGCTCTTGCTGTATATGAGCAAGATATAACAAGATAACTTGTGTAACAGTGGGACAAATCTCTGGTGTCCAAATTGTTTTAGGGCAGTATTAACTTAGCATAACTTTTCTGAAATTAGAAGACTAGCTCTTCACTACCAGCTGGTGTTCTTCACTCTTTTGATTATGAGGATCAGTCTCGTTGTAGGTAGCTCGCTGGCATTTGGTTGGCACAGCACTGGTATGTCCCAGCAGGTAAAAGATATTGCACTTGGGCTCTTTGGATTGTTTTGAAATTGTGTTTGGCTGGCAGAGTTGAGTAGGAAAACCAGAGATTTGGTGTATTGAGTAAAATATGGTTTGAATATGTAGGCTGGAAGTCAGGGAAAAAAAACAATCCTTTTTTTTTTTTTTCATTAAAAAAATTATTACTGTTATTATCAGGTCAAACAGTGCTTAATATTCACTTTTTCAGTATTAATGGTTATGGAAGCCAGAGAAGCATCTCAGCTAAAAAACACTTCCAGTTATCTTGCTACTTGCTTGGAGGTTTTTGTTGTCACCAGGTGATTTTTGACTTTTGTTTTAACGTTAATGTTTAGCTGATGCAGGAAATGGCTGCATTTACTGCTCTCTGTTCCCTGATAGAATTCCTACTACTGCTGCAACAGCAGAGGCAATCTCCAATGGAAGAAATTCAACACAGAGACAAAGGATTTCTAATGTAAAGCTTTTGCAAATGAATAATTAACCTAAAGCTTAATTTTTCACTATCTTCTCTCGGTAAGAAGTGCTGGCCAAAATCACTAGTCTAATAGATTAGAAATGTCATCAATTTGTATGCAAATCAAATATCACGGAGTGTCAGGACTTCTCCCTGATATTCAGCAATCTCTACTGCACACCACATAATACAGGGCTCAGCATGCCTGTAGTGAGTGGTAGGCTGGCAGTGGAATGTTGCTCAATCTTTTGAGAGATTTCTGTTTCTATGGTCACTACAATCACTTGTTAGGAGACAATAATAGATTTTTTTCTCTCCCTCTTGAACTAGCTTACATTCCCATTGGTATAAGATGGAAGCTTTTGAAGTTATGATACAAGATTAACACTGTGTCTATCTTATTTAAGGTCTTGGAACTCAAGGGTCATAGATGTGATTTCAGCTCACATGTGGGATACCTGAAGCTTTCAACAGTTCATTTTTCATAATCCTTCTCCTTGTTGAGTTTATCTTTGTCATGAATTGTACTTTCTGCCATGTTTGTTGTTTATAGAAAGCTCACTGGTGGTGTCTGTAAAATTTATTTTCACAATAATTTCCTTCTAAAATTTGTTTATTCATGAAACATCTCATTATGTTTCATGTCCAAGTGTAGTAGACTATAGTTTTATTTTCTTATACCCCTCAGTTCAGAACATTAAGTTCTGCACACTGGGTCCAGAATTCTGATTGTCTGTGAATGCTTTTGTCACTGGACTTTCTCTCAAGAAACTGCTAAAGACAGTGGCTGCTCTCAGGCCACAGTGAGCTCCTGGACTCACAGGAAATGAGAGTGATGGCTGTTGTTCCCTAGTAAAAAGGAGGCAGGAACAGAGGGTCTTGGATGGAGCACGGCAGCAGGCTGGTCCTTCCCTGCAAAAGCCATATTTTTTCCTCCCTCTCTTCCTTTCCTTTGCTATTCCTTTTCCAAGTAGTCACAGAAGCAGCAAACCCAACGCTATTTCCCCTAGTCCTGGGTTTTTTCCTATTCCAGGCTCTCTGACCTCAATTTCACCTGCAGCTCTGTCTCAGCTTTCTCAGTTCCCCATGACCTTTTCCAGTCCCTTAAAAGGATTTGGATCGTTTCTATTCATGTTGTTCATCACACCACCAATTACACTTCTTTGAGACTTCAGTGTGATTCAAAATCCTGTGGAAGGTGAGAGTTCTGTTTGTTTGCTTGGATATATCATGACAAATCAGGTCAACTCAAATAGTGGATAGCAAACAAGACTCATCAAAATAGTTTTTGCTATTGGGTATTTTTCTCTCTGTCTTCTATAAAAGGTTCTAAGGCAGGATTAGTTATAATAAGAATTTCCTCAATAAATTATTTTAAATATTTGCATTTAAGAAGAAATGCATTCAAGTGTAACTGCGATATTCAAGAGTGTGCTGAAGGAACAGGCAAGAAATTTGTACTTATCTGAATGAATGTTCACTGCATGTTCTTTGCCTTTCCTTCTAAAGCTTGTATGAAAATTCAAGTCAGTCCTTCTGCAATTTTTTCTCTTCTTTAGATTCTATACTGAAAAAATAAAAATTCAGATCATTTTATTATCTTTTTATAAAATGCTGGGATTTTTTCTTCAAATTGACTAATCACTTATGTTTTTTATGTTTTGATTCAGTAGATTTTTGATTCATTAATCACTAATATAATCTCCAAATATAATCACCAATATAATCTTAATATAATCTCCTAATTCTGTCCTTTGGCCTAGGATTTTTTATTCTTGCTCCTGACTTCTAGAGCAGATTAATAAAACCTATGCTATAAGTAACCACAATGAAGGGCAGTATCATATGTAATGTTTCAAAACACAGATAGCCATCGAAGTAACCATTTCAACTTTATTTGCACTTTAAGTTTACATTGTCCAAATTGATTAAACTACCATAGAATATCAGAGAGTTTGCTATGTGGAGAACTAAAAGTAAATGACTAAAAATCCATCTGGAGTCCATTGAAAGTTAGCACAGGTTTGTTTGGAGTTATTCTTTTTTTTTTTTTACTTGTTTTGTTGTTAAATATTTCATTTAGGAGCAAAATAAAATCATTTATTTCTTGCTGTTCACATCTTTTATTTTTCCATCTTCCTCCTCTTCCTTTGATTTTCATTATGTTCTGGGTAAATGTTTCAGGTTTGCTTGCCAAGTCGTAAGGTAGAATGAATTGTTATCCACAAGAACTCTAAAAAGACCATCTGGATAGTAACAGTTAATGTGAGTCAGTCAATTGTAACAGCTGGTCCACATACACAACAACTCTTTTGTCTTTTTACTTATTTTTTACATCATCTTTTGCTTTCAAAATGCTACCGTTCCCTTAAATTAGTTACTAATTTTTAACTCTAAGAAATGTGCCAGTTTGGTTCTCTTCAGTTACTTAGAAATTCTCTGTTTCTTTTTTTTTTTCAGTGCTTACCTGGAGCATGTTATAACTTTGAGTGTTTCAGCACATCAACAACCATACAAAGTTATTTCAGTTTGTTGCTTTTATTATTGAAATGGGTAGACCCTGATATGAAATGAATTTTTGCTGACAGGAAATTAATTGCATATCATATGCACTTTATGCTCATATCGTTTATGTGGTCCCATTTGTTGGTGAGTAGTACTGGGATCTTATTTAAAAAAGCACTACCTGTTACAACACAACACCACTTTCATCGATGCAAGCGTGCAAGCAAGCAAACAAGCGAGGGAGGGAGGG
>JAPSGF010000003.1:15135854-15153876 GCA_035772895.1 Perdix hodgsoniae
GAAGGAAGGAAGGAAGGAAGGAAGGAAGGAAGGAAGGAAGGAAGGAAGGAAGGAAGGAAGGAAGGAAGGAAGGAAAATCTAGGGAGTACCATAGGATGGGTACCAACTAGCTAGAAACTAGCTCTGTGAAAATGATCCTAGGTGTCCTGGTAGATGAGCTGAATGTGATTCAGGGTGTATCCTCACAGATCTTGAAGGCCAACTGCATTCTGTTCTATGTAGACACAAGCAAACTAAAAAGGAGAGAAAGGAGTTGGATTTTTTCCTATTTCATATCTGGAGCACTGTTTTATTTTGTGCTTCCACTACCAGAAGAGCACTGGTATACTCGTATAATTTCAATGGAGAGCCACTGTGATTCCTATAGGTTTAGGACGCATAGCATGAGGATAAGCTAAGAGAGCGTTTGTTTTATCTTAAGAAGAAAATGTTAAGGGGACAGTGTCGTTTATCTCATTCCATAGTTGATGTTAAAAAGAGGCAAATTCAGACTTCTCTTAGATGTACATGGGCAAAGAGACAGGACAAGATGAAGAGATGAGTAGTTCCAAGAAAAATTCCAGTTGGATACTTGATATTGGAATATTGTCACAAAGTAGTCAGATGCTATACTGGGTTGGCCAGAGATGTTGTGGATTCTTCATCCTTGGAAAGAAAGAAAATTGACCTGAGCTGTGAAAATTGACACTGAGAAACCTGCTTTAACATCTAGCACATGGACAAGCAGGTTTCCAGAGATCCCTGGCAACCTCAGATGTTCTGTGATTCTGTAATCCAGAGCCAAGAATGAGGACCTGATAGAAGTCTTTCAAATAACTTTCAAATACCCATTTAGTACAAATATAAAAAGAGGACATCAGGTATGCAGCAAGTGCCATCTACAAAGCAAATATATTTGTGTTCTTATATTCTTGCTACTTCATGCACTTTACATAGTAGCTCTTTTGTATGCCTCATTTTCTCTTGTTGAAATTACTTTCTTCATCCACTTCATGTCGGAGGAATAGCAGACGGCTCAGGACAAACAAATGGCTTGTAATCCTGCTTGTATACACATGACACACTATATAGAGTTCCCTTTCTATGTTATTAATGAGCTAACCATGTAAAAACTGATTATGATATCTACTAGCAAAAAATGAGCATCCCTTTGAATATTGTTTTACACTTTAATGTCTACATAGTTATGTGAGCAATCATAAATACTCATGGAGTGCTGTGTTAATCTATGCAAATGATTTCTTACTTTACAAATCTTTGAAAACCAATGGACAGCTATCCAGCTACCGGGTTATGTAATTCCAGATGTTCACAGCAGATGCATCTCACTTCATTCATTTTTCAGTGATGTCATATTGCCTTAAAGCTTCTTCCTTTCGGATTCTTATCTGGTTTATTTTACAAAGATAAGCAGTTCACAAAAATGTGGCTATTAGCTACACAATATAAAACTATGCATCTTTGTGAGAAAACACTATTTTAAAAACTGTGATAGCATCTGACACCATCTATGACTTCTATATAATCTTAAAGCTACTTGATTCATTCAGAGATGAGAAACTGTAGTGATCATCAGAAGCAGATAGCAATGAGCTTGTAAAACAAGCAAATGTGCAGTCTGAGCATTAGCTAATAATATTGTTCTTTTTAAGGAAAATTAATCCATAGATCACAAAGTTTGAGGGAACATTTTACTTGCTTGGGCTATTTCCACACTTGGAGCTGTCTGCTTGTAACTCTAGAAAAAGAAACAAAAATCTATTCAGTTCTTGAAGTAGGTTATTACTCCCATTGGAAAAAGGAAAGCCAGTCCCATGGAAATACACATAAATTCTATTCTCTGTGTACATTTGCAAATGCATGGTTATTGTATAATATAACAAAATTCTGTTATTAGTAAAAGGTCTCTATATATTTTCTGGTGTGTAAATACAAGTTCTGTGTAAACAACAGTTTAGAATTTACGGGTTTTTTGTGTGTGTGTGTGTGTGTGTGTGTTTTTAACAGTTTTCTGACTTTGTCTTTTCAGCTGAACCATCCATTATTATCTATTCCTACCACAGATCTCTCTTTTTCATGACATTTTAGCAATAAAGCATCTGCAAACTAAGTACTAAGTGTCTACTAAGTCATAGTACCTTGGTATTCATCCTTAAAAACTGTTTTTAAAAAAATGTTTTGGAGGAATGAAATAAAACTGAACTGTTTATAGTTTGCATCCTTGTCTTTGCACCATAACTTTTAACTTGGAACACCTGCTCCCTGGAAAAGCACATGCAGAATTTCACAATAGATATACAAGTTCTGTGAGACTCTCCTCTTTTTGATCCAGGTTGTTATTCTTTTTTCAGACAGATATACAGTGTTGAGCCAACTGCAGGGGTGAACCTCTTCAGAACCCAAACACTGCCTCTGTTATATTGCAATATATAAACATGTTTTGTGTAATGAGCAGCTGAGGTATTGAGCAAAGACAGGCGCAGAAACGGTGAGGCTGCAGAAAGCTATCTGCTTCACGTAGGCTATATGAAAACTGTTTTCTTTTCAGGCTGATACTGTGTCAGTGAGATTTAAAAAATATATTAGAATTGTAATATAATAGCAAACATAATGTTTTGCTACTTACTGAAGTGGTTTGTCCACAGCTATGCAAACATGAGTCAGTATTTCTAATTGTCATCTCTGAGCTCTTCTTAGTTGTTAGGAATTCAAGACCATGTTTTGTTCAGAAGGTAATTCCTATGAATGGCAGTTATTTGGTTGCTCTCTTGGCTGTTATGATAAGACTCCTGTAGAGGCACTTGAAGCATACATAAAAATGTATAAGCAAGTCTGGAACATTTTGCAAGGGTGAGAAAAATGAGAGATTATTAATTTTGCTCTTGCAATGTGCAAGACAACTTACAAGTAATTGGTTTTATTTGTTTGTTTGTTTGGTTAGTTGGTAGCAAAATCCAATAGAAATGGAGAGAGTTCTGGCCTCTACACTAGCCCTTGTAATACTATTAAGTTAAGCATATAATACAGCTGCAAATTAACCACAAGGGACTGAGGAAAGATTGAGTCTCTTAGCAGTACAGACGTGATCTGAATATTAAAGAAATTGGTCACCAACTGTTGTGAGTAAGGAGTACGCTCAAGGTAGTTTACAGGCTTAGTGTGGATTAGTGTACACTGTTTTGAAGAACCTTACATCATCTCAATTAACTAAATCCTGAGTTAAGAAATATGACATCTTTTTCAAGAGAAAATGCAGTAAATAAGTCTAACTACACCAGGCACAGAGATTCCCACCAATTGAGTTAATTGACTTCACTAGACAATGTTTGTTACTTCTATTAATTTAATTCTATTTTTAGTGCTTACCAGAGATTTATTTCAAAACTATAAAAGTGACAAAGTAAAAATAAACAGGAGTTCTGTGCTTCAAAAATCTTAGATTCCTTTTTTTTTCCTTTTTTTTTCCTTTTTTTTTTTTTTTTCTTGGTATTTCAGAATTTGTTTTGCTATTTTCTAGCTCCAACTACTTATAAACCATTGTGCCTATAGATGTCATGGTGTACTAGATGTTATTAGATGTTATTGGATTAGTTTTCAAAACAGCATATGGTGTTTCTGAAGAACTGTGTTAGAAGGTGTGTACCTGCATTCTTAGTGCATTTTACATATGAACCTTATGTTTTCATCAAAATAGAATATATTATGGATATAATAAGGCAAATACATATTTCTTCAAACTTGAATATCATCTGAGAATACTGTATGGTTCAAAATGGAAGATTAATTTCAATTGCAGTTTCTTACTTCAGGGAAAACACTTCTCCTTTGTCAATCAAGGCCTCCTGATTAACTTGCTTCTGTTTGCTCCTTAGGGAATAATGCCAACCTCCACTTGTAGCACTGTAAATGCTTCTAATAGGTACACCGGGAATGTGAAGGCTCCCTCTTCACTCAACTCCTTTAAAAAACATTGAAAAACTCAGTCACATTTTTAAATCCTTATGTGTGAGGGTGTAATCTTCACAGCCCAGTCTTTGGGGAGTTTTTATGCGGGAAACTGACAAAGTGGGTCACTCCAAAGGCAATGCACAGACTGTGGCACTCCAGTAGGTAAGGTTGCATGACACAGGGCATGAAAAGCCTAAAGCTTTGCATCATTATACCATATCCATCTTAGACTGTGAACTTATATTAGTAATGAGAACTTGGTTAATGTACCTTGTTCCTTGCAGGGTAGTTGGACTACATGGCCCTCAGACCTTCCTTCCAACTCTAAGAATTCTATGATTTTATGACTCTTTGATTCTTGTATATTAGTTTGTGGCTTCTAACAGTAATAGTCATGGAGGCGAGGAAGAAAGTAAAAGCAATTGATCTTCAAAGGGGCAAGGCTGAGAATCTGCTGGTTTTTATAACCTGCATAAAAGAGTTTGTTAGAACAAAAGTTGCTGTCGTAAGAGTATAAAAACCTATGTTCATACACAAAAAAAATATATAACCTGTATTAATGAAGGAATGGGACACTGCAGTTCATTCATACATTACAGGAGTTACAGGTGGTTACATTGTGGGTGTTCAAGTGGTGTTTTCCTCTAACCCTTATGTGGCAGGGGTGAGTATCAAGAGGTCCAGGAAAGCCCATCTGATAAATACTTGGCTGAGAGCCACAGCAGGAAGTTCAACTTTTTCAACCACAGGGTAATTTACTCAACATCTGGCCTGATGGTTGCAGATGAACAGGGCTTTAAACTAGGTATGAAGAGGGAAGGAGATTAAGTGAGGCTCACTCAAGATGTATTTGGGGGGTATTTGGGATAATATCAGGGGTAGATGTGAGATCAACAGCTCAGCTAAAATACATCTACACCAGTGCATGTGGCATAGGCAACTAACAGGAGGAGCTGGAAGCAATTGTGCAGCAGGCAAACTATGCCATAGTTCCCATTACTGAAACATGCTGAGCTCATTCTCACAACTGGAGTGCTGCAGTGCACTTTCTGATGCAGATGATGGAAAAGCCAGCGAGGAGGGGTGGGTTGCTGGACCTTGTTCTTACTAACAAGAAAGGGCTGGTTGGGGCTGTGAAGGTTGCAGACAGCTTGGGATGCAGTGGTCATGAGATGGTAAAGTTCATGAACTTGTGTGGAAGAAGCAAAGCAATGAGTAGGATTGCTGCCCTGGACTTTAGGAGATATGTCTTTGATCTCTTCAAAGACCTATTTTGGAAGTATCCCTAGGGCTAGAGTGTTGAAAGGTAAGGAAACTGATGAACACTTAAACATCAGTTCTTTCAAGTTCAATACCAGTGCATCTCTAAGTGTATGAATTCAGGGAAAGGTGGCAGGAGACTTGCATGGATGGTCAAGGAGCTCATGGATAAACTCGAAGTGAAGAAGAAGTTCCACACAACGTGGAAAGAGGGCCTGTCCACTTGGAAAGAATATAGGAATGTTGTCAGGGCCCGTAGGGATACAACAAGGAAGGCTAAGGCCCTCTTGGAATTAAATCTAGCAGAGCAGGTCAAGGATAACAAAAGCTTTTTTAAGTGTGTTAAAGGTAAAAGGAAGATTAGAGATAATGGGGTTTAATTACTGAAGAAATAGGTGCCCTAATAACAGGGAACACTGGGGAGGTATCTGAATGCTTCAGTCTTTGCTACTAAGACTGCCCCTTGAGAATTCCAGACCCTGGAGGTAAGATGGAGAGTCTGGGGTGTGGAATATATCACCTTGTTTGAGGTGGACAAGGTCAAAGAGACTTTAGCTAAAATTAGCATACACAAATCCATGGACCCTGATGAAATGCACCCATATGTGCTGAGGTAGCTGGCAGAAATGATTATTGAACCACTCCTTATTGTCTTTGACAGGTCTTACAGAATGGCAGAGGTCCCTTAAGACTGATTGTTAGCCAACATCACACCAGTCTTTAAAAAGGGAAAGATGGAAGAAACAAGAAACTACAGGCCAGTCAGCCTCACCTCTGTGTCTGGAAAAGTAATGGAATAGTTTCTTCTGGGTGCCATCTCCAATAGGAAGAGAAGATTATCAAAGGTAGTCAACATAGATTCAACAAGGGGAAATCATGCTTGACCAATAATGTAGCTTTCTATGATATCATCGCTGACTGGGTAGATAAGAGGGAGAGCAGTGGATGTTTGGTACTTGACTTCAGCAAGGCATTTGACATTGTATCCCACAACATCTTGTAAGTTTGGGATAGATGAATGGTCAGTGGAGTGCACTGAGAACGATCTGACTGGCAGAGCTCATATGCTTGTGATCAGTGTCAAGAATCCAGTTGGAGGCCTGCAACTAGTGGTGTTTCCCAGGGTCTGGTGCTAGATCCAGTCTTTTGCAAAGAATCATAGAATCATCAAGGTTGGTAGTCTAAGATCGTCCAGTCCCACTGTTCACCTATTACCTGTATTTCACACCAAACCATGTCCTTCATTACAACATTTGTTGTTTCTTGAATACTTTCAGGGACAGTGATTTCACCACCTCCATGGGCATCCTGTTCCAGCACCTGGCCACTCCCTCAGTGAAGATTTTCCTTATGTCCAACCTGAATTTTAAGATATTTGCAAAGCTGGTGTTTGGCTGTTAATATCTGAAAATGGATGCCTGACTGACCAGTGGAAATGTTTGTGTGGTGAAGCATCTGATCAATTGGCCTCCATCAACATTTAATGTCTAAGAATTAACAGGAAATATTTAAGAATGACACTGGGACTGGATTTCTTCCATAGGATGAGC
This sequence comes from Perdix hodgsoniae, assembly GCA_035772895.1. Classification (NCBI taxonomy): domain Eukaryota; kingdom Metazoa; phylum Chordata; class Aves; order Galliformes; family Phasianidae; genus Perdix; species Perdix hodgsoniae. Next base: position 15,142,613 of record JAPSGF010000003.1, read on the forward strand.
TGCTTGAAAACTTCTGTTCCTAATCTTGCCATGCTGGAGAGATTATGAATATGGTGAGTGTCTCCTTTGTTTGCATAATTTGTTTAGACTTTTAGGAGTGTTAAAGATAAAGCAGAAAGACTTAAATCTGACATTTATAATTTTCACCTATTTAGAAGGACAAGCATAACTAAGGAACAAGTGCTTAGTCAATACAACTTTATTTAGGAGTCACCAGTGTGTAATATTTTTGGCAATGTTTATATGGTACTCAGAATTTAGACACTGCATATGCTTATGAGTACGATATATGTAATAGCATAGGTACAAGGACAGTATGGAATGAAAAACTTTTTTCTTATTCCTTAAAGCCTAGAAGTGTGTAGAAGAAATAGAGGAAGGATCATGCCATAGCTGTAGAACGTACTGTTCTAAGAAAGGACTTCAACAGTGAGATTTGTGTAAGCTCTGTATGTGTATTATTCTTTAAAAATAATTTCAAAATAGTCCATTCTTTTGTCTATTTTAAACAGCTATCAGAGGTGCGATGTACACTGAACCAAGCAGGATGGATTGAGGTGGGAAGAAAGGATCTAAGACACTGCCTAACGTAAAACCTGCTGTGAATTGTCCCATGAAAACATGCTAGAAATAACTGAAAGCTGAGGGTTTTTCTCAATACTTCAAAAGTGTCTGACCAAAGTACATCTTATGGATATGCACAACTTAACCTCTATCAGCTCTTAGCACTGTTAAAAAGGCTAATTATTTGTAAGCCATTTGATGGCATAATTAGGGGACCTTCATATGGAAAACCGTTTATTTATCAGTCATGTTCAGGAATGAAAAACTGATTATCTGCATATTTTTGGAATAGGTTGTAATGTGATCATAAAGAAAACTATTTTGTTTTACTCACATAATGTAGGGAAGATAAAAAGAAGTAATTCACTTAATTTGCTAAAGCTATGAAGTTTTATGCTGCAACAATTTGGTTTAACAGATTGAAGGTACAACTAGAATAGGGTACCGGAGGAAATAAAATTATTTTGATTGAGTACAATTAGTCTTGAATGACAATTATAGAGAAATGGATTAAAATTTTTTTACTCAGAGCCAGTGAAAAGCTAAATCTGAGTTTGGAGCAAGGAAAACATGTTTTTTCATTGTTTATAATCCTGATTTGAGAAAAAGCATAAAAGCATTGGCTTGCAATAAACAGCCTCAGTGATAATAAGTGTTAGTTTTCTTTGTGTGAAACCTGCTTGTCAGTTCAGTTTTGTTCTAATTATGGGGCAACAGTTTTGTGATGACAAGCTGCCATTTGCAGTAAAGTAGAGAAACAGAGTTAGAAAACGGGATGTCTTTGGGAAGGAAATAAACTTGAGTCTGAACAATTAGTCTATGCAAAGCGGAAAAGTAAAGCAGCACTTCCTCTCAAGAGAAGTGAAATCTCAGAAGGTAATTCACTAATAAATGAGATAAGGGAACTGGAGGCCAGCACTGATTAAATTAAAGGTTTGAATTCAGAAATTAACAGTAAAGCAAGATGTCCAGTGAGAAAACTTATACCAGATAGGGTGTGTTGTATAGGGGATTATTCACTCTGCCTGGGAAGGAACTAGCATAGGTGACCCTATGGTGGGATGTGAATCCCAGAAGGAACTGCATTATTATGCAAAGAAATCACTGGAGAAGAAAGACGACCCTATCTAATTTAAGAGATGTGGCCTATATTTATAATTTAATCTCAAAGTAGCACACCACAATAGCTAACTTAGATTGACAGGAGTATAAAATGTAGTGTTTTCTAAAAACTTTCAAGGACGGAAGAAAGATTTGTGAGCTGAAGTCAGTGGATGGGGGAAAATCTGGAGATACTCCCTTCAGAACTTCTGGAAAAACAAAAAACAAACAAAAAAAAAACCAAACCAAAAACAAAAAAAAAAAACCACCACATAGATTTGACCTTCAAGTTACCAGCAGACTCAAATATTTAGACAGTATTAGCAGAAAATAAGTTTAACAAATAACCTGTGACATTTTGACTGCTCTTCTTCTGGACAGCCTAGACAAATTCAGAACCTTAATGAGTGGTTGATATTGTTACAGTTCCAGTAAGAGTTGAGGATCTTGTTAACTTTGCTACACACAACAGCTTAATAAAATTCCATGTTGTTGAAAGTAGGTAATAGCAACTGCTGTAAGAAACTGAGAATATGTTATGCACTTTCTGATCATACTGAACAGATTTATGAGTTCCATTCACTCAATCTTCTTGTTACATTTAAACTCCTGATGTTGCTTTAGCAGATGAAAGAATCTGGTACTTCAGATATACTGATATACAAGTTTTCTACTTGCTCCCAATCACATGAGTGACCAACAATGGTATTATTATTGTGTTTCAGAAAAGGGGGAAATGATACTAGTAGTCCTGCTGTATTATGAGTTTGATATTGACACTGAAGCACAATGCTGACGTCACTGCCGAAAATTTACCTTCTAATGGAAAGGTAGAAGGAAGCAAAAGAACTTACCTATCTTTCAGGTATTCTGAAGTCTGCTCAGCTGAGTCCTGAAAATGGAAAAGAAAGCTTAAGGTCTCCTGTGGAGGTAAATCTCTGTACATCCAGTAAGCGCAGTGCGATAGATCATTTAGAGATCATTTAGAGATATTTTCATTAAACTAACTGGATATCCAGAATCATTAGAACAATATGTTTCCATTTTTCATGTTATGCTGATACTAAATCAGAGGATTATTGGGTTGTTCCCCTCCGTCCCACCTTGGTTTGCATTGTTTTCACTGACTTAAAGCACCAGGGCATTATGGAATTAAGTGGCTCAGTTAAAATAAATAGAAATAGTCTGTCACTTAGTATGAACATCACTAGAAATACTGTAGAGTAGTTTAATAATTTCATGGTTTATGACATACTCAGTAGATCAGGTGCCTCAGTATTATTATTATTGTTATTATTTTCCTCTTTATGACTTTTACAATAATCACAATATATGTGTTTACCTGAAGAGTCTTGCAACCCCACTCCTCCTCCAATGGCATGATGATTCTTTCTCATTCTGGATACCTAGAATTTTTTAGCATTAAGTCAGCTGGCAGCAACTGGTTCACAAAGATTTGGAAAGGACATACTCAGAGTGATGATAGCTGTAACAACACACATATAACTCTGATCCTTTTAACCAAATCAAAATCTTTGCTCATAATTCAACTGTTCACACATCTGCTTGGGCTTCTTTCCTTCCTACTGATGGAAGCAGATGGGTGGCAATCTTCAGAATCTGTTGTCTAAAGTATAGTGTTTTAAGAAAGGATGAGGAAGGATGAAAGATATATAACAAAAAGAATAAAAGAAAAAAAATTCATTTTGAGTCTTACACAGTGTAAGCTCTGTTATAGTACCTCTTATTTTTAATGACAGTTATTAGAATAACCGTCAGAACAGATGGGCTATGGCTAGCAGTTAGAATAGTAGAATTCAGTGCAACAGTACGCACAACTGATGCTGGAAAATAATAAATAATAATTACTAATTAGTAATTAATAATTAATAATAATTAATATGGGAAAATAGCATTGCTTGGGTAGGACTTAATGAAAGTCTCACTTTCTGTTATGTCTTAAGCTGTAAATAAATTAATTTGTTTCTGGAAACAAACATTGGACTGGAATCATTTGTTTATCTCGTGAGGTATGACTTCATGATGTCATAGCATGCTTAATAGTGGGGGCTCTGTTACTGAAACATAGGCTTTGGGTAAAACAAAAAAACATAAAAGGTCATTCTTCAATGTTCAGTAAGCCACCAGACCAAAGCCATGTTGGAATAACTCACCTCAATAAAGCAAGCAAATATGTTGGCCATTCTTCTCTAAAATTTGATTCAGTTCAGTATCATCCCTTTTCAGTTCCACCGAGGCAAGAAAATAAAAGAAAAATAATAAAAATCTCTTCCAGTTTCCCAAGGAAATGTATTTTATTAGTCCCAAGACATTTCTTCACACTTTCCCATGGTCTACTCTCTACATGCTTAGTTTAAAAATATGATAACACAGAGAAAATAAAGTTCTTCCAGTGAAAGAATTTAGAAAAATAAGAAAAAAAAAAAAAAAAAGAAGAAGAAGAAGAAAAGATTAACATCAGATTCCTCTTAGACTCTTAGATATATTTCCTCCAGAGGTAACCAGTTCAGCTGTGGTCTCTGACTTTCTTCAGAAAAGAAAAGTTCAGATCATTTCAAGATTGCTTTCATACTGTGCTCAGTATGTCTACTGTTACTCTTGAGTTCAGAGACTAAGTAAACTCTGGAAGCAAGCATTTTTTCAGTTGTCAGTTGAAAAGATGCTGTCATAGTTGTTGGATTTTTTAAAATAATAGTATAAGATTGAAAAATCTCCTCATAATATTTCTGTTTTTAATAATTCTCCTTAGGTTCACAAAACTGAAACCTGATTTCTAACTGAAACACTCTTATCTGAAATGAATATAAACAGAATAGGTATTTCTCTACAACTGTCTGCTCATGAGTACAACCCTACTGGCATATGCTTTGTCTTTTATGAATGGCAGAAGGAAAGCATATTTCTTATGCTTTAAAAAATATCGAAACTCTACATCTAAGTCATCACATTACATGACTGCTCACGGTCAAGTTATTTCATTTAATAAGGAAAGTAAATTTAATTAAATTTTGTTGCACGTATAGAACTGCCCACTTCAAGGATTTCTGATGAAGCACATTTTAAAAATGTAATTGTAAAACGAACTATCCAAGCCATGCAACCTGAAATCAAACAAAAAATCACCAGAGGTTTGTTAGGCATGTATGCTACCTCACCTGAATCATACATTTCTTATGGATTCCTCTTTGGCATTTTATGTCTCTATTCCTCCTTCTCCTTTCTAAATCTTCATATTTTTGGAAAAAGTGGCACATGTAAAATCTAATAAAGGTTTCAGTGGAATGCATAACCTGTTGCATGCTATCAAGCATGTTCATGTTTTAGGACACAGGACATCATGAAGCCCTGCTGGACTGATGAGCTTATGGCTAAGCACAGTTATAGGATTATTAGCAACAGAGCTAAAATCACACTGAGAGAGTGAGGATAGATGAAGAGCCTGTTGTGTGAGGTCACACATTAGCACTGATTCTGATGAATGTTGCTTAGTGTTGACATCAGGATTTTATCTATGGTAATACAAAAAAAATTAGCCATTTTCTCAAGGTCACTGTGCAGTTCAGTATTTAATACTCAGCTATAACCTGGATCCTCTGTATTTCTGCTTGGCTGTCTTATCTGCTATACCATATTGCATTTTCTGTTTTAATCTATTAATTCTAGAATTCCCAAAATGCAAATAAAATAAAAGTCCTTTTCCGCTTCTTTCCATGCATATAACTCCTTATCCTTCAGTGTTTGCAAGGCTGTAGCACAACACCCCTCTGTCCTTTTCTTCTCAGATGCAGTTAAAGGAAGGACAGAGTAGTCCCCAGTAAACAAGAAAGTGTTTCCCTTTCCCTCAACTGGTATTGCAGATGCATAACCTAGGAGACAATGAGGCTAAGAAGGTCCATGCAAAATTTTCTTGAAAAATATTCATATGTCATCTTACAGACATTAACAAAGTTCTGAAATATTTTCACATTTTTTTGTTCATGGTCCTGGTGAGCACTGGATTTTAATAGAAACTATAGAAGAGGACCGCAGTACTTCTGGGTGATTTGATACAAATACACGGATACACTTGTGTGTCAGTTGGAATATTTGACAAAATTACGCATAACCCATCAAGCATACACTTCTATGGTAAACTAACCTCAACTTGTTATATTCTCTCAGAACAATCAAATGTAATAAATATTGCTCTACAGATTCATCTAATAAGTGCAATAGACAGCCTTTAGCAGCAATATTATTATGTGAATTAGCAACCAGACATGACAAAAAGGGCAAAAGCACTCAACAGTTTGCTTATTCTAACAGTACAAGTTGGCTCAGGTGTACCATATGGGAGAAGAACGTAACATGATCTAGTATGAGATATGGAGGTTGGCAGTCCTGCCTGTGGCTGATGGAGCTTCATGATCCTTGAAGTCCCTCCTAACCCAACCCATTCTATGACTCTATAATTCTAAGACTCTTTGTAATTGACAGCTGTAAAGCCTAAGTGTATAGTGACAGCACAGGCTTACAATGTATATCTTCATTTAATCAGCTATCAGATAATCCATGCAGTAATTTGCCCTCTAATGAAAGAAAGTAAAGACAGGATTGTAAATAATGAATTAAATTTGAACATCAAACAAGCCAGCAATGATACAAAATGAGAATAAACATTAGACAGAATACAATTACTTCCAAATGTAATTTCTCAGATATGTTGTCTCAGTTAACATACACAATGTTTGTAGCATCATTAATACTGCAGAACATCTTGAATTACAGGAGCTAGATTTCAATTGCTTATACCTTTGCCAAAATATAACATTAGGTTGAAGTTTTACACAGGATATCTACAGTGTCTAATTTTTTAAATAGTAGCCAAACAACTTCAGTTGTATTCCATGTCAAGAATAAAGAGAAAAGCTGTTATATTTTAAAGAAAAAAGAAGGGTAATGTGAGAAAAACTAATAAAGCTTGACTACTGATTGTACTGAATGTTTATTCATTAATAAACTGGGTTCCAGTATTTCTGGAGACAACAATATTAGGCCTGCAGACATGTCATTAATGTCTTACATACAGTTTCACAGGATCATAGAATTGCATGGGTTGGAAAGGAACTCAAGACATCACTGTGTCTAATTCCCCTGCTAAAACTTTCCTTACAATAATTCACACAAGTAGGCATTTCGGTGAGTCTGCTCAACAGGAGGAGACCCCACAACCTCTCTGGGCAATGTGTTCCGTTGCTCTCTCACCCTTACAATTTGATTGTCTTTTGCAAACTGGGAAATTGACAGTAAAATTGGAGGTCTGAAGGAAAACGGGGAAAAAAAAACATAAAAATAACATAAAAATCATTTTAACATCTTTCAGATACTCTGAGTAGCTTGACCTGTTGTAACATTTGAGGACTAGTCAGTAGTATGTACTAGAGTTGAAATATAGCTATTATTTAATCTCAGTAGCCCTTTTCACACAGTGATGAATGAGTGAGACTACTGCTCAGAAAATGTTTTACACACTTATAATTAAAGCAATCAGACCTTGCAGGTCACTGAATCAGACACAGTGGAAGGTAATAAAACAAAGATGTCCAAATCCTCTGTTCTTTCAAAGACAGCTATTGGTGATCCTCAGTTTTCTGGCTTGATTCTGATCTCAAGAAGGTTTTTCACAGAATCAAAGAATTACAGAATGGCCAGGGTTGGAAGGGACCTCAAGGATCATGAATCTCCAACCTGCCACAGGCAGGGCCACCAACCTTCCCATTTACTACCAGACCAGGCTGCCCAGAGCCCCATCCAATCTGGCCTTGAACACCTTGAAAGGGACTTTGCGGAAGAGTGTCAGAAAGAAAAGTCAGTCATTTACAGCACTTGAATGTTTTGGACTTTTAAATATCCAAATGTATCTCCTACCTCAAGCCTCAAGGCTAGTTTGTGGAAAGAATTTTATTGACCTTGCTGCCAAGCTATAGTGACCCTGAAGTCTCCAAGTCATTGGTTCTTTATTCAAGCTTGAGAGTGAAAATGCTCCTGCTACTCAACAGTTTCTGTGCCAAAGCAAATCTTTCTCCCATAATTTTGTCTCTTATTAATATTTTTCATTATTATTTCTCAAAATATATTCCTTTACTATCTTTGCCTCTATTTTCTGTTTTTCAGTATTTTTGATGCATTGTAATTTGTGTTACCACTGTGGAAATTGTTTTGTATTAAACGATCTAGGAATCCAGCCTAATTAAGAAAGGTGCAAAAATTGATTTTTATGAGTCATTTTGGCCAGTTGGTGTTGAAGACAAAAATTCCATTTGTTAATTGATATTATGGGCAACCTGCTTCATTTCTCTCTGTTATCCTACCTCTCTCCCAATTTTTTCTTATCTTCTTCTCAGACAGTAACAGTCTATTTCCATTATGTTCCTATCCATTACTAGGTATGATGGGACCATGATTTTTAGACTGTATGCTTACTTTCTTTATTTCTGTACTGACTGAGAGGACAGTCACCAGTTTGGAAAGTTATAATAGTACACAAGTTAGTGTATAACTGTTTGGTGTGGTTGACATACCTGAGGGAAAAGTTGCCATCCAGAGAGATGTAGACCCTCATGAGGTTCTGCAAAGCCAAGTACAAGGTCTTGCAGCTGTGACACAGCACTATCAGTACAATCTGAGGGACAAAAGGATAGAGCACAGCCCTGCTGAACAGGATTTGGAGTACTGGTGGATGGCAAACTGGACATAAGCCGGGAACATGCTCTCTCACTTGGAGTACTGCATCCAGATGTGAAGTCCTCAGTAAAGAAGATACATCGACCTGTTAAAGCATATTCAGAGAAGGCCACAAAAATGATCCGGGGTATGGAACACCAACCCTACGAGGACAGGCTGAGAGATCTGGAGATGTTCAGCCCAGAAAAGAGAAGGTTCCAAGGACACTTGATAGCAGCCTGTCAGTATCTGAAGGGGGCTATAAGAAAGAAGGGGACGGACTCTCTCTGTCTATTGTGACAGGAAAAGGGAAATTATTTCAAACTAAAAGACGGAAGATTTAGGTTTGATTGTAGGAAGAAATTCTTTACTCAGAGCATACTAAGGCACTGGAGCAAATTGGTAAGAGAAGCTGTGAAGAGAAGCTGTGAATTCTACAGGAATTCATGGCCATGTTGAATGGAGCCTTGGGCAAACAGACCTAGTGATTGACAGCTCTGCTCATTGCAGACAGTTGGAAATGGATGATCTTTAAGGGCCCTTCCAACCTTATGTCCAATCAGATTGGGTATAAGGAAATTTTTTTCACATAGAGAGTGATGAAGCAGTGGAACAGGTTGCCAAGAAATTGGTGGGTCCCCCATCCCTGAAGACTTTCAGAGTGAACCAGACTCTGAGCAACCTGATCTATCTATAGGTGTTTCTGTTCATTGCAGGAGTTGGACTAGATACCCTGAAATGTCCCTTCCAACACAGACAATTCTATTATTTAGAAGAATACAAAAGAAGGTACTAGTCTTTTTGACTTCAGGAAGTGTTACGTATGGCAATGAGCTGATCTTATGCCTATGCAGTAAAACCAAAATCAATTTCAAGTTATCTGTTGAAATAGGAAATGAAATGTATGTTTTCTGAAAAGGGCAGAAGGAATTAATAAGAAGAACACAGCAAGGTCTTATTAATTACTTTCCAGCCTGTCCGCTCTTCAAGGTCTGGGAAAGTGTCCTCTTATTAAACTACTTGTATTTATAGCTTAATGTGTCAGAGTTTTCTGGGTACTTGTGGCCCACTCCTGCTTCAGTAAAAGTGAGTAACCAAAGTTACAGTTGATAGGACCTAGATGAATTAGCACCGGCAAGAACTGAAGAAATCTTGCAAAATGCTGTTATGCCTAGATTCATGCAGAAACTGAGGAAACACAGCTTTGATTTTGCAACAATTGCATTGCCACTTCACGTTTCTTGAAACCATAATCTTTAACTGCAAGTCTTATGGGCCTGGTTTTTTGGTTTTTTGGTTTTTTTTTTGGTTGTTTGTTTTGTTTTGTTTTGGTTGAACAACCGTGCAAAGAAATGACAGAACAATGTGGATCATGGAAGAAATTCCAGGAGACATAAGGCAGTATAAAGTAGAGTATCAGGATGGCTTTCTTAATTAATATTCAGTCAAGAACAGTGATTTAGAAAAGTGCTATGGAGATGGAAGGAGAACCAAGTCTTCTATTTGCTGCAATGTCAGGCTTCTGTAGAAAAAAATATATAAGCAAAAATCTTTCCTTTTCCTTTTCTTGGCTACTTCTCAGAAATATTCAGTCTGTAATCCCCAACTCCCATCCTTGTGCTTGACAGTGCACATATTTTGTAGACTGCCAGGCAGACAACACTGACACAGAGAGACCTCTGCAAAGAGGTACGGAAAATTCCTTTGTCCATTTTCCCAGTTGCCCTCAAGTATCACACTTATATATTTCATTTCAAAACAGATTAGACCATTCCTTCCTAAGGCCAGCCTATAGATGTAATTTTCATTTTTGTTCATGAAAGTTGACACATGTATGAAGACAGACAACTCAAATTCCATCAAGCAGACAAAGCCAATCTCTTAGGTATGGAAGTATAAGGAAATAGTATAAAAAGAAAGAGAAGAAGAAAGTGAAACAATTTTGGAAGACACATATTTATTAGCTGGATCTCAAATTCCTATCCCCTATAACAGGGGAACACTTCTGAAAGAAGTGTTTTTTGAGCAGACTTGATTCTTGCCCAGTTGTTCTGGAAACAGTCCTTTTTCTGTGTGACCCAGCCCTTCGCCTCTCTTTTCCAACATCAAAAGACATATTCTCTTGAAAAATAGTTACTGAGGACACTGATCAGGCAGTGTTTGAAAACATTTGAACTAAACATTTTAAATTTAAAGTCTGGGCTTAATAAATTTAAAATTTAATTTTAAATTTAAAGTCTGAGCTTAACCCTTCAGAAGCCAGGTTGACGGTCACATGAGTTGATTGTGTTCATTTTATTTGTGATGACCTTGAGCACTTAGCAGTAATCGATATTTATTGGGAAAAAGCAAACAAACAAACAAACCATTATTGCTTTCTCCATGATTATTTTCCGTCATTCTACATAGCATAATACATTATATTATTTAATAAATTCATAGAATCATAAAGTCATAGGCTGGTTTAAGCTGGAAGGGACATTTAAGATCATCTAGTTCCAACCCCTGCTGAAGGGAGGGATACCTCTGTCTAAACTCCTAGACACCATCAAAATTTCAATGATATGAAAGTATGGGAAACTGAAGGCAAGCCCCTGAATGCGTCCAGGCAAACCTGTTTCTGTCATTCTAGCTTTCTCTCCATCTGCTCTTCTTATTTATGTTCGATACCGATAAGAGTTTCTTCTGACAATTGTGTGTAATTAAAGTAACTTTTCTTAGTAGTCTTCCAATATAACTGAAATATTTAAAAAATTGTTACATTTGCTATGCTGTGACAATTCAGTTTCAGTTATAGCAGATTAATATGGAAAGAAAAGGAAAGAAGAGAAGAGAAGAGAAGAGAAGAGAAGAGAAGAGAAGAGAAGAGAAGAGAA
>JAPSGF010000003.1:15153976-15233579 GCA_035772895.1 Perdix hodgsoniae
AAAGAAAGAAAGAAAGAAAGAAAGAAAGAAAGAAAGAAAGAAAGAAAGAAAGAAAGAAAGAAAGAAAGAAAGAAAGAAAGAAAGAAAGAAAGAAAGAAAGAAAGAAAGAAAGAAAGAAAGAAAGAAAGAAAGAAAGAAAGAAAGAAAGAAAGAAAGAAAGAAAGAAAGAAAGAAAGAAAGAAAGAAAGAAAGAAAGAAAGAAAGAAAGAAAGAAAGAAAGAAAGAAAGAAAGAAAGAAAGAAAGAAAGAAAGAAAGAAAGAAATCTGTAGTAATAGAGTTGCATGGAATTTTTTCAGTAGTGACACTGTTTACTATGGGTGAAGTTCTGGACCATGTTGAGATACAGAAGTTTATAGATTAATCGTTGCAGCTGATCATGCAGATAACAAGCAAAATCAATGGTTGAATTTAGTTTCCAAATTTTGGTCTGTTTGGTGTAATACTTTCCATGTGTTGTGCTACATTTATACAACAGTACAAATTTATTTACTTAAAAATCAAGAGTCTATCATTCTCTACCCTATGTGACATTACTATTCTTAATTTCTTAACAGAAGCAAACTTTCTTAGGTCTATTTTGTGAGCCTGTGTACAAACATGCTACAAGATAACCCTGTTTAGGGTTGCTTGTCATATTCTATGTATATGTATATATATTGTTATATTCTATGTATATAATCTGAACAAAATATACATCTATGAAGAAGGGCGATGTCTGTCGAGGTAGCGGATATAGTTTAAACAAATCTTAAATTAAATTTATAGCAGAACAATGCAGTTGAATAAATACAAAGTAGAGAAACGCTCAGATTCACATGTCATAAATATCAGAACAGTAAATTTGTCTATGACTGTCATCTCAGTTATCAGTGCTTGGTTTATCTACCTAGGACTACTGTGCAAAAATGCAAGAACAATAGTTAGATTTCATGCAAATTCAAGCATTAGTTATGACAAATCCATATGTAAGTCATTCTAGAATATGTACAGGCCACGTGTCAGAACAAACATCTTTACTGTCAGAACATTTCAAGTGAATTGTATTTTGTATTCTCAGCTTGACCAGCTCACTGACTTTGCTGCCATAAATCAGTGTACATACTTTGAGAGAAAGAAATGTTAAAATAGACTCATAAAATGTTCTTGAGGAATGACTTAAAAGCACTTTGAACACAAAAATTTTCCACTCAATTAAGTTCTGATATGTTTTAGTCTTGAGAAAATACATTATTGTAATTTTACCAAAGATTAGGATTTCTTTTTTGCCTGAGTTTCCATAATAACCCAAAATGCTGTCGGAGATCAGATTTTAAAGACCTGTTAATTGTATACACAGGAAAAACTGCTGGTCACTCAAACATTCGCTATTGATCCTGTGTCCTGAGCAGATTATGCTTCAGGGCAATCTGTGGCCACCTTACATTAGCAGCTCTTAGAAGCCAATGCTGGGTTGTAGAGGTGTGGTGATACCCTAGTGTGCCTACTGCCTGATGGCAGAGCCAGGCCCCAGATTGCAGCACTGTCTTTCACAGTATCATAGAATCACCAAGATCATCCAGTCCAACCATCCACCTATCACCAATAATTCCCACTAAGCCCTGTATTTTCGTACAACATCTAAACATTTCTTAAACACTTCCAGGAACAGTGACTCCACCACCTCCCTAATGTCCCTATAGGAGAGGGGTATGCTGGCTCTCATGCCACATGGCTGCTCAGGGATCCAGTATAGACTCAGCACCACATTAAGGGATTGTCCTGTGGAAAACCTCTTCATCACACTCTGTGCAAAGTGAAAATCAGTCCACGGATACCTGCTGCTTTCCCCTTTCCCGCAGGCTGAGTTCATTCAATTCACCAGTACAGGTAACGATGTCTCAGCCCAGCAATTTCAAACTCTCAGACCCAAGAACAGTAAACAGCAGAATCCCACAAACTGAAACCTTGTGCCAGGATGCTACAGTTTTTTGTCTGTTTTCTAACAATATATTTCATGCATATAGTATTTTATAGTAGCTCCTTCTTCTTTTCTTTACAAGAAACAGCATTTTACTCCCAGCAATTAATTGTACAAATAGAAGGGAGAATTGGACAGTTAAAATTACCATAACATCAGCTGTGAGGATGGGTTCAATGTGTAAGCCTGGGGCAGCAGCTTGCCTGGCTTTATCCAAGTCCTTGGGTTCACTCATATAAAAGTACCTTAGTTTAGACAATGCAATGAGCATGAGTATAGGTAGAGAGGCTGCTGGAAAGCCTGCGCCACTTCAGCATGGGTAGCTGGAAAGGTACAGCACCAAATTGGAATGCAGCCAGTATCCTTCATTTTACAGCAACTGACCTGTGGTGCTTCTGTGAACCTCAGTTCCCCACCTCTCAAATAAGATGACACCTATCAGGTAGGTTAGCACTGTTAGGAGAAAGTGCATTTCTCCTGAAGTTCACAGAATGCCCAGAGCCTGGGAAGAACACTGGCAAGAAATAGATGCTAAATTTGCAAAAAAATTCAGCTTCCTTGGTTAATCACACCATGCATATTCCCAATGCATGTACCACACACACACATGCACACAAAGTAAAAAGAAAAGAAAAGAAAACAAAACAAAACACTGTTCTGCACTCAGCTTTTTACTGGTAAAGGAAGAAACTGCACCCACTCTGCCTCCCTGGCTGTTCAGGGAATTTAGATGATCAGAACTCTGAGAATGAGAGTGCTCACAAATGCCTGGCAGAATTTATCTGTAAAAAGAATCATTTTTACAAGATATACATAACATTTCATACATAACTGGGCAAAGAAGAAAATACTTGGCAGGGATTTGCCTTGCATGCTGTAGCCACTTCAGGAAGAAGAAAAATATGACTCCATGGAGGAATCTTCAAAATTATGAGCAGTTCAGTAAGCATCCTGGGGATGGCATATTCAGTACATTGCACATAGGTCAGCACACGGCTCCAACACTTCATAAAAATTTTCTGTTTGAAGCTTCACTGTCTAATAAAAATTAAAAAAAATAAAGCATCAAGTTAATGATGCTTTAGTATTCTACATTACCACTGGTTCTGAACCCTCAGAGTGAGAAAAAACAACTTAAACTTGTCACAATCAACTGACAAACTAAGGGGAAACAGTGAAGTGTTTCAAATTTGTAGGGAGTGTTTTGATCTGGATTTGTGATTAAATGAGACCCACTGCAGATGGGACAGTTTATCTAAACAGGAGACAGGCTCTGACACTCTTAGTAGGCTGGGGACAAATAGCAAAAAGCTGAATTAACACAGTATACAAAGGAATTTCCAGTGAACAAAACATTGCTTTGGCTATGACTTTTTTACAGAAAGTATACGCGGAATAATCTTTGGGTTGGTGGTTTCTCGTGTAATTCTGAAGGCAGAATCATTGCATGATGAGTATTCTCTTATGCAGAACATTAATTTTCTCTCTTTGCTTTGTTGATATCTAACCCATTGGATGTACAAGAGACAGCAACATATTTATAGATTATCCAGTATAGCTTTCTATTTCTTGGTAATGTGCTTACACAGTAAGTTGAAATTTTCAGTTATTATCTCAGAAACAATTTATGTGCATAAACTATGAGAAATCTCTTGTAGTCATAAGTTTTTACATGACAAAAAACATCAGGCTAATATTTTAATTTTCTGAATGAAGCTGTTCTGATAGAAGTCTCTAGCACTACAGTTCTGACTTTTAAATCACAGACCATTTCAATTAAGAAAAATATATTTTAAATATTTTGTGGGTTTTGAGACATTTACATGGTATCAAGCAGTTATGAAGACAATGAGTCTACTAAATATTTTTAATAACTGACTATTTATTAAAAAAATAGTGAAAAATAAGTTCAGTAGCTCTGCACATGTGAAATTTGAGGGCCTCTTTTTTAAAGGATTTGCTGCATACGACAGACATTCCTTCAGTGTAACCAGCTGACAGCCTGCATATGCAGTGGGAGGGCACAGATAGGGCTGGAAACGGGCTAATGCGTCACTAGCTGTGAGTAAACAAGCAGTTAGAAGCAGCTGGTAAAACAAGTTTTGAAGAAGGCCGGTTTTGATATTAATGTGGTTCTTCTGATGAAGTGGTAAGCAGGGAAGACTGAAAGAGCATGAGGAGGCACCTTCTCCTATCTCAAACATAGACTCTATGGGGTGACAGCCAGAGACAGGGATGAACCTAGATAATTTTTTGTTACTTCTAAAGTCAAAAAAGTCCCGCAATGCCAAGGAAAACTGAAAAAACAACCCAAGTTGCTCAACACCTCTCTCAGAAAAGTCAGTGATTAGACCTTGAGGTTTTTGCTCAAGTGTTGAAGCACTTTTACATGTATAAGAACTATGCAAAAAAATCCTCAGTACAGTTATGAAATGAATAAATATCATAACTTGGTTATGAGGAGTTGCTTCTTACTATTATGGCCCAAAATTGGGTTTCAATTCTTCTTTTCCTTTCTCTGACTTCAATGTCATGTATCCAATCTATCAGTCTCAAACAACGCACCCAAACAGATCTTCCTTTTAGGTATAATGACATCTTTGAAATATCATGATTTGCTGTGATATATTCCTCTAGAGACACTTGAGTTCAGCACAAGCAGATTTTTTGCATCTTTTATTCATGCTTCTGTTTTCTTCCAAACAAAGCATAAAAATTGCATTGCATTTCAGCAAAAATCTGCTCATATTAATTCTATGCTTCTTATTTAAAAATGTATGATACACTTAACCACCGTTACCACTACCTTTACTTATATTACACTGCCAACAATTTCTGCCTGTTCTGTTATTGCTACTAAAAATTACAGCTGGCTGCAATCTGATGTTCCTTCTGATCACATTGAATTATTTGATCATGGCTAGCAGTTAACTGGTGGACAGGGCTGTGGTGTACACAGAGTTAACACAGGAGATGCAGAATGGATGAAAAGGAAGTCATAAATCCTCACTGCAGATTGCTTTATGCTTAGGCACTGATCCAGGGAGGAGCATTATCTCAGAATGCTAATATGTTCCAGGTCATTTAAGGATGCCGTCAATGACAGTGATGTGTTGGCCAAGACATGGATTAAATGTCCTACTAAGACTCTTTGATGTCTGGATTCTCTAAATCAACAAAAGCTCTAGTAATATCCTAACGTGGTTTAAAAATACCTTCTAATAATGGAGTTTATTAGAAATCTTAGCAGGTTTTGGGACCTGTACTGGTCTAGGCCAGGCCACGATGGCATGGTCTTGAGAACAAGATAGATGCAGGCACTGAAGATGTGTGCCTGGTTGCTTCCAGCTGTCAAAAGAGGCTCTCTGTTCTTCGTACGTAGTAAGAGAGGTGAAGGAGTACAACAATCTGTTGGGTGAGATGCTGTGAACACGTTGCAAGGCCAAACACTGCTTCTGTTTGTTTGAACTTAGAGACCTGCAGGAGACATAGAAATAACAGAGATCCATTCTAGCACATGTAACCAGGCCTTCTTATGGGCTTGACCAATATTTAGTGCGTTCAGTATTCATGCCCAAATTTTCAAAGAACCTTAAACTCAACCCTGAGGTAGAAAATGGGAGATTAAATGTTAACATAATTATTTAATTTTCTCTGTAGTTGTAATATTAAAATCTAGTAAGGAGCAGCATGTTTTCCCGTAGGTTTTGTTCACCTACAACAACCTGAAGCAATACAGCTGGAGTACTGCTACTTGTACCAGTGGAATTGTACCAGTTATACCAATGGAATTATACCACAAAATTTGTCTTCTGCAGATAATGACTCACTTTCTTTCTGATATAGTGTACATTACCTATATTTACAGTCTTTCTGCCTTTGTGGATTAAACAAGATAAAAATTGATCCACAGTATTAGATTTTATAGTGAAAGATTCAGATGTAAATCCTACTGAGTACCAGTTCCTTCACGTGTTGGGGGCATATATGAACCACTCTCCTGGCCAAGCTTAAAATGAAGGAATTGAAAAATAAAAATATTATATTTCCTTTTCGGCCAAGTATAAACCATGAAATTAAGAAATGATATAAAAAGTTTTTTTACTAGATTAATAATATTTTAAAACACTGAGAATGTATCTGCCTCTTTTGTAATAGACATTTTTCTCAATGCAGACAAAAAGAAGCTCACATCTGCAGGGGTAGAGGTCAGGGGATTTCTTTGCAGGGTGCTGCTCCCTAGTGAGTAATTAAAACTCTCAAAGAAATCTACCTAAACAAACAATAGTTCTGTTATGACAAGAGTTGCCAGATGGTGTTTGGTCATGCAGGTTTACAAGTTGTTTTTGTTTTTTAACATGTAAGCGAACTTCCTTTGAAGTAAATTTCTGTTTCTGTAAGTGGATTTATGCAGATTAAAAAAAAAAAAGAAAGAAAAAAAAAAAGGATAGCAGGAGACTTTGATTTTTCTGTTATTTTCTCTGTATTTATTTAGCAAGGAGGATAAGAAAGCTGCCCTTACTCCAGCTGAGAGTTTCTGGGAGCAAGTTGGGGTCAGTATCACTCCTACAGTGCTTGCTGCCCCTCACCCAGTTACACAACTGTCCACAGACCAGAGCTACTGCAGAACCATCTGGTGTGACACCCAGGTCATTTGGGGCTCTTTTGTTCTGGGTAATCATTGCAGGTCCTTGATATCTGGCTGTGCTCAAGAAAGACATGCCAAGCACATCTCATAAGATGTTTTGCATTAGAAAAAGGCCTTTTTTCAAAAAGAAAATGTGTTCTTAAAAACTTGGGAAGGTCTTGAAGTCCCAGCCAAAATCTAGCAACTTTCTCCTTGAAATGCCTATTGGGGGCTGCAAAGCAACTCACTTCAAGGGATACTGCCAGAGTAGGCTGCCTAGCCAAGGTAGTGCAGTCTTCAGCACACAGCTCAGCACAGGACTCTTGCAGCTCCCCATTCCTTTTCCATGGGTTCTTTCCCTCTTGCACTTTTTATTCCTCATCTTTTAAAAAATGCCAGACCTAATCAGAATAAAAATTTTGCACTTTCATTATCCCTCTTCAAAAAAGATGATGTGCTTAATACTTTCACTAAACAGATCAGTATATGTCTGCCCTGCAGGCGGGAAAGTAAACCACAGGCAAATAGGTTTCTCTGAGTTTGTACAGAATATAATTGCTAAATTGAGAATAGTAGCTTAGTCCCTCAACTTTCTCTCTGCAGCTGCTGCGCAAGGAAATATATCCTGGTTTTATTGCAGAGATCGCAAAATCAGAAACTGTGTCAAAGTGTTTCCCAATCCAGGAAGATTAACTTAGTTCTGCGGTGCTAAACCCTCATTCATCTCAAAACTTCTGCTTACAGAAAAAGTTAATAGTGCATGCTACACATTTGGGTTGTTTTAAGAAGTGTGAGATATCTAGATGCGGAGGGAAACATGGGCAGGAGATATAGCTGGTCTGCACTGTGTTCATTGCTTACCCATTGTTAAGTAAAATCTTTGAAGGTTGTCATTTATACTGGACTCAGATCTGTCACTGACTGTAACCAAACTGTTCTATAAACACAGTCGTGGCAAAATATTTGGGTCAAATGTTTGACATGATGGTGAGGTACATGGTGATCATGTGGTATCACCTCATTAAACTACTGTTCTGTGATCAGCTCCATCTGCCTGTCACAATGGTGTTTCCTATCACAAGCACTTCATTTTTAAGCTGTATTTTTCTGATGTGGCCATTTAAATTCAGCCCCGAGTGCATTTAAAGATTAACACATTTAAGGTCAATGTGCAAATCTCCGCTGACTTGTCATTTGCTATATATACCAACATGACTGTTAATTTTACTAAACACTAAAAAAAACATTTGTTCACTTCATGGGCTTATGATTTGTTCTTATCTTGTCACGGTTGTATAGGAATGAGGGTGTTTGGGGACCTCAAAGGTGCCATTAGGTCTGGAGAAGGATATTTGTTTCCCATTGCTTTTCGGGTGTCCTAGGTCACCAGATGTTGCTACACTTGGAGGACAAACCCACATATGTCCACTTCTCAACTGTCATTCCAAAGGTAAAACATTTATTAATATGGCTGTATGATTGAGAATTATAGAAACAGAACTGATATATTTCCCTTGCAACAATGGGTAAAAGACACGTGAGGAAATAATAACTGAATAAAAATGTGGAAATAACACAGTGCAAAACTGTTAGGTACAATAAGTGGTACATAGCAGAGGTAATTAGAGACAGGTTGACATGGCTCTGTTACCTTAGTAGGAAGGCATCCCATAGTGTCTCCCACACAAACTGTTACTATATAGTCTTTGTGGTTTCTGTTTCTTCTTGCGCAGAATCACAGAATCACAGGTGTTGTAAGGGTCTTCTGAAGGTCATCAAGTCCAATGCCTTGCAAAAGCATCCTGACAAGTTTTGGATATCTCCAGACGTAACTCTATAACATCTCTGGGCAGCATGTTCCAGTTCTGACACTGAAGAAGTTCTTCACTGCAATAATACAAAACTTCCCATGTTCTCATTTCTGGGACACCTCCAAGCAGATCTTTGAAAAGGCAAACATTTTCTCTGTTGCTCGCAGGAAGAAGTTAAGGAAGATCCTTAACTCCACTGTCTCATGGTTCCCATATACAAGGTTGTTCCCAGCCTTTACTCCAGGCCAGCCCTCCCTTGTTAGTAAGAACAAGGTCCAGCAGAACACTACTCCTCATTTGTTCCTCCACTACCTGCATCAGGAAATTATGTTTAGTGCAGTGCAGAAACCCTGTGGACTGTGTATGCCTGGTGGTGTTGCTTTTGCAGCAAGTATCAGGATGACTGAAGTCCCCCATGAGAACCAATGCCTGTGATTACAAGGCTATTTCCAACTGTTTGTAGAAGGCTTCATCAACTTTTTTCTCTAGATAAGAAGATCTGTTGTAAACACCCACAATGATGTCACCAATTAGGCTATTCATTCTCATTCATCCCTAGGCAGAGCTTGTTACATTCTAGTTGCTGTCTCACATGAGCAACTCCACTGCCTCATCTTGCAAGTCTGTCTTTTCTGAAAATACATAGCCTTCCACGTACTGGACAGTACATGGAGCTGTCCCACCATGTCTCTGTGATTGCAATAAAATCATGGACCTGTGACTGCACGTAGATTCCTCCTGTTTATTCCCCATTCAGAGAAGTAAAGAAAGAAGGGGATGGGGGTTTGTCCTAGAGGGATGCGAGAGGATCTCCCACATCTACACATATTTGAGGAAGCTGGCCTTCTGGCTTGTGTTATGGGAGGCATCCAAAGAACATTAATTGCTTTTCTAGTTGTCCTGGTTCATTCCCCAGTCAGTTCCCACGTTTGACCTTGTACTCTGAGTCCTTCAGTTAAAAGCCCACCTCACTAGGTTGGTTAGCCTGCTGCCAAAGATTGGCCTTCCTCTTCTAGATAAGTGGATCCCATTCCTCCCTAGCAGGTTATAATCTTCATAGAAAGATTCATTGTCATAAAAACCAAAACCCTCATGTCCAGAGGTCGGCTGCCCTCTCAGCCTATAGCCAGAAATTGATTTGTATTATAAATCTATTTCTCGCTGATCTCCTTCCTTCAACTGGTAACAATGAGGAAAAGATAATTTGGGCAGTGTTTTTCACTTGTGCACCCAGGACTTTATAGTTTTCTTTGATTCTGCCCATGTTCCAGCTTCCAGTATCATGCTCACATGAAAGAGCAACAATTCTCTGCAGCGTAGCTGATAGGTAACTAATAAATGAATGGAGGCATAGTGCAAGGTTTAGAATTTGCAGTGGACATTCCAGGGGTTTCAGGAGCAGTGAGACAGATTACACTTTGGACCAGCTGATGTGGAGCAGAGGCTGTCCAGCAATCCTGCAGTGTTCCACATCTGTCTGCCTCTGTAAGGAGTATACTAATGTGCAGCAGGGCTTTCCAGAGGTAGGCATAAATATGCTTGCAGCAGCGCAGAGCTGCATTAGCAGTAACATATACAAGAGTAGTCGGAGCTTCACAGTCCCTGGCAGAAAACTGACAAAGGGATGGTTTTGCAGTCTGAACATAACAGAGAGATGCAGAAAATGCTAGTGTCCCCTGCTAACTGGGGGATTAAACTGTGAAAAAGGAGGGAACTGGTAAAGGACAGACACTCTCATGAACACTGCTGTGACTGTGGCTAGGATTATGGGACATGGAGAGTTGCTGCACTTCTAAACACCCTCACAACTCATCTGCTGTTACTGGCTTTCAGCAATAAATCTCCAGAGGACAAAATGAGCAAAAATGCAGTCACAGCACACTAGCAGCTGTGGCTGTAGAGGCTTAGTTGAGAGGAGACGAATGGTAAAGCATGAATGTTTCAGTCTGACCAAGGATCACATTGAACATTCAGCAGAGAGAGTTAGCAGAAAATGATGAGAATTCAGCTGCACAGAGATAGGAAGTGCAATCTGATCTGAGTCAGGCCTTGAGACAAAGCTTCATTTCTCTTCCTTTTTTGACCCCTCCGCAAATCTTGTCCAACCCACATTATGATGATTGGCAGCACACAGAGAGACAACATAAAGGAAATGTAACTTGACTTCTTCCATGTATGACATCTTAATTTTCACTTATGGTCTAAGAGACAGCTGAAGATAGTTATGTGTGTGTTTTCTGAACACAGTATTTGTAATGCTGAAAAATAAGCTGTGCTATTCATGAAGTGAGGAAAGAACAGGTCATTCTTTGTCTGAGCTGGACATGTTACTTCACCAGTTGTTGGTTTTGTTTATTGGTTTAGCAATATCACACAATGTGTTTCCCACAATCCCTAAGGGAACTTAAAGGGTATATGTGAACTGTCTCCATGTTACTACTTTGAAGCTAATCTGCAAGCCTTTTGTCCTTTGAATCAGCTCTGTGTCGTTGTCATGATATTTCTTAACATTTAGACAATAAATGCCAGGCTCCAGGAGAAGTCCCAAGGAGTTAATGTTCTTTTCAAACTAAATTGTATATGTTCTCAACTACATTAAAAAAATAATTACACTTTTATATATCCTCCTTTAAAGGTAAATTGCTGTAATTTCTTTTCACTTCTCATCTGCCTGCCTGAGATTTGAAGCTCTTCAGTCCAAAAAGCATGTCCAGGATTACAAACAGTTGTATGAGCCCTATCATCCTGATTCCAGTCTGAGGCACTTGCACACCATAAAGAAATACAAATTCCAACAATCATACCAGACATACATTGGATAGATAGCCTTTAGTATTGTCGGGGAAACAAAGGGGTTTGAAGTGAGCTTATCTTTGCTCTGAAGGGGATGAAGCATTTTTTCAATGCCTTGCCTTGAAATTGCCTTCAAAGCAACATGGTGCCTTTCCACAGTTGCTTCTGCAGGACGCAGAAAGAGGATCCACAAACAGACTGGGGTTAGCTGGCTGCAAAACTGTTTCTGCCTTTCCTGCAGAGACAGGCTGAAGGAGATATTGCAGTGGCACAGAACCGACTGTCTATCAAGCAGAAGTTTTGCTTTCATAGGCTCCTAATTTTTGTTCTTTAAAAAACTGCAGAATGAAACCACACTGTTCAAGCACAGAAATAACTAAATTTAACTTGCTGTAGGAGCCACTGGAGTGCTCAAATGGATGATATATTCTTTTGCATGCGGCCTTAGCTAACCTGCTTGCCAGCAACGAACAGGAGGGAGGCATTTTTTTCTTTGCTAATGGTTTGAGTGGAGAACTTTTTCATATTTTATGTGGCACTGAGCTAAAGGCAACACTTTACTTCTCTTCCCTAAGCTGATAGCCTCAGCTGTAACTCACTTTTGTCTCAAATTTCACTTAAACTCAGTGCTTAATAGGATGCCTTTTCTACTATTATTGTTATTATTACTGTTCTTTAAGCATTCGTGGCTCCTTTTAGCTCAGGGCTGTAGTGTCAATGGGAATCCATTTCCCTTGGCACAAAATATTTGAATGTCAGTGCATTAAGTCTTATCCCAATCCAATAATAAGATGTATAATTAAGAAATTATGGCATTGCTTAAGCGTCCCCAGTTCTTTGATCAAAAAGTCTAATTTAATCTGAAAACATGTGGCTGTGCTAATGTCTGGGCCAGTCAGTCTAGACTTGAGCAATGTGTGTGGGCCAGATGCAGAGCTTGGCTGCTCTCTTTGCTGAAGTCACAACCCTCCTTTTAAAATTCTTGAAGTGCTGGAAGTGCATGTGTGGGAGGTGTTTTGGTTTCATTTATTTGTATTAAACTGAAGACGGCAGCCAGCTTACCTCTGCTTGAGGGACTCAGTCAGCTTTTGTCTACTTTATCTGCTAGTACAAGACAAGCTTTGAGAAACACTCTCCCGGCAAAAGCAATGAAGCTTCGCCCCTCTGATGTGAGCACTTGGCGCTGCAGAGGTGCTGTATATCCTGGTCTGTCCCGAGATGTGCTGGGTGCATGGGATGGGGACTCCAGGAAGCCCTTGTGCGTGCCAGTGGCTGCCTGTCATGGTTTTATGATTTTTGGTCATCAGTATTCCACACCATAACATCATGTAATGCATTGGGGGTGGGGTTTGATTTCTGCCGAATGTTCGTCCGTCGGAGAAGAACTACATTTCCCCAGGAGACTTTGCGGTCAGCAAGGGGATATAACTCCAAGCAAGGTCACCTGATCCTTCTTCTTTGCCTGCTCTTCGCTGTCTGTGCTTCGTTGCTATCTGCGCTTCGCCGCCTGCGCTTCGCAGTCTGTACTTCAGTCACCCAACTGGACTGCACTTCTCACCCCAGCATTGTGGTGAGGTCTATACAATTCAAACAGACTCTCTCTCTCTCTCTCTCTCTCTCTCCTATATTTAGTAAAATCATTTGTTCCACCTCAGATCAGTGCTGTTATTTTCAAGTATTTTGGGGTCCCCTGCTTCCCCTTTCCCAGAGGCGCGGATCCGCAGATCCCTCCACCCTGCTGGTCACGGAACTGGGCCGGACCAGCCCATAAACCGTTGACACTGCCCTTCCTTCCAGAAGGCTGGTACCACTGCCTCACACTTGTCATGCCAAATCACAGGGCAGGAATAGTAGCAGTGAAACTGACTCATGTTCTTTTCACTTACCTGTTTAGTGTGGGTCCCAGGCTCCAGGAGTAAAATCTGGTGCCTGCTAAGGTCACGGTGGTACTGGTAGGTGGCACTGGGCCTTCTGAAGACTGTGACCACACAGGGCACATTCATCACAATGGTTTCTGATAGAGAAATGAAACACCCTTCTCTGAGCCATTTTGAGGAAGGCACAGGAGAACTATATTCACATTCCAATAAATGAGTTACACCTATAGATGTGTCAATAACTGGGCTGTACTCCGTGTTACATGCTCTGGTCCATCCTGCTCATGGATATCCCTTTTGGCTGGAACTAAAGAACAGAAGAAAAATTTATGGTCTCTGGAAGGGGCAAGCTACTTATGAGGATTACATGTACGTAGTGAAGCAGTGCAGGGAGAAAATTAGAAAAGCCATACTGCAGTTAGATCTGAGCTTGGCCACTAAGGTAGAGGAAAACAGTAAATGCTTTTATAAACACATTAATAGCAAAAGGAAGGCTAGGGAGAATCTCCATCCCTTGTTGGATGCCAAGGGCAACCTGGTCACCAAGGATAGGGATAAGGCTGAGGCACTTAATGCCTTCTTTGCTTCAGCCTTTAATAGTAAGACTTATTACTCCCTGGAAACATAGCCACCTGCGCTAGTAGATAGGGATGGGGAACAGAAGAAGCCCTTCATGATCCACGACAAGATAGTTTTGGACCTGCTGCAAAAGCTGGGTGCTTACAAGTCCATGGACCAGATGGATTGCACCCTAGAGTGCTGAGGGAGTTGGCAGATGTGATTGCCAAGCCACTGTCCATCATTTTTCAGCAGTCCTGGCTAACTGGGGATGTCCTGGTGGATTGGAAACTGGCAAATGTGACACCCATCTTCAGAAAGGGCCAGAAAGATTATCCTGATAGCTACAGGCCTATCAGTCTCACCTCGGTGTCTGGGAAGGTTATGGAATGAATAATCTTGGGAACCATCATGGACCAATTAAAGATCAACCAGGGGATCAGGCCCAGTCAGCATGGGTTTACGAATGGTAGATCCTATCTGACAAACCTGATTTCATTCTATGACAAGGTGACCCGCTTAGTGGATGAGGGTCAGGCTGTCGATGTGGTATCTACCACATCTACCTGGACTTCAGATAGGCCTTTGACACTGTCCCCCATAACATTCTCATGGAGAAGCTGGCTGCCCATGGTCTGGATGGGTGTACGCTCTTCTGGGTGAAGCACTGGCTGGATGGCCGGGCCCAAAGAGTCGTGGTCAATGGAGTTGAATCCAGTTGGCGGCCGGTCACGAGCTGTGTCCCCCAAGGCTCAGTGCTGGGGCCACTTCTGTTTAACATCTTCGTTGATGATCTTGATGAGGGGATTGAGTGCACCCTTGGTAAGTTTGCAGACAACACCAAGCTGGGAGGGAGTGTTGATCTGCCTGAGGATAGAAGAGCACTGCAGAAGGACCTGGACAGACTGGATCAATGGGCCAAGGTTAACGGCATGAGTTTCAATAGGGCCAAGTGTCCTGCATTTTGGTCATAACAACCCCAGGCAACCCTACAGGCTTGGGGAGGTGTGGCTGGAAAGCAGCCTGGTGGAAAGGGACCTTGGTGTTCTGATGGACAGTCAGACATCTGAATATGAGCCAGCAGTGTTCCCTGGTAGCCAAGAAGGCCAATGGCATCCTGGCTTGTATCAGGAATGGTGTGGTGAGCAGGACTAGGGAAGTCATCCTGCCCTTGTATGCGACATTGGCGAGGCCTCACCTCAAGTATTGTGTTCAGTTTTGGGCACCTCAGTACAGAAAGGATGTGGAGGTACTGGAGCAGGTCCAGAGAAGGGCAACGAGGCTAGTGAGCGGCTTGGAAAATCAGCCCTATGAGGGGACGCTGAGGGAGCTGGGACTGTTTAGTCTGGGGAAGAGGCGGCTGAGGGGAGACATTATTACTCTCTTCCAGTACCTGAAAAGTGCTTACAGTGAGAGCGGGGTAGGTCTCTTCTCACCGGTGACAGGTGACAAGACGAGGGGAAGTGGCCTCAAGTTGCGCCAAGGTAAGTTTAGGTTGGACATTAGGAAACACTTCTTTACAGAAAGGGCGGTTAAACACTGGAATAGGCTCTCTGGGGGGGTGGTTGAGTCACCATCCCTGAATGTGTTTAAGAGCCTTTTGGATATGGTGCTTAAAGATATGATTCAGCAGAGGGTTGTTAAGAGCTAGGGTACTATGGTTAGGCTGTGGTTGGATGATCCTTGAGGTCCCTTCCAACCTGAGTAATTCTATGATTCTATGATTTTCACTTCAGCTTTCTTTCTCCTCTGGGTAAGGAGAAGAAGGTGTTTAAAAGAAACTCATATAGGGGAGAAAATGCAGAGTCTTTGTTTTCGGCTTATTTTTAATAATAGTAAAATTGAGTGGTGGCTGTGTCAATATGAAATATCAGAATACCAGCTTGGAATCTGCTTTATTAAATAGCTTGTGTGGGCACGCAGTATGTGTAATTTTTAGTGTTTTTTAATAATTCACTTTTTATTAAATTTTTCGAGAACAACAAAATATGTCATGATGTTATCATTTTCAGATAACGATTGGTGGTTTCTATTGGGAATTAGTGGTTTACAAAGCCAAGGGATAACACTTGTTACATTTTTGTAATTATTGGCCCTAACCCATATTCTTTGACATTCCCAACTTCTGTTATCTTTAGTGGGACTTTCAGATAAACAGGCAATCTGCAGCATGGCCCTTAACAGCAAAAAGAGAAAAAGAAAAAAAAAAAGCTAACTCTTATCTACAGCTGTATATGCAAGTGAAATCAAGTCTCCAAGACGCACTTAATATCTGATCATATATTTAGTGAGTATAGGAAAAGACTGCTTAAGTTAAAGACAGATCAGTAAACAAACAAGAGGAATAAAAATACTTAATGAGTAGTTGAAACATCTTGCAGTATACTGCTTTAATAAATACCTCTCAGCTTGACTATACCAGACAGCTATACCAATCCCTCTTAGAGCCCATTGCATCAGTTTGTGACAGAAATTTTTACTTTTTGAACCCAAGCTTTCTATCATCAGCTTCACTCCTGAAATTGTACCAAGATGCACCTTCTGCATATAATGTTACATGTCCTTTGATTTAGAAGAGGGTTTAAATCTCAGCACATTTATTCAAGGCCATAGTGTTATTGAGGTGAAAACTAAATCTGTTCTGATCTTAATCCACACTGGCAAGATTGGACTTAGGCTGCAACTGTGGACCAGAGGACACATTGGCCAAACCTGTAGAGAGCAACACCATGAATTCCATCCTCACACAGTAACTGCCAGGGATAGTGCAAATCAGCCAGTAAAGACTTATCTGAAATCTCTCAAGACATTTCTGGTTCTAGAAGATAACAACATACAAACACTGTCTGATTTCTCATTCTTCTCCTGACAACACTTTGGCCTATTCCTCTTCACAGAAATTGCAAAGAGAAACAAGGCTGTACAAACTGAAATAATTTCAGATTTTTTCTCATGTTTTCCAGAAGATGGTTGTATGGTGGTTTTATTCTTCCTGATGTATCGTTATACAATTATGGGTGTTGTAGGCTAGAGAAGTACTGTTCTTTGTCTTATGTTTAGCTAACTGTTAGACATATGGAATGCCTTCTTGACCGTTTTACAGACAGGTGTTTGAACTGCTTGAAAAGGTGATTGGCATGACCACACATAGCTTGAAAAGACTCAAATACATAAAACTCTTCCAGATCGTAGCTTTCATTCTGCAGTTGCAGATCTTGTGATTTTGTGCAATTTTGCATTCACTAAAGTCAACACGAAGATTTTCCTTATGAACAGTGCGTGTTCAGCAATATAACACAGTTACGTGAAAATACTTCTTGAGGTTGTGAGATGGAAAATGAAATCTGAAACCAGTGCAGTGTCTTTAAACAGAACTAGGAGTAAGATTTTCCTTTCTGCAGCTTGTAGGGGAGCCACAGCTCCTGACCACTTTTCTGATGGGCACAGTTGCTCACAGTATGTTTACAAGTAAAGCTTCTCAGATGGTGTCTGGGGTTTTCTGCATAGTGGCAGTGATGAAAAATATCCAACAGTTGGCAACCTCTGAGCTGACTAGCTTATTTAGAGTGCAGTGGATGCTGATTTTAAACTTTTGTCCAAACTGGTAATACGCTTCATTAAAAAAAAACTCTGTTATAGTAAAACCTGTATTGGCTCACATGACAGTGAGCCACATGAAGGAAAACATATAAGTCATCTTCCTAACACAACCAGCTGTGCTGCCTGGGCTGGACAGAGATGGTGTTTCTCAGGAAATAAGATTCAAAGGCCAAGGAACCCTGCAGTTACAGCAGTACTTCTCCTGTGCCCATTATGTCCTTTTCCCTATAGACCCTGCACCTCCAGTCTCTTTTAGACACAACTATAGTTTTCTCACTGAAGCACCCTGAGCAGCTGAGGAGGTAAGGAGGAGGACAAAGACACTACTGGGCTAAAAGCAAAAATTGTCATAAACAGAAAGAAGAGAGGCAGCATCGTGGCCCCAGTGCTGGGAGTGACTCCTGTAGCTCTGCATACACCCAACATACATGTCTGTGCATGAAAGAATCAGAATTATCAAAGATGACTGAGACGTCTTGGTGGTTAAGGCATTCACTTCAGTTAGGAAGTGGCCCAGAGTGAGTGCCAAGCCAATGGGAAACTTGCATGACTGTGTTGAAAACTTGAGCTTTCTTTTCCAAGGTCACTCCTAAAACTGCCCCAGAAGGAAAGATTTTTATTTCCAGTCATACTGAACACCTGTTTCAACATAAAACACATTTCTCCTTTATCTTCTCATTGGTCCAGGTGAAAAAAAAATCTACGTAAATGTTGAGTTTTCCTTATTTTTCTCCTTATACTTGTTCTTCAGCTTTTAAACAAAATCAGTAGTTTTTTCACAAATCTATGGACAAGTTTAGGAACTTTGCTATGCCCTAATGTTCCTTCCATGGAGGACAAACTTTTTTTTTGTTCTTTTAATTCCTCTTATTATTTTATTTAACAACAGTAGTGCTCAAGATGCATTTTTACAGCCAAATGAGCTCAGTGGACTCGTAAAAGATAACCTGCAATAACACGATGAATATAATGCTGATCAGTTTGAGTATTTCACTGCTGCTGAACTGAAATAAGTAATTGCTTCTGAGCAACAGAGGAAGACAAAATTACAAGAAGAGGACAGAGCTCTAAAAATAGTATAAACAAAGTTGTGATAATGAACCCATATTTTCATTGTCTAGGCATGTTTTACAAGGGTCTGGGAACATGCTAATGATGCTTCCAGTGTCACAGTTTAGACACCACTGTTTTTAAATAAAAGTTGCTAAGGGCATATCTTCCAAAGTCAGTCTCAGATATGTGAAAAACATCCCTAAGAATTCATTGTTATTGGCTTATTAGAAAAAGCTGTAATTCAAGCCAGAGGCAATACTAGATAATATCGTCAACTATGAGAGCACAATACAGGGAACTACAAAAGGTAAATTGCAAGAAAGATCCCTGAGAGTGCATTTTAGCTTTTTTTCTTTCAGTTGAGAGCAAAGCTTATTATTACTGCATCAGCATTTTGAGGAAATCATAAAGCAAGGATAGACTATTGCATGGGGAGATAAAGGAGACAATGGCTTGAAAGGTGTAGAGATGACAAATCTAGATTATAAGGAATAAATCAAATCCTTGGACACTGACAGAAGATGAATGCACTGCAGTTATTCTGCTGTTGATTTCTCTGCAATTAAGGCTGTTGCTTTTTCATTCATCATTTTTAGATCATGGATCAGATTTTGTTGCTGTTTATGAGAAGGCAAATCTGGACCAACCAGATGAACAAAACTAGCTAAAGGCAAACATTTTGGCAGTTTCTACTGAAATTAGAATTTCACCATTGTTGCAGATTAGAGGACTGGATGCCAACTGGGAGCATAAACTGGATCCCCTATGCTAATATAGAGACTGACTGAATCATGGATCAGCAAAATATAAAGAGACCCATAGCACAACCCACAAATTGGCAGTAGTTCATCTACTATAACATTTTAAAGGAATACACCTTCACATATTTTATTGGATAGTGAGATGTTGGGACACTGTGCCTCTAACCCAATAGCTTATGTTTTCTCTAGCTGACCTTGAGCTACAGCTCCAGTTGTATATGCCAGCATGACAGAAGTATTTGAGGTAGGTGTAATTATCTCAAGATTTGTAGTTATCCATCTAAATACAAATACTGGATGATATTTTCTTTATGTATGCTAACAGGCATTATTTCTTTCTCTCTTTTTCCTCCCCCTTCCTTCCTTCCTTCCTTCCTTCCTTCCTTCCTTCCTTCCTTCCATCCATCCATCCATCCATCCTTCTTTTCCTTCCTCTTCCTTTCTTTTGCTCTTATTTATAAGGAAAGATGAAAGCACATACAAAGATGAAATACAGTCTGGCTCTCTCTTACATGTATCTCCCATTTGCCATTGCAGGAATTGGTGTACAAATTGCATTACTGCAATGCCCTATTATCAACTTCATACTACGCAGCCCCTTTGACATGGGTAATGATGAGTAGGGCCAGCCAAGCAGCTAGCTATCCTGGAAAGAAAAGAGATTCTCCATGTGACCAGACATGGCATTTTTGGTCCTGAGATTTAAGACTATTATATTTAAATTTTCTGTATATGCATTAGAATTACAGCATTTGTAAACATAACATACAGTTAAGTAGCCCACATTTACAGATGTTTCACTTCAAAATGTATCACAAATTCTTCTCAGTTATCTCACACAGTAAACTGTTTCTTTAGTCTTGTCTTTAAAACAGGAAGTTTATGTATGTTTGTCTCACTACTGGTTTTAAGAGATGCTCTGATTTGAGTGCAAACCAAGAAAAGTTGAAGAATTGAGTCTCACAGCTCTGGATTGCCTTCCCAAACCTAGGCTGGCTGGACAGCAATTAAAAATTATTTCTGCTTGATACTTCACACAGTTTTGCAGGAATCTCTTTTACATTTTACAGGGCAGTACGCTGCCCTATGGGAAGATGGCATAGTGGACAATTCGCATAGTGAGGCCAGGAGATGAAGGAGGAAGCATCATTTCTGTGAGTCAGAACTGAGAACCATTTAACATTTGCTGTGCCTATTCCTTGTCATTTCCAGACAGAGATGCATTTTCTTTATGCCTTTTCAAGTGATTTCTACTCTACTCTCCTTACTCACGTCACAGAGATAATTTCATGTCCAGGCAGAACACTGGGTTCTGAATTAAAAACAAAAGGAATCAGTTATGACATGAGATTTATGTCCAAACAAAAAAGCTTTAATTTAAGAGCTTTACCAAACCAGCTGTAGTGAAATAAGAGGTTCCTGTTCCTGTTAGAGACCAACAGAATTAGACAACTGTCTCGATGCTGCAGTCAGAAGACTACTTTACTCGACTCCAAGCTATAACATGATCGAAGTGTGTGAGCTGGGACAGTGCAGCTAAATGCCAAGGCATCTAGACAATGTAAAATCAACTGCTTTATTGAACTAGTACTTTATAAGTGTGTCAACACTTCCTTGTTCTGCAGAATGATGTTATAGGTTAACATGACTGGAGGATGCTGTTGGCTAGCTCAAAATCATGGAGGAAAGAGCTGGAGCAAACAGTTCAAAGAAAAAAAGATAAGTTTTAACTAGAAAGTTTTTAAGATCAGTCACCAAAGAGCATTCCAGTATTCTCCTGGGACCAGGCCTTCACAAATTCCTCTGCCTGCCTGTTCGATTCCTCTATCTTCCTGGGACCAAATCAAACCCATTCTGGAATGGGAGGAATGCTGTTGGCAGTTTCTTGTAGGAGAGGAACAACTTCATCACTGACTGAGGCCAATAGCTATTATTTGCATTTTCTTTTATCCACAAAAATTTTTTGGATTATGGAAGAAAATTATAACTGCTTTTTAAAATACACATTGTGGTGGGATTATGTCTTTATACAAGCATTCCAGCTGAAGATTAGAATTTCCATATGAGGTGCACTTCAGATAGCACTACCAGACCATTAACATGTTGTCATGTTAAACTGAAAGCATATTTTCTGAGTTTTTTTTTTCTACTGAATTATACCCAGTGATCTCAGAAACTCCATTTAGTACAGTCTGACTTTGTGAGGGGGGCAGAAAGACAAGGGACTCTTCTTTGTTCATCACCCTCTTGGCCACCGGACAATTTCAGCTGTTCATCTTATTCAATAGCATCAATTCAGACATTGTCATCTATTTCAGAGTGAGAATCAGAAGTATAGGTGATCAACATTTTTGAGCACTAGAGAAATGAAGGTGAAAATGATTTACATTGTTGTTGCTGACTTTTTATTACTAAAACAGATGTTGGAGTTTTATTGACTGAAATAATCAGCCACGGAGCTGGTAGGTCATCAGCCCTACTTTCCCCATCCAGCGCTACAACTGTAAAACAAAATGTACATTCCAGAAATTACAAGTTTTATTGAATATGCCAAAAATAGCATCTAGAGAATAAGTGTATAAATGGGGGGAGTGGAAAAAATCATGATAGCTTTGCATGATGTTGCTTAGAACACTACTTTTTGTAAATCTACTCTCTTCATCCAAAACACAGTCTCTCTCACCGAGGAAGAGAAACTGGAAAAAGAGGGATGAGGTTCTGTAATAGAATAATGGATGTGGCACACTGTGTAGTAGTACTGAACTACCTTCAAAATACTTCGCAATTTTTGTCACTGACGAAGTATTAATTGAATATTCTCCCTTGTGCTGCAGAAATTCAAAAGCAGAAATATAAAAGATGTTGAAGATGAAGTAAGGAAATCAAAGAAAAAAATAGGATTAGCCAGCTGCTACTGTCTTCCTACTCTTAGATTATGTATATCTCCATCTGGAAAATTCTTACTTGTGAGGTACCATCAAAAAAATTTAATCTATTGGTTCAGACCACTCGGGATTTTTTGTTTCTGTATTTCAGAAATATTGAAGTGTGGTTGACAGCTAAGAAGTATGAAGGCACCTACTGAGATAATAGGGGAGAAGTGAATGAAGGGCAGATTGCAACTGTGAAATAGAAAGGTTCAGTGAGTGCAGTTGTAGCTGCCTACATTGGAGAAGCCGATGGTAATTAAAATTAATTTATGTAACAGATGACATATAGCTTGTAAATGCGGTTGAAAGTAGGAAATATGGCAAATAAAAATGAGGATAGGGAAAATTTTCTAATGTAAATGTAGGCCCTCGTGTCCTACTGACAGCTAAGGGGATTTAGATTCACAAATGCATAAAGATCCTTTTATTTTTTAATTGTTACTTTCTACAGAATAGAAAACTGAGATTTGAGATGCCCTGAAATCCTCTGTAAGTTCAGCTTCAGACCATTCATGCCAAAAATTCACCCAAATACTGTATGGGCCTGCAACTGACAGTTTACATGAAGTTGCAGTGTATATGTAGCATGTACAGTGCAGATTGGAATGAACAGGATGATGTATGAAACTTACCCTTAATGACTGTCTTTATTTGGAGGAAATGAGCAGGTTTTTTTGCAAGAGGCACTGAGCCAGAAGAAATAGTTTGGTAATGAAAGGTTATGAGTAGTCTTCAGAAAGGAGAGAGGTCAAACTATTTCCCAGTTATTGTTCTTCTAATTTCCTGATCATGCAAGAAACTGTTTGTTGAGACAAAGAAGTTTGTGTGCAGGTTTATGGCACAGTTCATAGCCACATTTCTCCCCCTGTGGGCTTGAGCTGTGAAAGATTTTATGTCTGTCTCGGGTAAGAAAACACTGCACCGTATTCCCTTTGGGAGTGAAAAACCCAGTATGAATATCATCTTTCCTGTCATCCCTTACAAACGATTCCATGAGGAAAACCTCAAGAACTTCAGTTATCATCTTGCAATTAAAATCCTGGCCTTGATGTGGTCAGCGCACTTGTTGCAATTGTGAACACAACCACTTTTGAAGCAGTCAGATTGCACCTGTCAGAGCTAAGACTGAATGGCAGTTCACTGACACCCAACAGAGTATAATTACAAACAACTACGATATTGCTGTCTCTGCATTTAAATGAAA
Organism: Perdix hodgsoniae; assembly: GCA_035772895.1. NCBI lineage: Eukaryota > Metazoa > Chordata > Aves > Galliformes > Phasianidae > Perdix > Perdix hodgsoniae. The sequence goes on from JAPSGF010000003.1 coordinate 15,177,149, forward strand.
GGTAGCAAGTTCAAGTGGCTGGTGAATTTTCTGGACTCAAGTAGCAACTATAAATTTTCATCAACAGGCTGGAAATAAACTTCTACATCACTAAGTAATACTTTCACTTCTTGTGTCCTCTCCTGTTACTTTCTGCCATCATCTAGATTTTATAAGATCATTAAGGGTGCAAAAGACCACCAGTCCAACCACAAACTTATCCCTCAGTGCCACATCTACAAGTTTATTGAACATCTCCAGGGACAATGACTCCACTACCTCCCTGAGCAGCCTGTTCCAATGCCTTATCACTGTTCCTGAGAAAGTATTTTTCTTAATATTCAACCTGAACTTGCCCTGGCACAACTTAAAGCCATTACCTCTTGTCCAGTCATTGACACCTGGGAGAAGAGGCCGATCCCCACCTTGATGCAACCTCCCTTCAAGTAGTCATGGAGAGTGGCAAGATCTCCCCTGAGCTTCCTTTTCTGCAAACTAAATATTTCCAGTCCCCTCAACTGCTCCTCATTTGTTTGGACATCCCTGCTGCACTAGTAATAGAAATGAGATGAGAGAGAAAGAAAGTTCCTGATGAAACAAGCCTACCTTAATCACCAACCACTTAAACACTCAAAAAAAGACCTTATGGAATAGTGTAATACATCATAGGGTTTCCTTCACCAGTCCTCTTCCTCTGTGGGCCATAAAGGCATGAAACGGCTACAGCCTATGGTCAGCCAGGCTTCCCATGATTTGAGAGTCTCATAAGGAGTTGACGTTATTACCTGATCAACAGAAATATGCTCCGTCTGTTGCTACTGATGTATGTGGCATCTCTCAGAGAAACACAGCTTAGGGAAGTCTTTAGGAGGAAGGTCAAACATACCTTCACTGAATAACATAGAGGTAAATCCTGGACAGGAACGTGACTTATGACTAAGTGAGTTGGGAGCGGGCTGACAAGTTGGTTTGTTTACTGAAATGTATGGTTACTGTGCAGCGTGCATTATTCTTTACCACCTTCTTGCAACTGATATGACCCTACGCTGACAGCAGTTGGCTATAACCCATAAAGATGATAAATGTGGTTTCTGCAGTTAACTTACCTGAAGTTTAGATTATTTAAGAAAAAGGCTTAGTATTTTTACTCAACAGTTTAAGGAGTTTCTGTACACTATTTCTTGTTACACATTTGTGTGCTAATGCTTATATCAGTACAATCTGAATATTGATCACAAACACAGTACTAAAGTTCTTGTTAGAGGATCTTTCAGTGTACTTCTCTGCATCTATTCAGTGTAACTTGGGCTAGTTTTATTCTTTGTTTCCTTTCAAGAAACTTTGAGCCTGTTTCCAGCAGAGGTGAAAGGGTCATGGCAGAGGGAAACATGCAGGTGAGGTCTCTGCTCTTGTGGAGTTCCTTAATGCCTGCAGGGAGAGCCAGGGCTGTCAAAGTCAAGTGAGAAACAGGACTAACCTGCCAAAAAGATCTGTAATGGAAGTTACACATGTTAGTGGCAGTTGGGAGTAACTCAGCAAAGCTTAGAAAGCCTACTAATGCCTTCTTTATTTGATTTTCTGTGAAAAGAAAAAGAAAAAAAACCAACACAACATGAATGTCTGCTGTGGGTATTCAGCCATCTCCATTTGGCAGCTGAAAATCCAGATGTTAAATTGAAGGCAGACCTATGTGTGGTGATGTGATTTCAGTACACTCTGAAGAAGTCTCTTTGTAAACAAAATGCATGCTACACCACGGCTTTATGTGGCCTACATGGCTTCATTGAAAGCAGTGGGATATACCACCTGAAGGGAAAGTCCTTCAAAGTCCTACTTTGCTTCCTGAAATAAATTTCATGCAGATTTTTGTTACTACTATAAAGCTACTAACATTGGACCCAGATGAATTTCATGAGGTTCAGAAAATCCAAGTGCAAGGTCTTGCACCTGGATCAAAGCAACCCCCATTACCCATACAAGCTGGAGTCTGAAAAGGTTGAGTGTAGCCTTGCTGAAAAGGACCTGGGGGAACTGGTGGATGGCAAGCTGGACATGAACCAGCAATGTGCCCTCACAGCCCAGAATGCCAACAGTATCCTGGATCGTGTCCAGCTGGTCAAAGGAAGTGATCCTGCCCTGGTGAGACCTCACATGGAGTACTGCATCCGGATGTATAGTCCTCAGTACAGGAGAGACACTGGACCTGTTGGAGTGCATCCAGAGGAGGGCCACAAAAATGATTCCAGGAATGGAACACCTCTCCTAAGAGGACAAGCTGAGAGAGCTGGGGCTTTTCATCCTGGAAAAGAGGTGACCTGAGAGCGGCCTTTCAGTATCAAAAACAGAGCTACAGGCAAGAAGGGGAGTCAGGATCCATAGTGATAGAACATGACTTCAAGCTTAAAGAAGGTAGATTTATGCTGGATATACGGCAAAAGAGGAGGCACTGGAAAAGGTTGCCCAGTGATGTGGTTGTTGCCCCATCTATGGAGACTTTCAAGGCGATGCTGGATCAGGCTCGAGGTAATCAGATCAAAAATGGATATTCTTGGTTCATTGCAGGGGATTAGGACAAGATGGCCCTCGGAGGTCTCTTCCAACTCTAAGAATTCTATGCTTCTTTGATTACTAAAATTGCTGCCTTTAGGAGTTAAGAATTTTCCCAGTAACACACTTTACAACTATGAATACACAATCTCCTGAAAATAGCCCTCCGGCCACCCTGGCAACTGGTCTTCTATGTAAGAGACCACCACACTGGAAGCTCAGCCAGAGGACCAGTGAGGTCACAACTCCTTTCAAAGGGGCATGATGACACCGTGTGCTGTGAGGGCTGTCCTGGGCTGTCTGACACAGACAGAGGCAAGAGGAGAAGGCTGAGCTCATAGCACTGCACTTCCTTCTGTGCAATGTGTTTTGCCTGATTAACCATGGTGGGAGTACTGATTACACTAGAATGAAATTTATGTTATAAAATGTAAAAAGCAATCTCTAAAAAAATAAAAGTACTGCGTACTGTCAAGCATGACTCCTGTACTTAACTTTTAGAAGAGTACATATTGTTATGTTCTTAATAGAGAAAAAAATATCTGAAATTGAAACCTAACTTTTAGTTATACAGGAATGTATATTCTTGGACAGAATTGGGATTGCTTATGGTATTTTTTTTACAGGTTTACAGTTGGTGATAGAACTTAAATACAGAATTAACCATTAAATTTTATTTAAACAAAACTATTTTCATAAGGAAGACAGGAGAATCAAGAACTTTCCATCAAAAAAACTTCCTTAGATTTGTCTCTGTTGTTTATTCTGTGCCAAATATGGAAACTGTGGTCAGCTGAAATCAAAGATCTGAGATCAGGCTTCCCACATCTTGGCTAAGCATGTTGTCAAACAGCTCTTTTATCTTTATGAAAGAGCGTTCTGAAGTCTGTCTGCAAGAATAATTCAGTCTAAAGACAATCTTTGTTTTCATTCTTATTAGATGGATTTATTGTAAATTCCACCTAGGAGCTCACTGTGTCTAGTGATCTTCTTGTACTGATGCCCAACCATACTTTTTGTTACGAGAATTGGGTTATAGACTTATCATTATGAAGCACTGTAGTTCATACTGAATATCTTCTGAATGCATTTAGCAAAATCTCATCTGACAAATCTTCAGAAGAAGACTGACCTTGTGATGGAAATACTAAAAATTTGTTAGTCCTTGCATTTTTAAGGATCCCACTTTGTTTTAGACTTTGATACAGAGCAGTAATTTTAATCAAAAGAAAGTTTATGTAGTGGCCTATTGTTGGAGAGGTAGGAAGTAACTACTCTTGAGGAAAGACTTGTAATTTTCCTTACTTATTTTCATTTGAAGTTCATTTGCAAAGACTTTTGCAATCTCTACATTGTGCATGACCTCCAAAGACAGAGCTCCATTGCCTCTGATAATTCACAACTTAAAAAGATCGCACTGGGACAGCTACATTTTTTTCATTCTAACACTGAATTCATGTAAACTGAAGGAGAAAATAGCTGTAACGCTACATGGCCATCTACTGATGGAAAACTGTATGGCTTCTAAAAGGAATGCAGCTAGAAGGGAAGGAATGTAGATTTCAGACTTGGTTAGTATGCTTCTCTAAAAATGCCATCCTTCGTAGGATAAATTGCACAAAGAGCCAATAATATTTAGTGAAGACACCTACACTTAAAAGCAGGCATAAATAATGGATAGAAGATTACTAGTTACGATTTGTCCTCCTAGGAGAAATTACTGGTAGAACTAAATCAGCGTAAATCATCCTGTGGATAATCACTCACTGATATATGTGTTCATGCATAAATTTCACTGCTCTTGCTTTACACAAGTAATTATACCTTCAAGTCCTCAGTGGGAACATGACCTTAGAGGTAAGCACATGAGTAACTATGATATTAAAATACTCCATCATTCCTTCTTCTTCTTTTCCTAATGTTAGAGGTGAAAACTGTACATATCCTGTGGCTATGAATGCAGTTACACATCCTGAGAATTAAAATTTAAAAACTTCTAAGTAATATACCACTGATACTCTCAAGGAAATAAAGATCTTCATTTAAATATAGGGCATTTCTGGATTACAATTTTGTAAATACATCTGAGCATGATGTTGGGCATTTATACCTTGCATTGGTAGAATTGATATAGGAAACACTTGAGTGAATGGATATCGTGAGAAACAAAACTGTGTAAGTTTTTATAGGGTTACCTATCAGATTTATTTGTGACTTGACCTGTGTGGCCCTTCTGAACCCTTCCAGCATTGCTATGATTTAAATTGAACAGAGTAATTAACTTGGAAACTTTCAAGCCAATTCACTTATGACAGCTCTGTGAGTGCGCTTTTCTTTGTGAGGATGTGTAGAAACCAATTAATAGTTCTTTCATGAGCTATTCTGCAGAACAGTTCTTGCACATAAGAATCAAGTATGATATTGGATGCAGCCATTTCAGACAAGGTGAAGTACCATCTCAGGGGCAGATTATACCAGTTAACGCAGGGGTTTAGAGATCAATCTTCAGTGCTGTTAAGGAAAGGACAGGGACCTTCAGAAAGGAATTCACCTCTTTACTCGATGCTCTATATGAATATGAAAATTATTTGAAAAGAATGGGGGATCACAGAAGCAGAACGAATTTAAATGCTAAGCATAAAGTAAAGTAATAGTAATAATAACAATAATAACAAAAACAATGTATGATAGAGGTGAGAATGTGCTACAATAGTCTGAGGCAAGAAAGCAGTAGCTATCAACAAGAATTAACTTGTTCCCCAAAGACTGGGACAATGATGTTTAACTTTCGCCCTGGAAGTCATGTGATAAATTGATCCCATGTAATAACTATGCACTAATGGGTGATACCTTATGTGTATATTTGCTTGTATTCTGTGTGCATATACCTGTCCAGGCTCCTTGCTAGCATGATAATGTGGACAGTTTCTGAAATAATAGTATGTTGCAAAAATCATTTTGTCTACATCTCCTGCTACTGCTATGTCCTGACGTGTCCCTCAAGATACTTCAGTTAATTTAGGAACAGATGTAATTTCAGGGAAACATGAGTGTAGCTGCACACATATGTATATTCAGTCGCATCTCAGAAAGCATACTGGCAGTTGTCACAGAATCACAGAATTGCAGAATGTCTTGGGATGGAAGGGTTCTTCAGAGACTATCTAGCAAAAAAACAAACAAACAAACAAACACACACACACACACACATACGCAAAAAAACATTTTCTCTTACTTTCCTGCAGATTCCTTTCCTTATAGACAAGCACATTAGTCTTTCTAAGTGGTTGATGTTATTTTACAGAAACAAAATAGAAATTTTGGTTATGATTCAATTCACTGGACAAAGTCCTGCTGTTGTCATTACATCCTCTGACATGAGAACGTTTCTCTTGGCTCCCTGCAGTGGGAGGCAGCTGACTTGTCTTGAGAAAGAAATTAAAACACTCCACAAAGTTACACCTTTCAGTTTGTCCATATCTTTCCTTTCTGATCAACACAATTATCTTGTTACATCTAGTACTGCTCTCAATCTAAGCAGTTTTCCACTTGTCTTGAATTTTGTATGACCCAAGATCTGCTTTGTGGTGACTTTTTTTTGCAGTGAAGTAACTAAACTTGAGAGAGAAATTTGTCCCTAGTGACTAACCTAGATGTAATATTCAATTCATAGTAACCTAGTTAGTTGCTTTTCCAAGGTTTTTCATTCTGCATTGCTAGTTTCTGGTGGCAATGTTTGGTCCAAGCAGACAGATCTTTCACAGTGTTACTTTTTGCTTTTCAGGTGAATACAGGATTGGTGCCACATGGCTTGTAGGCAAGAATTTAAACCAATTTATGGAAATTCTATAAACAAACAAACAAACAAACAAACAAATAAATAAAATACTGGGTGTCTTGACTGATGTAGAGAGGTTTCTTCTGAGACTACAAAGAAAGGGCTTTAGTTAAATTCTGTCTGACTTGAGTCAAACTCAAAAATTGCATAGCCAAAGATAGCACCACTGCTAGGAATATTTGTTTAAGCAGGACTCTGTACCCTTTCTGTCCTTATGCTAAGCCTTCACAAATTTCAAGTCTGTAGGGAAAATATTAATCAGTCGTCTTCACAGTTACAAATAAAATGCTCCCACAAACCTAAAACTACTAAATCTCTCTATACTCAGGTAGCATGTGCAATTAGATGGATTCAAAAAAGGGCAGATCCAGGAAGGATCCAATGGCATTAACTGGGAAGTAAATGTCAGCCTTTTACTGACAGTTCACTAGTGCAGAGGCACCAGTTGCCATGACACTTCTCAAGAAAGGTCTCTTGTAATATTAAAGTTCTGTGTTTTTCTTCATAAGGAGAATAAAAGTATTACAAAAAATATATGAATATATTTGAAAAACTAAGATATGAAGCATTTTGAATTGAATATTTTCCAGCATAATATGAAATTAAACTGCTAAATATGAAGCAGTTGGCATAAGTCCCTTCTCATAGTTTGGCAGAAGACTGATACCATGGATACTTCTGAAACTCCAAGACTTCAAAAATGGATACGATACTTTTCAAGTACATGGCTGATCATGCTGGAGCAAGATGCTGTCATACAGGAAGGAATCAAATGTATGCTGAAGATTTCCAGGGAATAATGGTGAATAGGATCTACAAGTTTCAGTGGAACAGAGAATGCATTACAACCACAGTCTAATTCTGACTAGGTGTTACATAAAATCTGCTGATGAGGATTTCTTACTCACAAATTCACCAGAAGATTTTGGAGAACACATATGTTTTAATAGTAATATTTTAAGATTAAGCTTAATAGGTGTTACTATTACATTTTAAAATTATTGCATTTTTAAGCATAAAATAAATTAGAATTAAGATTTGAAAGATATAGTGGGTCAAGGTAGCATTTTTGTCCACTTTGTCATGGCACGGAAACTTTGAGCTGTCTCAGTACTCAACCTTCAGATCCCTAGTATGTCTATATCTAAAGTACCTCCATTAATTTCAGTGCTGTATGTCTGTGTAATGGAAGGAGAGGCACTTTGTGAAATGTGGTACAATTACTACCTAGAGATTGAAATATATCTTATTGCAGAAAGGAAATTATCTGCCAATTCCATAGTTTGCTATTTCTCAGAATTTAGTTTACTAAGCTTTTTCATATAAAAAGAAATCATCACCTTAAGTGAACACAAAACTGTTTTCTTTCTCCCAAAGATTGGTGGTGGACCGATGGTATTTTAAGTCAGTTTTGCCATACAGGAAGGATATCTCTCACTGATTGTGATTTACATTTTCAATATTGTGTTTTAGAAAATAAATATATTCATTGGTCTTATTATTTTGCCAGATGAGCTTTTGCAATAAATTTGTGGTCGATACATGTGCAAGAAATGTACACACAATCTGTGTTATGTTACATGCTGTAGCACATAGTATTCCAGCTTTTAAAGAGGATAATTATATCCTAAAGATCTAGAGGTGCTATTCCATTTTTTCTTTTTTTTTCCCTTTAGGGAAAAGGAAATTGAGTGTTATTTCTTAATGAGAAATAAAAGCTATTCAAGCATACTCTGAGGCTAAATCTGATGTAAATCTCCATAAGGACTGAGCTGTGTGGAACATGTTAGAGTTAAAATATATCAATATATCAATATCTCATTTTTCATAAAATGATCGGCTGATCTCCTATAAAAACCATTGATACTACATTTGGTTAGTTACACATGTCAGATACTGCGCCTCGAGAGGAGGACCAGATGCTTCCTAAACTCCAAGATTACTGATACGTCCCCAGATAAATAGGGTTCATATTTCATCTTAAATATTAGATCTGCTTCATACACGAACATTCAAGACATCCAGTACGTTGGTTTCTTTTTGTCTGGCTTTTGATACAGTTGTGAGATTGAGCCTGCACAAGATGAAAGAGTGCATGTCTGAGTGCACTGGTACAAGTCACACAGCGAAAAGGCAGAAAGGACAGAAAAACAAGGAACGGATGATTATCATCAAGATTATCTAAGAGCTTGCTTTTTTTTTTTTTATGGAACTGCTACAATTGAGAGGAAGATCAAAATAGAGATGGTTTATAAGTGAAGTGACAATATATTCATGTCAAGTGTCACATAATTATGTAAAATAGAGGTTTTCTTTGTATCACAGTCATGTGCCAAGTGACTTCCACAGGATTATTACTTGTACTGCATGTATTTTAGGCTGAAACACATTTAGTAGAGAAAAGTAAAAGATTTTACAAGTTAAATGATAATTTTATTAGTGCAAAGCTCTTTTAAATTCATGAAGCTAACCCAGAAAACTGTAGAAATTTGATTTGTGCTTCAGTAAATGATGTAGATTTCTGTAGTAGGTGAAGAAAAGCAAATTAGAATAGAAACAGTTTTAACATTCTATTCTCAAGAAGCTATACCAACCAGCAATTTTTTGTCTCTGAGGGAGAAAACTTTCAACCGTTATTGATGATTAACATTGTATCATCGTTGCGTGCAATTGATGCATGCTGTACAAAATGCCTGCATCAGAAAGCTGGCTGCTCAATATCTGTATGTTTCCAAGGCAACCCATGATGCTTCCACATTAAAGGAAGAAGGGTGATATGAGAAGAAGAGAAACAAAAAAATTAAAAAATCTCCATTCTCGATTCTCCACAGAATTCATAGTCTTTTCAAGGCCTTGCTTCTCTTCTTCAGAGGAGACCAGATTGTGTCTGTGGAGTGAAATGATCCGATACTGCCGTAGAAAAATTGCATTCACATGTGACTTAGTATGTAGATGTAGAAGTAAATCAAGACACACTTCAGCTAACACATAACAACACAACAGCTTATAATTTAGAGTGGTCATCTTTGCAGTTCATGCTTGCATTTTCACCTTTTGCCAGACTTATTTGCAAAGAAAAGTTAGATATATAGTTAGAGATTTCAAGATCAAGTCTATCCAAGAACAAATCATGAACAGCATCGGCATCTTAACACTGTGAAAGGAATCTGTTCTAATGAGACACCGACAATTCCTTGGTGCCTACAAGAAGTGGGGTTTTCTTCTAAATCCTACACTGAAACAAATCAGGCAGCGAAGAAATATCTCTGCTTCTTTTCCAGTTTTTGAACAGAGATAACAACAACATTTATCTGCAATTCTCTCCTATTATTCAACAATATTTATTTATTTATTTGTTTGTTTGTTTATTTATTTATTTATTATTCAACAATAAGAACTCTAATGGCTAGTGAACAGGAACAGGAGGGACAGATAAGACTAGAAATGAGTCTGCACAAAATGTCAAATGTTCAAACAGCATATCTTAAGATTCAAAACAGAGTAATTGCTGTAGAACAGGTAGTGAGGAGAAGATAATGCACAGCTGATAGTCATAAATGCTCACTTGCAGCAAAATATACTCAGATTAAGCTGATTTAAAAACAAGGCAGTCTAATGTATAGGAAGGAACAGGTAAGTTTTGTTTCAGAGAGCTTTCTGAAGACTCTACTCCATATAGCACACAGTTTGCTCTTGCTCCTAATCCTGCATGTCCACTGTCCTCAAACATGAAATCAGACATGTAGATATTTTTTTTGAAATGACTACACTAATTTATTATAGTACAAAAGGAATTATACTACATTTTAATTTATCCTTGCTATCTTCTTAAGATTAAGATTTTGATCAACACAAATTGACTTTTTATCCAAAGCTCGGCCTCAATTCAGTCATGTTTAATGAAGGGAAATATTTCCATTTTTGCAGTGAGGTAGGAATGACATTGGTCCCATGTATTTCATCTTTAAACCTTGATTCTCTCAAATTCTTAAAGCACTAGACAGGTTATTAACCCAAGGCTCATGAAGCACTCACAGTTGTAGTGAATCTTTTATAGCCAGTCCCATATCAACTTTAAACCTTAAAAATGAATTCACACTTTTAGAAAATTCAGCAATGAGGGAATTTGTTTTTGTTGTTGTTACTGGTTTTGTTTTTCAAGACATTTAATTGAATCATTTTCAAGTATTTGGTACAACACATTCAGCAAATAATGTCAGATATTTAAGAGAAAATATGCATTGACAGAATCTTTTCATTTTTCTTCTTTCTACAGTAGGATTTTAGACAAGCTACCATTAAATTATTAAACATCTGCTATAACTTCCAGTGAATACACTCACACCAGAAAATTCCAGGAATATTTGCTCCCACTTTAAACTGTGTCATAAACTATTGGCATGTTGTGAAAGAGATGTTTGGTTTCTATCAACTTTAAAGCAAGCCATCAGACAATATTCTCCTAATGTATGGAAGTATCTAATTGCTGTAAAATGCTTAAGATTCTTTCAGTTGCAGGATACATTAAAAACAACGTGGTGGAGACAAGGATCAATACAGTCATATTTTTCAGGCTAACAAACTAGACTCTGTCTTCTCTCTCTTCTGAAAAACTCTATTGTCTCACCTGAAAGTGGTTGAAGATGTTTCATAGACATGCTTTAACTCAAAATTTTGACTTAAACAATTTAAGTAATTTGCGTTTTAAAGTATTGCATCTAGTCAGCTACTTGGAAGGAAATAACCCTTCTCATGTCCTATGAATACTGTTATTTTTAAAATAACTACTTCTCAATTAGCGTGTGAGAAAATGAAAAATGTGTAGATGTTTGGAGCTGCTGTACTACACTAACTGAAAAGTCAGGTAGTGAAAGGAACTCTGCTGTAGATTTTAAAGAAAGTATAGGTAAACATATTCCAGGCATTTTTCTAAGCAGTGCTTTTTTTCAATGACCATTAATGCTCTGTGAATAGATTGAAAAATTAGTATGAAAATGACTGCTGATATTACATGAGTCTTTTTTTTTTGCCTGTCTAGTATGATGGGAGAAAAAGGTAGGCTTGTTCCACCATTATTCTTAAGGAATTTAGCAACATGTGGTCAGGAGATAAATTGTAGAAAAAAATATGAAGAGCCCACACAAATGCCGGCAGTGCAAAGAACTCTAGGGAAAGGGCTGAAACTGAGCTCTGCAAGGGTACTACTCCTTTATCTCTGCTGGAATTTTGCTCAAGCTTTGCAAAAAAAAAAAAAAAAGAAGAAAGTTACTTCTGGAAGTCTGTTTTCCTCCTAAGTGGCTGTATTTGTAAGGCTTTTCAGACTCCAGGCAGCTGTTAGTACAGGATCTTCAAATACACATGGAAACAATAGAGTCAACCTTTCCTGGGAGGGAAAAGTTATTCTAAAAATGCGTACTGTAACATTAGATGCTGGGATACATTTAATTAACAGTACATTTAAATAATTTATTTAACATTAATTGCTGGGGAAATAAAAAGAACAACAAAGAAGTCAAAAATGAAAGAATCAAAGTGATTTCATTTCAGTGAAGGCAGGAAACTTCTTAGTACCTGTAATGAAAAAGAGAAGTAGGTGATGGGGTGTGAAACAAGGAGACAGGAGAGAGGACTATCCATCCAGGTATAAATTAGTATGCTAGCCATGGAGATCTAAGCATGTGAAAATAAGGAATCCGGCAGAATTGTCTCCACTGGATTGCCAGCAGATTAAAAGAGTATGAAAACTCACTAGGAAAATGAGAGAAATTGCAGTTTTCTTCCTGCCGACCATGGTGAGGGTAAGCAGAGCTGCAGATTGTCTTGAAAGGAAGTCAAAGCCAGTGTGAAGTGAAACATGCAAGTTCTGTGCGTCAGAGTCCTGTCAGGCAGGTGGGTCATTTGGCTGTATGTCTTGTCAGAAAGTCTCAGAGTGCCAGAGCAGTGAAAGCAGAAGTTTCAGGAGAAATTTTGCCATTGACACAAGGCAAATGCTAGCTGTGTCCTCACGTGGCCAACACTTTTTTTCAGCAGGGCAGCACCATGTCATTTGCTCTGCCATCACCTGTGGTGACTTCACCCTGGGTTCAAGCTGGGCCTCTACAGCACTGTGAACCTGAGGAAGGTCTGGCTGACCATGCCCACTGCCTTCTGGCAGTACCATGGGGTACACATGCATCAGCTGGAAAGCAGTATTCCCCCTGCCAAAGGCATTCTTTTGACCAAAAAAGGGCTCCTCAGAGCAGCTGTTGATTTGTATGAAATGTGGAGGCGAGGCCATTTTCCCCAGTCCTCCTGGCCCTCCTCTCTACCAGCACAGGTGCAAATACTGTGTATTAACATTATTTATCCATCTTGTGTGAGAAAGATACAGGAATGTAAATATAAATTCACACACCGTAGTCAACTGCTGGTAAGGTGAATTGATTTTCCATTCTCTGTCTCTCAGAGCTTATTTCCTTGAAAAGAGATAAGTCTGGATGCAACCTTGGTGAACAGTAAATCAAAAAGGCCTTTATTTCTTGCCATGGAGTTGGATCAGTTTCAGAGACCGTTGCTCCTGCTTTTCCTCATATTTTTAATATTCTTCATAAAAGTATGTAGCCTAATGTCACCCCAGGGATGCTGGGAAAAGCCAGCAAGGTTAAGAGCCCTGATATTCATTGAATAAGATCATGTTCTATAGCTTAGACTTCACTTTTGACCGAAAGTACCTTTTTATTACTTTTAATAGTCCATAAATTCTCCTCATTCTGAAAGCTAGGCTCTTTAAGGACTCTTTTTCAGTTTGACTTTTTTTTTTTTTTTAAATTTCCAAAGTGTTTAGAAATTGTAGCCAGTGCAATAAAAGTCCAATTATCATTTCCTGCTCTACATTGTACCTCACTAGTCACACAACATCAAGTTCTGACTCAACCTGTTTATGGCCTAGCCCGCACTTAGCAAAGATGGATTACAAGGAATAGCACAATTAAAAGATCTCAGGATGCACCAAAGTGCATATCAAGGCATATTTAATTCATTTTTGAGTGAGAGCAGTGTTGCCTGTGTATATGGGCTTTGCTTCAATAAGACAGTTACAGCACCAATAAAGCAGATGCTGACAAAGGATAGGACTTGGTGTCACACGGGAGGGCCAGTAGATTGAAATCTGATTTGCTAGAAACCTGCAGCAGCTCTGCTGTTCATCCAGAGAGCTGGGAAAGGTGAATGCAGACAGTCGGGGGACATGATCCAGGAAATGCATGGGGTCACCACAACATGCCTGCTGCCCAGCGTTTCTGCAAAGTGAAGACAAAGGATGTGTGGTTCCTCAGACCCTATGACATCTCACCTGACTCAGCTGCCAAGCAGTCACAGTCCTCTCAAATAAAGCTCTGTCATTGCCAGTGAAATGCGGCATGGTGTCAGGCACGCTTAACATTCCCGAATCTTCTTTTAGTTTTATTCTTCCTAAACTTTGCTCCTACACACTGAAATGCTGTCAGCCACTTGGAGATGTAGTCACATGCACATGCTGAGAGAGACAGGAGAGGCAGCTTGCTGCTATGAGCCTAGTGTTCTTTCTTCAGAGCGGGTACCTTATTCTCATACCACTAAAAGTATAAAGACAGAGGGAAGAGTTGTTTATCTCCTATTTTTCCTTATTTTTCCATTTTAAAAACAATTTCTTTTCTGCATGTCTGTTCCTGGCACTTTGTTTAGCTCAACCTTTTGCTGGTCTCACGGGAAAATGTGATATGTTACCTAACTACAGGTGTTGCAGTAAGAGAAATGACAAATCAAGTGCCATTAAAATTGCAGTGAATTAGATCTGTTCACCATATTATGTTATCTAGGATGCTTGTGACTTTCTTTCTGTGATATGTTAGCGATTGAATCACAGGAAATAAGTATTTTTCACAGCAGCGTTCGACCAATCTGGCTTACGTAATAAGATGGGGACACTCCTGCTAACAGATTAATATAAACTGTATCTTGTAAAATGGAGATTTGTGAAAATAGAATGCTGTATGCAAATCATAATATTTCTTGAAGACGTATCAGTTTTGACAAGCTCATGCCCACTCATTACATGTGCATGGGTGCTACTGTTGATGTCAGGATGGTTAGAAAAGCAGTCACTGAAAAGCAGTCACCAAAAAGCAGTCACCTGTCGCTTTAGGAATACCAGTTATGTACAAAACACTATAAGGTGGTGGACCTCCAGGTTACAGCTACCTGACATTAACTGTTCTCCCAATATACTCCCTAGCAGAATGAGATGAAGTTTGACACTCCTTCTCAATGGAGTAGTGTCAGGAGGCACAAATATGGTCTGAAAAATCTGTGCAAAAGAGTACATTAAAAAAAATAATAATAAAGTGACTTTCACCTTATGAAACTGAAAAAGAACAACAGGTACACCGAGATATCTTATTACTGTAACTTCACAGAGGTGGTTCAGTCTATTCAGAGCTTTGTCCAAGGATAGTTACTAGACCAAGGGTCTGGGGATTCTCTTGCCTTTTATAGATAGGCAATGGTAAAGATTGAAAAGGCTGTCACGATTCTGCCAGAAGGGAGCTCAGAGTGAAGGACACATGTCTTTGACACATGATTGGCTACCTGGGGTCCATTCCTGTACACAGTGCCACAGCCAAAAAAATCACAGAACTCCTTGAATTCTTTACTAATGTGTGTATCTAAAAAAAAAAAAAAAAAACAAACAAACAAACAAACAAAAAACCCCAGCAGAGTAGACCACAAACTAATTTCAGCTGTTTAAGGTATTATATTACATTTGAGGAAATTGGCACCACTCAAAAGATCTCTTACTGTCCTCATATGTGTGGAGTAGTGTAGCAAACAAACCAGTCCCTCAGATGGACGATACAAAAATAATTACTGTGATGTTTCTTTATCTTCTATTATCACTTTCTAAATCCTCCAAACTTCACTGAGACATCTTCCGCATATACCCCAAACAGCCTCATAGCACATCAGGTTTGACTGAGAAAAATCAAGAGGATTGAATATCAGATTCTTCCAGCATCATGAATTGATAATTAAGAGGAGGGAAAGCAGACATCTCTCACCTCACCAAAGACAATCCAGCTATGAGGTATGTTAGGTACTCAGAGGATGAATGAGCCTGACAATAAATGAAGAAACAGAGCATGGTTGCTGTAACCCTTTACAAAATGGTGAGGCTTAGAGCATCAAGCAACTGGGTCAGTGAGTTATGATTCCAACTTGTTGATAAACAGGAAAATGTATTTAAAGTATGTTAAAAGACAAAAAAAAATATTTAGAATCTAGCATTGACTTTATTTCCTGAATCAAACACAGAAGCTTCCACCAGATTAAAACAAAAGCATGAGCCAGAAAACAGAAAGGATGAAACTGGCATCTGATCTTTGCTTAGATTTGCTTCCGTGGGACATTTTTGTCGAGTCACCAAGTTACTGACACTGATTATCATGTGCTGAAAAGCTGAGCACCAAATTGGAATAAAAGATAAAAGCAATTTCTGTGCTCAGTTCCATTTGCTTCAGGGATATACTGCTCAAGTACAAAACATGCATCATACTTAGCTCATGGACTTCCCTGAGAGGCTCACAGGAAATGTTGCTTGAATTATTTAGAAATTTCTACAGGAAGGTACATACAAAGCTATCTCAACTATTAACTTCCACGTGTGCAAAAGCTTGCTGGAGGATGTCATCCCTAGGACGTCTGGTGAGAGAATACAAACACTGAATTTTTCCAGGACTATAAAGACTACAGTCCCATTTACACAGGAGGAGGTGATTAAGGAAAATAATAAATAAATAAGTATATAAATAAGGAGAATCTCCAAAATGTATTTTAGTTGCCTTTTATGCCTCTATGAATTTTCTTATCTCAGAATGATCTGTAACGTTAATAAAGTTGCTACAGCAGAAACAGACATATCAGAGCAGGTCTGCAAGCTCTAATTGTGTAGAAGAAATGGAAAGAACATTCGCTGCTGTAAATGAGCAGAAACTTGTACCTGGAAAAACAATAACACATCACCATAGAAAAATGTCATCTCTTACTAAAATGCAAACAGCAGAGTTTTTCCCCTGAGGATTTATTTTCATGCTAGTATGAAACCCTTCATCAAACTGGCCAAATAGAATGTGGTATAAGAATGCCACTTATTAAATAGGTCTAAGTGACACTTGGTTTTATGGCCCTACAAACCAGGAAGAAAAATGTCAAAAGTTTAGTGATGTTATTTGGTTTGCTATTTCCTTTTTTTTTTTTTTTTTCCCCCCCACTCTTAAGACGCCTCTTTCTTTTTTTCTGTTTTCTTTTAATGCAGATCAACCTGACTAATGCAAAATCTGATTGCTTGGACTTCAACTGTAACTTTTGCAAAAAAGTACCGTATAAAATGAGCTGATGACAATAGCTTTGCAGTAATATTTTTATTTTCTGTAACAAATCATTAAATAATTTAGTGTAAACAGAATAAAAACTCATTCACGCCTGAACAAAAACTAACTCGCTACAAATTTCCCACCCTGGGCTGCGTGACAGGAGGTATCTGGGAGTGACTGATTTATCTGTCTGAATACAGAAAAGATTGGCAAGTAAAAGGCAGAGAGTATTTTTCAATTTCTGCCTTAGAAGAGGAAATTGATTTTAGGGATAGATTACGGCCTGAGCAAACTCACAATTGCCTATTCTGTAACCGCATTCCCTTCATTCCTTCTTCCTAGGGGCATAACTTTGCATCTGGCTTACTTACAAGTACTTCATGGAATAGATCCCCATAAATAAAACCTCCGTTGTTATTTACTGTTTCACAAGTCATTATTACATCCACAGATCTAGTCAACTGTGATTTTAAAGGTTGATGCAATAGATGAGAATGGTATATAATTCTCAGCTTTTAATGGATTTTTGCCAGAATATGCACATTTTGAGATGTCAGGTAGGTAGTAGGCATACCTTGCATTCTAACTGTATTTGAATTGAGAATATAGTGCAGCATTCATTTTTGTATTGGATGTATTTCATAAGACTGGTTATCTTTGCATGTAGCATCATCAGATTTGTTTGCTTACTAAAGCTCTGGGATTTTTGCACTGCACACCTTTGCTGGCAAATGCCACCACATGAATTTATGCAGGCTTACTGCTGCTATGTTGCTTTGCTTCTGGAGTATGGGCACATGAGTTCTGTCTGCCTGGAGTCTTCTAGTACTCAGGATTGTGTTGCAGCTTTAAATGCTGATCCTTAACAATGTTACCAGTCTTTCATTACTAAAGTACTGAAAAACATTTCATTGTGGTGTTGGCATATTTTCCTATTTCACTTTTTAATTGCCCAGTTTTTCCTGCATCTTGTACAATGCATGCTGTAAAATGGTCAGCCTCCATACAGTCCCTTGGAACAATTCATATTGGCCTCGTCCTGCTTGCTCTCATGAAAGATACCTAGATGAAAATAAAGATACTGATGTCACCATAAGAGATGAGAAGCAGGTAGATACGTTTTTTTAGAGCTGTGAAGCAGCATACCTGTGTATTTCATCATTGGATGGGGATGGCTGTGCGCGTACTCCTGACAGTGAGTAAGCAGAAGAGCCTGTGGAGATCTCTTGGGTCTGCCCTCATCAGATTTGTGAAAACTGAGCAAAATCAGCCAAACCCACCCTTCATCTGCTCCTGCTATAATCTGTTTACTCTCCAGTGTAGAACTGAATTTCTTAAGAATATGCAACATTAGTTGTTTTGTCAAATGGCTGCATTTGAAACAGGCAATAAAATTAATGTTACTGGGAATGTAATGACCCGTCTTGCCTGCAAACTATATCTGCTCTGCCTTTAAAAGTGAGAGTTAGAAGACTAAGGAATAAAATTAGTAGGGAAAATATTTTTAATGAAGTGTAGGAGAGGTACAGTGTATCTTGAAGCACAGGAAAGCTGGAAATTGCTAACCATAAAACTATATTTAAAAATGAACTATACAAATCTTGGCACTTCCCTGACTGTTTTCTATTTTCTCCTTCATCCTCTGGGCAAAGAAGGAAGTTATTTATAAATAATGTTGTATACTTCATGAAAAAATAAAGGAGAGATTGCAAATTAAGCTGGACTTTAGTCCACTAGCTAAAAGCTGCTGCAAGTACATATTTCAACAAAGAAACCATACTGAAGCTAGAGTTTCTTGCATATATGTCCATTCATCTATTCTCTTTTTAAAAAAATCTAGTATTTCATGCTAATTCCAGCATAAAATTTCCTTCAGATGATCTCCCACACTGCCAGACTGACCTCATCCTGGTTTCTGGATGTAGTTCCATGATAAACTATTTGAAGAACAAAATGTTACAACTGGCTTCAGATCACATCTAGATTTCTGTTTTGGGCCTGAAAGCTTCATGATAGTTAATACGCTTAGTTATACACCCTGCTCTATATCTACTTCTGGTTTATAGATGTACAACTCAACTAGGCAAAAGCAACATTCAGTTGATTAGTGAAATAAAAATAAACTACTGAACCAGTTTTACTGCAGACATGGGTACACATTTGTGTAAGCTGAGATGATTATGTTTAATAAATTGATCGGCACTGAAAAACACTGTGTTTTTTTTTATCATGGGGAAAAAAAAAAAACAGAAAGTTCTTCTACAAATTAGACTTCTTTCCTTAATATGTAAGTGTAACATTCCTTCCAGCAGAAGAGAATTATGCAAAATTGAAGTCAAGAATTTCATTCAAAGTGAGGAGATATTATTTTGTGCTGTCTTAGTCTGAATCACTTAAACATAAATGGAAAAAGTGGGCAAAGCACTTCAGCTTCTATTTTCTTGTGTGTGCAAACAAATGGATTTTGCAAAGTCTGTTTGTGTAGCTACCTTGTGCAGATAATACATTCATTTGCATAGCATAATTATTAGGATCTGGTCAACACTGAAAGCAGAATTGCATAGAGGATGTAGTGAGGTCTAACCCGGGTGGGAGAACCACCAAGTTCATGAAAGTCTACTTGGTATGGTAGTGAAGGTGATGCGCTTGGGTCCATCAAGCTATGTGCAGGATCAGTTTTCAGAGCACAGCGTGTAGGAAATCATTAGTTTATATAGCTACATCTAAAATAAAATAAAAATTATTAACTACAAAAAGATCTCATGTATAGGGCCAAATATCAGTATTGTATGAACTTAGCAGCATCTGTGTCAAACTGTCTTTAACACAAGTGAAAACTTCTTTGAAACATCCTCTAAATGGCTTCTTCTAATCATTCAGTGCTTAACTGCTGTTAATTTCTTTGTAAAAGGCAACATTTGTCCTAATATAGCAGTCAGTGTAACAAATGTTACCCAGCCATCACAGTTAAGATGGGTATGTAAAACACCAAATGTGCGGAAAGCATTTTTCACTTCTTTCACATGAGACTCTGAAATTCCCATTCTTAATTAAAGCCAAAGAAAATGCTTCCTGGAAACCAGGAAATGAGTTCTGACAAATAATGATTTCATTTTAAGGCTCCAAATCAAGCCATAGATATGAACATTAAATTATACAATTACTTAACACTACTTTTATTTTGCTGACATGTACTTACATAAAAATAATGTTATTACACTAGCAATAACACAGAAGTATCTATCATTCATTGTCCTCATTTGGCTGGGTCAGAGTTGCTTTATTTCACTGTAGTGAAAACACTGCAGTGTTAGTTTGGATTTATTATGGAGATAGTGGTGACAATATGTGGATATTTTAGTTGTTGCTTCTCAGTTCCTCACACTGACAGTGAAGGGCTGGGGGTGCCCTGGCAGCTGGGATGGGACACAGTAAGCACAGCTGACCCAAGCTGACCAAAGAGTTTTTTGTACCATACGGCACCGCCCTCAGCAATAAAAGCTGGGGAAGAAAAGGAGAGGGGAGGAGGGGAACAAGAATTGAGACATTTGGTGTGACGGCGTTTGTCTTCCCAAGAAACTGTAATGTGCAACGAGTCCTACTTTCCCAGAAGTGGTGAACATCTGCCTGCTGATAGGAAGTTGCAGATGATTTTCTTATTTTGCTTTGTTTGCACAAGCAGATTTTGCCCTTCCAGTTAAAGTATTTTTATCTCCACTCATGAGTTTTCTCACTTTTACTTTTCTGATTCTCTTCTGCACACCACCTGGGGAGAGTGGGCTGCCTGTGGAACTCAGCTGTCTGCTGGGTTAAATCTCAAAGTGTATGCAGAAAGGTACCCTACTGTACAAACTCTTTCCTTTTTATATCTGAGAAGACAAGTGAGTTTCTAGTAAGCCGCAGTTCAACAAAAATATTAGATTTATTAAGTCCATAAGCTAGAGGTTTTTTTTTTTCATTTAAATTTTGTTAAGTTTCAAGATATAGTTGGCAGATATATTTTAGTCTCTTTATTGTCAAAGGAAATCACAGAATGCCAGATTGGTTGAGGCTAGCAGGGCCCTCTGGGTCCTCTGGTCCAAATCCTGCTCAATCAGGGACATCCACAGCCAGGTGTCCAGGCCTATGTTCAGGCAGCTTCTGGAGATCTCCAAGGAGGAAACTCCCCATCCTCTGGGCAACCTGTGCCAGTGCTCCATCACCTGGACAGTACAGAATTGCTTCCTGGTGCTCAGAGAGTCTCCTGTTTTCCATGCTCACATCCTCTCATGCTGGTACTGAGCATCACAGAAAAGAGCTTGGTTCTATCCTCTCATCACATCCTCTCATCAGATAATTACAGACATTGGTATGGGGGGAGCCTCCTCTTCTCCAGGGTTGAACAGCTCCAGCTCCCTGTTCATAGGAGAGATGTTCCAGTCCTGCCATCATCTCCTTGGCCCTTCAGCACACTCTCTCCAGCACATTAATGTTTCTCATGTACTGTGGAGCCTAGAAGAGAAACCAGCATTCCAGGCATTCCCTCACCCAGCACTGAGGGAAGAATCACCTTCCTTAGCCTTCTGGTGAGGCTGTTATGCTGACCACTGAGGCGGTCCAGTATATCAATGGCGGCCTTCATGGCCGCAAGAGCATGTTCTTAGCTTATATTGGTCTGGTCACAGGGATAAGGAGAAGATTACAGTGTTTTTAGCCAGTTGTCCAGTTTGGACAACAGGAAAACTAAAACCAGCACAAGAATATCATATCTAATTTAAATTTTAAAGCACTAGCGTGAACTTCAAAGAATAACAGCAGGCAGGTTCTAGGAAATTGGTGTCACTAGGAAGCCTGCAAAGTAACAAAGCTTAGCTTATTAGCAGCTAGGCTTGAAAGGCAGCATCTTTAAAATGGTAACAGGATGCTAAACTAGAATCTCCCTAATATAATATGAGTAATACTGGAACCTGGAACAAAGAAATTAAGAAAGGCTTGCTAAAGATCTACCTAATACAACCTGAGATTGGGCAAACTCAATGGAAATGATTCCTTGTTAGGGAGTTAAGGACTCCATGCTATAGAGTGGAAGTGACTTCTTGATCATTTTGTAATTCTGTGATAAGCATGACTAGAGTCTTACAATCTACTTTCTCCTTTATAAAAAGGTCCTTCTGTTTCAAACTTATTCATCTTGAATTATCTTGCCACATCTACTGAAGTAATTTAAGCATTTTCAGCATCAGTTTGAGGGAGAGGATCTAAACTGTCAGTCCTTGGAGATCTTCCTACTGATGAGAAACTATTTGCATTTGTTCAGCCTCTGCAATGGTTTGTGCTTTAAAATAATTACTATCTGACTCAAGAATGTTGAAGTTGATAAGTTGTATGAAATTTGGCTCCATGCGGAGTTTCTTGTGGAATTGAAAATTGAAATTGTTTAGTTGTATGAAATTTGGCTCCATGTGGAGTACTTACAGAACTGAAACTGAATTGGCCACCTTCCCCGATTAGATGCAGTCCTCTAAGCCCAAGCAACCTCTGCAAGTTTCCAATATATATAATACATGCTATTCAACCTTTTCATTAACAAAATGTTTACTGTACTGTTGCTTTTAGCATAACAGCAAGTAGTCCTGACATATTTTTTGTTTCTTTGTTCCTTTTCTGTTTTAAACCTCCAGCTAGGCAGCAGGCTGTTAGATCTCTGTGGGATTTTCTACAAAAGTAGCTAGAAATAGAAATCTTGGGGAAAAACCTAAATAAACTTCTGTAGAAAAGTAAGAAAAATGATAGACTGAGAAAGAAATGTACTATTCTTCATGAGTTTTTGATTAAGTTAAATGTGCCATGACTTTACCTACATTAGGGAAATTATCTGAGAAGATAGATATAGAGCTTATGGGTTAGGGTTAAAGAGAAGCCAGGGAAGGAGACATCTTAGTGGGAGTCTGCTACAGGCTACATGGTCAGGAAGACCAAGTGCATAAGGCCTGCAATAAACATATAGGAGTAGCTTCACATTCACAAAATACATCCCTCATGGTGGATATCTTGATATCTGTTGGAGGGACAACATAGCAGTGCACCAGAAATCAAAGAGGTTCCTGGACTGTGTTAATGACAGCTTCCTCTTCCATGTGGTACAGGAACCCATGAGAAAAGATGCTATGCTGGATCTTGTCCTCACCAACAAGGAGGGGCTGGTTAGTAATGTGAGGCTCCAGGGCAGCCTTGGCTGCAGTGATCAAGAAATGGTGGAGTTCAAGATTCTTAAGGCATCAAAGAGAATGTGCAACAAGCTTGCTACTTTGCTGAAGGGAAGAGAGGCCCAAGAAAGCTGGTCAGTATTCAAGGACCATCTCCTCCAAGCCCAGAAGCAGTGCACTCTGAGAAAACGGAAGGCTGGCAAGAATGCCAGGAGGCCTCCATGAATCAACAAGTTGCTCCTGGACTTATTTAAGCTCAAAAAGGAAGTCTATAGGGAGTGGAAGCAGGGAAGGGTTACTTGAAAGGACTACAAAGTTGTCCAAATAGCCAGGAACAAGATTAGGAAAGCTAAAACCCAGAAAGAATTAGATCTAGCCAGGGACGTAAAAGGCAATAGGAAGAAATTCTGTAAGTATATCAGAGACAGAAGGAAGACCACGGAAGACGTGAACCCTCTTCAGAAGCAAATTAGAGACCAAGTCACAAGGGATATGAAAAAAACTGGGGTGCTCAATGACTTCTTTGCTTCAGTCTTCACTGGCAAAGGCTCTAGCCACACTGCCCAAGCTGCAGAAAGAAAAGGTAAAAACTTTTAGAAGAAAATCTACCTGCTGTAGTTGAAGATCAGGTTTGAGATCATCTAAAGAATGTGAAGGTACACAAGTCCATTGAAACTTATAAGATCCATCCATGGGTTCTGTGGGAACTGGCGGATGAAATTGCCAAGCTGCTATCAATTATATTTGATGGGTCATGGCAGTCTGGTGAAGTTCTCACTGTTTGGAAAAAAAGAAACATTATCTCAATTTTCAGGAAGGGAAAAATAAAGAAGATATAAGGAACCTCGGGCCAATCAGTCTCACTTCTGTGCCTGGCAAGATCACGGAGCAGATCATCCTGGAAGCCCTACATGGGCTTTCCCATGGGCACATGGAAAATAAAGGTGAAGTGGTAACCAACGTGGTGTCACCAAAAGCAAGTCATGCCTAACAAACTCAGTGGCCTTTTATGATGAAGTTGCAGTGCCAGTGGATAAAGGAAAAACAACTGATGCTCTCTACTTGGACTTTTGCAAACCGTCTGATACTGTCCTGCACAACATCCTGGTCAACAAACTGGAGAAAAATATATCTGAGGTTCAATGGGGGGTGTTGAGGTTCATCGGGGTCAAATGCTGGGTCCTGCACTTTGGCCACAACAACCCCATGCACCATGTCCCCCATGGGGACAAGTGGCTGGATGACTGTGAAGAGGGGGGGGACCTGGGAGTGTTGGTTGATGGTTGGCTGAACATGGGCTGACAGTGTGCCCAGGTGGCTGGGGGGGCCAGTGGCATCCTGGCCTGGTGGTGTGGCCAGCAGGAGCAGGGACATAATCATCCCCCTGTGCTCAGCACTGGTGAGGCCACACCTTGGGTACTGTGTTCAGTTTTGGGCCCCTCACTACAAAAGACATTGAGGCCCTGGAGTGTGAACAGAGAAGGGCAACAAAACTGGTGAGGGGTCTGGAGCACAAGTCCTATGGGGAGTGGCTGGGGGAACTGAGATTGTTTAGTCTGGAGAAGAGGAGGCTCAGGGGAGACCTCACTGCTCTCTACAACTTCCTGAAGGGAGGTTGTGGTGAAGAGGGGTTTGGCCTCTTCTCCCAGGCAACAAACAGGACCCAGGGAAATGGCCACAAGTTGTACCAGAGGTGGTTTATTTTGGACTTGAGGAGGAACTTTTTCTCTCAGAGAGTGGTCAGGCACTGGAATGACCTGCCAGGGAGGATGGTGGAGTTGCCGTCCCTGGCGGTGTTGGGGAGGCGTCTGGATGAGGAACTGCGAGATGTGGTTTGGTGCTTGTGGTAGCAGTGGTAATGTGAAGATGGTTGGACTAGATGATCTTATATGTCATTTCCAACTTTGTGATTCTATGATTCTATGATTTGATGGATGGATCACACGCTGAACAAGGAATTGGCTGGATGGCTGCACTCAGAGAGTTGTGGTCACAGCTCAATGTCCAAATGGAAGCTGGTGGGAAGCGGCGTTCCTCAGGAATCAGTGCTGAGACCGGTGTTATTTAACATCTTCATAGGCGACATGGACAATGAGATTGAGTGCCCCCTCAGCAAGTTTGCAGATGACACCAAGCTGAGTGGTGCAGTTCACATGCTAGAGAGAAGGGATGCTATCCGGAGTTACCTGGACAGGCTTGAGCGTTGGGCCCATGTCAAGCACATGAAGTTGAGTTAGGCCAAGTGCAAGGCCCTGCAACTAGGTTGGGACAGTCGCAAACACACATACGGGTTGGGAAGAGAATGTCTTGATAGCAGCCTGAGGAGGAAGATTTGAAAGTACTGGTTGATTCAGCGTGAGCTGGGAATGTGTGCTTGCAGCCAAGAGGGGTAACTGTATCCTAGGCTGCATCGAGAGAACTGTGACCAGCAGATTGAGGTAGGTGTTTCTGCCCCTCTGCTCTGCTCTCATGACATCCGACCTGAAGTCCTGCATCCAGTTCTGGGACCCCAAACACAAGAAGAACACGGAGCTGGTCCACAGAAGATCCTCAAAGATGATCACAGGGCTAGAGCACCTCCCCTACAAGGACTCTTCAGCCTAGAGAAGAGTAGGCTCTGGGGGAACCTTATAGTGGCCTTCCAGCATCTAAAGGGAGCCTCCAGGAAAGCTCCCTGCAGGAAAGCTTTTTATAAGGGCATGTAGCAACAGAACAAAGGGAAATGATTTTAAATGAGAAGAGAGTATATAGATTATAGGAAGACATTCTATACTGTGAGAATGATGAGATACTGGAACAGGTTGCCCGCAGAGGTTGTAAGTGCTCCCACTCTGTAAGTACTGAAGGCCAGGTTGGATGGGGCTTTGAGCAACCTAGTCTAGAGGGAGGTGTCCCTGTCTACAGTTGGGGGTTGGAACCACATGACCTTAAATGTCCCTTCCAACCCATTCTATGACTCTATGATTCTATGATAAAATGAAAATCTTCAGTAAAAAAGTGTCAGATAACTAACACTGTGAAACTACCTGTGTCATGGGAGTCTGCTGAGCACAAAATATACATGAAAAGTAGATGTAAATTTTGAGAATATAATTATAATCTCCAGAGAAGGTTTAGGATTAATATCAGTTTAAGATTTCCTTGGAGACTCGAAGTCAAGTAGAAGCATGACTGTAATAAAACTGTGAACAAAGATATATGTAGTACACAAATCAAGAAAACAAAAATAGGTCTGTTTTGAGCTTCAAGTTTTCCATTTCCCATGTATCTTTACTCATTTACAAACACTCAATTCAGATGGTTAATCAGATCATCAACCAGAAATGTGATTAACTTTTGAATGTCCAGTTTCCTTGTGGAACTCTGAAATCTTCAAGCCAGCTTTATGTTACATATCATTACACTCCTTTAAGTTCAGAGTCAGCTTTCAGAGAGAAGAAGAAATACTGATTTTCACACTAAGAAATAGAAAATATTCCAAATAATCCATCTCCATAACAAAAAAGCTCCCAAATGATGGCAGAGAACAGGTACGGATTGTTGTTCGAATACATCCAAAGCTGTAAATAAATTAATGGACTCATACATCCAAAGCTGTAATTAAATTAATGGGCTGATAATTGCTAGTAAGAAAAAATCCTCTCAAATTTGCTTCAGGGCTTCAGTGAAAACTACCCCACAAGGCAGTGGAGTAAGTTAAGACCCTTTCCTAACTACTTGAACTCCATGAATGTAGAAGAGCTGATTTTGAAGACTTGTGCTGTTACCTTTGCCACAAGCTCCCTCAGCCTTTGACCTTTAAGTTGCTTGTGACAATGGGAAACTGACAACCTTCTGTAATGGAGAGGATCAGTATTAGCTGGACCACTGCTTTTTACAGTGATGTTCACCTATCATTTGAAGACTCACAAAGTGTATCTTTACTATTTTTAATTTCTAGCTTTTCCAGCATAACAGAGTAGCTATTTAAAAACAATCATCTGCTTAGCAAATCAATACATGTGAATTTATATCAATTTTCTTTTGAAATTGATTTTTCTACTGGGAAAAAAAAAAAAAATCCTGTTTCAAGTTGTCTAAAACTATTTCTGCTTGTATCTCCCACCAGAAAGTACAGCATTGTAAACACTGTCTGGAAATACTTACCTTCAGCTTACCTCTGTCTCAAGAAAAAGTGGATCTGCAGCCTGTTATTTCTTACCGTACTTTGCATCTTTGTTATATTTCAGTGGCTTCATTAAAAGACAACAACTGAAATCTTTAATTCATGGACATAGGCTGCATGCTTAAAATATCTGAGCATGAATAGCATGTAACCAAAATGATTGCAAGGTCACTTTAAGCAGAGTTTTTTCCTTGGTATAAAACTCAAGCACAGGAGCATCAAGCTGTTTTCACAAACTAGAATTCAAGAAAGAGGGAATGTCCTAAACTGTAGAGGGTTGAAATGGTGGACTAATTAAGTTTAATTATTTAATGTCCCCTCAATTGTTTTAACCAAATTACTTTTCAGGCAAATAGTCTTTTCAAAGTTGAATTCAGTAAAGTGGGTTTTGTCATAGTAAAATACTGTAGTAATTTGAAAAATACACACATGGAGTGATTGTCTTAGATAAAGAACAGTTTAAATACTTACAGAAAACAGGGACTAACCATTTGACTGTTGGTGAAAATTTATGGGTTTGAAGAAGCCCTCAAAAAATCAGAATTTCTGTCCCTGGAAGTACAGCATTTCAAACTGAGACTTAGCCACTCTTCAACAGAAAGGCATATGCAATTCATGGGAAAGTATTTGAATGTGTAATTAGGAGCCTGACAACTACCATTTTGCCACTCCTATTTTACAGACCTGGAGCCGGCCTTCCTTGGAGAGTTTCTTACACGTACCCATGTACCTGCAGTGTAGCATTTCACTCTGGCTGTGACTCCAAACTATGTGACTTTTGCTTTTTAAAATTTATAAATGTGTCTGTGTGAAAACTGCTATGTAGACAGTAAATCATTTATTTTCACAGTGAGTTTTATTTCATAAGATGAGCAGACAGTTGCATGAGAAAAATGAAATTCTAAAAAAATTAGCAGTAACTTTAGTTGAAGAAATGTGTTACAGTATTAATTGCCTTCTGATGTGTCTCTCCGTCAGGACACTCCAGTAAGGACTTTACAAAGGCAGCATGTGGGGGGATCCAACTTGTATTTCTGACATTGGCCTTCCCCTGCAGCACGCAGATATTCCTGCAGGTGAACAAGCCAGCCTTATGGCAGTAGTTAAATCTAAATACATGAGTATAGCATACAAATGTTAAATCCGATCCCACAATTAATTTTCAGGATGAAAAGTCACAGAAGACATCAGATTAGAGTTAACATAAAAATCTGCTTTCAAACTTCTGACAGGCAAGCATTAATTCTGGAGAAAAGCCACCCTCTTCATAAAACAGGGCTTTTAACCTTGTTAACTTCACTATACAGAAAGAAGACCCATTCCACAGACATAGGAAACTTCTTCCTTATCCCTCTGTTTTACACATCTTTGCTTGCATTGTGCAACTGCACACTAATCAACAGCACTCAGCCTAACATGGGGTCTGAATGTGCTGCAAATGAGCTTGCAAAAATTACCAGCTGATAAAATGTGAAGCAGGACAGTTTCTGCATATTGAGTCCTCTTCAATAATTGTTCTAATGAAAGCAGAGAGGAAAACTGGTGGCTTCTTCGTCTTCCTCTCTAGAATTTTTACTTCTGAGTTCACAAAAAAAAATGAAGTATCGCTTTTCAGCTGACCACAGTATTTCACACGACTGGAACACATGACTTAACACTTCAACAGTTTAGAACTGAAATGCTTTAAGTCTTCTGCAAAGGAAACTATTCACAGATCACTATTTGTGCAATGTCTCAGCCTCACACTGTTCTGGTCAATCTAAAGAGCTTTCTTTGGCATATGTTCATGTGAAAACCCTTACCTGTATTTTCTTCTTCCTAGGATAATAATGTGAATATCTGATTCAATATATCCTAGAACTGTAATCTTAGTGCTCTAAACTAATTTTAAAATCCAATGATTTTATGTTATCCCCCATCTTTCACTCCTTTCATTGTTGTGCCAAAGTGTCAAAGACTATGTGGTCTTGGACTGAATCTGTCAAAGCTGCTACAGGGAAGTTACAAAGTCAGACTGTATTGCAAATACATGCCACACTCCCTTCCCATCACAGCAAAGAAATATCCCTCAGTTGGGTGCAATCTTTGGTTGCAGCTATTTGAGCAATCTAAATTAGTATTTATTAAATTCTATACAAATACTTGAGAGTGGCTCAATCTTAGCTCTCTTTAGTTCACAGGAAGAAACCAAACTTTAAAAAAAATGTTTATTCAGATACCTCTCATGAAGATACCTGTAGTATATTCAATATACATCTTCCCTCATTCCTTCAAAAACACTTAAGCTTTGAGGTAATTTAGGACAAAATATATATAAGGGCACTTAAAAAATAAAAGCAAGAGATCAGTAAACAAGTTGTAGGCAGGATAAATAGAAAAATATTCAGTCTTCCTTTCATTACAGACAGTTTCAACAAAATGCACTTCAAAAAGCAAAACAATCAAGACACTACGTTGAAAATTAAGTGTATTTCTCAAGCAAAACTGACTTAAGCAATTACTACACCTGAGTTTATATTTCAGGAATAGGGCCCACAACAGTACAAAAGAAAGAGCATCCAGGGGCAGATCTTGATCTTCCTATCCCTTATACTGAGAGGAACAGGAAAAAAAAATAAGAATACTCAAACCTACAAATCTGTATGCTGTCTTGCTTGCTCCGTGTGGGCAGAATATGGTCACTCTCTACAGC
Source organism: Perdix hodgsoniae (assembly GCA_035772895.1). Classification (NCBI taxonomy): domain Eukaryota; kingdom Metazoa; phylum Chordata; class Aves; order Galliformes; family Phasianidae; genus Perdix; species Perdix hodgsoniae. The sequence continues at coordinate 15,206,940 of JAPSGF010000003.1, forward strand.
AGCATCTCCATTCATGTCTGTCTGACTGCACAAAGGAACCTATTCCTGCAGAAGCTTTGGGGGATGTTAGCGCGGGTATCCTGCTGTCCCAGAGGGACCTTTTAAGTTTGAAGAGTATTATTCCAGAGATGCAAGGCACTTGCTGGGAGGGTCTGAGATGAAAACTGCATTTGGAAGACTGTTCTTCTGTCCATTCGAAAGATAAGAGAGGTAAGGCTATGCCACACATCCCCTGTCAGATAATTCCAAAGGAACTCTGATCTAAAATGTGGCATCTTCTGATACGCATGAAGATTATTACTTTGGAAAGCATTACTTCGTTTTCACTTCTTATATGCTAAATTGGAAGACACAATACTCTAAGTAAGATAATTTTATAGTTGTAAAGATATGCTTTGGGAATGAAATAATAACATAGGTTGTAGTTCTCTAGGCTGAATGAAAAAAGCTAATCAGAATCTTCATCATCAAGGTATTCCTCTGCATTACTTAATGTTCGGGCTGTACCTGGAAAGAAACAAAGCTTTCTTTTACTCCGAGATAAAAATTACACAAAGCCTCAAATACAACAACAAAACAAAACAAACCCCCCACTGACTTGCAGTGCTTGACGATAAGTATGTGAGAAAACTGATTCCTGTATCATTTAGTTATGCTAGCACTATATTGATATTGGGGCTGAAGATCTGCATCTCAAACACGGAGTTCTTCAGCAAGGTCTGCAGTGATGCTCCAGTCCTTCATTCAGTGACTATACCAGTCCACACACCTCCTGGTCTGTTCTCAGTGAATCTAAGGAGCCATCTTCTGGCTCCTTAGAAGATGTACAGCAGAGCTGCCGCTAATTTTATTTTCTGTACGTATTATCTTTAAAGTCCAAAAAAAAGGATGACCGAGTTGACAGGCAAGTCTCCACAGTTTTCTTCCAAATGCTTAATCAGCTGCCATTTTTAACACAAAATTGAACACATTCCATCTATTGTCTTCTTGTTCCTCAATTTTTTTTGTTTGTTTTTTCCAAGTGTATCTTGGATCTTATTTCTTAGGATATACTTCAACAGATATGACACATGAATGGGTGTGTTTATACACTAAACAACTCATTTGAGTGGTGGTAAAATAACCTTTCAAAGAGAAAACAAAATATTTTGTTGATGGACTGTGATATAAGCTGTATCTGAATAGGAACAGATTTGAAAATGGGGACATGTAAACTACTGCAACAGGACTGAAAGTTTGAAAAAGATTCTTTTTCAAATTGACAGATGCTTGAAACACTAAAACGTAGAATCAAGGGTCACAGAAAAAAAGAAATTAATACAAATGACTAAGATAATACTGAATAAGAGAAAAGTACATGGAGCAGTGGTGTCAGAGACTATAAAAGACCGAACTGGGAGAGAGAAATAATTAAGGAAGCTTAAACTGTAGTTAAAACTGACACCAGTTCTCATAATAAGGCAAACTTGAAAACACAGTGTGAGAGTATCAGAGTTGCCAGAAAAAGTGCAAAGGATTAAAAACTAGTCAGCTATGAAACAAAAATAATTGAGGAGTGATGCAAATGCAATAGAAGTAGGTAGTATTTCTACAGCCAGGAAACACAACATTAATTCAATTATTTTGGACATTAAAACTGAGCATACTCCAATTATCAGATGTGTTTCTCACAGACGAGAAAAAATAAGTCAGTGCTTCTAACAGGACTAGCTATCATTAGAAAAAAATATTTGTATTGAAACGGAGGAAAGCTTGCTCCTAGTTATAACTGCATTCTTCCAAGTCAAAACTGATGTCAATTTTGTCAACATTTTCTAGGAAATCCTGGTACTACCTCTTGTTATCAAAAAACTGGTTCCTATTTTTGCCACAACTGATCATCAGCCTTCTAAAGCTCCCTTCAACTATTCCATCATTTATCCACAAGTTTGTATACTCTTGGTTCTCATGCCTTCCATACAAAGGAACAGTTGCTAGACTGCATATCCCAGTTCAGTCCTTGTTCAGCTTTTTAAAGTGGCCTTATATCTCCTTTTTGGGATTTGTTGCTGTTGTTTTCAGTTTGTTTAGTTTGTTTTTAAACACAGTCAGTGTGCTATTAGAAGGGATGAACACAAGTGGGAGGCAATGAGACTACTCTGATAAATAATGTGCAAGCATTTTTTCTTTATTTCTCTAATGGAGAGTCAAATTGGTGAAGTAAGAATAAGAAATATAAGGATATAAGAAATTTAAAAAAGAGCAAAAAGAAAACAAAAGAGAAGTTTCTGTTGATGTTGGCTTGGTTTGGAGTATCAGGTGTGATTAAGAAGGCACAAACCATATTGTTTCATATCCTGTTTATTTCAATGTAATACTCTTAAAGGAAGTTTATCTCCATCCTTGCTTTTCTTCTAAATAGCCCTTACTGTTTCTACAACAAACTCCTCTGACTCTTGCTAACAAAAGATGGCATTTTGCAGGGAGTTGGCAGCACTGAATGTTATGAACCACAGGCCTCTATCACAGCTCTGCTGACCTATCCCATTCAGATAGACCCTTCCAAACAAACTCTTATCTCACGTATCTCCGAAGTAGTTATTACAACTATCAACATGTTGATATTTAGTTTAAATTGTAAGTATCCTCAAAAGATGAAAAACATATTGGAAGAAAAATCAGAAATACCTGCAGTCTGTTTCTTCTTAAGAAGTGAAGCACTAGCTGCATTGGTTGCCATGTCTAAAGCCAGTTTCTTCTCATTGTTCTTCAGATCCGTTCTTGCCCCTTTATAACAGAAAATTCCCATCATGACTTATTGTCCAGGTACATCATAAGCAATGGTATTATGACAAGATTTTCAGTAGCATGGGTAAAACAATTCAGAGTAATGGACAAGGAAATCTCATCTGTGGACTGATCTGAAGCAGACTAAAAGCTAAGGATGTACTTCCAAAAGCTACGGTTGGTTGGGGAAACTGTTGGCTGTTCTCTCTCCATTTCAGGAAGCAAATGGAACTGCTGTTCTAGGGTTAAGTTCCTAATTTTGTCTATAAAGCAGGATAAAATTTATCTGGAGCAGATAGAATGTCTGTTTCTCAAACAGCTGCCAAATTTTCTGCAAGGCTTATACAATCAGGCAGGCAAGCTGGCTAGGGACTGTACCTGGGTTATAGGAAAGGAGTTTAAAAGACACACATTAATAAACATTCAGGAAGCTAGTCTGCCATACAGATTGTTGAAATCTTGGTGAAGATCTTTACCCTTTGCCAGCAGCATCTCTACAATATCTGCATAACCTTTCCATGCAGCAGCATGCAAAGCTGTGTCTCCCAATTTGTTCTGTGGAGTTAGAGGGAAAAGCAACAGGATTAAAACACAGCAAAAAAAATCTTCTGGCTTGTACCATGGATGAGTAGCATAACATCTTTAGTGTAAGGGTCCTACCTGCTGGTTCAACTCTAGATTTGCTTGGGTAAACAGAACATCCACTATATCTGCAGAGAACAGAGAAAAACAGGAGTTTAGTGGAAACAAACTGTGCTTCTTTGCATACAGGGTATAGATCTTAGTTAAAATTCAATGAAAGAAAGATCCAGACAGTTAATGAAAATCTCCAATAGCCAGAAAACATTGAGAAAATAACTATTAGTCACTGTGAAACACTACAACAAAATATACAACACTTTTCTTGGTCTGTCCTTCTTATCATTCTGCTTCTAACAGTTACAGTAATTAGAATGACCCCTCCAATAGCAACAACAAAATACACAGCATTTGGCAGATCTGAACTTCACTTTAATTCTTTTAAAAAAACGACAGAATAGCATAAGAAAATCCTGGCTTTGTTATTCAGCACAGTGACTTTATCAATCTGTCCAACAAACAAGTCAAGAAATTAGGAGTCAGTTATTTTAAATTAATTCTTTCATACCTTTGTGGCCTCCATGGCATGCCCAATATAGAGCTGTATTTCCAGCTTTATCTAAGCCATTGACTCCAACTCGGTTATCCAAACACTCTCTCAACCAGCTTAGGTTGCCTGAAAAAGAATGCCATGTTACTGATTATTTTTCTTTAAAAAGTTAGCAGAATAATTAAAAGCATTCAGTTCTCTGTTCTATGAACAAACCAGGTGAAGAAATTATTACCAGCAACAGTTACAACTTATAACTGTTTAGTTCATAATAAACATTTCTTACTCCATTTCCAGGAGATCTTCAGGTACCTGTAACTGTGTAAAACCAGTCATTTTTGCTGTGCATACAATCATGTCATATTTAGTGGCAATTCTACCAGGCTGAAAAACAGCTTCTGAAAGCTGTGATACTTCATTAGATAGTTAGATCAAAACACCAGGGAACCAAAACAGGCAAGATATCCTCATCCTACATATATTTGTTATTTGAGCACAAAACAGTCTTTTAGCATTAGCATTACACAACCAAAATCCAAATCACACTTACCTCGCTTGGCAGCTTCATGCAGTGGGTTATCAATAGACTCAGCTTGTTCTGCCACTGAAATAAAACAGATAATAAATTCTACTAAGTCTGAAATAGGATATTTGATATGGCATGGAAATAAAGCTTTTTCTTAGTTCTGGAAGTGCCAGTAATACATGTTCAATCTGAATATGAACAGAGACTTGTGAATGATAGGACTAGACCATGGGTATCCAACCCTTGGTTTTTCCTGTGCCGCAGTACAGATGCTGCAGTAAAGTGAAGATGAACTGTCTTGGGCCACATACAAACCATGGAAGAGAACTAACGTACATAAGTAACAAAACTTTATATATATATATATATATAAACTCTTTATATGTATACATAATATATATATATATAACATTATAAATATATAAAATAACATATATATGTAATTAAAACAAAAAACAACAACAAAAACACAATACTAGCGAGATATTTGACCTTGTTTTCATGAAAATAATGCATCAGTGTCTGGTTCAATGGAAATGGTTGCAATTCTCAGTGAGCTCTCAAGACATTTGTTAGGTATTTTTGATGAAATATTACTCTTCCTGTGATTCATCCTTGAAAACAGTTGTTCACAAATATATACATTGCCAAGAAGCGATGATGTGAATATGGCGTGATTGTGAACCACAAGATATTTTTCTCTGTTAAAGCAGGTCTTATAAAAGTCTAGTATTGTAGAATTGTAGAATCAAGAATGGCCTGGGTTGAAAAGGAGCACAATGATCATCTAGTTTCAACCCCCGTGCTATGTGCCAGGTCACCAACCACCAGACCAGGCTGCCCAGAGCCACATCCTTGAATGCCTCCAGGGATGGGGCATCCACAGCCTCCTTGGGCAACCTGTCCCATTGTGTCACCACCCTCTGTGTGAAAAACTTCCTCCTAATATCTGACCTAACCCTCCCCTGTCTCAGTTTAAAACCATTCCCCCTTGTCCTATCACTATCCACCCTTGTAAACAGTCATTCCCACTCCTGTCTATATGCTCCCTTCAAGTACTGGAAGGCCTAAATGATGTCTCCCCGGACCCTTCTCTTCTCCAAGCTAAACAAGCCCAGTTCCCTCAACCTTTCCTCATAGGAGAGGTGCTTCACCCCTCTGATCATAGTAAAGAGACGTGGACAAGTTTTCCTTTAAGTTGAATGTCCGACTGCAACTATATGCATTCCTTTTGAAAATGTGCAGCAATGTATTTACATCAACTAAAAATAGATTTACAAATACACAAGAAAATTTATCTTTTTGGAGATAAAGAAACCTATGCTCAAATCACTTTATCAAAACTGAAAGCAAGGCTGCATATTTTTTACTGTTCACAGGTCTATGTTTAGCCAACACATCAAAATGCACGTAATTGTTTGCCATAATCTGAACTTGCCATAATTTAAGTTTCATTTTGAACACTGTAACCATTTGAAACAGATAAGTTGATTTTCAAATTGAAAATACATGTTGAATTTGATTAAACGAGTGGTCAAATACACCAAAAATGCTAACTCTATGAGCCCTTCTTCATCTTTAAGTTCAGGCACAAGTTTTCCTTTTGATTCCATAAATGACTAGATTCCATTTTGCAAATCATAAAATCTTTTAGCATTTCACCACAACATAGCCACCTTCCTAAAGAATGGTAAATGATGCCTTTTAATGATAAAATGATACTTTTAAAGAACTCCTGAACTGGCTATGCTTCAGTCCACCAGACTTTATGAATCAGCTTTGATGATGACTTGTATGACATTATCCATTTTTAAAGCTTTCACACAAATTTTCTGGATGTATGACACAATGATAATTCAGACATGAGCTGCTGGTGGCAACTGCATGATCTTCTATCTAAAGTTCCTATTTTTTACCAACCATCACTTGATGATAGCTACGCTATATACGTTAACAAGGGTTCAGGAAAATCATCCAATGTAATTTTTACTGCTTCATACAGATAAAGAGATTTAATCGTGTCTTTTAATAGCATCAAAAAAACCATTTATTCAGTGATATTATATTCATCAACAATACCCACAAAGAAAACGGTGAGTTCAGCCACATATGTAGCACCAGTGCTTTCACCTATCACCAAAGTTCAGAATTCAAAACTGGCAGTTTTATGTGCCAAATTTTTATAGATGCTCCTATTTCTTCAATCCATTTGGCTACAGTCTGGTGAGTCAAACTGATTTTAGAAAAATCTGATTTTACTTCAGGGCACAGTATATCTGCCATGCTTTCCAAACACTGCTCAATAAACTCACCACCAGTAAGGTTTTCATTGTTTTGCAGCCAGATTTGCTACCACGTAACTAGCTTTTATAACAGTCTTTTAACTTTTCAAAAAAGGTTTTGTTGAGATGGCAGACGTTTTCAGTTCCGCTACCTCTTTACAAAACACTCCTCGATATGCAATGAATTTGATAATAGGTTTCTGCACATGTCTTTCCAAATTGTAATCTTTGAAAACGGACGTTTTCCTTACAAATTAAGTGTGATGTCATACTATTTGTCTTGACAAGAAAGTACTCATCTGTCCATAGTTCGTTGAACACTCTTCCTTCATTCAAAATTTTTCTTTTAATGTGTTTTGTTTTCTCCTGAGATACAGCGAGGCAGGTTGAGATACAAGCATTGGAAATCATTGTTTTTTTTCCCAACAAGCAGCACAAGCACGTGTCATGTGTAACACACACAGGGCTTGATGCAGTTGACTGAATGTGGTGGGAGCAAGAGGCAGATTCAGCCCTTTCCCCTCTCCATGTCTTGGATCCAATCCCAACAGGGCTGACCATACTCAGTGGTTTGACTGTTTCCAAGAGATGGGTGGGCACTTGGGGCAGCCTGCCATGATGAAGCACAGTCTCTGTGTTGTGAGCTATGCCAGGCCGCATGCAACCTGCAGGTTGAACATGCCTACACTAGTCAGGTAAAACTCAATATATTGTGTATGGAAAAGCAATTCAAAGAATAGCCTGTGAAAACTTCAAACAGCAGCACTGAATTGATCAGCAGCTGCAGGTCACTGGAAATCTGGTAATATTCTACTTCAGTTGTTACATACCTTTCTACAGTTGTAAGATGCTTTTAAGCAGCTGCATGCAGTGAGGCTTTCAACCTATAGATTGCCATCTGCAGTTATGAGAGAATTATTTGCAAAGTTTATCTAGAGGGTAACTAAGAAAACCCACGGTCAATAGCATTACAATTTATTTTACAGAGGTTTTTATTTTCTCTGGAAAACTTAGAGGAGATCTGAGGATCAAAACTGCTTAACCAAAGAATACAGATGGAAGTTCACGCTTCTGTAGATCTTTTCTTCATTGCACAAGCTTTAGGTTTTAGTGGGGAACAGTACCCACCAGTTCCTGGTCAGTGTCCTGTTGCAACAGCAAAAAGAAAATGAACAGTGCAGTGGAACATCTGGAAGTTAGGCTGTGATTTGGCAACTCCTTTTTAAAAATCTTTTTAGGTAGAAATGTCTGCAACTAATAAGGGTTCAATCTGAGATGAACTCCAACCCCCTGCTCTGCAGCTTATTAAAAAGGCTGGGACAACATAAGAGTATGTTTCTCAGATCAAACTGTTATTACCATCAGGTACAAAGCAGGTAAATATAACATATGTTAGCTACAAAAAACGGAATACTAAGGACAATCGTGACCTATCCAGACCTTTTCTTACTTTGGTGTATATTCCTCCTGTAACAATTTGCAATTGCAACATTTCATATTTCTGCCTCTAGTTGTGAGTAAAATAAAATATGCATGTTAGATACTGGTATTTCAAGTTTGTGTAAACAGTGAACAGAATACACAGAATCATAGAATTATCAAGGTTGGAAAAAATGCCTAAGATGATCCAATTCAATCATCCACCTAACACCAGTATTTCCCACTAACCCATGTCCCTCAGTACGACATCCAAAAGCTTCCTGAACATCTTCAGGAACAGTGATTCCACCACCTCACTGTGCAGTTCATTACAGCACACAACCACTCTTTCAAGAAACACTTTCCTAACGTACAACCTGAATTCCCCTGGCACAACTTGAGGCCATTCCATCTAGTCAATACAGAGCCAGCCAAAGAAGCCGGTCCCAGAGCAGACAGCCATCAAACAAATAAAATGCCCCAGTGACATTGAATACTGATTGTACTACAAACCAGCAACACTAGTATTACTGGCAGAAAGCTAAAAATAATTTTGTTCTAATAAAACTTCAGTAATAAAGAGCTGAGTAATAAATAATTTTAATGAAGACAACGTTTGATTCTGGCTTCTTCAGCTTTTCTATTCAGTGCCTTAAAACATGTTCCTTCAAGCCCAGCAGATGGAGCACAATGCCCCACCAGAGCCTAAGTACTTCCAAGTTTGTCTCCACCTTTCTCAGAAAGACTGTAAAGAAACACAAAACTTCACCAGGAAGGTAGCACTGTTTTTATAGTTAAGACGAAATCTAGGCTGTCTTACGGTGATAGCCAATGAAAGAGGCTTTGGGGCATTGTGCACTCTTCATTAAAAGAAGACAGATTTCTAGTATTTTTCATTTTTAGTTTTTACATAGACTTCTGTTCTGCTTACACATTAATTTTTTTGCAAATGCACCCACACTTCTCTGGCCTGAAAAATCAATGACTGCTTGAGGTTGGAGCCAACCTCTGGAGGTCACCTGGTTCAACCTCTCTGCTCAAGCAGGGAGATCCAGAGCCGGGCACCCAGGCCCATGTTAAGGCTGCTGTCAAAGATTTCCAAGGAAGAAACTACAACCTCAATGGGCAACCTGTACCAATGCTCTGTTATCTGCACACTAAAGAAGTGCTTTCTGATGTTCAAAGGGAACCTAATGTTCCTGTCTGTGGCCCTGGCACTAGGCTCCATTGTAAAACACCTAGTTCCATCTTCTTTGCACCCTGCCTTCACATATTCATACATGCTAGTAAGGTCCCATCTGAACCTTCTCTAAGAGAAGCTCCTTAAGCCCTTCCTCATAGGTGTGGAGTCCTGTCATCATCTTCATGGCTCTTCACTGGACACCCGCGAGCATGCCCATGCCTCTCTTGTATGGCAGAGCCCAGAATTGCACACAGTACTCCAGGTACAGTCTCACTAATGCTGCCAGAAGCTAAATGTTGCTCAGATAATTTTTCAGTAGAAGTTTTCCAAAATGATCACAGCAGAAACACAGATAGAAATAGCTGGTGGTTTAAATATAGCACACTGCAACATCCAAAGGAAATAAGAACACAGGTAAGTATATTAAAATCATTATCTTATATAAAAGGAACTGCTCTGGCAGATGGCAAGAGCACAGTCAGTCCAGAAGTCACAATGTTTTTCTAAAAATGAAACTGCATGCCAGGGTCCAAACAATTGCACTACAGTCTTCCACTCATATCTCTGCCTATCTCTTCTTCAGGGCAGGGAATCATAGCACTGCTACCATTGCGTCTCCTGGTGAAGAAACGACAACACAAAGCAACCACAATGTTACCAAAATAATAAGAGTTTTGATGCAATCTGTCATGTGACGTGACTACTCTGCCTACATTTCCGGGAAGGACTTTAAAGAATTGTGTTAACTGTATTCGTAGCTTTCCAAAGTAATTTTAGTTGAACGTGAAAAAGCAATTATGATTCTGTCAAAGCAGAATTTTCTGTGGTTGAACAAATTCAGTAAAAAGCAACAAATGGCAAACAGAACAATGAAGAAAAAAAACAACCAAACAATAAAAACAAAAACAACTGCCAGAGTATATCCTGTCCATATACAGAGCTTACTTGACAATTTGAGTATTGATTTATTGATTAGCGTGGTAAGAAGCCACCCCATGCTGTGTCAGACTTCTTGATCTCCAAGTCACTGAAATCTCTGCCTGCCTATCATTATGTTTACTTAGAAAAAAACAACATATAGACTGAACAAATACCACTGATGAGAAAAAACTTAAAAATGAGAATATATTCATCACAGATATGAGGAATATAAGGCTATGAGCTTTGTGTGTACTCTGTAGAACTCTCCTCTATTTTTGTTTTTCCTCTCCCAACTAAGAGTGTCTGTTCTCAAGTGCACATCCAGAAACAAACACCTGGCAAACTCACAGCCTGTATGCTGCTAATGGATGGTGGTAAGCGATATTGTAGAAATATTCTGAAGTACTCTGGCACAGTACTGTTAAATGCCAGCATTTTTATCAGTTTCTGAAAGTAAGCATATCAGTAATCTTCATATAGCCACTTTGTTTGATTGTAAATAATCTTACCAAAGGAAAATATTCTAGACATTACCATAGTTGCTTGGAATTAGTCCAGTTCTCCCCTTGCAAGTTCCTTTCCACCAATTTGTATCACTCTGGAGAGAAAGGGAGAAGAGTTTAAAAGGGATATACAGCATCTCAGAAGCATTTGGACGTGTGTGTATGGGATGTGTCAGACTCACCATGTCTGAGATGTAAATGATATCACCTTCTTCAAAGTACAGTTCATCTGGCTTAAAGAAAAAAAAAATGTAGATAGAAATAAAAATGTGTACTTAGAATAAGCACCTGTAAAAAGTAGAATATACTGAGCATTTCTTTCAAAGTATTAACACCTCTAATTCTATAGAAACTGAACAAATGCCTAACAGTCTGTAGTTTGACTTAATATTGTAGTTTGACTTGCCTGCAGCTAACTTTTCCTATCTTTGATCTTCTTGAATGCTAAAGACTATAGCATTTTCAGTCATTCCTCTCATTTCTAGCGTCTAAAGGCTAGACTGTAGCCTTTCCAGCTGAGCCCTGTGCAACAGAAGCAGAGAAATATATCCCATGTTTGTTAACTTCTTCCCCTTTCTTGGCTGATCCCAGATTATCAACACTCTCAGTTCTCAATTACCCTTGTTGCCTTTAGAAGAAAAGTCATATTTAAGAAAGAGTATCCATCAACAGACTTCTTCACTGAAAAAGCAGTACAGCAAATCTGATAGTTCAACCTTGTCACAATTAAATAAGTGTTGTTGTGGATAAGTTTAAAAAATTGGTCTTCCCAATCCCTAAAATCTAAATACACTTACCGTTCTGGGCTCAAATGTATATAGGGCCCTGAATACTTTAACCTGTCCTGAAAGAGAAAAAAAAAGAAAAAAGAAATATGATTAACATTGTCTAAACACACTGCACCCACGTACTGAACCCATATACAAGTAAATTCCTTAACTCTTAAAACCTGCTCGCTGAATGAGTCTGCGGCATGCCATTAGCTATGGAAGTGATGATGAAAGCAGTCAAACAAGAAGCATAGGTTCTGAAGGAAATGTGTCAACTCAGCAGACAAGTGCATGTTGCCTGTTCTGTACATCTTACACTGCCTTCATGGCTCACCATCCAATTAAAAACAAAAACAAATAACAACAACAAAAAGATAGATGAAGAAGAGGACAAACCAGGATGTGTGGCATTAAGGGGTGGACGGTACATGATACTGTTCCTTCTCCTAGGCTTTCTTATAAATTGTGACCGCACAATTTATGATAGAACTGTGCACTAAATCCTTTGATTATTCCAACCATCATTCACCAATTTTCAAGGTTTTATTTAAGAAAATGGAGAAACTGGAGACTAAAAGGGAAGATAAAAAAACATTAAAAGGGGAAGCGAGAAGATGGCAGAAGACAAGGAAAAGCAAGAAATTCAGATTTGTGTGTACAGTATACAATTCTGGTAATAACTTACTGCTTCTGTAACAGTTTTAGAAAACTAGAAAAGAAGAAATGAAATGCAGATAGAAGTACTGTTGAAACGTTGTTTAAACTGAAGACAATTTGCTTTATGTGCGTGCACTATAATTTGCAACAGAAATAAGAGCTACTTCCCCAAATGTCAAGACATAATATCACAGCACAGCATATTCTAAGGCACTTCTCTCTGTGTCCATATCTACAAAACTGCGGGTCTGGTTAACTTTAATTTTACAGCACCTCATCTGGAAATTAAGCGCTACTAATTTCTGGCACTTTCAAATTATCTTTTAAATATTTATTAATAAATAGATACTAAAGCCTGCTTACCGTAGTGAATTTAAGAGCTAAGAACAACAGGACTTAGCACTTCACAGGAATTACTTTTAATGCAAAAAAAAAAAATAAAATCAGTCTGGAATATTAATACAGCAAAATATAAGGACTCTTAGATAGTATCTCTGTTCTGGAAATAAACTGTCTTTTATTAGACTCTGTGAGTAACTACATTCACTTGAATACAAGTACTTCCACTTAGCGATACACATCCCCAGGCACGTGGTCAAAAGTACAGCTTTCACTGGCTGGTGTCCTTTGGAATTAATAAGCTCACCGTCAGGAATTGCCTGAGGACTTACTGAGCTCCTCTTTGTACCATTCACTACTTTGCAAGATTCCTGTAGGACAGAGAACTAAGGTAAAAGCAGTGACCTGAACTTTGCAAAGCTGACAGACAGTAACTCCCAACCATGTATTTGTAAGACAAAATAACTAAAACAAGGGGGAATGCTTATTTTTGATATTTCAAGACACCAGTCAAACAGTAATGACTACTCCTTCAAAAAATAAAATCAATCGAGGCATAGTGCAGCGATTTGTCCCACAACAAATATTTTCCTAATTGCAGGGACAAATCTGATAATTTACAGTCCCAATCTTCCTCCACGAGTCTTTTTCCCTTCTCAGAGGATTTGCAATAAACATCTGCAGTGCAACTATCTGACAAAAAAAAAAAAAAGATATTACACATATTACAGCAACATATGAGGCAAGGCAGAGGAAATCCCCATGCCACAGTTTAGCAAACCCTCACTCAGCAGTGCAGCGAGATGAGTTGTCCTTAAATCCTTTAAATTCTTTAGGACAACTTCCCCTATAAAAATACTCTGATTAAGAAAGGAAACATGCAACTCAGATTTATCATAGAGCCCTCTCCTGGATAAAACTGATTTGTCAGCACAATTAATAGCAAATTAAATCCACAGAAATAAAGAAACGAAGTGACTAAGCAGTAACAACAGTTAAAAAAAATGCACTGATACGTACTGATCGCCGTCAGGATTCACAGTGCAAAATTTTAAAAAAAGTTTTCACAACAATCAGAAGCATTTTGTCATCAGTTTGATGTTTATTTTTATTAATCGCAGCATAACTGAAGGTTGTTTTCAAAGATGTGCTAAGTGTCTCTGCAAAGAGGATTTAATTGCTCAGTGATGGATTTTTCCCCCCCACATTCCTTCTGTTCTTTTTCCTCATCTTTATACGCCATCACAAGATGCTGCCATTAAAATTCCCTCTTCTACAAACCATTTCCTACTCTCTTCTTACTTGCTCTCGTTTGTGAAAGAAAGAAGGCTGATTCTTGCATAGCATTATTTATTTAGATGGTTGTATGCCAGTTCCAGGGTCAATGTCAGTTTCAGAGTGTCCTCTCGGAACACAATTCATGCATTTTATTTTCTCTGAAGCAAGACAGGCACCTTCTTTTTGCTAAGTGCACTGGCAAGAATTGCACTCAGCATTGGTCTGTGACCCTCCAAAAGAACTACATAACCTAGCAACAGCATTTGGAAGGCAAAAAGTTCTGTCAAGTAGTATTGTGGTTAAACTACAGATCAGGATCTTTCATTATATGCTTGCATTTTGCATGAGTAGGGAAAGAAATGTCTTTATCACAATAGGAATATCTTCGGAAACATGCCATTTTCTTAGAACATTAAGGGCAGATGGAATTTTTTTCCTGACTTTTCAGGAACTGAAAAATAAAATACTTTACATTCAGACCTTCAAAGTCTAAAGAGAGGGAGTATGTTTTACAGGACTGCTGCTTTAAATTTGGAATTTTGCTCACAGCACACAGGCACAACAGAGTACGATACAGCATTTAAGTATTGTTTTAAGTGAGGCAGAAAAGTGGAGGTCCCGCTGTTTGGAAAGCCACCTTCCAACCTTCCACTTTTTAGCAGTACTTAGAAAGGGGAAGTGCATATAAGCAAGCAAATGGGATAGCAGGAAGGGGGGTGCTTAGAGACACGCAGAAAAGAATCCAAAGAGCAGACCACTACCAGTGTAGATGACAAGCTAGGGTAGCCCTGTAACAGTCACAGGCTGCACCTGACAGCGTATTTGTTCTTTCTGCTCCACAGCATTTGTAGACAGAAAATCAGAATTCAGGATTATTCTCAGAGAAGATGCATGTGGGTGTATTCACTTTGCATTTGACACGAACAATTTCACAGACGAATTCTGACTAGCACAGTATGATGCTGAAATCTACTTATTACTAATTTAATTTTTGCAAATACAAAGAACACCTTCACTTGCAGGAGGCTTCTTGTGGCTTGTAGTAAATTGAATGACTAGGGTCAGAAATACAAATTTAGCATTGGTGCTTGTGCTGTTTAATAGTTCTGTCGATGTCTCCCACAGATAAGCTCACAACTGCGGCATAACTCCCCAAACTCACACACCCACTTCTCTCTAGCTAACAGAAACCCTTCTGTGCAGGAGGAGACGACCCAGGGTGACGGACCACTAAGACATTATGGATGCCATTCAGCATAGATCTTCCTCTCCTGTGAATGGCAACTGCCACAGCTTCTGCTTTACCTCAGTAACGTGAAACAAACTTGACTGTGGTTAAAACTAAGTATTTATATCCAGAATTCTATTTTTAACTTAGAAAACTGTGAAGGCTGCGAAGGCAACAGGTCTGCTTTATGGTAGTGTCCCTTTATGTTACACACGCTGTGCTTCCTCCTTCCTCACTTCCTCTCAACTGGAATCACTTTAAACTGTAATCTCCTTCAAAGACTTGTCTTTCTCTGTAAAACTTAAGTGTTGTGTAAACTGTAGCCCAAGATCAACAAACTTTATCTAGAGAACATAAAAGTAATACAGGTTTTATTTATTAAAAAAAAAAAAAGAAAAAAAAAAAAGAAGAAAAAAAATTAACATTTCCAGCTTTCTAAGAGCTCTTACTGCACACTGTATGAGGCCCTAGCAAAAAATGCATAACCACGATCATCATTCAAGGAGGAACTAGCAGGAGTCAATGCAGCTCGTCAGGTTCAAAAGACTTAAGTGACTTTGATAATTTGAATAAACATAAGACACAGAATGTTTAGGAGGTTAATGAATTCTAAAAAGAGTAATGTTGTTTGAGATATCAATAGAGCTTTTGAAGGATGGAGGGGAAATCCTACTCTTGCATAATACTGATCTAGGAGAAAGCTTCAATTATTTTCAGCTCTCACTTCACTCCTCTGTATCTCCAGTGGGAAGTTTGAATACGAGAAAGAAAAGCTTTCAAACTAGTACAAAAAGCTCCAGCAGAAAAGCAAAGTGAGAAGCTTGTTTTAAAGGAAAGTCTCAGAACACCAGAAATTAAAAATTTCCCAAAGCCATGAAAAACATTCACAGCCTCTTACTCAAGGGCTAACCACAGGCCCCAAAATACAGGTTCAAGAGCTGACAAACATTATTAGATGACTGCCTAGAATCTATTCATGTCAAAGACTTTTCCTTCACAATGGAAACCCAACACACTGCCCATGCAGCCAGATTATTAGAACGAAAGAGCCTTCTATCAAATAAAAATCTCGCATGTACTGAAGAAAAACCCACTCTTTGCTATACTTAATATTTTTCCCTTAGAACATCCTGTTTTGCACATTTTCAAAGCACCGTCTGGGCATTCATATGTAATTGTAATCTTCAACAGCTCTGCAAGGAACACAGAGTTTCAGAAATGAACACTACATATTCAGAAATAACACTAAACACACTTCCTTGCCACCAGCTCTATCTCCTTCTATCCCCACATAGTTAGCATGTTTTCTTCCTGAACATTTCTTAAAGGACTACAGCAGCCAGAATCTTATTCTTTCTTCTATCTGACTGAATTGTGACCATCAAGTCTTATTTGTTTCTTCTGTCTGCTTGAATTTGTGGCACAGCAAGTAGATTGCTGCTTTAAGACAAAGCCAGGATGGTTTACAGACTGGATACCAGATAACAGCCAGTGAAGAAAAATATAACATAGCTTGAGCAAATGAACCAAGACGACATCTCCCCACCTGCAGCCTAGAAGCTGGTAACAAATAGAGCATTACGCTGTTCTAGTTTCAGCACGCACAGGCTCCATGTTTATGTCTTCAAGCCAGCACGCTTTAATGTCTACAACCTCCATGAAATTCAATGACGTTGTTAAAAGCATAACTGATATTACAGAGGCAGACAGACAAGATATTCTGGAGGAAGCCAGAAGACAGCCTCTTCCTGAAAATGGCTTGGAAATAAATAAATAAATAAATAAATAAATAAATAAATAAATAAATAAATTCTGCAACAGCATCTGTAAAGACTTTCCTTCTTCAAAAGGGAGGGACTCCGTAAAATGACTTTTGTGATCCCTGAGAGCAACTACCATGAAAGTCTTATTCTCTTCCTCTTTCTTCTTCAGCCATTTATTCCCATCCGTTTCCTTTTGCTGTGTCAAGCAATCATGTGGTAAACCAGATCGGCAAGTTCATTAGAACGTGAAAAATGACCTGCACACGAGCAGAACCCTGCCGTGCCAGAGCACCAGCCCAGCCTGCGGTGCCACCGAACCGAAGGACAAAGCGACAGCGAGGGCACAGACAGCCTGCCTGCCTGCCAGCAGCCTGAGTCTTACCAAACCCGCACCGCCAAGCTGGGGATGCCCAACACGAGGCACAGAACGAGTCTGACTGACAATTCCGCAAGCCTGAACAGTGTAAACCCTAGAATTCCGTACGATTCTCACGCTAAGCCTGACCAATCATTTTGCAAATCGGGGACGGGAAAAAATGCTTCTTCCTGCGTATCTGGCTGCTAAAGGCAGCACCACACCCTTCTCATCTCCCGGAAGCCTACACAGCTCCCCCTCACGCACCCTCCCGGCGGCAACCGCGGTGCCGAGGCTCTTATCGACACCTTTTTTCCTATTTCAGGTCAGCCCCGAAAGATGCTCAGCGGGTGAAAGACCGGAGCAAACTGTTACATGGAAGAAGTTCTGAGGCTTTAACAGAACGGCAGAAGGTGGGGGGTGGCGGACTGAGAGCTCCTAAACCCCACCAGCAGCGGTTTTTTTATTTTACAAAACGCCCCGCGGTTCGCTACGAGTTTTGAGAAGCGGAGCTCCGCGCGGTGCGCCCGACGGCAGACCCGCAGCGCTCGGGCGGCGCCGAGGTTAATGGCGGCGGGGCGGGGAGAGGCGGGGGCCGCCGGTTCTGACAGCCCGAGCCCGGCTCCCCCGCTGTCCACGTGTCAGCCGGCACCGGGCCGACCCGCGCCACGGCGGCCCCGCGCTGACAGCGAGAAGACGGGGGGAGAGGGAGACGGGGTGGCGGGCCTAGCCGTGGGGACCCCCCCTTACCTGGCTTGGCGGGCTTGGGCGGTGGCTTGGACATGGCTGCGGCGGGACCTGAACGGGCTGCGCAGGTGCCTCGAGGCGGTGAGGACGAGCGGGGCGAGCCGCTCCGGGCTGCTGGGCACTGTGCGCGGCGACGGCAGCGGGGAAGGAAGAGAGGGGGCGGGCTGGCGGGCGCCGGTACCCTGCGCAGCGCCCCGCAGCGGCGGCAGCGAGCACCGCACCAATCCGAAACAGCCCGCAACCAATCCCCGCTTCGCTCTCTTTTCCCTGGTGGGAAGAGCACGGGGAACGGGAGCGGCCAATCGAGGAGCGCGGCCTGAGGAGCAGCCAATCGGACCGCGCGGTGTCGGAGGGGGCGGGGCTCGCGCCGTGGAGAGGCTGACTGCCGGGCCGCCGGAGGGCGGCAAGGGGGTGGGTTTGGTTGGGTGCGTGGGTTTGAGCGGCGCTGAGCGTCCGGCGGGGCAGCGCCCCCCTGCGGAGCTCTGGGGCCGGGGTGGCTCGTTTGGATGCTGTCGGTGCCCGTTTAATGCTCAGCCCGAGGCAGCTCTGCGAGGGAGTGCGGTGGAACTTCACTCGGCCCTTTAAAGAGGCCGAGTAACTCGCGAGCTGCGTGCTGCAGCGTTTGCCTTCGCCGTTTGGGTTGCGCGTTGTTCTGAGGGAGGCAGGGTTGGTCTTTGGTTGGTTGGTTTTGGTTTGGTTTGTTTTTGTCACGGTGTTTTTTTTCCCAGACAGTTAGGGTTTAGTTTGGTATAGCCGGTGATGTAAGCTGAGTCCAAAGCTCAGCGCGTGTGCCCGGGTGTTATTTGGGTTTCTGTGGGACAAAGGCTAATCCTTTTCAGTTTAGTTTGAGAACGGCACTGGGGTTTTTGCAGATCATGTTCCATCGTGTCCTGAGGATAGGTAACGTGTTTTCATCCTTCACGTTAGCAGCCAATGCCATCAACACACAGTGAATCATGGAATTCAGGAGCTACTGGAGTTTTTAAACATTTTCCTTCCTTCAGCACGTTGCTGTCTCCTATTTTTGTTTTTTTTTTTTAAGTTATCCTTTTTTGTTTGCTTGTCTTTCCACATCAGCACCTGTTTACATTTGGATACTAATGATTAGTTAATGATTGAGCTAGGATTGTGGGGTTTTTTTTGTTTTGTTTTGTTTTTTTCCAGGTACTTCTGTGCTAATCAGTAGTGGTAAAACTGAATTTCTCAGAGTTCTCCTCAAGTCATTAAATACTGTCTAAGGTAAAATAGATATCTGTGACAACGGCATTTGTGTTGGAGGGCTTTATTAGCATTTCAGCAAGCAGTTTAGGTTCTGACAGTAGGTGTGTGGGGAAGAAAAAAGACAGAAAACAAATCTTATCTGTAACAGGAATTTCTTAATATCTGCTGTTATTTTTGCTGAATTGAGAGTTTTCACTGACTCTGTTTCTGACAGTGGAAAGAAAGAACTGAAGAGAAAACAAGCAATGAAAATACTGGTGATTGGCCTTGGAGGGTAAGTATTAGAAAATTAAATTTCCTCTGCAGCTCAAGACTGGTCTTCCTTTTAGAATGAGCTGCGATGTAACTTAAACTTCCGAATGGATCATTTTTGAAAATAGTTTACAAATGCAGCATGTTATGGCCTTTTTTTTTTATTTATGTGTAACTCCTAAGAAATTATTCCTGCCTCGACTGGGCAGTTCTCAGATACCACTTCTAATTTGTTTCTTGTCACTGTTATACTTGCTCTCTAAAAGCTGTTAGAACTTGCCAGAAAATTTCAAGAGTGTATTTAATGTTAATAAACCTCTTGAAGCTGGGGAGAGAGGAGTGAGTGGCGTCTCTGTGGTTTACACTGTTTGTGTAGAGGTGCGTGTGCGTAGGTGTGTATATGTCTAAAACTGAGATCTTGCCTGATGCAGTGTCTGTGTTTTCTAACTCAGAGTTACAAATGGAGGAAAAACAACTTTGGCAGAAAAGCTTAAGAAACTGCTTCCAAACTGTGATACAATCTCTCAGGATGACTTCTTTAAGGTAGTGGTATTGATGGGCAGGCCTGATTTGTAGAAGTGGACTTGAGTAGATGTTAGGATAATTTCTACTCTTTAAAGTTCTCTGTTATTGGACTGTTGAAATTGGTGCTTCTTAAAGTAATGTTAACTTTGTCAGCACTGAGGGAATTGAACTTTCAGTAGCCAAAGTCACTGAGTATGCTCAGCAAAAGAAATTGACTGTATTTTTTACATTTTCAAAGTAAGGACTGCATGTATGCTGGGTACATTTTTGAAGATACTGTGTGCTAACAGAGTTAATGGTATGGCTTTGTTAACCCTAGTGCTATGCAGCAGTATGTAGCTCTTCATTTCCTAAACCAAAAAAGGAAAGAAAAATCAAAACTTTAGTGTGAATATCAAAGTTCTGTGCTAAAGAGGTTGAACATGTTCTTATTTCTGAAAGGTGAAGTCCTAGTGAACTTAAAAGCAATGATTTGGAGGATTTGTTGTTACAGAGGAAATGAAGTGTTTGTATTATATTTTAATAGCTTTAAGCAGCATTTAAAATTTGAAGACAAATTTATCAGTTAAGGTACAAATGTGTATACCCTCGTGTTTGTAACTGAAGAAAACAGACCTGTGTAAGCGCTTATAAAAACACAATTGAAAATTATGTTTTTTCTCTTTAGCCAGAGTCTGAAGTAGAAACAGATGAGCGTGGATTTAAGCTGTATGATGGTCAGTAACTTTGACTTGTCTTGGTTGTATTGTGCTGAGCTTGGTTTCCTGTCTCTTCTAAGCAAGCAACTCCCCTGTTCCATGTCTATTTTGAGCAAGGTTGTAAACAAACAATGCAGAGCAATCCTTACTTCAGTGTCTCTCACCTCACTGAGATAAAAATAGGAAACTTGTTGAATTAGTAAACTACTGAAGCTGGTGCTTGTCTTTCCCTTTCTTTGTTTTAATCTTCTAGAGTTGCATATGGTTCAGCTCCGTTGAAAGTCTCTTGACTTGCAGCACTGGCAAAGGCTAAACCTCATTACTTTCTATGTATTGATGGATATTTTTTCACATTAATAACTAACTGATTGGATATCTTAACGATTGTGTCTTTTTCCTTATTATGTTCCAAATCGGATAAGGTTGGGTCTGATCCACACATCTTTATCTCATGTCAGGTCTTATACAGAGACCAGAATGGTTCCAAATTCAGACTTACTGCTGGCTCAACCTGCCACTTTAGTTGTGTGAACTTTTAGACCTAGATTTACTTTCTGCCAGTGCTCTGTTTCATTCATGACTAGTTACGAACAGTTGATTATCAGTTGATCTATTCTGATACTTGGTGATCGCAAGATGTATTGCTCTGAACATTGTCCTGAACCTTGAATTGTAGCTGAAACCTGACTTTCATCAGTTAATGCAGTCTGTGGTTAAGTTTGTACGCTAAATGAAAGTAGACTGTGAAACTAGATAAGACCAGAAAGATGAAATTTCTTAATACAGCTCTTAAATATTACTTCAAAGTTTGTATCCAGAGTCTACCTTCTGGCTACAGTTCAGTAACTTATGTGACATCTAACTCTGGACAAAACCATGTGCTACATTATAATATTTTAACTCTTATGTCATCCTATCAGTCCAAGCCATCCCTCCCCCCCCATCCAAATACCTAAAAAACTTCAAACAAAAAAGCAAAGGATCTTTGAACTCCATTCCTTGCTTTGTTTAAGTGATAGCTGACAGAAGGGTAGAAGTCTGGGTTAAGTGTTTACAGGTTCTATGGAGCAGGATAGCAGTTTGTGCATTTTCTTCCAAAGGCAAAAGGGCTGTGAAGTGAATTTACACACTTCTTGTTGTCACAGGGTTCTGAAAGTCCACACCCTCCAAATGTATCCCAAACATGGGGAAAGGATTTGTTTCAAGGTATCATGAGTTGCAAACATGAAACCACTTAAACCTAAAAGACTTGTAGAGCTAATAGCATTCCCTTTCATTTAGGCTTATATGTAGATTTTTTCTTTCTTACTGGTTCATCTAGTACTTGATGCCCTTTACATGGATGAAATGGTGAAAAGTATTCACAATTGGATGAAAAGCCATACAAGCTCAGGTGCTGTGACTGAAAAACCGATGGACACATATAACAGTCTAAAGATGACAGAAGATGTTTATATTTTGATAGTGGAAGGCTTTCTGCTGTATAATTATGAGTAAGTAGTAATGCGTAAATTGGTATATTAAAACCTGCCCTAAAAAGAGGGGACTAAACATAAGCATTCTGGCTTCTATCAGAAATAGTTTTATCAGCAGGAGCAGGGAAGTGATTATCCCTCTGTACTCAGCACTGGTGAGGCTGTACCTCATGTACTGTATTCAGTTTTGGGCCCCTCACTACGAGAAAAACGTTGAGGCTCAGGAGTGTTTTCAGAGAAGGGCAAAGAAACTGGTGAGGGTCTGGAGCCTTATGAGGAGCGGCTGGGGGAGCTGGGATTCTTTAGTCTGGTGAGAGGAGGCTGAGAGAAGTCCTTATTGCTCTCTACAACAGTGTGAAAGGAGGTTGTGTCGAGGTGGGGATCAGCCTCTTCTCCCATGTAACTACAGTGATAGGATGAGAGGAAATGGCCTCAAGTTGTGCCAGGGGAGATTCAGGTTGGATGTTAGGAAGAGCTTCTCTGAGAGAGAGGGAATGGGCTGTCTGGGGAGGTGGTAGAGTCACTGTCCATGTCCAAACACCATGAAAGTGTTCAAGAAACATTTAAAGGTGGTACTGAGGGACATGGTTTAGTGACAAATATTACTGATAGGCAGACGGTTGGACTGGATGATCTTAGAGGTCTTTTCCAACCTTGGTGATTCCATGATTCTGTGATTCTATATTACTGTCTTAGGCCACTTAATGAACTCTGGAATAGAAGATATTTTTTGACCCTTCCTTATGAAGAGTGTAAAAGGAGAAGGAGGTAAGATTATCTGGTTGTTGTTTGCAGATAGTGACTGTATCACCTAACCTGAGCAGTGTTTTTTTTTGGTACCAGGTTTTCTTTAGCACTTGATAGAGATAAGCTGCTAAGATCACCTATTATCCGTTATTCCCAGGCAACACTCTGGGTATTTAGCAGATATTAACAAAAACATGCAGAGTAGTGGCTTTTTTGTTTGTTTGTTTTGTTTTTGGTTTTTTGTTTGTTTTTTGTTTTTAATATATATATATTAAAATGCTAAATGGTTTACAAGTACTAAAACATGATCTATTGTCCAGAAAAACTATTTAGATTACCAACTAAATGTTAAACTAATGCAACATGAGAAAAAAAACCATGCAGCTATACATGATGATTAATGGTAAAGTACCAACCTTTATGCATGGAGTCATCGGGTTGTTTTTTTTTCTAAATGAAATGTGCTTCATTTAGACTGTGTATTAGTTACATTGCAAATTTGATTTGGAATATTAAGCCAGTGACTGAGTTGGCTCCAGATTTGAAATGATATTGTGTGCTTGGAGCAAGACATCTGCACAAAATCAAAATCTGGTATGTGAGTCGAGCAGTTCTCCACTCAGTTGTCTTTAGTTGACTGCACTTTGCTGGTTCTTGACTAGCCATGCCCTTCAGGAGTTTAGTATCTGAATTTCTAGTGAATTAAAACTTGAGAAATCCTTGCCAATAAAAAGAAGAAAAAGGTAGTTTCTTTGGGTAGAACTTTCAATACAGCTTAATTTATATGTAATATATTTTTCAGTTAAGCTCCTTTTACCTCGTCTTTAATTTAGTTAGCAGATTAGCAAAAATTCACATCACAGATTATATTATAACAAAGAAGCTTCCTTTGTTCCAATAGATATGCAGCATTCTTGCTTTTGTGTTTTTTTTTAAATGTAAAACTTGAATGGGAAAGCACATATGTTTCTGTGTAGCACCAGAGTCTATCAGCCAGCAGATACACCTGGGTACTTCGATGGACATGTGTGGCCTATGTACCTGAAATATAAAAATGAAATGGAAGAAAGTGCAAGTAACATTGGTATGATATCTTTAATTTAAAAAATAGAAAATTATTAAGTTGTTTGTTTTTTTAAGGCTTCAAGGTCATATCTTGTTATTTTTCTAAGTAATTATGAGTTTAAGAAATAGAAACTTTTTGATCACTATTTCCATTAACAAGCTAGTTTGCATATGCATGCATGTGTACGTGTCTGAGACTAACCAGGAAACTTCTGAGACAGAATCAGATGCATGAAAATCCTGTAGAAGTCCTGTTAAAAGCTATGGGACATTTCACAAGTACTTTTTGGTACATACTGCGTACAGTCACTAGTCTTGTCAAAATAGTGTCAGATGTAGTGGTGGTGTGCGTTTGTGTGATGTTTGAACTCACACAACTCTTGGGGCTGCCTAATTCTGGACAGAGAAAAGAGGTCAGGCAGCTGTTTCATTAGCACGCAGGGCACTGCTGCTTACTGTGCAGTGAGAATGAGAACTGCAGTGTCCGTCCTTAGTTTGCCCAAACCCTAAAGCTGAGGAAGAACCTGTAACTTCCTCCTGCCTAGGAACCTTTCTGTTGGATTATTCCAGCTCTACTGTCCTAATGTTATTACCGTAAATCTGCTGCAGAATTTTTTACTATAAATATTTGTAAACTAATTATTAACTGGAATACTTGTGTGTACAAGTACTTTCTAACATTCAAACTGAATTTGGGAAAGGAGCACAGGGTAGCACTGTTCTTGCTTCCTATTTTTTCCTGAAAATACTGAAATATTTGCTAATTGTTACCACACATTAAATATAACTGGCACAGAACTAATGTTTTTTTTTTTCTTTTTTTCTCAGTTTATTTAGATGGAACTAAATCCCAAGAGGAGCTTTTATCCTGTGTGTATAATGACATAATACAGGAATTAAAAAAGCTGAGAGAAGGAAGTAAGTGATTTTATTGGAATTTGCTTATAGAATTCCAAGTTAACTAGAAGCTTACCACTCACTCTGTATGTAAATGCTGCAAGGATTAGATAGATCTGTTGTTTCCCTGTAAAACTGTATTATAGATCTTATTTGTATTTGCCTTACATGTATGTGCCTTATACTTCATTACGACAGAGCAGAAATGTTTATTAAAAATTAGATTTTGTTAAATAATAGGTGAATTCACTGCTATCTATGAATAAATCTAAAAAAAGAAAAGTAAAAAGAGACAAAACAGAAATGAAAGATGTGTCTTGGTGATGGTAGTTTCAAATATATGGTGATGTCACATGCAAACACAGAAATGACACAAGTGTGTACTTTTTATTTCAGATCAGCAGGTCACAGCATGATAAAGCAGAATTCTCAGTTTGCTCTGATACAAATGGAAAGCCCCAGGACTGTGGAATTTGGCAAGACAACCAACTGGGAAGATGCCTATGTTAATGTCCATAGTTCATACAACCACAAGTGGATCTAGAGATAAAGTGTTAGCTCTATAACCCTCAGATGTTGAGTGCCAACAATGCATTATTCTTTAGAATTCCTTTCATCAATTACGCTTTGACTGACCTTTATATGTGATTGAATGTGTATATTCTAAAGAATATATATATTTTTTGTACACAATACTAAACTGTAAAGATGCAGTTCTGCTGGATCAACAAGTATATTTAAGCATATTTGAAAACTGACCAATGCAATTTTGAAATGTTCATAAAGAACTTGGGAATTACAGTGATAAAAAATATTAAATATGTTAGAGATAATGGTGAACATGGTTAGAGGAACTAGCTATAAGCTGTGACAATTGCAATTTTAAGATTCAGTGAGCAGTCTAACAGCTTATACACTAGTATTCCTCAAGTAATCTGCATATTTGGACCGGTTCAGAATGGGTATTTTAAAAAGAAAGATTGCTGGGAAAACGTGGAGGAATAATGCCAGATGCCAGAATGCAGATGCATCACCAAAAGTACTAAGATAAAGGATTAAAATGGGGTGAAGTGCAAGTCAATAAAAGCATGCTTCAGGGAAGAGGAGGTAAGAAATATTCCTTGTTAATCTGCAGAACTCCGGATTAAATTTCACTTATGAAATTATCCAGAAAGCGGGTATGCTAAATGTATGTTAAAACTTTATTACAGGATTTGTGTGTATATACTTAGATGAACTGGGAAGCTAGGAGATTTAATAATCTTTGGTTGCAGAATGAATAAGCCCTTACTTTTTCTGTATGATCTCTTGCAATTTTATCAGCCGAAATCAAAATCCATCTGCAGGTACAAAAAGCAAAGCAGGGGCTGCGTTACTTACTTCCATTTGGCTAAAGTGGTCGCCGTGGTGATTGAAAGGTATTACTTTACCGTTAGCAGTGTTAAAGCGCCCTAAAAGCCTGAATAAGCGAGGCCTTAACGTGAGCGGTGCACATTTGCGCCTAAAATAAAGACCTTCCAGACGCTATCTGCAATAAAGATACTTCTCGTTGTTTTCGCGCCGACGGGCCGCCTGCGAACCGTGCCCCCAAGGCGCGGGAGGGCTGGAGGAGCTGCAGGCGCAGGGCAGCAGCTCCCCGCAGCCCGAGGGAGGCCCACGGAGGAGCAGGCTGTTCCCCGCCGCCCGTGGGAAACGCGCAGCGCGAATCTCGCACGCAGGCACGGAGCAGCCGCTCGGCCCAGCACAGCGCGGGCAGCCGGCCGCGCAGCCGGCGACTCCCGAGGGCGGAAGCGAGGAGACGCGCCGCTGCGCGCGCCTGCGCCCGCCCCGCCCGGCGGAACGCGGCTTCGGCGAGGCCCGCGCCCCTCCCCCAGCCCGGGCGGCGGGGAACAGC
>JAPSGF010000003.1:15238579-15254829 GCA_035772895.1 Perdix hodgsoniae
TAATATATATATTATATATATATATATATATATAATATATATATTATATATATATATTATATATATATATATATATATTATATATATATATTTGTCTGTTCATGATTTACATTCTGTTATTCAAGACTGAAGACCTGTGCATTTTTTCATTAACATTTTTTTTCCTCACTTTAATTAGGGAGGAGGGAAGATTACACCAGCTTCAACGTTTGACATGGATAAATTAAAATCTACTTTGAAGCAATTTGTCAGAGACTGGAGTGAAGAGGGGAAACCTGAGCGAGATTCCTGCTACCAGCCAATAATTAGTGAAATTGTAAAGAACTTTCCAAAAGAAAGATGGTAATTTTAAGTCTTACCTCTCGTGTGGGCACATGCTATTGTACAAATCTAACAAAGTTTTTTATGGATTAATGAAAAGCTTAGATTTAAAAGAACTGAAATTGATGTGGATATGGAATTAATCAAGAGTTTTAATAGAACGTATTGGAAAAAAACAGTCTCAAACTTCTTGAATAGTAAGCCAGGATTATATTTTTCTTCAAGTTGATACAACAGGATTTCTTTTAACTTTTGAAATAAAAGGCTTGGGGAGATCATTTAAATTCTCTCAGGTGTGCTCAGTGAGTTAGTGTTTGCAAGTTAGCAGGTTTTTAGAGTGTGTATGCTGCAGGTTAAAAGAAAAAAAAAGCAAAAAACAAACCTTGTGACAGCTTCAGGCATTAATATTTCCCTTAATATTGGAAGGAGAAAGGAAGTAGACTTGTAACCCCCCACTACAATTTTATTACAAATATTTAATTCTAATGTTAGTTTCAGACAGATGTTACAAGGCCTGTATTACTAAAAATTGCTTCACATGTGTGGGTAGCTTTGTTACTGCATTGGCTTATTAAAAAAAACCCACAAAAACAGTAGTTAGCATAGGTTGGTTCTTTTAGGTAAATTAAAGTATGCTGTTGGAATCCAGGAAGAAGTTACTGTTGTAGGATAATGATTGTGCCATATAGACACAGCAGAAAGTGCATTTCAGTTTACACTTCACGCTCTTATTAGGAAAAATTGTGAACTCGTTATTCATAAATCTAACTGGCCAGAACTTTGTTCTTTATAGATGGCTGTTACTGTGGATTATGCTCTTTCTGAGTGATTGCTAATAATGTTTTTCAGTTTTCACTTAGAGACAACAGAATGTGGAGCATGGTAAAATGACAATTCCAGGCAAATTGCTTGGTTTCTCTTTTGCTTTGGGCTATTTATCTCAGTGTGGATGAACCACTGCACGTAGTTTATATGAGGGTGAACTTCCTGTAATATGCCTTTGGTGTTAATAGTGTTTTACATATGGAGTAAATATTAGAATTTTCGTTACGTACATCTAGAGCATCTCTGCAGGCAGAATCATAGTTCTGAAAGTAATTATTCTAATCTTCAGAATCGCAGGTCACTTTTTTTTCTGTATGCTAGCTTTGCTAGTTACCAGTTTCTGAGTGTGTATGCTGCAGGTAAGAAGAAGTAGTAGAGGTTGCTGTCTTATCAAGTCTTAGAGACTGCACTTGGAAAGTTTTATCTTGTACCTGCTTGACATAAACAAAGTCAAGTTGATAGTAGGAAACGACATTACTAACGATAAATCTGAAGTTAAATGCTTTTTGTCAAAGAAGTAGGAGTTGTGGTGGTGGTGGCAGTGGTTGTTGGACGTAACTAATGTGACAGTGCTTCTGTCTTTGTTGTGATAACTCTGAATCCCAGAGTTTTTTTAGTGTGCAGGAATATTGAAATATCACTGTATAGATGAAACATGTCTACTACAAGGTTGAGTTTGAAGTATATTGTATTTAAGAAATTTTATTATGTATATATCTATTTTAAAAGTTTGATTTTGGTGACTGTCATGGTAGTACTTAGGTAAGCTATTAATTGTCCAATTCCCAATGACCACAGGCAGTCCTAAACTACTATATTCTTTGAGACAAGAAGTAGGGTAGCAGAATTAGCTATTTTTTCCTGTGTTACGTGGCTTGTAATCTCAACATTGGCAAAAGGTAACTTCCAAGGCAGTACAGGTTGGCCGGAAAGTCTAGCTCATTTTTTAAAGTTTTGGTGGAGAGGAGTTTCAGTTTAAAGAGATGGATGGAGCCTGGCCATGATGAAATTATACTTACTGTTGTGTTTAGGTTGGATGCATTGTATATTTGCTTCTGAGAAGACTAGCTGTGAGTGTTCATGTGGGAAGAGAACCTGTAGATGGAATCTCAAAGTGCAGCTCTGCATTTCTTTGCACTTGCAGTTCCTTTTTACAGGGGAGTGTCCTGAGATTAAATTCAATTACTAGGGGAAAAAGCACATTGTTGATGGTTGGTAAGGAAGGCAGCTTTGCATCAGCGGTTTTGCATTGAAAAAGATAAAGAAGTACAAGTGTTGTCAGTACAATCTTTACTTTTTTTTTAGAAACTTCAACAGAATTGTACGTTCAGTTTCCGGTAAAGGTCACTTGTATTGATTACTTGCACTGAAATCATCTGAAGAAGGAATACACTTCTTAAAAACAACCCAAGTATGTTTTGTTCCATGCATGCTGGTGTTGTATTGTGGCTATTATTTACAAGAGTGACCCTCTCAAGTTCTGCTGATGTATGAAGAACAGGAAAGGAAGTAATGAAGTATTCTTTACGCTTGCTGTTCTGGGATGCAGAAGAGATACAAACAGTGGTTGAAATTAGCTGTAAATTTGAACAAGTGTTTTGTTTATCTCATATTTCAGTCCAGTCTTCTGACAAGACTGTCATGTAAAACTTTAAAAAAGCAAGCATTTTTTCTGCACATTGCTCCACTTAAGGAATAATTCCTTGTTTCCACTTAGCACAGAAAATGTTAGTAGGATCAACAAAGCAGTTTAAAGTGAAATTATATTAAAGATCTTCCTGAAGAAACAGTAGATTTCCCGTGTTGATAACTGAATTTTGTAATTTGATTCAGCTTACATAATTGTTCTCCTTTTGATTAAGCAGTCTGAATGTCTTGGACTTGAAAGAGCCATGATCATTATTTTCTGTAGGAGAAAACAGTAAAACATATTTTTATGTTTTGGTGGAGTAAGGTTATTAAAGTATTTTTTTTTTTTTTTAAGGGGAAACTAAAAGTTGAAAATATGAGTATACTCCTTTTATCTTCTGTGTTCTTTTTGAGTGTTACCCTTAAGGACACAAAGATTGAATTTCTTGTTCAAAAGGAACAAGGAAATGGTTAACCTTCAAATTAGTTAATGTTATTCCATGGTTAAGAACTATAAGACTTGGTGTATATATAAGCTTATGCTCATTAATTTGGCCTTTTGAACCAGCTTTAACTGGAAATTTAAATATATCATTTAGATCAGCAAATTATTTTCAAGATACTGTTAGGACATCTGTGTGACAGATGGCAGCAGAGGGGAACTCAGATGAAACAGCATCTGACACAGAAGTGTGCATAAAACAAACGTGTGTCATTGCATTCCTCCATGCATAAAAAATGGCACCCACTGACGTGCATTGGCACTTGCTAGATGTTTATGGAGTCTAAACTGGATGTAAGCACAGTAAGGTGGTAGGCGGTGTGTTTCAACAGCAGTGATAGTGTCATGACAGATGAGTCACATTCTGAATGGCCATGCAGATATTCACAAGTGTGGCATGCACGCTTCTGTTCATTGCTGATGAAAATGCATATTTAATGCTGTTGACTATGATGATAAGCAGTGTTTTGTAAGCTAAAATTTACTCTATCAAATGGTGTTATTGTGCTTTATTTAAAAAAAAAAAGTAGAAGACAATTCCAAGCAATTTAAAGACAGGTAATTTGTCTCTTGGGGGCTTTATCTTGTTCTAGAGTGAATACAAGTGTAAACTGTAAACTGAAATTAAACCTTTATAACTAACTCCTTGTAGATAGGTTATTTTTAAGAAAAATGCCTTTTTTGTTTCATTCCTTTCTTTTACTGTGAAAGCGTCCACACAGATCTGAATATTTTATAGATAATGGTGAACTGTAAGGAACTGAAGACATAGATAAGGTAGAAGTACATCAAGCAATAGTGAACAGATACACCACTAGAAAAAACCTTCAGGAATGAGAATCTTATAACTGAATAATCTTTAATTTGAGTTTCTATTTTTCATCAGTTTTGTCTTGAGCAAGTAGTTTATTCTTGAATTCGTCTTCCTGTTTTTTAAGGAGGACTTCCTGGCTAGCTTACTTCTGTTTTTCTCTGTAGAAGAGGCAGGGGAAACTGTTGTTTAGCAGATCTTAAGTAATTACAGAGTCTTGACATCCTGTTACTTATTAATCAGAATACAAAATAGCTGTAAGTATAAATGAATGAAAATGACTTTGATTTTCTAGATGGGAGGTTTCAGTAGTTAACATGATTAAGCTGCAAACCAAAAGGCACAGTCAGAACTGCTCTGTCAGTTTGTGTGGCCGTTAGACGAGATAATACTTTCTTCAGGTGTTTGAGTAATAACCTTCTAGAGATGCACTGCTTTTTAGAATTTACCTATCTCCCAGGCTCAGCTTCATGATTATGCAGCAGCGTAGTGGCTCTACTGAATCTGTTTGGGCAGTCTGAATTCTTAAGCAGTAAAAGGTTTTCTATTTTGCATTCCTTCATTGTATACTTGAAAATGTTTAGTGTGGCTTTCTTCATTTAATTGTATATATGACTTGGTCGTCTTTGAAGGTGACATGCAACGAGAGGATGGACTAACATTCTTGATATATGAAATTACAAAGTCTTGTTGAGGGCTGGAAACAGGAAATTTTTTTTTTTAATGTTGTATCTATTCTGTTTTGTGTGTGAGTGTTTCAGAAGTGAAGGTTTGGTTGCACTGTGATGAAGTATATCTGTTAAAATGTGTGTATATATGAATCTTACCTTGTTGCCTGAAAGAGCAGTTCTATTTCTTAGTTGCTAGTCTTGGAATGTGAGGGAAGTTGTTGCAAATTTCTCAGTAGCTATGCAGTGCTGGTGGTATTCTTATGTTCTTGTATTGATGTCTAGTTTTGGCAAGTTGAAAAGGTAGAGAGCCGTGCTGTACTTTGGTTTAGGGAATCCTATGTCACTGAATAGCCATATTTCACACTTCAGTTAAGAGTCCACTTCAGAGTTTGTGAAAGGGTAACGGCTGTAAAGTTTCTACAGTCTGAATTGCTCACTGGCTCATGAAAGTGTGATTTGTTTTGTGTTTCTGATCCCAAAATGCTTGTTTAATTTTCCATGCAATGTAAGCAAGAAGATTTTTAGAAAATGTCATAATTATCAGTGGTCATAAAAAAAAAAAAGGTGAAATGTAATCATATTCTTTCTTCCTGCAATTCACTTAAGAAATTATTTTGATAACTGTAGAAGTTTTCAGAAGAAATGTTTTGTAGTTGTGCACCGTATTCTCAATAAGGGTTTCTTACGTTCTTGTTGATCATTCTCTGTGTGTTATTTTGACTATATGGTTAAATGATCTGACCTGAACTGGCTCCATTTGCCTTTAAAAAGTAAAGTCATACGGGAAATATTTATAACATCCAGGTTTATGGGAAAAAAGTTGTTTGGCTGGACCTCTGTAAGCTTTGTTAGGAGGTATCAGATAAACATTTAACTATTATTTTTGTTCTGTTGCAGGGATTTCTCCAAAGTTAATATCCTGGTACCTGGTGCTGGGCTAGGTAGATTGGCGTGGGAAATAGCTATGCTCGGTTATGCTTGCCAAGGAAATGAATGGAGCCTCTTTATGCTCTTTTCTTCTAACTTTGTACTCAACAGGTATATAGCTTATGTTTTACTTCCTGATCAAAACCTACAGGTACAGGGGAGGTGAAGTTATTAATAAAAAAAAATTGGATAAATAAAACAGATTTGTAAGTCATAACACAGGACATGGATAATCATTTGTTAGAATGTTTTGATGCAAATAACGATTGGGATAATTGGGAGAAGCTTATATCTGAGTTTTATGGGTTAAGTCATTAAGAATACAGCAGGAAGCATGGGTTTTAAGTATGAAACTTAAAATGCCTAGATTCTATTGCAGATTCCCTACGTAACCTGGAGTAAGTGCTACTGTTTTTATTTTACGTTATTTTCTGAAAAAAAAGGTACATGCCTATTTCATGGGTCATTAAATATGGACTAATTAATTACGTGCATGATATTTGATGGTGGTGATAACAGTGTTAGATTCCACACTAAAATCTTAGGCACGGTTTTTCAAGGAAAAGAATACACTGATCAACTTCTTAAGCAAATGTTGTCACGAAGTAACATGAAGTGTTATAGTTAATAGTTATTCTGTTGCACTAAGGTTATAAACTTGAATATAACAGATTTCACTGTATAGGCTGAATTTAAAATTTTTGTATTTGGTTTTCTTTCACACACAATGGAAATTGCAGATCTCATGAAGAATTTTTTAGAGAGGAAAGAAGGCACCAAGTATAACTAACTGTTCCCATAAGGATTAGGGTGGAAAGACTGGGTATATAACAGAGATTTGGGTCTTGTTGTTTTCATGGTGATTTTGTACCAAGTTCAGAGACTGATTCCCAGCTAACTCCAGATTGAAAAATCAGTTATCTGCCTTTGGTTAAAACACATGAATTACTGACTTGTAGCATTCTGACATTTTTGAGCCCTGATTCACAACAGTGATTGTCCACAGTGGAGCGTGGTGGTCTTAAATTTGCTTTGGATTATCTTTCAGAGTAAAAGGAGTGAAAATGCTCTTTCTTTATGGCTGTTGCATGTCTAGTTGAAACAGTAGTGGTAAATGTAATAAAAATAAGAAGTTGCTAGACATATTTTTAGTCTTTTTTTTACATTATTCTCAAATGACTGTCATCTGATGCTGAACTTGTATCTTACGGTTGAGCTAATGTAATACCTTGCAGCTACTAGAAGTTGTCACCTACTCCTCCTCCCTAGCTATATAACCTTTCTGTTTCTTAGGTCTTTGGAATTTTTCAGACAATACAAAGTAGCATAAAAGTATTAATTTCCCATTTCGGGGAACATCATTCAGCGGTCATATTGGTTCAAACCTGTGGTGTGTTTTTCACCTTCCTTATATATGGGATCTTTAAACATTTGCCTGTTGTTTTTTATTCATGGAAAATAACAAAAAGGCATACATATATTGGACTTCCTAACTGTGTTAGATCTTACACAGTCAAATTGGGTGTCACTTTGTTTCTGGGAGAGTTAGGAGGTACAGGTTTTGTTATTTGCAGGGAAGAGAATACTGCTAACTACTACACTAACTGAATTCCAGTCATTTCAGCTGACTACTTTCTATCAGATTGATCTTGTCTTGAATTATCTGTTTGGAAAATTTTATGGAATTTCGAGAACTTTGGTTTTAGTATTAGGTGTCTGCTCCTTGTGAGCCTTTGGAAATTTATGTTTACCTTTCTGACCATGGAAAAAAAAAGCAGTGATCAAAATGAACAGAACATAGAGTTAAGTACAAGTGAAAAGAAAGAAAGGAGTTCAAAAATTTGGCAAGCTAATCTTTGATTCTGGTTTTAATTCATTTATAGTTTTCATTTGATAAAATTGTGAGGATTTTGATGGTGTGTGCTTACAGATTCAATCTGCATTATGCCCCTAGATGACCTTAGTTTATTTTTAAGAATATAAGTTACTGTCTTGAGTACCAACAATACTTCTACAGTGGGCCTTTGTGTGTAGTGACTGAAGTCTTTTGTCTGCAGAGATACCTGCTGATTTTAATGCATGTAAAAAACCTTATTCTTTTAAATTATGACTTTTCCCACCATGAATAAAATTTAATAGTATTGTATTTAGAAAATGCATGAAGGCCTAACAGTGTTCACTTGTGACTATTAGAAGTAAAGCATAAGATTAAAATTTACTATTAGGAAGTTGTAATCTGAAAATACACTTGTTCTGGAGTAGTCCAATGACTCCAATGACTCCAAGACTCCTGCTTGATTCCGCTTTTTCTTTTATGTTTAAGATTCTTACTGCTGGTTTCTTTTTGTTGCATTTAGATGAGTTCAGTCTATAACAGATGACAGAGGTGATTAATAGTCTCCCTTTGGTTTTTATTAAGAACAAAAACTGTAGAAAGCATAACCTGTTTTCCTGCCTCTGGAAGGCATACCAAAAGTTCAGGTGAAGTAATATAAAATCTTGCACCCAAATGACAACAGCGTGCTTTAAGAAAAGCTTTTAAGTGGAAGTAGAGTTCACATTAATTAAAAATTGGTTAATCCTTAGCCTCATGAAAAAATATCTTTGTAGATAAATCTTGACACTTTGTGAAGGCTGCTTAACTCTGCTTATTGCATGTCCATGAATGCCTTAGGATGAAAGTAGCTAAGTATTTTATTTCTAAATCAGTGGGCAGAAATAAGATTTTACCTCACCATCTCTTGCAGTGCAAGCTTTTCAGACAGGCCGTTGTACAGTTCTGCCCTTACTTGGAAAGAAATGTATCACAGTTTTAATTGAAGATATAAACTTTATCTAACATGTTTTGTCAGAAAGAGAGGAATGTGAAAGTCTTCAGTAGTTCCTTTGCTTGTTGGTTTTTTTTTTGGTCGTTTTTTTTGTTTGTTTTGTTTTGGTTTTTGGTGTTTTTTTGTTTGTTTGTTTGTTTTGGTTTTTTTTTGAGATAAAAAGATTTTTCAGGTGGAACTGTAGGCATGAGAATTAGTCTATTATCCTAAATTAGTAGTTCCTTCTGAAACTGTTGGGATGTCTGCATATAATTTGTGCAGGAAAAAAATACTGAGATGTGTGTCCTCTCTTACAGCTCAGAAAAAAATCTTTCTGATCTACTCAGATTTTTTCTTCTCCTTGCTTCTTTTGAAAATTTCATTCTTACGGAAAATATTCTCAGTATAGTACAAATCAACCATGAGCACATGAGAATGCTGAAATAGTTACCACAAAACATTTGTTGGCAGATTTAGAAATGTTTTAAGAAAATGATGCCCTGCTGGTTACATTTTTTTTTTACCTAATTGTTTTCTTTGGCTGATTGCACGTTTCTGATTGTCTCCATACATAACAGATACATAAATAACAGTTAATGTTCTCAGTATACTGCTCATGCAACAGCAATACTGCAGGTTTTATTTTTTTTTGGTTTTTTTTTCTTTTTTTTACCGGTTAAATACAAATATAACACAGTGAAGTTAAAAACTGTTATTTCTAAGACTCTATCACAGATTTTTTTTTTTTAAATCTACCAGTGAAGAGTGCATTTTCTATAACCTGGTGGACTGCTTGCAGTTTACAAGTGTTTTCTGTGTGTTCTGTTGGATAGATGTGTCCTCTGTTATCTGAATTTAGTGGCACATGTGGAAAATGTCCTTAATAATTGGGCTTCAGTGCAGAGTTCACTTTGCTCAGGGGATGAAAACTGCTTCATTTTTTAATTAAATATTGATTTTGCAGGACTATGGAAAAAGGTTTTCTTCATATTTTCATGTTGTCTTTATCAGGTTTTAAAATAAGTGTTCTTCTGGTTGGTCATGTCAGTGCACAAGTTCTGTTTTACAATGACATACTCAGTGTGTGCTCGTACTTGACATAATTTGAATATACTAAATGTTGCTAGCTTAAAATGATACCACAAAACTATTACACTTTGCAAAATTGACTTTTTTTTTAAAATTTAAATGAATCATTTCAGTTAGCATCTGAAAATGCTTTTATTTTGTTGGGCTTCAGAACCTTCTGAACAATTACAGTTCAGAAGCAGAAAAGCCTTGGATGAGAACAGATGAGGCCAAGAAAGTTGAAAGCAAGTATGGAAGTAAGAGAATTATTTTTGTAAATAGAAAAAAATGTTGATGTAAAAAGCTTGTCTGTACTATGGATATTGAATCACAAATTTCGGTAACTCTGTGCAAGTAATTCTACTCATTGTCAATGAAGAAATCAGGAATAATTGTAGAAAGGAGAAAAAGAGAAAGTGAAGAAAAAGCGGTTATTGTGTGGTTCCAGTTGATGTGTCAGAGTGAATTTGGTATTTTGATCAGCTCATAAATTTTTAGTCTGAATTGTTTTGAGCTAGATAAGTCCTAAAACCAATAATAACTTTAGCATGAACTTAATTGTCAAAAAATAATAATAATGCATGTTGGAAGTTAGACTCGTACATTTCTAGATAATATGTAAGCAATTAGTTGAAACTAAATTGTTCCAATTTCCATATTTTGTAGATGTTCTGAAGTTAACTCATGTAAGCTTTATCCCTGGATTCATCAGTTTAGCAATAATAGAAGATCTGCAGATCAGATACGTCCAATTTATTTCCCTGATGTTGATCCACACAGTCTTCCTTCTGGTTCAAACTTCTCTATGACGGCAGGGGATTTTCAAGAAATTTACTCTGAGTGCAGTGAGTAAAAGCATCATTTAGACCATCCGCATAGTTCAGAGTATTTGTTACGATTGTAATATATAATTATATAAATAGAACAGAACTAATATCTATGCACATTAAGCAAAAATGTACTAGCTGTAGTAAGATTTTATTTTTCTAAATCAACTTTTCATTTTGGTTATTAAGAAGAAAAAAAAAGATGCGTCCTTTCCTAATGAATATTTATTACAGTCTTTTGGAATAAATCAACATGGAATAAATAGGGAAAACGTTAACCTGGTGGAGAAAAACGATGTTATGAACAGTAATAGAAAAAGTCAATTTTCTTATTTGGTGCAAAAAATACAAATTTGTATTTCTTACTGATTTGTTTCCTGTTATTGAATCAGATGTATGTGTGCCTATTGGTCAGTAATGAGTATTTCAGAGGTAATCTGTGCGGGTGATAAATAAAAAGGACTGAGACTTCTGTCAATACAGATAGCACTATTTTCTCTTGTGATGCTAGGTTATTTGTGCTGTTTTCTTTGCAACCAAAGTAGTCTGCTAAGTTGAACTAACCTGCAGATGATCGTATTTATCACCTACTCCACTAATTACATGCACAAGAGTTGATCAAAGGCAGCACGTACTTCACTTTTATATGTAGTCTGACACCTTAACTCTTCAGAATCTGGTAGAGCTTGATAAATTAATAAAAAGTAAGCTTATATAGAAGTCAGTATTTTATCCTCACACAGTATCTGATTGTTGCTTGGAGTGCCTATGTTTTATTACAGCTCCCACCCTTTATTTTCATAGCAGTTTTTCACCATAATTAAATATTTTTCATCAACTTTTTTTTTTTTTTTTTTGGTGCAGCTAGTCTTCCAGGTATTTTTGTATTTTTGTTGTGGTTGCCTTCTTTACAATTGCTTGCTTTTCTGAAAATGTTATCTTAAGAGTATCCGGTGCTGGAGATAAATTGAGATTTTTACTTTTTTTTATTTCAGAAGCTTAAAGTTTTACAATTACAAGGATACATGTTTAGAGACAAACAGGGAGATTCATGCTTTAAAAGGTAGTCCTTGAAAGATCTTGCTTGCTATTTATCAGAGAAGTTTTCAGTTACTCTAGAGCTATGTGATTTGTGTAAGTCCACTGCAGTGTAGAGCATTGTATTCTTCTAGACATTAATGTGTCCGAAGAGGCCCCAAATCACTGGATACTTTTACATTTGTATTTTTAATAGTTTTATAACGAACTTCTACGACTGGTGGGTAATGGTATACTTGGGCCTTCATTTATGTCAAATGGTCTAATGTATTACATTGTTTTTATTTTACTGTATAGAATGAATTATAAAATGCAGAAAAACCAAATGCATATGTATAATATTTTAGAGCTTGTATGTAGACTGCAGAAATCCAAACTTAAATCTGTTTAACATAAAGCAAAATGTTCTGCACTTAGTTTCTTGTAAACGACAGTTTACTTTTAAAGTAAATAAAGTGTTCAGTTGTTACTGTTAAAGAAAGTACTGAGTGTATAAACAAATACTGGTGTTAAATGATGAATTTTTACAGGGGAAGAGAAAATTTAAATTAATCTGTACAATTTATTGTTCTTGCACAGATACTTGGGACTGCATAGCAACTTGCTTTTTCATTGATACAGCACATAATGTTATTGATTATATTGATACTATATGGAAAATACTGAAGCCTGGAGGCATATGGATAAATGTAGGCAAGTGTGACCAACTTCCTTCTCGCAACCCCTGACTTCCCTTTGCTCACATAACAGGCATCTGTACTATATAGTACTATAATATAGTAGTGTGGGGGTGAAGGCATCTGTACTAAAGACTGTGTGGAGATGAGAACACCCATGACTTTAGAATTTTGTGTTCAGCATTTGTTCAAATATTTGTTAGTTACAGTCGAGTTATATCACCATATGATGTGAAATGTTGAAGTGTGTCTTCCCAGTGCTAGGTTTCTTATACATGTTATTTGTTCTGTTATTTGACAATTGTAGTGTGCTGTATTCTTGCTGTTAATTAAAGCTCCTAAGTATAAGTTTTGGAAATGAGATTTATGGATATCCTTATTACAAAAAAAGGCTTTAAGTCTCCTACGGGACTGGCAGACAAAACTTTGTCATTAAACATTTTGTACAGGAGAAGCTTATCAGTCACAGAATGTGAGCATAGGTCTTGAGTAGACCATGGTTTGTCCTGCATTCTATTCTGTATACACAGCAATAATACTAGACTGATAACAAGGAAGAAAGCTTAAGGTACAGCATGGTTTGATGGGAAATGAGACTTCATTCTTGCATAAGCAGTTAACTACTGTGATTTTGTACAGAATTCTGACATCCATTCTGAGAACCGTTATCTCGGTGATGGCAATGTGTTCCAACTTAGTGGGTCTGGATGTTAGCATTCTTCACATTTTCAGTATGTGGTTTTGATTTTAAAAACACTTTTGATGGAAATTTCCATTTTGTGTTTGCACTCCAGGTCCTCTTCTTTACCACTTTGAAAATTTGGCAAATGAACTTTCAATAGAGTTAAGCTATGAGGATATAAAAAACGTTATACTGCAGTATGGCTTCCATATAGAGGTAAGATGATGTAGTTTTGACTGAGCATCATTGGTAAAGACTGAACGAACTCCTTAATTAAAGTTTATCTTAAAGTTCGTTCAAGCTAGCGTCATAGGCAAATACCTTTTAGGAGAGTAGGTTGTGTGTACTTGTGTCACAGATTTGCTTTCCTCATTTTTTGAAAAGTGTGAGGCTTTAAAATCTATGGATTGTAATTAAGTAACAGTTTCACTAAGAGAAGTTGAAAATGTTTTGAAAACTTACGTTTTCTTTTCCAGGTGGAGAAAGAATCTGTACTGTCAACTTACACTGTGAATGAACTCTCCATGATGAAATACTACTACGAATGTGTGTTGTTTGTGGTGAGAAAGCCAGAAGAGAAGTGTTTTGAATAGGTTAGTCAGAAAAAAGTTTGGCCTGAATGCTAGAATTAAAAACAATGTGGACTGAATGATGTCTGGACACAACCTCAAATCAGTGGTGCCTTCCTATTCCTAATAAGATTTAGATAGTGTCTATTTTCTTAATATTTCTGTTGCTATCCAGACATGTACTATGCCATACATATTTGTACTATAACTAGTGAAAATGGAGGATAAAATATTTGCATACACTGTCTTTGTGCTTTGGAATGCATTAAGAACAAAAATGTTTTCTTGGATATAAGAATTGTTTGCCAGAACCAAGCTAATTTTGCAAATGCTGCCTCTTTTTTCTGGGTTTTATAATGATTTCCTTTGTTCTGCTTTCTGATGTTAGGAATGCACAAAGGTACGTACTGTACTTACTGCGTCGCATCTAAAGAAGTATTTTTAAACACACATTTTTAGTCAATTATAAAGTCTGAAATGGTTGAAAATTTATGAAATGATTGAATGATCTATTATTGAGTCGTGGTAACCTAGCAAGGGGGATTGGAACTAAGTGATCATCTTACAGCATTGAAACTGAAATACTGGATGCATCGTGGCTTTAAAACATACTGATTTTGAGTCACCTACTTATTGCTTAAGCCAAAGTGTTAAACGTATAACTAACAGAAACTTA
The DNA here is from genome assembly GCA_035772895.1 of Perdix hodgsoniae. NCBI lineage: Eukaryota > Metazoa > Chordata > Aves > Galliformes > Phasianidae > Perdix > Perdix hodgsoniae. The sequence continues at coordinate 15,252,610 of JAPSGF010000003.1, forward strand.
TAATAAACCTTGCACTCATCTCTTTTTCAATGTTAATGACAAAACTGAGTTATCCATGCCACTTGTATGTAGTGACAGAGAAAAATCCCTCTTTCTCGAGGAATAAAAAAAAAAATACATGTAAATAATGTGCTGTAACTTAGTGATTTCCTTACCTGAGTCAGCATTGTAGCTTTAGGCACTTTACTACTTAGTGGCTTATGACTTCCTTATCCTACATTTTTTTCTGGCTAATGAGGCTTCGGTGGATATTTAATCTGCAAATCCTAGCCAAATCTTCGTAGAAGTAAGGCTGAATCTTCTTTTGCTGAAGTTATATAAGTGAAAAAAATTATGAGCTTAGAAGAGGTATCATGGCAGCCATTTGTCCTCTTAATGTATTGGTTAGGTTCAGTACGACCTTTATTGTTATTCAAAATATAAGAACTTAAGGAATTAATAATAAGAAATTAAGGGTGTTTTCAGGGTCATAATGGTGCACTGGACAATAACTTTTTAAAATGTTTACGATTGTTTCTGGTCCCTTTTTCACGGTGATGTCATACCCTCATAATCACATATTTTTAATATTTGTGCCTTCATTTCTAAAATGAAAGTTTGCCTGGAAGAAAAACACAATTCTATGGGGTTTTTTGTTTGTTTTGTTTTTTGCTTTTTTTTTTTTTTTTTTTTTAATAATTTCAACACTGCGTATAGAAAAAGGGTGATTGTGGATGTTTCAGTACTGTGCCCCTTTCTGGTCACAATTTTTACTGAGAATAAAGGGTTCAGGACTACAGAAGTTTTCAGCTTTACGTAAAGTACTCTTGTTTGAACTGTACCACCAAGATTTTACTCCATTAATGAACTGCTGAAATTCTGCCTTGGTCCAAGAAAGATTTTTAAAGCACTGCTACTGCAAGGGGATTAAAATAAAAGTCTTTCCATACCTTTAAAAAAAAAAAAAAAAAAAAAAGAAGATAATAATCTTCAGTTATTTTAATTCTCTTTCTGTGTTATTTACTTTGGTTACTGAATGGACTTTGTGTTTCGTCACATTGTTTTTTCCTTAGATAAAATGAGATTAGTGTTTTGATTTCCAAGTTCCTTGAAGTCAGACAGACCTAGCTGAATGTTGGTCCTGTTTCCTGCCCTAGCGGTCAGTGGTTATACCGATGACCATATGTGATCTTTCCTACAAAGACGACATTGTACTCCTGCGTTCTGGTTGAACATTGCTATCCTTCGTTCAGTTGGGTTTGTTCATTGCTGCCTCATGCTGTCACAAGTTCCATTGTCAGCACCGGTTATAGGAAGTGGTTTTATTGACTTTAATCATGTATATAGCGACGTGCTTGTGTTTCTCATTTGGAAAATGCCCATGGATTTCCTCCTACCGTGTAGCACCTGCATTAACAGCTGGAAGCAGCACAGCCTTGTGAATCGGTGGTGTGAGTCAGTGGTGTGGAACCCTCTGCCCTGCCTGCACGTTCCTGGGCTGCTCCATCGCTCTGCCGGGGTAACCGCGGCGCCACGCTCCACCCGCCGCGAGTGCGCTCCCAGATCCTGGCCTGACGAACGCTTCTGTGCGGGGAGCACGTTCGACAAATGTAAAGCCTCCTGTGTTCTTATTTATAGGTGGTGCGCACACAGCACAGTCACAACGATGGGGATGGGAAGCTTCATGTCTCCGCGTGAACTTTCCGCTATTTTTAATGTGTGTAACGAACTTGATTTTTCTCAGACATTAAAGTTTGCAGTACGACATGGCGTGTCCTGTGCTCCGTCGTCGGCTCGAGTACGGCGCGGCTCCGCTCGCGCGCCTTCCCGCCGCGGTTACGCGGCGCTCGGGGCTGCGCCGGGGGCGCCGAGCCCCACGCGGGAGGGCGGGACCCCTCGGCGCCGCGGCCTCGTTTCGCCCCGCCCCGCGCGGGCGGCGGGGAAACGGCGGCGCGCATGCGCTTTCGGCGAGCGGCGGCGGCGCGTTCGCTGTGCGTTACGCGGAGCCTCCGCCGCCCGGCCTCCCCCATGACCACGCCGCGCGCGGAACCTCTGGTCTGTTACGCGCCCTTCAAGCGGCTCCTGCGGGAGCCGCCGCCGCCTCCCCGCGCCGCCCCGCCCGAACGCCGCCCGCGGAACGAGGCTTCGGGCGCCGGACCCGTTGCCAAGCGGAGGCTGGAGGAGGCCGAGGCGCCGCCGGGAAAGCGTCCCGGGCTGCGGGGCGGCGCTCCTCGGGGGGAG
>JAPSGF010000003.1:15255229-15279376 GCA_035772895.1 Perdix hodgsoniae
CGCTCCGGCACGGCGCTGCGGGCCCCGCGGAGCCACGTGCCCGCGGGCGGCCCCTGCGGGCCCTCCGTCCTCCTGTGTTGTGTGTTGCGAAGCTCGGGAAGCGGTGTTTCTGCGGACGGAGAGGCTGGGGGGGAGAGCTCGGCTCGGGCACATCCCCGTCCAAAAGCGAGGTGGAAGTTTGAAGGTAGCGCCTCTCGCAAGTCGGGCTCAGGCTGTGTGACGGCTCGGCTGCCCGGTCGCTGCCAGCGGCGGCCCAGCCGCTGCTGGTGCAGCGATCGCAGAGCGCCGGCTCACGGTTGGCTTCCAGCGCACCTGGCCGGCGCCGAACAACGGAGCGGGGCGGCCGCGTTCCGTGCGGAAGCGCGGCGGACACGTGGTTCTGAGAACGTCTCGTCTTCTAAGTAGCACCTGCCTGGAGGTCTGCTACGTGTACGCTCACGTGGACCTTTCGGAGGAAGGCAGAGGATTGGATCCGGTGGCTCTGTGGGGGCAGGTCTGGTAAACTGAAGGGACGTCAGGCCTGTTCTCAGGGTGGTCCTTCAGTTGTAAGGCACCGCACCGTGACTTGTAAAGACGTGTTTTCAGCAGTCTGTGGGGACAGGACAAGGGGAAACGGCCGTAAACTGCAGCACGGGCAGTTCTGCACCAATACGTGGAGGAACTTCACTGTGTGTGTGATGGAGCACTGGAACAGGTTGCCTAGGGGGGTTGTGGACGCCTGCATGTTTGGCCTTCTTTGCACGGGGGCTGGGCTCGCTGATCTCTAGAGGTCCCTTCCAGCCCTTACAGTTCTGTGGTTTGTGACTTACTGTACCTCAGACTTTCTGTCTGCTTTTTCTGGCGGATTGTAGAATTGAAGCATGAAGGAATAGAGGGAAAAAATACAGTATACAAGTATGCTATCTACTTTGTATACTTTATATATACTTTATTCTTTGTATACTATGCTATATAAAATATTTTTGTTAGGCAGTATTTCTTAGTTGTGTGTTTCCCTAAGTAAAAGTATTGTACAGGTGTGCCTCTCCCCCTGAACCAAAGCTTGGTCAATGGCAGACAGGAGGCGTTCCTTCCATATTCTGAACCTTCAAGCTGTATGATTTGCATCTTAAACAGCAATGACTATTTCTTATGATGATTCTTGTACCCTTTTGAAAGTGCAGCTGTAGATTAGCATTGTTCTTTGCTGTTGGTGGCTTGTTTACTTTGTGATGGGGTAGGGACCATGGTCAGAACCGTGTTAATTTCACGCTTACTGTTAAATTTTATGGCAATTATCCTTAAGTTGGCCAGACAGTAAATGGTATTTGAGTCTACTTACAAGCATACTTGAAAATATTTGCAACTGCATTTGAGAAATTAACTCTTAAACAACTTCATCCAGTGAAGATTAACTTCATTTTTCTCAGCTTGTTTTGGAGATATGTAGGTGAAGAGGAGTATTTGGTGCACTAATGTTGAATGTTTGCTCTTCTCTGGTGTGCTTCTCTGGCTTGTTCGCTTTCACACAGAATTTCTGTGAAGAATATAAACGAAGCAGAATATTGCTGCTCTTGAGACTTAAGTGCTCATGAGATTAATCCCATTTGTAGTACAAGGCCAAAATCTGTATCTGCATCTTTGTAGTTCTAAGGTTTTGGATTATAATAGTTTAAAAATGCTGTCGATTAGCGAGTGTGTGCAAAACAGGTAGCACAGAGGTATTCTCATGTGAAGAATCGAGCTCTTACAATATGAGCAGTAACCTATTACTAAATGATAAGGGAATTAATTAAATGTGTAGAGAGTTGTCAAGAGTAGCTGACAGGTTCTGAGTTGGTTTTCAGAGATACTCTCCACCTGGCTTACACAGCACCAAGTGTATGACGCGTCCCCGTGTGGAGCTGGGACTGTAACATCTTTCCTTTCTCTTTCTCTCTTTGGTTTGTTGTTAATATTATGCTGTACATAAAATTCAGTTTACAAAACTGTATCTCAGATCTTCGAGATCATCTCAGATGTGTACAGCTGCTTTCAGATGCTGGGTGTTTAGATAGGTATTCTTTCAGTTTCCATATCCTTCTGTTATCATCATGTTCATCATATCATTCACTAGTTTTGCTCGCTGATCCAAGTAATGGGAACTTTGGTTCTGTAATCTTTAGTGAAGGTAGTCTTTGTGCAAGTTAATACATTAGTAGGACTCGACAGATGCACTGTTGCTATAAGATGTCTTCACATCTCAAACCTAATATTAAAGGCCTTTAATAACACAGGTTTTGATAGTAGAAAAAGGGGTTAACTAAGAAAAACCGGAGTTCATGTAGGCTTGTATTGCAGTGAATAGAAAAATGTTTCCTTAGAGGGGAAATATTGTAAGTTTATACACTTTTTAAATTTAGTTAAAGAAAAAAAGACAATTCCAGTGGCTGAGAAGATTTATGGCCAGTGAATACTGGAATTTATTGAACATTACGGTTTTTTTTATTAATCAATTACAGAGTTAGCAAACAGAGCATGAATTTGCTCAAAAGCCATATCAAAGCAGTTATGACAATTTAGTTGCAAAACTGATTTTTTCAGCAACTGGTTATGCTGAGACATTTAATATGATGTCTAACAATTCTAATTACAAGTTAATAAAAGCACTTACTGTTTCTGTATACCAGAAGAATATACGTTCTTAAGATGTAAGGAGTGGCTTGAGAATTCCTCTTTTCACTCTTGCATAGATAACTTCTATGAGCATATGCACAGTCTGTAAATTTTATTCTGTGGTTAAGGACATAAGGTTAAAAACCAACTGTGCAATCCAACAGAGATTTTTAGAAGTTTTTTCAGTGACATCTACATACCAAGTAAGGTAGTAGATAAGTGAATGTTTTTCTTGCATGGCTTACCAGTCCCTTCTTCTCTTTGGCCCCAGAAGACATCTTGATTTTTCTGATGCCTATTTGAAAATGAAATGTACATAGAGAAATGAAGAAATACAATGTGGTAAAATAGTTGAACATTTTCTTTTGAATACCAGCTTCTAAATGCAGATGAAATGTCTGTATTATTGTGTGAAGAAAAGAATGAGCAATGTATGTATGCGAAATACAGTAATTGCATAGGTTTTTCCAGTATTATTCAACTGCGTCCCTGAAAAGGCTGCCCCAGGATGTGGTTGATTCCCCTGTCCATGGAGACATCCGAAGTGAGGCCGGATAAGGCCCTGGGCAACATGATTTAACTGTGGTGCCCCTGTTTGTTTCAGAGGAGTTGGAGTAAACGGCCTTCAGAGGTCCCTTTCAACTCAAAGGATTCTATGATTCTGTGATTCTAATGAAAGATTGCCATTTGAACAAATTGATGGGGTCATAGAGATGTTTTCCCAGAAGTGATGCAGTAGTTGAGTACTTGACAAAAGTAAATTACTTGCTTAATCAATTAATGTGATGTATATTAATATTTTGTTGGCTTTTTTTTTTTTATCTTTTCAAAGCAAGAAGAATTCAATCAGTATAACTCATTCTTGTATTGGAGAGCACCACTGCCTACAATTGATTTATCTGATATTCAGAGCGTGAATGGAGAGACTACATCTGCTGATAAAACTCCTTCAAGGACTGATACGATGGAGATTGAGATGGAGACCTGATCAGTTGTTTCATAGTTGTACATCTACTCACAGGAAGCTCATTTCTGTTTGGATTCAGTTGTTCCTGTGTGGGAGAAAAGTCTATGTGCTTCTGTTTTCATGAAGAAACAGCGTTATATCAATCTGAAAAGGCAAGTCAGAACTGTCAGGTTGGTGGAATCATCACAATTAGGTACTGTTAGCTGGCTGAAGATGTGATCTTACTGGTTCTGTGTGGAGGAGGCTTTGTTTGTTTAGAACGAAGGCTTAAATTTGTGGAAGCAAAGTAGAAGAAAACGACAGAAAATTAGTTAACTTCTGGATGTAGTTATAAAAAACAGTTGGATAAGTTACACATGGAAAGAAAATGGAAAATAGTTTAGCCTGTCCTGAACAAGAAGTGTAACTGTTGTACCAGAATATGAAATTATTCATCAAAAGGAAAAAAACTAATACTTTTTAGGGTTTTTTTGGTTTTCTTTTTTCAGTGTAATACCAAAAAAAAAAAAGTCCACCAAAACATTCCCTTTTCTATGCAAACCAAAAATGAGTGTGTTGGGGATGGGAAGGGAAAAGGGGATCTACTCTATAAGCTGCCAGTGTTCTGAATGATTACAGTCTTCTTGTGATCACTCAAAGCAGATAGCTTTTAGATTGTTTTTTAATCTGTTCAAAAGTTAATGATTTTCTTACTCTTTGTGAAATAAAACTAGCTGGTAATGTGGAAATAGCAGCTGTGTGCAGGGTCATGAAAGGTTAATGCAGTATGAATTGTGTACCTAGTTGACCGAGGTTTAGTTTTTTGCAGATGTTGTGGATGTTGCAGAAAACTTTTTTAACAGAAGTTTCATTAGTTCTTTTTTTATTTTATTTTATTTTTTGCTGTGAAATATGATTGTAATGTGCTTTTTTGTAATTTATTTACAAGTTAAAATACAATTAGAAATATGTGTTTTCAGTAATAGGTTGAAATTTAAAGTTGTATTGGCAGACTGTCAGACTTGTGAATGTGACTTGTTTTTAGGTGAGTTTGTTGCATTTTTGCTGGATAATACAAATAAAAAATATATTAAAAATAATATAAATAAAAAATCTTTTTACTAACGTAACCATTGATAAAGTTTTGTCTTTTGAAAGCCTTTGGACTGTTACGGTTCAAAACTCCTGACTTTTCTCGAGATTGTTTCTGTAACTTGGTTGTTTTATTTATTGTACTTATTGAAAAAGAGGCAACTTGTCTGCCTTCTTAGTAAACAGTTCAAAATTTTTTTTCAGCATTTGTACTGCAAAATATTTTTATTGTCAGGGTCCCTTAGTGCTTGCAGAAGAAAGGAAAAGGCTTACTAAGTTGGACATTTCATGGTGCTTGTTCAGATATGCTTCTAACTGCTATCACATTGGCAAGATACACATTTAAAACAATATTCATATTAAGTGTATTAATATTAAGTCCAAATCTATTGCTCTTAAGAGATGCTTTAAAAATGTCCTTAAAAGCCTACTAGGTTTCTGTCAAGAATGCAGCCATTATTTTTTAGTATAACCAAAGTAAATGAGAAAGAAAGGAAACAATACATTTGTGGGTTTGTTTTTTTTGTTGTTGTTGTTGTTTTAACACTAATATACTGCCTTTTTGTATTTGCAGTCTATCTAATATTTCACACCATTCAGTATTTCTCAGGATACACTATTTTACATTATTACTTATGCAGGTAGTAGCTCACCCTGAAAGTAATGCCTCCTATTTATTTCTGTGGAAGCTGCGACAGATTCCAGTCATGAGCAAGAGTCTTCATGCCATGCTTAATAAAAATCCACATGGCCGTCTGGAATGTGGCTTGTCTTTCATGTTGCTGACACAACTGCTGAAACACACTGCCCACCACCTCACTGCACTCAAATCTGCTCTTTGGTCGCCATCAGCGTTCAGCAAGTGTCAGTGAATGACAGTGAGCCTTTTTTTTTTTTTTTTTTTTTTTTTTTTCCCTGCATGGAGGAATTAAATCACAGAATTGTAGAGGTTGGAAGCTCAACTCGTCCAACCCCCTGCTAAAGCAGGTCCCGTGGGTTGTCCAGGAGAGCATAAGCAAACAACTTTCTGTGAACACTTGGAATGAAAGGTAAGCCTGAGGTAGAGATTGCTGCCAATTTGTATTGCACCCAAAGTAGAACAGGCAAAAAATGTCTAAGTTTCTGAACATGTAAATAGTTTATAGAACATGGATTATCGTGCACATAGTAAACATGGAATTATTATTTTCCCAAATATATCACCATATCAAAATCATTAAATGTTGGAGGGAGACCCAAGGCTGGTGCCTGAACATGTGCAGCACTGGTATGGGAGGTCACCAGCCAACAGGTTGTGATATTAGCAAGAGATGACTGTAGCCTTGCTGACCCCCACTTTATAAATTCAGGTGCTGCCCAAGCCCAGTGTAGACTAGTATCTGTGCTCCAGTAAAGCAGACTATGAGACTTGGACCAGTGAACAAGGCTTTAGTCCAATTATGCTGTGGGGCTGCTGGCAGCAGTTACTGGTGCCCATCCCATAGCATCAACAGCATTTCCCAGGTACTGCTTGGCTCAGGCAGCTAGGACCCTGCAGGGTGCACTTGCAGCAGTGGAGGTGAGTGGTATGGGAACATGGCCCCTAGGGTGGTTGGTGTGGAGCAGGAGCTGGGAGTGTTTGCTGCTGAGAAATTGAGAGTGTCACTGCTGCCTGTTTTGAAGATACAGTGTGACTGCAGCCTCTCTTGCAGTTTGTGACAGTTTCTGCCTGTTGCAGCACCAGTGAGGGAGCAGCTTCCTGACTTCAGCTCTCCCCATCTCACTGCACAGCGCAGGACCATGAAGGTGGCATCTAATTGGACCTGTCAGTGGGCACAGTTGGGATGTCAACCGTATGATCCCATTTCCAGCAGCTTTGCTATGGCTGTGTGTTCTGGTGGGAAAAGAAATTGACTTGTGCTGCATGCTGACACCAGAGGTGGACCAACCAATACTCGATGAGGTGACACAATGATTACCTTTAGTGTCCAGTCCTGCAGCCACACACAGCATGCTCAGATTCTGGCCTGCAGGATGAGTAGGGAGCTGCAGAGCTGGTGTTTATTGCTTCTGAGCACAGCCCCGCACCCCAGGTTTGGTCTGCCTTTTTCCAACAATGTCCAGAAGACCTTGGACCCCTGCTCCAGTGGCTCCAACAAGAGACTGAGAGAATCTCTGAGAGAAGCTGGGCCAGTTGGCATCAGTATGCCCCTCCATCCAGGGCAGAGACCACTTTGGTGGCCATGTTGCCCATCAAAGAGGAAGGCCCACAGCAAGCCGCACCCAGAACTAGCCCTCACCCTCAAGGAGCTAGGAGCAGAACATCTGTCTATCACTCTGCTTCTAAGAGAAAAAAAAATAAAGAAAGAAAATGTCTCTGTTATTGACAAGTTAGGACTGGTTTCTCTTCTTGTGCTGGTTTCTCCCTGTTCTGATCCTGATGGAGGCCATAGAATCACAAGTTTATTTCTGTCATCAGAAATCAGCAGTCAAAACTGTGCTAAAGAAACAAGAGCAGGCCGCAATAAACAAAATATGGACCTTGTGTTATAATAATAATGATCTAGTCACCAGGATAGGCTCATTTCCTCTCATAGTGCCAGCTCCAGGCCACAAATAATGAAGTTAATTAGCTTAGTTTAATTTTAGCCAATTGAGCTGTGATTTTATTTTCTCTTCAGACTTCATATGAGTTAGTCTGAAGGTAACTGTTGACTACTTTTAGATGAGATAACTCAGATCGGAGCTAGTAACTGAGTCCTAGTCAAGGTGAATTCCAAAAGGTAAGATAAATCTTCCCATATGAGCTACTGACAACTAACTTGATGCTTCTCTTTCTGTACTCAAACACACTGAAAGTTTCATCTGTCATATTTATCTACAGAGGGCTTACTATAGTTTAATAATCAGTATTCACTAGCTGTTCTCTTGACACTTTCATCTTATGCTTTCAGAGCTGTGTGAATTGTATCTGTCCTTTTTTCGTGATTGAAAATTTACTGCTATTCATGGCTAACAGATAAAAAACGTTTGCTCACTCTTCGAGCATATCCTCAGGGATTTATTACTTTCCTGCACACCTCTTTCACCAGACTGAAAAGAGTACTTTTTCATAACACCTGAAATAATTAACACTTTGGAACCTAGAGTCCAAAAAACATCACTGTATTGTTAAGCATGTTAAACATGTAGAGAAAGGTGATTGCAAGCTTGAAGTCTAAATGCTTCTGCTAGACTGATCACACCTCAGTTTTCCCTTAAAGTAAACAGGGCTCATTAGATTAATTACTAGAACAGGCAGGAGCAGGATATTTTTTTAAAGGTGAAGCATCAGTTATTTATACCAGATGTCATGGTAACTGAAATGACCCTACCAGATCAGATGCCATTTTGTCAGAGTGCTCCTCTGTTGCCATCTGCCACAAGGCAGCAAAATGTAACAGGATACTGTCAGGAAGTCATGCCAACATCCATCTCTGGAGTCATGGGCTGACATAATGAAACAGGAGGCATTACTTTTGGAGCAGCCCTTCTACTATAGTCATTTAGTTTACAATCTGCTGAAACTTAATAAACAGTAGATTCATCCTGGTAGTAGATTGTGGCCAAAACGGCCAATGGCATTCTGGGGTGCATTAAAAAGAGCATGGCCAGCAGGTCGAGGGACCTGCCCTCTCTACTCTGCCCTGGTAAGGCCTCATCTGGAGTACTGTGTCCAGTTCTGGGCTCCCCAGTACAAAAAAGACAGGGATCTCTTGGAAAGAGTCCAGTGGAGAGCCACAAAGATGGTGAAGGGCCTGGAGCATCTGGGTCTGTTTAGCCTTGAGAAGAGAAGACTGAGAGGGGACCTGATCCAGGTCTATAAATATCTAAGGTGTGGGGGGCAAAGTGGCGAGGCCAGACTGTTTTCAGCAGTGTGCGGAGACAGGACAAGGGGAAATGGCCAGAAGCTGGAGCATAGGAAGTTCCGTACCAATGTGCGCAAGAACTTCTTTATGGTGAGGGTGACGGAGCACTGGAACAGGCTGCCCAGGGAGGTGGTGGGGTCTCCTTCTCTGGAGATGAATACGATGAGACCCGCCTGGACGCCTACCTGTGTGACCTGGTGTAGGGAACCTGCTTTGGCAGGGGGGTTGGACTCGATGATCTCTGGAGGTCCCTTCCAACCCCTACGATTCCGTGATTGCGTGTTAATGTTGAAATCCATCTCTAATCTGCCCTTATATTTAAAGAACAGAAGAAATTTTATAATTGCCTTTAATATATATATTTCAGCCCTTGAAAACAAAATAAGTCCTTTAAAAAAAATTGAGCTTGCATAATGTTGTAGTCCATATATTTCCTTAATTTACAATTATGCTGCAGGCTAGCACTTTCCTCTCATTTTGTTCCATTCCTGGGCTCTGGGTTATGGGGTGGAATATTACTGCTACCTTCAGAGCAGTTGCTGATTCATTTTTTCCATTCATTTGTTTCCAAGTAGCCTTGGAAAACCTTTTGAAATGAGGCTGGGTTAAATACAAGACTGGGCAAGGTGAGAGTGTGGTCAAATTACATAACCTTTGCATTAGAGCATTAGAGTCATCAGAGGGCGCAATCAAGAAGAGTCTTTACCAAACATCTAAATGTCTTCAGATAGCAGGTATCACTGTGGGGCACTTTTTGAATTCTGACTGTATTCTTCAAGACAGCTGTAGTTCAAGTGCTGTCCATGAACTGTAAGCCTACAGAAAAAAATGTTTTTGTCTTATTAATGAGCACAAGGAAATCCTAAGACAATGCATGAGAAGTATAACATCTACTAGTTGAAAGTCTTTGCTTGATTTGTTCACATTCAGAAGAAAACTGTATATTCTCTCACAGTATTTGGAAGTTTCCTCTATTTTTTTCCTCACTAAAGTGAAAGGAACCGCTTTCCAAAGAGCAAGAAAATGTATGATGTAATTACAGAGATCATACAGAGATCTCTGTGATACACTGGCTAAGTGCGGAGCAGGACAATTAGGATATGGGAATACTAATGAGAACCAGATAAGGTACATTGCTGTTTAAACCTCTGTTGGAAGTATTTTTCATTCCACCAAGGTCATATTAGCAGCACGTTCACCTATGTGAGTTCTTGGTCTCATTCTAAACTTAAGGCCTCTTTTGAGAGGTTTGCCTTGTGTTACATGAAGGCTGGCACTTGCTTGTATATGCTGAGGTTTTTATGGCTCCTAAGGTAGATAAGCCTCCAGGAGAAGGTTGAAGTTCAGTCCAAATTAGGTGATTACAGAACTACTATGAAGAGTAGAGTAAAAGCAGGCAGGTGGTCAGCAGAGCAATGATATGAAGCACTGTTTTCACAGTAGTGGCTCCATCTTCAGCATAAAAACATTTAGAATAACCCGAACACGGTTATTAATAGTAAATTTATTCATTTTTTTCATTGTTTTGTTAGTTAATTGCTTCATGTTTCATGCCTTATTGTCATGACTAAAAATGTAATGGACTTTAAAGAGTATACACATGTATATCGATAGTTGAAAAACCTTAGTGAAGAATGTAAGAGTGCAAATGTGTATTTCAAAGTGACATGAAAGATAGTCTGTCTAGTATTTGGTGGCTAGTTCTGCTCATGGCAGATTCACTGTGAGGAATTCACTTGCATTTTTCTGAAAGTATCTGATGATAGTTGGAGAAAGAGATGTTAGTCTGCATAGACTAAGTGTTACAGCAAAACTTATGTTCAAAGATGCATTTCAAAATTGCTCGCATGGTTGACTAGGCTTAGTTATTTCCTTGCCTACCTTCAATTATAACCTTGACTCTAGGTGGCAATAGACATACACAGTAAGCTACAGTGATCTGGAAAATGTTTTGGGTATGCTTTTGTTCTGAACTACCGCTAAGCACTCGAGCAGTGACATCATGAATGCTAATCATTTCCTGACTATGATACATAAATAAAGCGCATCAAGCCACAGGTTCCTGATTACAAGGTGACACAAAGTTTTCAGCATAATTAGAGTAAAAACGTTTTGTCAAGAGTTTTTGGTTCATCTCGTTTGTAGCTTCCTTCTTCCCCACCCCACCCCACCAAAAACCAACCAATTTAAACACATGGGAATTTGTTGCCCTTGCTTCTTAACACTGTTTTCATTGGTTGTAACTGGAAAGCAAGTTCTTCTGATTGTGTGTTGGCTTCGACGGCTGAAGGCTGCTTGAAATGTGTTCATTAAACATGGGGAAGAAGGAGGTAAGTACACTAACTTTGAAGAAACTACCTTGTGGAGTAGTATTTAAAATGTTGGAGTATAGGTAACAGTACATTGGAAATGCATGAGGAAATAACAGAGGATTTTTCTAGCAGTCATATTAGAAGGTTGTTTGTTTAAAATCCTTATTTCAAACTTTACATATAAGAGATTTAGTTTCTGATGCAGCAAACAGTGTATTTTAATTATTGTTTTTTTTTTTTCATTTGTAAGCAAACTCATTAGTACATTTTAAATACTCTTGCTCAAAATTTACAGCACCCTTCTGGACCTGTCATGACTTTCTGGTAGTCACTTCTAAGGACTTAAAAATTCTTCTTTTTCTCTTAAAGACATAAAGTAGTGAAAAATGTATGATTTTAAGGATAAAAGTTGTTTCCTTGTTGCTGATGTGCTATGTGCAATTTCAGGATTGAAGTTGTGAAAGGAGGATGGAAAAAAAGTCTTCTTGTTTGTTACTCTGTTTTCCTTTTTAGGAATGACTGTGTCAGGATAGAGTCTGGCTATGGAAATACTCTCCTTTTTTCTGCTTTTTGTAAGAATACGAGGGGCTTATACTTCGTTGGAATATGATGAAAAAAGTGGCTTATCAAGTATGAGAGGAAAAACCAAGTAAAGAAAAATAGTATTGTACTATCTTCAATAAACTTCAAATCAGAGTAAATTTTTATTTATGCTAAAGTATGAATGGATATGAGCAACTTCTGCTCTCCGTTTTCTCGCACAGTGAATTTTGTAGTCTACTTAATTAGAGCAATGCACTGTGCTCTAATTAAATAGGAACATGATTAATTTCATAGAATCTATCTGAAGTGTCAAATACATTCTCTCTGTAGTCTGATGCCATAAAAAATACTTATTTTCTTTCAGTGCTTTGATTTGTAGAAGAGGACGTGCATTGTCTTTATTTTCTTTTATGTTCTGCATTCTGACAGCTGTAACACAAAGTTCATTATATCTAAGCTCCATTTTAAACAAATTAATTTTGCTTCTTATTGCATAAAAAGCACCTAATATATGAGAAACACTGTGACAGTAAGGTACCAAAATCCTATGTTTTCATGACTCTCAGTTGTAAACTTCAATATTTTTTGATCAAATAATTACAGAATGTTCCATGTATGCTCCTTAATAGTTACTGATTTTATGCTTTTATCTGTTAATAATTAGAGAAACTTGTCCATAAACAGAAAAGTACACTTCAGATATACCTCTGTATTTCCCATTATGTACTGTGCAAATTCAGACACAAATGAGAGAGGAGAGAAAAACATTACAGTTTCTCACTGATTAAATGGCAGCCACAAAATAATTTTGAAGTGTGATTCCGAACCATAGGATGATATGAGATGGAAGGGAATGGCTAACGGGCAAAAATGTTTATACTTTGGATATTGAAAATAAAATCAATAAATATAAAACTGCCTTAATTTCTATGACATGGCAAGGCTCCAAGGTGGACTTAAGATGGTTTCAGTCCCTGAAATATGCATTTTTTTTCTTATGAGTCCTTACATGCTGTGTGTATGACGAAAGTGTTTTAAAGAAAACTTGGTTTGAATGTTCCTTTGTATCAAGAGTATCTGTATCTGAGAGTGCTTTTTTTGAGTGGTTTTGTGCCATCAAGTAACATAAAAGGCAGAATGGGCTCCCTACCACCCTTCATTGTTTTGAGCTGAGAGGAAGATTCTCACCCCTGCATTTCAATGCATTTCTTCCTCCCTCTTTTCTATTGTGCAGATTATTTGTGCATATCCTGGATCTGTCAGTCCTTACTACTCCACTCTCAAACCTTTTTCCATTTTCTGTTTTAACCTTGAATTAAGAATTGCTCATTTTTAGACTGATTTTTAATGATGAGTTCAGCAATCAAAATGCTTTTTCACGTTTCTTAGATCACACTGTGTGGTAATTACTATTGTCTACAATACAACCTGAATGATAAAATTGCATTATCAGATGTTTTGTTTTAGTAAGAAAAATGAGAAACACTTTTAAAGACATGATTTTGAAAGTCTCAGTATTTCACTGGTGCAACAGGTTAGAACAGCAACAGGCCAGTTAGTCAGATTGAAAATTGATTATATTCTGTTATGTAGTACTTACTAGCTTCTCAAAGCAGCACGAAAGCAGTAATAATTGTAAGGGAACCCTGCATAACTGGTACAGATATTTCAGTATTTTTAAGTGGGACTTCTGCCAATTGTTTACTGCTTGCTGCTCCCAGTGGAGTGGTCCGGGCAATGGCCTGCAGACCAGAACCAGCTTCACCAGTTCCATGCAGTCATTAGCCTCTTGTGTCATGGCCTTGCCATCGTGCTGTGACTGACGGGGAGACACTGTCTAGTAAATTGAGTTCCTAAAACACTGCCTCTGAAAATAAATACAGCTGCCTATGAAAACCAACAGCGAAGCTGAATTACTTGCAGAGCAGTCAGCACTTTGTCTTGAAAGCGCGGTGTCACACGCACTGTGGAGGTGTCCTCAGCTGGCATCTGGCCTCCAGCAATTGCGACTTGCCTGGGACAGTACTACTCTCTGTAAGTCAGCCCATGGCTTTAACTTCTGCTCAGATTATGCCACTTAAACAGTGAGTGCACTCAGGTGCAGTCAGAGTGCACCATGTTTGACTCTTGTCTCCAGCCATGAGTCACTAAAGGACAGAGTTCTTTCTTTGAAGTGGTTTGGTTATCTGATGCCCCCTGTGCTCTCATTCTGTTTAACCCTTGATTTTTAAGTAAATAATTTTAGATTACTTTAAAATAAAGAGATTGTGGAGACTGGAGTCTTTTTTTCCAACCTGAAGCAGGAAGTCTTTTGTCCTCTCTTCTCTAAAGCTTGAAATATTTGCTTTGGTACATCACTGAGTGCCAACACAGATCTCCATCCTGTCAGCTACCTTCTCTACAAGCCCTGTGAGGTAAATCGATTATATCTAGTAAGAAAAAGATGGAAAATGAGATTTTGAAAACTGTTTAAAGAGGAAGATTTGGAAGTCCTTAGGTGATAGCTGAAGAAAGTTTCACAGAAGAATACTTATGGTTGTGTTTGACAGGCAAGGGAGATAAGACGTCAGATTTCCAGTTTTTCTAGGAATTCTCTGATAGGTGAGATGTTTGAAACATCTGTTAACTAAGCTGATGGATGCAAGGAATGACATAGCATACTGAAGAGAGGAAGTGTCCCAGACCTATGACTACAGAAAACTTAAAATTTCTCATTTTTAGAAGCAGAGATTATGTTAAGGATCAAGAAGGGCTCCTCAGATAAGTAGAAAAATTCTCAGGGGTTACTGTTGAGATAAAAATCTTAGGAATTGTCTCATAATGAGCTGTGGCCAGAGACAGAAGTGGTTATCCTTTGAGATTGTCATGCTTGTCTCCATGATTGTGGAGAGGTCATTGTGAAGGTAGGATATTTCTCAAGATATGGAAACCACTGCAGAAAATAGTCCTACAATGAGCCCTCATAGGCCTCTTTGGAAAATTGAGAAAGTGAGACCAATTACATCATCTGAAATGTTATTTTTTAATTCCAGACATGGATATCCTGCCTTAGGAAGAGTTATACTGTTTTCTATGGGGTTATCACTGGAAGCCCAAAAACTTATCTATTATTAGAATGAAAGAATAAATCACACTGTCACATTTTGTTCTTCCTTAGGTTTGCACTGACTTCGAAGGTATTTACAGAATTTTTTCTGGGGAGAACTTGTGGTCGGATAGTTTATATGAGAGACCATCAAACTGACAAAACATACCTCATTACATTCCTGTCTATTTGCAGATCCTAATAACTTTTTTTTTCCCCAAGTCAGATAAATTCTTTAGACAATCCTACTTACTTTGAATAATTCTTCATTTAAATACAGGGATGTCTGAACTATCATAAAAGAGTTTGAGGCATGCTTAGATACCAGTAACTACTTGCTGCAACCACTGAGTGGTCTGACTGAGAAAACACCATGGACTTCACCAACATATGTTATACTGGCTGTGTATGATTCAATATTCAATATTCAAGATCACTGTCTTTCTTAACTATTACTGAAGCACAAGTATCACGTGAACTAACACCTAATGAACATTTATACACCTGCTCAAGTTCGAACATCCTTAATTTGAATGCATGACAAAAACATTTTACTCTTCATGGTGGAAGCCATGTTCTCCTTCCTGGAAAAGCTTTTATTGGCAGATCAGTTTCTCTGAGTAGAGGCCAATGATGAATAATGCTTCTCAGAAGCCTAGAATTGTTTAACATCTTTTAATGAGATAAATAGTGGGATCAAGTACACCCTCAGCAAGTTTGTGGATGGCACCAAGGTGAGTGGTGCAGCTGATATCACAGAAGGGTTGCCATCCAAAAGGACCTGAGTAAGCTTGATAGGTGAGCACGCATGAACATCATGAAGCCTAACAAGACTAAGTGCAAGGTGTTGCTGTTGAGTCTGGGCAATCTTAAACACAAATACAGGCTGGGCAGTGACTGTATGGGGAACAGCTCCATGGATATGGTCTTGGGGGTACCAGTGGATGAAAAGCTGGGCACGAGCCAGCAGTACGCACTGCCAGCCAAGAAAGCCAACTGTATCATATGCTGCAGATTAGAATTTAGAAGAAAATTTTCACTATAAGTGTGACAAGGCACTAGCATAGGCTGCCCA
The DNA here is from genome assembly GCA_035772895.1 of Perdix hodgsoniae. Classification (NCBI taxonomy): domain Eukaryota; kingdom Metazoa; phylum Chordata; class Aves; order Galliformes; family Phasianidae; genus Perdix; species Perdix hodgsoniae. The sequence goes on from JAPSGF010000003.1 coordinate 15,270,804, forward strand.
GAGAAGCTGTGGATGCCCTGTTGCTGGAACCAGGTTAGATGGAGCACTATGCAGTCTGATCTACTGGGTGGCAGCCCTTCCCACAGCAGGGGTTTTGGAACTACATGGTTTTTAGTGTCCCTTCCAACTCAAATTATTCTACGTCTATGATTCTAGCACTGGGATACAGTGGCAGCATGAGAACAATTTTACTACAATCAGGCCTGGAATCATTGTTGCATACTTACTCTGAAATAAGCAATAATTCATTACTCTAACTCACTCCAATATGTTGCCTATGTATCCTAGAAGTTGAAGGATAAGACTAAGACAGGTCATTCTGTTCTTCTGTAGTCCAGAATCTGCGCAATAAAGTTAAATTTGGTGCTATATTGAAAAAACAGATCTGTTTCTGCTGCAGTGCTGCTACACAGCATGATAAAGCAGTAGCTCAGTCATCATCTGATAAATGTGTGTTCACTGTATCTGCTCCCAACCAGAGTCTTGGACTTTCTTAGGAGTCTTCTAAATTTATATCAGAAAATAAATAAGCCTAACAGAAGGCTGATTTGTTGATGAAGAAATGAGAGTACGAGGTATCAACTCTAGTAACAGTCTTTAGTAGTTTCGTACTGTGCTTTTCACTTCTTCATAAGTTCTTGAAGATCTACAAGGATGCTAGGAAAAGATAAAAAAATGAAAAAAATTCAGGTAGTCTCATTAAATTTGATGTTTTCAGTGTGTGTTTGGAAATAATAAAACAGTGAAACGTAGGTTGGTATATGAAATGTAGATCAATTTGGCTTCCTCACTTCAAAATCTTGATACTTCTTCAGTAGATCCTGTCTGATAAAATACAGTTGAGAGAGAACCTTGTTCATATTCTTGGTTAATGGAAAGTATGATCTAACAGAACACACTGAATGGAATGGGCATCTGGGTGCTAATCCCTTTATTCCAGGCAACCCAAGAAAATGAAAGAAACAAGGCCATTCGTGTTTTGGTGAAAGTTTCTATTAAGCACATTATCATCCTTCAAAATCTGTTTTTGATAGAAGATTCTTGGACTTTTAATAAAATGGAAGATTCTATATGAATTAATGCAGGCATACTTTGACAGGCATGCATGTGCTTGCTTAGGGCATGAAAATTGGAGGTGTGAATTTTTGTTCCTAATGGGCATCTGGAATTGAGCTGGCCTCATTGCTGTTGTAGTAACAGCTCAGACATTGGGAATACAGAATTCATGAAGAAAGAAGCATAAAGTGTAAACAGGAAAGTTGTCTCTGATCTTAAGGTAAGGCTGTAGAAATAGGACTGGTTGTCTACAGTAGGAATGCAGGAGAAAGCATACTAGCAATTCTGATTTCTAGAGATAACAGTAGAAAGGGTACATGTTAGTTCTGTGGACTTTGAAATCTTGCAGTGTCTGTTATAAAACACATCACACGTTTTCATATCTGTGAAGTGCTAGAGAAAGGGGTGTGAGAATTGGCTTGCATGCCTTTGTAGAACAGACTTCTAGGTCTTTATATTAATAACAAATGATGAGTCTTGATTCCAAAGAAGACAGAATTTTTGTGCCTGAAAGAATACTCACAGCTTAGAATTAAAAAACAGAGATTTGCAATTACGAAAATGCTTGAAGTCAGAGGAATATGAACACCTTACTGTGTTCCAGTTAAAGTCCACAGCATCTGCAGGTGCTGGCATATACATATCTCAGTTTTCTTACAAGGTTCAGATTCATACAAGGATGGGACCTGGTAATACTGATTGATACATTCATCTAATATGCCCATTAAAAGAACATTTTTTTATTCCATTTACAAACATTGGTGAAACTTGGAGAAGGAGCTGTAAGTTTCTATGCTGACTCAGGATAATATGTATGCAAAAACTGAAAATAATTGAAAAAACTTAGCAAGGAAAATAAAAGAACATGCTGCTTATCACCTGCTAATATTTCCTGGAATGAAACGCAATGTAAGTAGTCTAAAGACAACATAAAAACAATGTAAGAAGCATAAATGTGTGTCATGCAGGAGCCTAGAAATACAGTTTTATCCTCATCTCTGAAAGAACCGTTTATGTGAAAACCACCACTAAGATTAGCAGCAGAATTTGATTTGGGGGCAAAAAAAAAGCAACTTAGAGCTCAGAAAAGTGAGGCTTGAGAGGCATGCTGGAAAAAAAATACAGGAGAGTGGAAACAAATGGAGCTCAGAATAAAGGAAGAATAACCATGTGTTAGACCACATTAAGTACAGCCAGCTGTAAGTGCCAGGTCCTGCACTAAGTCAGGGCAATCCCTACTGTCAACACTGTGTGGGCGATGAATTGGATGAGAGTACCCTTGCAGGGCAGAACTCGGAGAAACTGGTGGATGAAGAAGAGGAGTGGCCAGCAGAGAGAAGGAAGTCGGGAGGCCTTACCTGGAATGCTGCATTCAGGCCTGGGGCCTGCAACACAAAAGAGATGTGAAGCTGCTGTAGTGGATCCTGGGAAGGGCCACAGAGATGATCAGAGGGTTGGAGCACCTTTCCTGTGAAAGCAGCCTGGGGGAGCTGGGCTTGTTTAGCCTGGAAAAGAGAAGGGGAGACCTTACCGAAGCCCTTCAATGTATAAAGGGTGCTTTTAACTAAGGTAGATAGGGACTTATTGCAGGGTCTGCAATGATAGAACAAGATGTAATAGTTTTAAACTAAAAGAGGAGACATTTAGTTTAGATGGTTGGAGGAAATTCTTTACTCAGAGGGCAGTGAGGCACTGGCACAGACTGCCCAGAGAAGCTGTGGATTCCCCATCCCTGGAGATGTTCAAAGCCAAGTTAGATGGGGCCCTGGGCAGCCTGAGCTGGTGGGGGGCAGCCCTGCCTGTGGCAGAGAGGTTGGAACTGGGCGGACTTTAAGATCCCTTCAATCCCTATAAAGCTGTACTGTGATTCACGTTGCTGTGGGATGCTGTTGTGGTGCAAGAGCTCGTGGACTTTGCTGTGTTGAAGGTCTCCAGCCAGTCAGGAGACAACGGTAACTGCTGAAGGTGGGCTGAGGTTTCTGCATTCAATTTTGTTTGCCACTGTAGAAAAAGTGACACAAAGTCTTGTCACAAAACATTGAAAAGTTTGGCTTTATATCCAACTGTCCTCCCTCTGTGCACAAGCAGCGTTTAACTAACACACAGATAATGCACTGGTTTTCTTGTACAGTGGTTGAGTTTTCCTTGGTCAAGAATCGTAAACCAGGCACTTCTTCACCTCTTGCTTCTCAGTGTGCTGATTACATATGATTTAAGCCTTCATAATCCGAGAGAGAATAACAAGCTTCCACTTTGACTTTCCCATTAGGCTTATGATGAGCGCTATAACTTTATTTCCCACCATGAATTTATTTTCGCCCCCAAAGCATCTCCAGCTTCAGGGGGATAACCGAGAAGCGGACGAGCCGCAGCCACACTCGTGTTGGGTGGGTCGCTCCACACCGTGCGCCGGCCTCACGCAGAACCGGCCGGGCTGGGGCTGTGCGCTGCGGGACCTCGCCGGGCGGAGCGAGCGCTCCGTGCCGACCATGCCGGAGGTGAAGGCCGGCGCCCCGGGAGCCGCCGCGCCCCGTAGAGGCGCCGCCCGCCTGCCCCTCTGCCGCGGGACGAGGATCGGCATGGCGTCGTGGCGGGACCTGCTCTTCTCTCAGCTCGGCCCCGTCTGCCGCGGCGGCAGAGACTGGCCGGGGGGAGGCTTGCGGCACCCGCGCCGCCGCGGCCGGGCCGAGGGCAGCCGCGAACCCACGGCGCCGCGAGAGGTGAGGGGCGGGCGGGGGATAGCGTGCCTTCCCCGGGCCGAGCGCTCCGGCGTCGGAGCTCGCCGGGACGGCGAGATAAGAAGAGGGCTGTGTTCGACAGCCCGTTAGGAGCGGAGCCCGGGATGGTTCCCCGTCAGCTCTCCTCCTCCGGTGGGCGCGGGGCGATCCCCCCGGCGCTGCACGGTGCGGCGTGAGGTGTGCGAGAGCTGCTCCTGCCTCTGCCCGAGCTGCCGTTCGGTGTACCGCCGGCTGGCGGCGTTGTTTGGGGCTGGGAACTGCGATGGTTGGATGGTTGGCTTTGGGCAGGACAGCTCTGCGGCTTTAAGTGAAGTTGTCAGATGGGACAGTTTAATGCTGTAACCCCAAGCGTCCATTTCTAATATTTTGGTGGTAGAAGTGATAGAAGTGCTAGAAGTGTCTGCTGTGGAGTTTTCTTTGTGGGTATTCCGGTTTATGGATGTAATTTCCAGAAAATTACACAGTAGCTGCCTGCGCACTGAGAAAACAGTGCAGTCAGGTTTTAAGGTGTGAGTGCCTGATATTAAATCACTGGCTCGTTTCTTGGTACCAAAATGGATTCACCGCATGTAGGACACCATGGCTACACAAACCAAGAGGGATTGCAGTGCTACCTGCAAGAATGTGCTCACACTCAAGTAAGTCTAAAAGGAATTCAAGGAAGCGTCATTTTGTTTTGCGGTTGTGAAATTGCTTTACAGGCTCTTTCTTCATACATTTATGTGATGCTGTAACGACCTCACATAAAGTCACGGCGGTGCTATTAAAAGCACGATAAGCAGCAAGTAGATTCAATTATGTTTGAACTTAAGTTTCTTTAATCATCTTTAGGCTTGATGAGGGACAAAGGATGAAGCTTTCTCAGCTGTTACAAGGTCAGAGGCAAAGAAATTGCCCAATAGTGAATGTGCTGAAGTGTGCTTTCCTAGAAATAACCAACATCAGGGGGAAATCATAAGAACTGCAGGACTGTACTAGAGGAAGACCTTTCCCTCTGTGCTCCACCCTTATTTACTTATTTATTTTTTCTTCAATGTTGCAGGGACAAGGACAGAATAAAGAAGATATTTGATACCTTTTTTTTTTTTTTTTTTTTTCACTTGGGATCACCAAAGTAGGACTAAAAGTCATGTAGTGGATTTAAAAGAGCAGACTTTAAAACTCTTGCAACTCACAAAAGGCCTTTGTAAGCATCTGCGTTCATGTAACCACGCTGAGCTCATGGCGGGGCTGCAGGTAACTTATTCAAAGTCACACAAATTGCCTGCATGTGGCCATAGCATGCCACTCCTTTGTCAGAAAGAGTTGTTGTTTACCCATGTGTAATCACTATGGCAGATGCTCAGGGATAATTGAAAATAAGTTGCAGACTTCACGGGGCCAGAATCATCTTTGTTTTAAAGTAAGGACTTTAAAGAGGGTTTTGGTACACAGTAGCTTGTCAGGGGAAGGTTGCAGGTGTATAAGAGAAGGCTTGTACCTTCAGCTTGTTATCAGTGCCACTCTGAATGAGGCTGATTTTATCAAAGGGATGGCAGATATGATGGAGTACTGCTGTATCCAGTCTGCAGTGTCCATCAGCATGTGTCTGGTCTTGGTGACATCTGCTGTACCTGAATGAAAACTTCCCAGGAGGAAAACCTTAAGCAGGGGAAAAGAACCTATGTGCAATATTGTTCCTGTAACTTTTCAGTACTATTGGAGAGAGGTTAAGTGCCTAAAACGTATGAGAAGCAATATAAAAGAGTAAACTACGTAATCTGTTCTTTCATTTTTAACATTCTTTGGAGGAATGCATGAAGAAACTGATAATTATTTGTCCGCTTTAGCCCGGGAATATAAGTTATGTAGTACTGGGATCAGTACAGGGATAATCTGTTACAGAGTACTTCAACTCCTATTAGCATTCACAGCTCCATATACTATGTTCCCAAAGAAACGTTTAGTGGGAGCTTGACTGTTGATACTTCTTTCTGACTGAGCAGTTTTGAGAGGTGAACTGAGATCATTTTGATGAGAACCAGGAAGGCAGTTTGGTGGTTTTTCTGCAAGTGGTCAGTTCTGTAACAACACAAAAAAATGCAAATGAATGTCAAATCTTCTAAATATGTTTATTACTTCTATTTTCTTGCAATAATATGAACAGTTACACATAAAACACAAAGTATTTTATATCAGACAGCTATTTCCAAGAAATATATTAATTCATTTATCTTGGAGGTGAATTGTATCAGATGAGCATATATTTTGAGGTGGAAAGGTCTGGAATTACAGCAGTACCTAGATGACCTAATCTCTTTCAGCTAAACTTGAGTACGGATGCTGGCACCAGAGTCTTCCTTGGTCTTGGTCCTGACAGGGCAATTTTGTGTCTGGTTCACACTTGAGTTTATGTCTCTGAAGAGTTAATCTAACTGACAGAGTCTTCTGGAGTGTCATACAAAGAACCAGGAGTGGAACACTCCGAGGAGGGTTCTCTGTGTTCTCCTAAATGATCCTACTTTCCATCCTGCCTTTTCATGGCTCACTTAGACTTAACTTGCAGCTCCGTGTCTGCTGAGAAAGTCAGTCCCAACATGACACCAATAAGCTGGATCCTAAGCCTTTGGTTCTCTCCAGAAAGGGTGGCAGGTCCCAGCTGGGTAATTCAATTTATGGAGAATTGGACTTCAGTCAGCTCTCAATGTAGTTGGAAGTTGGGGTGCCTGTGAGATGAAACTTTTTCATTTTTTCTCAGTGTTGTTTTTCAAGAAGACCTCCTTTAACTGTTGTGTGAAGCTCCCCTGATATCACAAGGTGATAAATGAACGTGTTTCTGTGTAACAGATATACTGGATGAACTCTTGTTATTCACTCTGTGCTTTGATTTACCAGTTCTTTTTCTTTGTGTTCTCATCTCTGCTATTTTAACTCAGTTATTGAGAGCTAATGAATTATTGAGAAGCTGATTCTTCAGTTAGTACTAAAAGAGACCCCTTGAGAGGGCCATAGATCTAAGGAGAGTGCTTACACACCAAGAAGGGCAGGATTTATTAAGTTTTTGTCATCATGATGATAGATTCAGTGATATTCTACGATATGATTCTGTGATTCTATAGTTGCTTTGCTTCTCCCACAGTGCAGTTTCTGGTACAAGTTCTTTTGAGCTGTCTGGTTCCCTTTGTCCATCATGCAGACATAAAAGGAGGCATCTGAAAATGCTGTCTGGGGCTTCTTGCTGCTCTTGTCTTGGGCTGCTTCTGTCTGGGACAGAAGATAGACAAACTGGTAGATACAATCCATTAAAAAGGCTTTTATCATGCATCTCGATGTTTCAAATCATGCCATCAAGTTGCTACTTCAGAATGAGTACTTCTGTTTTTCACTAATTAGTAACTATCGCTGATGAGAATAGAGTTTCAGTCCACTTGTGCATTGCTGCTGTTTGTGTCTCCTGGTGTAATTATCTGGAACTGTGCAGACAGCTGGGCTGTGCCATGATGCCAGCCCTGAAGAATCAAAAAATAACACATTTCATTACATAAGTGGGTTCCTAGGTGCTGAGTAGCGCTGAGGAGTATGCAAAGGGGGTTTGGTCTCTTCCATAAAGTTTGTCACCAACTGTGACTTTAATGTCAGTTGGATTAGGATGTGTTTATAAGGTTTGGTTGTGGATATAAATTTTTATAAAATGCTGTTGTTGTTTATACTTTATGGGACAATTTAAAACCCAAAGAGAGATGGAGGAGTTTGTACCAGCAGACACCAAATGCTTACAAGATTTATCTGCCCACCATCTCACCAGCACTCACCAGACAGGCTGGGTGCCAGAGCCAGTCCTGTGGATTCAGCTGAGCAGAAAGTGCAGGATGTGCAACTGGAGGACGGGAGCCGAGGCATCTGAGAGCACCTGGATTGTACAGGAGCCCTGCCAGGTCTGCTGCTGCTTGTGCAGCAGCTTGAACAAGGCCTAATGGCTACTTTTCACTCTCCAAACCCAGGCGAAAAGCCCTTTGGCTGCTGGAGTTACAGTGGGTATCTTTGCACATGAGGCTGAGGGATAGGTTTTGACAGACCCGTGAAAAGCCAGAGTGTGCTTAGGTGGCCTCTGTGGCAGAGGGGCAGAATGACACTTCTATCTCCATGGCCCCACACACATGCAGCTGCTCCCCAGCCATGAGTTCATACTAGGATTTAAAATTGAGTGACATTTACATTTAAAGGCAAAATAGGACCAGAAGGGAAGCTTTTCTGGGGGGGAGGGATGGAGTGCTAGGGTGGGCTTAACTGAGGAGAGCAGCAGATGCCTGGCTGGAAAATGTAGAACCGTGGCTTCAGCCTTCGTGACCTTCTTGGAGGTCATCAGGGCTGTGTTCCCTCTCTTTGTGAAATGAGATTTTGGCATTGTGAAAAGTAAAGCTCTCACAGTGTGTATGAAATTTGCTGTGTACAAGTACAGCTGTAAAGTTTTATTAGAGTGCGAGACAAGCAGGGGAGCAAAACAAACAGCACTGTCAGGAGTGACTGCAAGTGGCCAAGTGGCTTCAAAAGCCAGTAATCTAGGTAGTTCATGTCCTGCAGACTTTGTAGTCTTAACACAGACTGTTGTCAAGCTCACTTCTTGGCACTTTCATGCTTCTTGCAGTTGAGTTCTGCAGTTTGCATTTGTTTTCCTTTTGTCAGTAACTTTGGACAGTTTAGATACATCCTGTCTTTGGAGGTTCACCTCTCTATCTAATATTCTTCTGTTTTGGAAAGAAAGAAAGAAAGAAAGAAAGAAAGAAAGAAAGAAAGAAAGAA
>JAPSGF010000003.1:15279386-15448663 GCA_035772895.1 Perdix hodgsoniae
GAAAGAAAGAAAGAAAGAAAGAAAGAAAGAAAGAAAGAAAGAAAGAAAGAAAGAAAGAGAGAAAGAGAGAAAGAGAAAGAGAGAAAGAGAGAAAGAGAAAGAGAGAAAGAGAGAAAGAGAGAAAGAGAGAAAGAAAGAAAGAAAGAAAGAAAGAAAGAAAGAAAAGATCTGTATTTACCTGCAGGTGTCAAATGTAACTTCTTTCACTTCCTCTTGAACACCTTCTGTTCGTGAAGAAAAGCTTATATCATTAGTCCAAAAGACAGGAGAAATGAGAAAGGAGGAAAAATTTGTATAAATATGGGCATAAATTACATTTCAGTGTGACTTCATACACAGAGACTACATTTCTAGGCAGCCATGGGATGCTTTTAGAGTAGAGGAGCAATTTTAATTGCATGCAAAGTGTGCTGTGAATTTTCCTGGGAGAAAAAATAAATTCTTCAAGAAACATGAATGAGGTTTGATGGTTATCAAGAGGAAATCTTTGTCTATTATCAGTGGCTCACACTATTTGCTGTAAAGCTGTGTTCAGTGCTATGAGTAAAATGCTTTATAATTTCATCAAGTAAAGTGTGAACCATAGTTGATATGTACTGCAAATGATGCTGTAGTTATTTTAAACAAGGAAGAACTGTGTCTAATTTTGAATCTTTGGTAAATGTAGGTGGTTGTGCATTGTGATCCCTCACTGCTAGGAAGGAGAGACACAGTTTCAGATACCACAAGTTGATTTTTCTTGTTTGAATTGTAAACAAAGAAAATGCATTGGCTTCTGTTGTTCCCAAGGTGGAAGTCTGAAGAAGGCTTGAAGTACTGCACTAATCCTCTGAATAATAATCTGGAAGCAACATTTTCTTATGACTACCTAGGTTTTTACTACTTTAAAATGACTTGCAACAAAATAATTTCAAAGTGGATGTGTAACCTGATTGAATTTGTGGGATTTTCTGATGATGCTGCATTAATGAATACAGTAAGACTAACTGCTTTATTTTCTCTGTTTTTCCAATACTACTAGGTTTAGAAAGACTGCCAGTGAGTGAGGCAGGGCTATTCATTAAGGAGTCATCTAAAAGAAATGTGAAAAGCAAGGCCATTTTTATATTTAGGATTTATAATTTGAAAATACTCTTATTATTTGTTCCTGCTCTTGTCTGTCAAAAGTTTTTTTGTCTTTCATAATTTATTCTGCAATTTTGGACTGTTTTCCACCAATTTAAGTCACTATAAGATGTCTTTATATATTTTTATGTGTGACTAGTTGGTTTAATAATCTATGTTTTGGCATGCTTATTGAACTGGCTTTGTAAGAGAAGGTGATGTATAGTACTGTACTGTGTTCCAGTGCTAGCAATGTGAGGCAGATGTCAGTGTTTAGCAAGGCAGCTGCTATCTGCTTTAAGCACAGATTCTTTGTTGTCTGTGTAGACTGCAGTTAAGAAGAGTAGCCATATCCAAACTTAATCAAAAATGCCACTCTGCTGGCGTTGTGGGTTTTGGATCAGCCTCTTTCAGGGAGAAAGCTAAATTACATTCCATGTCACTTTTTGTCATTTCCAGTTGGGGAGTATGACCAGGAAATCTGTTTTTTTAAAAAATTATGAATGTGTAATAACAAAATAAGATTTTAAATAATGCTTTTGGAGCCCACTTCAAGGACTGTGCTTAGGAAGATGAATTGTGGATGTAGATTTGCTGTGTTTAGCCCATTTGCAAATGCCTGGACTATTGGCAGAAGTGTTACGGTGGGAGGCTTCCTTGGCTTTACTCCCGTGTAGCTGGGTGCCACAGGCCATGCAGGCAGAAAGGAAGGCTTGCTTAGAGCCTTCCAGTGCAACTGTGCTGAGCTGGAAGCACTTGTAGAGGTTTTTTTGTTTTATTTTATGTATTTTTCCAAAATGTTATGTCTTTGGTGATAGCCCAAGGGCTTGCTTGGTTAACTGATAAGCTTAAAATAGTAAGACTTAATTATTAGTCAGTGGCCTAGTCCTTCATTCTATGGGCTGAGTGTTCCGTCAGCTTGCTAGCTCTGTGTTCCAGGGGTCAAACTGGAGCTTCTTCAACAGTAACAAGAACATAATTTTCTGTTTAGCATTTCCTGTGTTATGTTATGTTACCATGGCCCAACTGCTGTTTGCATTCAGTTCTTACTGTCTAGTGCAGTCCACTCTGAGATTAGAAGCAGTGTGTTGCAAAGCTCATAACTGTCGAGGGGGTTTTTCTTTCATTTGCTGAGTTTGGGACTGCAGCTTTGGAAACATTTTTATGAGCCTTCAGTTTAAAACTGCAATCCAGAAAGGCAGTTAGGCATGCATGCTTTACTTTTATGTGCAGTTGGCGTAGTGTGAAAGTAAATGCCACAGTGCAACTTCGGTAGAAGACTGAATTTGTGTATTCCTGAGAAGCTCATAAACTCCTTTTGTGCTAGGAAAATCATCTGAAGTCCTTTCTGCAAGCTCTTTTGCCTCTCCTTATCCTGGGTCTGCGTTTACACTACTAGCACAGGTGACTCTTATTTCACTGTACGTATCAACAAAGAATTAGGAATTAACAGCTGATATAGTTATATGGACTACTAGGAAAAAATCACAGAACTTCTGCTGAGATCATTCTTTACTTTTAAAAAGGGGAAAAAAAGAATCTGTAGCTATGGAATTCCTGCAGAAGTGGCTTAGGAGTAACTGGCAGTTGTCTTTCATAATTGGGTATTTCACTGTTGAACAGTGAGGCATTCTAATGGAGTGTTCTGCACAGTACTTCTCAGACTCTTCTCAAAATGTAGTGATGACAGTTTTCTTACAAATTCAGTTACTCATAATGTAGTATTTTCACAGATGTACAGAGTTTTAAGCACTTGAGCAAAGGAGCAAGTAAGAAAAATTGTAAAAGCAAAAGATACTTGTTAGTAACAGATGAACCAGTGTACTGCAGTAATGAAAGTTGGGAGAAACCATGGAATTTCTGTGTTGTAGAGCCAGGCTTCTGTCTTCCAACAGTGTAGCCTGAGCAGGAGGAAATTTTAGAATGCCTGGGTGTTTGTTGGAAACCTCACGTTGGGTTTGTATTGCACACTGGTGTTTTACAATACACTTCTGTCCTACGTGAATCTAAAGTGGCGTTCATTGTTATGAACAGTTACTTTGTATGAACATTACTTCATACCATAAGTGTGTATGTAATGGAAACGAAGGAAGAGAGTTCCTACCCCGAGACAGCATGCTGAAGTTTGAAATCTTTCATGTTGGCAGTAATTTAGCCGTCACCTTGGGGAGTAGAAATATTGCTGAAGTCCTGTGTTTCACGTAAGAATTGTTATGTATGAGATTACAATACCTACAAGACCATTCTAGCTTTTATAGCTCAATAAGCATTCCAGGACTAAGGGTTAAAAAAGACATAAATTGGCTGACAGGCTGAGCTCTTGTGAAACAGTTTTGAGTGTTAACTTTCAAGAAATCTGGCTGCATTTCAGGTACCTGGTGTTCTTGCAAGTGACTTGCTCCATGTCTAGTTAATTTTTAAAAGGGTTTAAAATGTTTTAGGATACTGTGCTAAGTGTGGAGGCTGTATTCCCATAGTGGCAATGCTGAGAAATTCCTCTTTCCTTCCCCTCACTTTGTGTTTGAATAAAGGTTGGTCACATACTCCCTTAGATTCATTTCTCTCAGCTGATAATGCCAGCTCCCTCCTTTCTACGCACCAAAAATCACTTTTAGATCTTTTGGGTCTATTTCTTGACATCAGTAGTAACCGTCCTTTGCAGATACCGTGTGGGTACTCTGGAGTGTGGGGAAAATGTATCAGTCCCGTAATTATCTGTTGTACTAAATGAGTATTTGCTTTTGCCTCATCATTTTAATGATAACAAAACATTTCTTAACTGGAGATAGTGCAGTTATATCTTGTTTTGCAGTGATTCTGCCGTATCCGCTCAGCTTTTTAAAAATGTTGATTCTGAGAGTTGAGATCTTTAGAGATAATTTTGAGCATATGAGACATTGCGATATGACTTAGAAAAGAGGTTGTATACAGTGCTTTCTGTGCAGAGCATAGGTGCAGTGTTTGGCAGCACTTTTCAGCTCTTTAAATAGTGTTTTGGCTAAGACATGACATGCAGATCATTGCTGTTTGTTATGTCAGTACCAATTTGTTGTAGTGTAGTAAGTAAGAGATTACAGACTTGATTGTTATGACCATTCAGCATGAATGGATTTTGCTTAAATAACTTAGCGTATTTTTACTTGAATTGTCTAGTCATAATAGAATTTACATTATCTTCCCTTATCTAAATCTGTGATATACACTGAAAGGCAGATACTGCTGTTTTGTAGAGAAAGTGGTTATGTTTCAATAATGGATAGAATTCTGAAAGAGACGTGTATGCCTTTCAGTTACTTTTTGCAGGGGATTTGGTGGTGTCAGAAGTAATGTGTGGTGTCTTTTGAAGATGTGTGTATCTGTGCCTTTCACCCCAAAGTGGACATTATTACACCCAGTAGTCCTACAAAATTGTTCAGTGTAACCTAGTTTTCCTGAGTTTAGTACTTAACCAATGAATGGTGCATGTTGTCTGTTCTTGAAGAGCCTGAATGTTCACTGCAGACTTTGGTTTAGGAAAGCTCATTCCAAAGCAGGACAATTGCACATTTGCCACTGCTTTTTAGTATGTAGTTAGCGCAGTGCATCTAGGACTTCAACAAGCTGCATGCAAGGGAGTAGGGTGAGCATGGGCAGGAGACAGCTGGAACGACAGCGATCACGGTGTTTCTCTGAGGCAGCTGGGGACCCCTGAGGTTAGGGACAGCATGGGGTGCCTGGGTGACCCCGCTGCTCGTGCTGCCTGACCCCCCAGCATGAGGAGCTACTGAACACTCTGCGTGAAGTGCCAGTCGTGGCGGCACATCACACGTGTCACTGCTAGGCTTTGGAGGACTGCTTGCCTTCCTACTGGTCTGGGTTTTTATGTTTTGCCTTCTTGCACCCCCAACCAACAGGAGTTTGAAAGAAATAAGCATTGTGGGTGTTCTCTGAATTTTAGTCTCTTGATCTCTTTCTTTACTACTGGAAACCTTACTTCTGTGAAACCAAATTTGACCTGAGAGTGTCCCTTTAATACCATATTATGTAAGAATCTCAGACACTAAATATACTGGAGAAGTGATTAAAAGTGGTTTTCTAAAAACTACTCATGTGCCTTAAATTTCAGCGCCAAACTCTTCCCACTCCATTGACTAAATCAGGCTAGAAATCTCCAAAGCCTTTTCTGTGGCAAGGAAGCATAAGCAGCAATCCTAATCCTTAGACTGGTAAGAAATGAGAAGGCAAATCTCCCAAATAAAGGTCTTAAGATTTTCTAGAAGAAAAATTGCAATATAAACATTGCTTTCAGTCTTCAGTATATCAGAAAGTAAATTTCTAAATCAGAAACAATAGGTAGATCTATTTTTGTGATAGAAAGAATGCTTGCTGATAGTGACTGAGATATATATATCTCAGTTGTAGTGAAGGAAGTTTTAATCTGTTGTTGAAGTTTAACTGAACGATGACACTTCAGCCATGTTTTAAGAGAGAAATATGCGTATTACAGAAGTGTTTCAAAAATCTAGGAACCAATATCAGACAAACAGTAGATGAGAAGTCTCCTCTTTTCATTTTACTTGCCCAGTCTTGAATTCACTGATTGCTGTAGAGAGCATGAAAGTTTAAAACTCTTTTCCTGCTTATGAATTTGGACACCTTAGACTGAGGAATGGATGTTATTTTTATGGTACATATTGTACATTAAGCAAATATTTCATCTGAATTTTATATAATAATAGTAAATGTGTTGCATCTCACAGTGTTTCAGTTTTGAAACTTACTCCTAACAAGGTGAAATACAGTGGTACAAACTTGTATTTTGTTTTTTCCTATGGCTAACTGGAATTTCAGTTTGTTTATTTATTTAAGTAAAACTATCTGAAATTTAATCAAGACAAAAATTATAGAGAATTTGCAAACTAGGCTTTTGACTATGTTTACTTGCTTCTCACTGGTTATAAAAATAAATATTTAAGAATCTTGAAGTAAAGCTATTTCAGATGAGTGTGAGGCTAGGGGTATCTCAGAGACACTATGTGAGGTGCATCTTTGGTTCATCAAGATTCAAGGATCAAATTAATTGAATCATGACCTTGTTCATTCAAATTAAATGGGAATTTTATCAATGATCCAAGATTGGATTGATGGTATGTCAACCAAGGCTTGTCAGAATCAGTAGGATTTTTCCACTGGTTTTGTTATACATCGAGTCCAACCCATCGGGATTAGAGTGGCCTGACCAACTGTAGCATATGTTAGTCACTGCCGCAGCTGCAGGAGATGTGGTGTTGGACCAAATTGTAAAATGTTGCACAAAGCTTCCAGAATTTTAAGCACTGTTACTCTTGTCTTAACTCCCTAACCTCCCTTTTTAGATTCTCTAGAATCTAAACAAAATAATGTTTAGAACAAGGTATGTTATTTAGGAAAAAGCCTAGATGTTCAAAAAACTAATAGTAAAGAAGGCTTTTATCTCCTATGTTACTTGCTGTAACTTTAGCAAACTTTATTGTGATCCATGAAGACTGCAAATTATATTTTGGCTTTAAATAACCACATCTCTGCCTGTGGCAGAAGAGTTGGAACTTCGTGATACTTGAGGTCCCTTCCAACTCAAGCCATTCTGTGATTCTGTGATCTAAAAGAAGTAGCATTCCACATGATGCCTACCCTCCTCAAAATTACTCACTGTTGTTGTAACTTGTATAATGTAGCTTTTTGCTGAGGAACATTAAATTTTGGAGGAAAAAACTTCTTTTGACACCGTTATTTAAATGGAGTCACACTTCTGACCACATGTGTGTTGCTCATTTGACAGTAGGTTTTGCTGTTGCTGTGTAGGCTTATGTAATACACCCAGTTGTACTGGGGGTATATACTTTTTATTCTCTAGTGCTGGCCTTCGCACCTGGAAAGATAGCTCCATAACACTTGATTTCCAGAATACATCATGCTGGAGACAGTATAGCTGGGGGGAAGATTGAATCATGCCAACAGCTTGTTCAAAAGTATTTGAACTGCTAGTGTTGTTACTAATCAAAATGACAGCAATGTGAATGTGTTCTTCTCTCACAAGGCTGAGCATGTTTCCCTAGCAAGTGCTGTGAGGCTTGCCAACCTCTTGGCAACTCCATTACTCCCTCTCCTGTTAATGAAAAGTTTAGTGAATTTCATTCTTATCCAAGGCATCCCATAAATAAAAAGATTTCTTGTTCCTTAGTTCCAACTGAAAAGCGTTACCAGAAATATTAAGGGATTTCAGAAGATCAGAGTCCCAGGGTATTGTAATAGTAGAAACATTTATCTGTTTTGCTTGATAGCTCAAAACTAGAATAAAGTGATTTGGGAAGCGTGAAACAATAATGATTACTAACAAGACTACTACTGAAAGGTTTCTGAAAGCACTGCATGCCTGCCCTCAAACAATGAAATTTGCTGTACTGCTTCTCAGGTTTTTCCTTGGATTTAATTTTTGTCTGATGTCTTCAATAGGTGTATTTCTGAGATATTTAATTTTCCTGTATGCCCACGATCTGTCCAGCCCCGAGGATTTTCCATGCTCTTAATTCTTCATTCTAAGCTCAATTCTAAGACACAATTTAATTAGTTACTCTTGGAAGAATACACACACATATCAATACCTGCAAACTGCTTTTTAAGAAACTCTTTCATCTTTGTCAATGTGGGACTGATTCAGACTACTTTCTGAGGACTGCTGTTAGTCCTGATGGGAGCTGGGTCTGAACCTGCACACGAGTTGCTATTTCACCCATTACCTCTTGGTATTCCATAATTCCAGGTGATTAGCTATGAGTTAATGCAGGGGTACTTAGGGATGTGAAGCTGAATTAAAAATCCTCAAACAAACCTTTTTTTATTAAGGATCATAATTATTTTCAGGAGATAAAAGAGAAGTATTCTCCTTTATAAGAATTACTGCTGAACTCCAACCATAAAAATGCTCTGAGCGCTGCTCTTAATCAGTTGTTCCAGGGATTCTCACAAATTGAATTCTTTTCTAATTTGTTGTAGGAAGGAGACATTTTTTTACACAAGTAACAAGAGAAGTACTTACCACAAGTATTTTTGCAAGTTAGGCATATTGCACAGGAGTAATCAGTTTTCAACTTAGAGAATGAATACAGAGTCTGTTTATTATTTGATTACCATTTGCCTTTCCGGCCTAATCACAAAATGCTCTCCCCGTACGTGGAGTTGTAGTTCTGATGGCAGTTTTCCTCCTATCACCAGAAATTTTAATCTTTAATCAATAATTAATCTTTTAATCATACTTCATGATCACCAAGAAAGCCACTAATTTCCATTTCACTCACAAGACTTTCTCTGCTTGCAGACAAAAAGAAATCCAGGAGGGAACCATTCCTAGTCGCATCCCTTTGTGCCTGTACCAAAAAGTTTTCATCAAAATGTTTTAGGAACCTCCTGGATCTGTTTATATCTGTTTGTATCAGCTGATTTTCCTAGTTAACGTCTGGCAAGTTGAAGTCATCCATAAGGACAAAGGCAGCCAATCTAGAGATATCTCTAAGTTCCTTAAAGAATAATTCACAGATGTTGTCACCTTGGCTAGGGGGCTGTAGAAGAAATTGTTTTCAAGAAAGGTGCATCCCACCAGGCATCATCAGTCCTGGTGTTGTTTAGATTCACCCATGATCAAGAAACCCAAAATTCAACTTTGGAGCTACATATTGACTAGTTGGGTCTGCCTGTTCTTTTACTATCAATACTGCTACAGGAAGGATAGAAGGGAACACTACCTGTGCCCTTGCTCCTTCATCCTTAATCACCCCAAAGCCCTGAAGTCCCATTTGATTGACCTTGGAATTCTTTTTGATGTCTCATTGTTGCTGACATGACTAATGGTTAATAATCAGGGGGCTGTAACAACCCAGTGAGTTTCCTAGTAACATCTCTTACTTGGGCCCCAGGGTGGCAGCAGACTTCCCTGTAGATCTGGTCTAGTTACCCCCACAAAGGACTTGCCTATGATAGAAATGCTTCTTGTCAGGGGTGGTTGTGATATGGATGTTAGGATGCCTGTCTGTCAAGTTTCAGAGCTTCATATCTGTTTTCTGAAAGTATCTTGGAGGGTGAGGTAGGGAGATTGGAAGCTTTTCTGCAGCCCCAAGCAGAAACCTGCTTCCATTCACCTCTGTCTAATAGGTCCCTCTTTCTGCCTTATGGTGAGAGTGTAGGGTATCCTTTGGTTCTTGTGGCCTGATTGGCTAGAATAGAAAGAGGTTCTTTGAAAAAAATCTGTGTACATCAGTGATTCAGTTCAGTTCATTCAGCTACAACAGCCTTCATTGAGGTAGTATCACAGTGGGGAAACTTCACCTGGCATACTCTAAATGCAGTCCAGTCCTAGTTCAGTAAGCCAGAATGCATCAATTCTGAAATCTCTCATAGTAATAAAACAAGAAGGAGTAAAAAGTGTCTTTCAGATAAAAATGAAATAATGCCTTTTTGCACAGTATCAGTTTTAGTAATATTGCTATTTGTTAGTCTTCTATCAGAATGTGCAGTGCTTTCAGTTACATGTATGTGATCCTGTAAATCCTGTAAATGTTTATTACTGAAGATCAGGAATATATTTTAGGATACATACTTCTAAGAAAAGAAGTTTGGGAGTGAAGGGCTTGTACAATTCAGAGCTCCAGTTTCAGCTAATAGCATTTGGTTTCATTTGATGTTGTTATGGAAATTATTCGGAATTAGGCATATGCAGCAGCCTAAACTTTGCAGAGCAATGTTTTACTTCATGTTCTAAAGTTAAGGAATATAATTATGTTTGAAATGTCTTTTCAGACACCCAAATCTTGGATAGAAGAAGTCTTCAGTAAAAGAGAATGTACAAACATTATTCCCTATTTGAAAGACCCTCACAGGTAAAACAGTGACTTTCATTTCTTTCTGTTGAATTTAGAAAGAACCGGAGTTCACTTTTATGGGGGTTTTGTGAAGTCTGGGTGCAATTCTTTCCATGTTTACAGTACTACTGTTGGTGATTTTCATAGGTCCTCTCACCAGTACATTTTAAATATTGCTGTTCATTTGAATTAGAAGTTGTAAACAATTAACCTTCCACGCCTTCCTGGACATTATGCTATCCAATAACTAAAACTGTGATATGTCATCCAAATTAAAGAGAAAAAAAGTAGCATGCTTCTGATATTGGACTAGTGCTGCACAGAAATCCATAATCCTGTACTACTGTTTTCTCCCATCCTCAAAATGTTGCCTACTGTTGATGAAAATCTTGTGAGATACTGGTTTCCACTTAGATTGGCAGATGGTGTGAAAACAGTAAGGAAAAGATCAAACTCTTAAACAGTTCTGTGGGAACTGGGAAAAAACATGATTTGACACTGAAGTCTGTATCTAATGGAAACTGCTGCCCAAATATGCTCTGCAAGAACAAGTTTTGATGATGTGAACTTGTAATTTGTATTATGTTGTTTTGAACACATGGATTGCGTAGACAATAGAGAACTCATCTTTGAATTGTAGATGCAATATATATTTTGAGATGTAACATGCAAGCCAAATCACTGATTTCTAGTAGCTCTAGTGGCTGATATTTTGTAGCTCTTCCAGTGGTTAATACAGATGAAGACAACCTTTAATTCTGATGGTAAGAATTTTGTCAAAGATGAATTTATATTTTATGATTATTACAGATGTTTTCTTTTGTATATGCATATATTAATTATTTATCTTTATCACAGATGTCTTGCAGGATGCCAGGTGTGCCAGAATTTAATCAGGTAACAGTGCAAAAATAATGTACATATGAATTTTACAATGACCTAAAGCTAGCAATGGACATTCCTACTCTAGGAAGCAACTATAACAACAAAATCCTTCTTCTTACAATGTCAGAACACCATTTCTGGGTACCCAGGAGGAAGGTTTACCATAAACCCAGGTAACATCAATTGCACAATAAACTTTAACTTGCTTTGCAGTAAAATTTTGCAGAAAATTTTATCCAAATAACTTCTGTGAATGAGTTTATCTTTAAGTTCAGTCTGTATCCTGGATGATACAAGGAGAGAGAGGGGAAGACAATGGGTAAGAGTAAGAACTGAGAAAAGAGGAGAAACTGAATAAAAAGAGAAGAAAGGGGGCAATGGAAACATCCCTGATCACAGAATTTCTGAAGGTCGCACTGGGTATCCACGCCTTCAAGAAGCAACAAAAATTACATTATTCTGGTACTTTTAACTGGTTTTTATATTTTTCGAGCAGCTAGTCTTCGTAGCTTATATAAACTATTTTGTTTCCATCCAAAATTCTTCGCTCAGCTGCTATCCTGAAACACCTTTTGATATTGTGTATTTATGATAATAAATAGTTACTAGAACAAAAATTTAACTTTTCTTTGCGTTTGTTTTGTATTAAAGGCTTTTGAAAGCCGAAGCACCAGAAAACAATGAGTGTCCTCCAGCAACTGGGGACTAGGAAACTGGTAAAAATTGGCCCTGTTATTTGCATGAGCAAGATTATTTGCTTTTTTTATATTGTATTTAACATTTTTCAGCTGGACTAGATCTTACTAAAGTACTCTACTCTATTCTACTGTATTCTGTTGTTTGTTTCGGCTCTAGGACTTATGTGAAACAAGAATCACATTTTCCAAAAAGCAAATAAAGTACTTCTGTGAATCACATTGCTGAAAATGATGAATACACAGAATAGCATTGGTCTTAAAACTAAAGCAAATGATCTGTGCAAAAAGAATGGTTGCTTTAGAGACGAAGAAAAGAGATCCTAAGATTTTTTGCAAACCTTTTAGAACTAAAAATGCTGTAAAGATTTTGTCGCTTCCTGCTGATTTGGTGATACTTTGGTGTGTATATAAGCTGAAGTTAACTTGTGCTTCAAACTGAATCTAGCTTGTGCTTATTACCTGTTCAGTTGCATGAATGCCAGTACTACGGTAAGAAAGGAAGAAAAAGAAACTGAAAGTGTGCACCTCATAAAGTGTGTTCATTTTTCTCTTTCAGCCTTCTCTGTAGTGAAATTCCATACCTTTGGATTTTTCTTTTTATTTTTCATCTTCTAGTTGTTACTTTTACTATTTGGTGAACATTTTCCTGTGTATCATGTATGTCCCTCTTTCTACATGTGCAGAATGTATAGGGTTGTCTGATGTTTGTTTCAGCCAGCTATTATTTTCGATTGTTTCCTCAAATATTAAACGTTCTTTTTCTACTTGTGTTTCTTAAACCACACTCAGAGCTCTGTTATGGAAGAATTTTCCTATTCTTAACAATAAGAAGTAATTTTCACCTGAGCATTATAATTGCTTGTACTCTACTTATTTGATCAGCTGTGAAGTCAGCTTGAGATCTGCATTTTCCACAAAGTCTAAAATTGATGTGAATGAACTTGACACCTATTATAATTTGACCCAATATCACAGTATCATAGGCAATTGAAATCTTTTAGTGGTTTCTTATTTGCAGGAAACTTCCAAAGTTTGCAGACTGTTTATGAGTGGGTTATGCAAGTATTTGCTAATACTAAGTAGAATAACTCTGTTAAGTAGTTCCTAATGAAATTTGAGAAACATACTGCTTCTCTGTTGAAATTACCTCAATTCACTGTTCTGTAAGTGTTCATAAACACATGCCAGACTGAACCTAGACCAGCCTCACTGGTTGAGTATTCAGGAATGCAGTACTTCTAGATCCTTGCACATTTGAGATGCTTTCACAAGTTGCCTCTGTCTGACTTTTTAGACACGTTTATGCCTAGTCATACAGTGGGCTGAATCAAAAGAAGCATGACCAGCGAATTGAGGGAAGTTATTATCCCACTATACTTCTTGCTAGTGGGACCCCACTTAAAGTACTTCATTCAAATCAGGGATCCCAGCATGGACCTGCTGAAGTGAGATGTTAGAGATGCCACAAGTATGATCAGATGGCTGAGGCACTTCTACAAAGAGAAGCTGATGGAGCTGAGGTTGTTTAGTCTGGAGAAGAGAAGGCTCCAGAGAGATGTCACTGCTGTCATTAAGTACTTAAGGAGGTCCTACAGAAATAATAAGGGGAGTTTCTTTTTCTGGAGTGGAGTGATTTGACTAAGCAGTGATGGTGTTAAAGTGATAGAGGACAGATTTAGATTAGACAGGAGAAGAAAATTATTCATTATGAGTGTTACGAAGCACTGGAACAGGTTGCACAGAGAAGCTGTGGATGCTCCATCCTTGGAGATGTTCAAGGCCAGGATGGATGGAACTATAGGAAAACTGATCTAAGTATTAACAAATGTACAGAGGCATCAGCCAGCACCATCAGCACCCTAGGGTGCAGCCCAGCGGGTCTCAGGGATGTGTGCAGCTCCAGTGCTCTGAAGCAATCCTGGGCTTAACCACTATCCTTGGCTGCTAGCTGCTGTCCTCCTTGAACCCCCTCTCCAGGTGCAGAGCACAAAAGTTTATGGAAAAGCAAAACAAAGCCAGACATACATGTGTAATGTGCTTTGATTTCCTCGCCCTTTCTAGTCCCTTGGTCTTGGCATTTGACCTCCCTGATCAGGCAGGCCTTAGCACTTTGTCCTTTCCTTCTGTTTGACTCAGGAGACTGAGCATGCCAACTTGGGGTGGAGCATGAGCTGTTCAGGAAATACCAAGGTTTTTTAGTTCATACTTCTTGTTATGAGTATCTCCAAGATAAAACAGGTGCACGTACCTTGCAGTGCGTGTGTTAGGTCCACGTGCAGTTCCTTCGGTGTCTGCACAGTGTATTTGAACTGTTCTGAGTGCATCTCACCTGTGGGCATATTTGCATTTAAATGTTAGATATGCAGTGAAAATATTGCCCATGATGAAAATTAGTCAATGTTCATTGCGCCTGTCAATTTCAAGGCTAGTGCAGTTATTTGTTATGTCAGTTGATTGTTTTCCATAGGATTTCTGATTTAAAAAGTAGGGTTGCTCTTGCTCTTGCTGCTCTAAGAGCCGCTGACATGATTGCTCTCTGTATGGAGCAGTAATATGTGGGACAGTCACCCTGTTTTCTTATTTGATGGCGATTTGCTCTGTGGACTGAAATTAATTCAGATTTTAGAAAATGTAATCCACTGCTAATAAGTCTGAATGCTTGCTGTTCTTGCAAGTGCTGGCATTTGCTGATTCCAATTGTGTAATATAATGTACTGGGTAAATAAAGGAAGTTAATGTACTATTTAGATGAGACTGCTTTAGTTTTATTGTATTCCAGAAGGACTCTTGGATAAAAGAGCTTATTTCAGTGAGACCACTGTAGGAGGACTACGTACCAAAAATAATAGGGTTTCCACAGACTTGCTTACCTTTTCTCTAAAGGATATTTTTTATGGATATTGCTGTTACCCTGGATTCCCCAGAAGAAAAAAAAAAAAAAAGAAGAGAAAAAAATTGGAGCAAGGAGGTTAATTCCTCAGCTGTAAGGAAATTTGTCCTCTAAAGACCAATAATTTAATTGAAAATGCCTCTTTTTCTTGTCCTTTCTTTAAGTTACGTGCAGAGCCCCATGAACAAATGTAGTCCTTGTCCTCATGTTTTTAATAGGCAAATGTTGTCTCCTTAGCTGCTTTCCTTGTGTTTCCTGCCTTTGCAGCTATGTTGCTCTGAAATGTTTTTAAAAAATGTATGCCTGTATAGCACCTCTGAGTGAAGTCTGAGCCCGCATTATATTTGACAACACTTAAAATGTCAGCAGCGATCTTCCATTTGTGTTGAACCCTCAGTTTCCTGTAATAGCTATTTAATTGCATATCTGTAAGGAGACTTGACTTATTTGTTAAGCTCCAGCTTGGATACTTTTGCATAGTTACTGAGTCTTGTCTTGGATTGTCCATGAGAAAGCAAAATTACCGTGAATTTTGCTTTGAAATAAGGTTTATAGATGACTAGTTTGTTTCAGCAGTTCCTATGCCTCCTATGCTATTCCCTGTTTTTGTTTTTATTTTTATTTTTATTTCTCTCTTTTTTTTTCCTGTCACTAACAGAATGTTAGCATCTAAAATGTCTAAAAGAAAGCCAGAGTGTCAGACGTAGCTATAAATATATCAAATTTAATCCCGTAGAAGAGGTTGGAGCCTGTTGAGGTCCTCATGAAAGTAATACTGATTGAATTTGGAGTCTGAATTATTCAACCTCTTGCAAATCTTAAATGCTAACTGAGCTTCTGTTATATTCCCCTTAACAATGCATGTATTTATTTTGTATATTCGTTCTGCTAGTGTCCTAGAGTTAGTCTAGAGGTCTCTTTAGACTGAGAGCTGCTGCTCTCATTCACATTCATGACTGTAGCTCCTAGATCCTTCTTCAGCAACTAGAATGACCTGTTACAATAGCAATGGCAAATTTCAGTGTTCTAAGATATCTTACAGAAGACTCCAGTAAATCTGAGCTGCATAACTCAGGTCAGAATTAACTTGTGGATAAACTGTCAAACTGGTATCAGTGTTCCCCAGGAGGAGAACAAATGATGTATCCAGCAAAACATTTTTATTATTTAATTCTATGTCATTTTACCATCACTGAGATTTTTTAGCTGAGTTCACTTTTGTTTTATTTAATGTCAGAATGCTGCAATATCCTTCTTTACAAAAGAGTGTTTGGGCTACTCTGGTGAAGATCCTAGATCTTTGCACAAGTATGCATAATATAAGATCATTTTTTAATTTTATTTTTAATGTGAGATGTTGCTGTGGAAGGCTGATTGGAGATCACCCAGGAGTAGACTGTAGCTGGCCTGTCTGTCAGACTGCTCTGCAGAGAGATGAAGAATGGTCTGTGCAAAAACACACAAAGAGAAGCCCAACAGATGCATTTGGTACTATCAATTTTCAAGATGGAGATCACACATACCATGCCAAGGTTTGCTTGTAATTTGATTCCTTCTGATTGCTGGGTTTATTTGTCTGCTTTCTTTTTATAATTTCCCTGGAAGAAGGGCAAAGAGTGACACAGGCGACTACAGGCTGGTTTGTTTTAAGAGAGAAGGAGGAACCTAAAAGTAACGGAAATTGGTGCATGTGCATACTATCTTTATATTGAACTTCACCACAGTTAAGAGTAGCTGGCTGTCTTGCTGCCTTTCTCACTTACGTGTTTCTGTGCAGTCACTTTTCACAGTATTATAAAAATCCATCACAAAGTGTTCAAGATGCTAGAACTGAGAAGTTGATAAGATGTTGCAGTTTATTCTCTTACAGTATTTCAGTGATGTTTATTTTATCCGTGATTATTTCTTTCAGTACATTAGACTCTCTTATGATAGCAGTTTGGATCAACTGTTGCACCTGATGATTAATGAATGGCAGATGGAGTTGCCAAAGCTAGTCATCTCTGTTCATGGAGGCACTGAAAATTTCAAACTTCCCTCAAAGGTCAAGCAGGTTTTCAGTAAAGGATTGGTGAAGGCTGCTGAGACTACAGGAGCATGGATCATAACTGAAGGCATCAACAGTGGTAGTGTAATTCTTCTTATTGTTACAGTCTTCCTCTGGTGTTCTTTCTGTATGTATTAACATATATGTTTAGGGCAAATGTAATGAAATTGTTAGTTTTATAATTTGTGGAACTTTTTTACAAGTAAAATATTTTTGTTTTAGGAGAAACCCATCGTACAATCATCGTACAAACAATGTATGCCTTTGCTATTGACAGGCATTCTGAGTTACTTATTTATTATTAAACAGCAGTGTATTCCACAAGTAGTAAGAAACACAGTGCCAACTGATAGTAGATAACAAGAACGTACTTACAGTCAATTTTATATGCTTCATTAAAATATTTAATTTATGATGACTGTGAGATATACTGAACTTTTGAAATTTTCAAATCTATATTTAACTTTTTTTTTTTTCACTAGCTGAGTTTTGAATTACGATAATTCGTGCAATTAACTTATTAGCCTATTGTCCTTTCAAAAACTGAGGTGGTTGGTCAGCCACAGAACCGAAATAATTTTACTTCTTTATCTTTTATTCAGTCCAGTGACCTTACAGGGGAACCACCCTGTATGTAAATAATGAAGCTTTTATGATTAGATAGAAAGTACCATTGGCATGTAGATGGGTATTATTATCTAAAATTTTGAGTTTGAAGCATTGGGTCATTATGTTTGAACCTTACAATTACAGCAGTTCGTGTAAGTATACACACAAGGAGGATAGTTTATTTCTGGTTAAAACGTAACTAAAGAATACAATATGTAGGTTGCTCTGAAAGTAATTCATCCTATTTATTTCCATGGAACCGCAACAGATACAAAGAGTAGAAGAACACTTTGATAGAGGAAATTCTCAGGTACAGAACACTGTTTTTCAACACAGTTACTACTATTAGCTGTGCATTTTTTGCCTGTGATGAACAAAAGCCTGCATGCCACACTCATCACAATCTTCACCAATGGAGGTGACCTACTGTTTCACAGAAGCTATGACGCTTGGAAAGTTTTGCCTGTGGAGTCCATCTTTCGTCAGCCCAAATAGATGGAAGTCAGAAAGTGCCTAAACTGCACTATAACAGGGGTGTGGTAGGACAGCCCAGCCAATATTGGCAGTATACTCCAGGGTCTACAAACTGGTACAGATTATGGTGTGTATTCATGTTGCAAGAGAAGCTGAATTCACGTCACCACTCTACGGACTGCTGTTTTGATGGGCTCATAGTGGTGACATGGCATCTCATAACTGGCAATCTGGGAAATGGTTGCCTTCAGCACAGTATTGGCCCAGTAGCTCCTGACAAACTTGTGTACGGTGTTCTTCCTATTCCAGTTGTGAACACCTGGTCAAAACTTTTGATATTCCAGTGTTGCCACCATTATTTTCAATGCATTGAAGCCAATATTCAGCTCTGTACATAGTTCCCTGGTCGTAATCCACTGATTTGATTTATGTGGATGAGCTGATCAAGATGCCCTTCATTTTGTGGTATGAAAACTGTGCGTGGCTGTCCATAACATGGCCTGTCTTTCATGCTGCTGTTGGCGCTGCTGCTATGTATCACTCACCACCTCTCTGTGCTGACATTCACTGGTTGGTCTCCATACGCTTTCAGTAAACACCAACAGATGTCAGTGGATGCATGGCAACAAAATTGAACAGAATATTGTTGGGAAGGTTCAGCCTCTACTGCCCTACCACTAACATCTGCCTTTTACATTGTAGGCCAACATAACAAAATAGGAGGCATTACTTTCAGGGCAGCTCTTATGCAAGATGAGAATCCTTCAGTTATTGTCCTGTAGCAAGTCTCAAATGCAGAAGAAAAGTTATGGTTAATTATCTGTTTAGGAGTGTCCAGACATGTGGGTGATGCATTGAAAGGACGTACTTCACCATACCTGAGAAAGATATGTGCTGTTGGGATCCCCCCATGGGGTATCATTGAGAACCAGAGGGATCTAATTGGGAAAGATGTGAGTTTGATAATATAATAAATTATAATAAAAACCATGTTTGAGCAATGCTTTAGCTTTCTTTCACACTTTATTTTGTGCTTGCTTCATTTCACTAGTTGGATATTTTTTCTTAGCAGCAGAGGTTTAGGTTTTTCTCAGGGCAGAATTCTGTAGCATGTTGAAACAGTGTATTCTGTTTTTCTTATGTAAATAGATAGTTCTAAAACATTTTTTTCTTATTTTTTTAAAAAGATTGCAGTTAATCAGGTAATTTTCTTGTGGATGCAAATTATGTGTTTCTATACTCATGTAATGTAGGATAAGCAGTAAGGTTAATTGTATATGCAAAAAGGTTATTAACATGAGTGATTTTTATTCATAAATTAGAATTTTAAGTCAGTGCCAGTGTGAGGATGCAGTCTATGTAACTGTTTAAAGACACTTGACAAGAAAGCCAAAATCATTCCTGATAAGTGCTAGCATACATGTTTTTAGTGGAAATACACTCAGAAGAAAAGTACCATTGTGTTTTGACTATTGCAGAGAAAGGTTGTCAATATCACTTAATAAGGGCTTCAAGTCTGCCTAATCAGAAATGCTTTCTGGCTATAAAGTGTTGCTGTTAAGATCATATTAAATGATCTTGAGTTGTTACTTGAGCAACAAAAAGCATGATAGAGACTTTCTTTGGACTATGATATGATGAAGAAATATACACAGATGAGGCAGCGTGCCTGGTGATATTTTGCTGGTTTCTGTGAATAACTTTTTATTTTGCTTTTTATAGGTAGTTTGCCTGTATCAAAGTCTTGGAAATCCCCTCAGCAAACTAAGTACCCTCAACAGCATGCATTCTCATTTTCTAATGGCAGATGATGGGACAGTAGGCAAGTACGGGAATGAAATGATGCTCAGGAGGAATTTGGAGAAGTATTTGTCACATCAAAAAATACATACAAGTAAGTATTGCCATGATCAGCTTTATCACAGAAAACCCTGTCTAAAAAGTCACAGAGGTATTTGGCATTTCCTGTCATCCTCTCTTGTGTGTAATGCTTACGGACATGGTTTATTGGTGTAACTGTTAATATTAAACTGATCTTAAAGATCTTTTCCAACGCAAATGATTCTACAGTTCATTTGTGATGGATTTCACTGTGTTTGAAAGTTGCCCAGTGCAAGTTTCTCAAATTCTGAGTATCAGAAAAAATGGAAAGAGTAGTATTCTCATGAAGCTTTAAGCATTGGAATTAATGTATCTTTTGTCCGTAGTATGGCCACTGACCTTTTGCTCACCATGCACAGTTTTGCATAGTCTCTATGTAGGCACCAGATAGCCAGGTGGAGAGAACACAGTCATTTCTTACTTTTAACTTTATTAAGAGTCTGTCACTGTGACCTCCCCATGTTCAGAGGCAAAGACTGGTTGCAAAAGAAATACATATATCTAGTGTTTCTGTTTCTCAGATTGTGTAAATTCCATTGTTTGCCTATGCAGTAATTTCTATACTACTAATTGTAGTATACTACTAATTGTAGTATAGAAATTATCAAGGAAATATTTATTATGCAGTTGACTATTCCCTTTTATGGACTACATTGTATAAGTCATTTGTGGAAATTCATTCTTATACAGTGATTTAAATCTTTAAACATGTTAAAAAAACATTACCTGAATTGTGATATCGAATCTTTGTTTTTCTCATCTGTTTACAGTATAGTAATTAGTATATTTAATATTGTGTATTTAGAACTTCTAAATCAATCTCTGACATTTTTTCATGTTAGGAAAAATTCTAAGTCAGAATTATTATTATTTTTTTTACTTTATATCACACCTTACTTGAAATTTATTTTAGATTATTAAGAGGAATAACTTCTGGTGTACAACTTAAGAAAATCCTTAAAAAAAAGTGCCAAACTACTTTACTGTTTGTTCAGGTAACAAAAAGAGTATGGGCCACCTTTAAAACACCATCACTGTGTACTGTGAAAATCATTCATAGAAAAATTAGGTCAAACAAGAGATGCTGGATACGTGATTTCCTATCTGTTGAACTACATACTTACTATAAGACTCCATCATGTATAATCCGTCTGGCAATGACCTTATCTCCTTATGGTGTGTTTTTTGGTTTTTTTTTGTGTGCACAAGTGAGACCTAGTTGTAACTGATAGGTGTGTTTTAAAACAGGAATGGGCCAAGGTGTACCCGTAGTCGGGTTGGTGGTGGAAGGAGATGCCAGTGTGATTCTAATGGTGTGGGAGTATGTAAGGACCAGACCACCTGTCCCTGTGGTGGTCTATGAGGGCACTGGCAGAGCTGCTGATATTCTGGCTTTCACCCACAAACACACAGGTGATACAGGGTGAGTAGTGCATGATCTGTCATGCTGGGGGGTATCATCTAAAAATGTCCAAACCGCAGAGATGATTTCCAATGCTTCTAATACCACTAGAGTGGGGTTAGTGAATGTAGGCAATGAGGACTGAGGTAGGAAGAGAAGTGATGTGCCTTGGGTTTGGCTTTGATTTACCCAGTAGTAATCTGTATTTGTAATTCTTGCAGTGATTTTTTTGTTACCTAATTTATTTTATTATGTGTACTAATTTATTTATTATCTTAATATCCTTTTCTGATCATACTATTTTTCTCTAACATGTTGCAATGAGAACTTTTTTCACTTTCTTTTCCTTCCGTATTTCTTGATCTTTAAAAAGAACATCTGTTCATTTGAACAGGAGAGAATATGAACAGCAATGTTAGCAGAGAGAAATAATGGGTAAATGGGTGCAGGAAAAAAAGAGATACTTTAAGGTTAATAAACAAATAATGAGGAATTGAATTTATTTGTAAATTTTTATGAAGGAATGAAAATGATTGCTAAAATTTCAGTGATTGTTTGCTCTATATGCACAGACAGTCCCTTGAAAATTAACTGTCTCATTTATTTTATTTCCAGTATGTATGATCAGAGCAAATGTCTGTGTGAATAATAACTGATGTTATAGGGTATCTTTGCCTTCTTTTATTGGATGAAGGAAGCAGTAAAACAGCAGAGAAATGTCTCTGCTCAGAACAGTTTTCTCCTCTTCCTTAGGTGTTGTTTGGACTGGGGATAAATAGCCAACAATATTTTAGCTTGTGTATCTCTTTTTTAGGGAGCTGCGCCCTCAAGTGAAGGAGGAGGTTTTAGTAATGATTCAAAACATGTTTAGTTTGGGACAGAAACAGTCCAGTCATCTATTTCACATTTTGATGGAATGCATGGAGCACAGAAAGTCTGTGAGTGGGATTCATGCTCTGATTTTACAGAATATTCATCTGCTGTAGTCTTTTTTGCCCTTTCTGTGTTGGATTGACACCACAGTTGTAGACGTAATAATGTTATCCTGAAAATAAAAGTAACACAAAAGAGTCTGTGCTAATTTATATCTTAGGCAGCTCCACAGAGGCTGCTTAGTTAACTTCAGAAGTCTCAGTGGCTGCTTATGAAATAACAACCTTTCTTCTGGTGGACGCTAGGCATCTTTATTTTCATAAGAAAGATAAAGTAATTTTTACTTTTTAAATCATTTAGTAGTGTTTTCTTGTAATTTGGAAGTGTTTATATCCATTCTTCTACTCATAACAGTATTGTGCTTGAATTTGTCACAGAGTATCGGGATTTTCAAAATGTGCTGGCATGTTTAGTGACTCATCATCTCATCATCAGCAGCTCATTTAGGGCTGCCAAATATTTGTTTAGGAATAATGACAGGGATTACTAAAATGGAAACTATCCAATCTGTGTTTGTTATTATTTGTTTTAATTTGTTAAAGTGTCTGTTCTCTACTTGGAAGCTGAGTAGTTATATATCATATTGCATTTTTACATTTCAGAGCTTTAAAGCTAATTGAAAGGAAATAGACTCATGTTATTATGCAGCAGGTTGATGGCAGTTGGTCTTAGATGCTATTGCATTACAAGCAAAATGGTACATTTCCTTTCTGAAACAAAAGAAAATTAGTCTGGGCTTTGCCAGTGTTGTAGTGTGTATGATTTAATCTACCAGAGGCAAGAAGAAATAATCACACCTCAAATTGTGTACTTCTGCAATTCTAACAGATAACTATACTTGATGTGGAGTCTGAAGAACATCAAGACATTGATTTGTCAATTCTAACTGCACTCCTGAAAGGTACATATTTGAAAATACACTTCTTGTCTGACGTGCAGTCTTGTCAGCTTACCTTTTCAAAGCAAAGGAGTAATATTGATTGTGCAAACTGCTGGGTTTTTTGCTTGTTTCCTAGGTACAAGTATGTCTGCATCAGATCAGCTGGATTTGGCATTGGCTTGGAACCAGCTAGATATTGCCAAGAAACATATATTGGTTTATGGACAACACTGGAAGGTACTGTTATGTTTTATTTTTTCACAGTGTCTTTACATTTTATTGTGATGACTGATTTTCCATAATTTGCATTTGTCAGGCTTTACCTAAGGAGTGGTATGGTGCTTGGATTCAGTCTTCTAGATTATGATCTCTGATTTCTGAGAGTCATTGTTCTTAAAACTTCGAAGTGTTCAACTGCAGAGGGCGTCACATGAAGAATCAAATGCTGTGTTTACCTAGAAAAGAGATTCTTTTTAAAATTTTGATAGTTTTTACTGCTAGACTTTTCAAAATAGCTTCTGTGATCCGACTGGATGTATATTTTTCAAGTCTGTTGACAATCTCTGTTGTTTATGGACTTTTCTTTGTAATCCACAGTACATTTTATTCCTGCAAGACTTAACTGTGAAGGAGTATTGTCTCTGTTTTCCTAGATCTAGGAAATTAGGATCTTCCAGGATCAATACTGAATACTTTATCGTATTGACAGGTAGAAAAACTGTTGTTAATGCTGTGGCATTGTCACTCAGCTTTGCAGAAAAAGACCCGGCAGACACCAAGGTGAACATGAGTCAGCAGCCCTTGCCATTTAGCAGGCTAAGGCCTAATAGTATTTTTAGCTGTGTTGGGCAATGCTGCTAGTAGATCCAGAAAGGTGACCTCTCCACTCTACTGAGGCGCTGCTGAGGCTGCACTTGGACAGTGTCCATTTCTGGGCCCCCAAGTGCGAGAGAGACACGGACCTACTGGAGGGAGTTCAACATGGCACCACAAAATGATTAAGAAACTGGAGTATCTTTCCTATTAGGAAATGTTGAGAGTGCTGGGACTTCTCACTGATTTCAAGAGTAAATATTTTCTGAAAGAAATGACATCTGAAGCTCCAAAAAGTACATTTTAAGTAAGTTTTGCCCTCTAAGAATTACAATGTTGATTTTATTATTGTGAGAACTTTCCAGACTAAATTTGGTATAACGGACAGTGAGTATATATATTTTGCTAATTGACCAAGTTGATTTCTAAACAGAAAAAAAGACTTGAATTTATTGGTCACTAGTCTTTATACACTTTATATCACTTTTTTACAAATCCTGTAGTTCACAGAGCTGAATATGCAACTATTACGTTTGAGATTTTGGGGCATCTGTGAATTAAATTTGTTTCCTCTTCGGGCTCAGTTCACTATCCATGAAGTGCTGGTGATCACAGAATAATCTTGAGGAAAAAAATAAATGGTAAGAACAGTGTAGAGTCCTCGCTGAAAAATAAATAAGGAATTTTCCCAGTTATTTTTTGGTATTTGAATAGTGTGCAAATGATAAAGGGTGATCCAAGCCTGGAACAATAAGGCTAGATCAAAATGTTGAATAGCTGCCTGCTGAGTGAACATCATTCACTGTGTGAACTGAATGAGCTGGTATCTCCTGTAGGGAAACACTGTATATGATTGTGCAGTGAGTAATTGTACCATTACTCATGTTGATGAGTTATTTGATAGCTTTTGAGTGATTGACCACATCTTTATAGTGTTTCTGCAACAGAGACTTTTGTTTTTATGATGCAAAAAAGAAGATATAGAAAAGATTTGTGTATAAATAAGTATACGTGCATATTTTTGCCTTCACAATTTTTTTTTTTTTTTTTTTTTTTTTTTTTTAAATATGCTATTATGTTTTGACCCTATAAAGGGAACTGATTTTTTTCCGGTATCTTCATTCAAGGTCTGTTTTATAACACATATGTTTCTTTATTTACATTTATTTAGTTGTTTGCCTCTGGACTTCTTCAGTCTCACTGTGAGCTGTTGATAAACTGTATTTGCCCTGTGTAAGACATTAAGGAAGAGTAGACAGCATCTATTTCTGTTTTAAAATCTATGCTATTGTAGTAGCCTAAGTATTAAGCTTTTGCCATTTTTGTCAGTGAAGATGTATTCTAATAAGGCCTGTGAGTCTGCATCGTTCATTCATATTTATATATATGGTAGGTTAAACCTATTTTGAGCTGTAAATTAATAAAACTGATATAAAAAATTAAGAGGGAAAGCTGAGATCTTGAACTAAGAAAGTCACATGTCAATAACTGTTTGCTGTGTGATAATTTCATTTGATGCCATCTCTTCTTTGAGATGTGGGGAATAATGAGTAACAGTTTCTTAGTCCCTGCATATCGGTAAACTAACCACTGGTGTACCCACTATTCAAGATGAGGTTCTTGTTGAGATACTTGGTGAAATAGAAATATTTTTATATGATTCTGCATTAATTTAAGCATAAATATTTGTGCACCGAGTATTTTCTGAGGTACTTTCAAGGCTGATATTGTGCAAGTAGATTATTATTATTATTATTATTATTATTATTATTATTATTATTTACTCAAATGCACAGTATTTCATGTTTGCCAATATTAAATTTAATCTTTTTTGTTAGTGGTGATGGTGGTGATTGTTTGGCCTATATTGTGTTCTATATTATTTGCTGTAAACATAGTTATGGGGATACAAATATGCTGTGATAATCAGAAAGCCTTATTCTCATTGTCCATGTAAAAATTCAAGTAGTTATGATTTCATTCTATGAAATAACTGTCTTGCTTTCTTTTACTCTGTTGTATTTACCCATGTCTCTATTTTGGTGTTTCATAACATATTTTAATTATATTTCTCCTTAGAATGTTCTGACAGTATTAATATACACAGACTGACAACTTTCTTTTGTCTATTTTAAAAAATTAGCAAATTTTTCTACCATCTTCTATTATGCGATTAATAGGACTAATTTCAGCTCTCTCTGCTTCCTGAAAGTGAGAACCACCTGGTACTCACAATTTACTACCGTTTCACTGATGACTTCTAAAATCTTTTCTAGTGTCAGATTAATTTGACGCAGTTCCTTAGATTTACCTGCCCTAAAGAAAACTCTGTTGTAGGAACTTTCTTACTTCACTGTGTAGTTTGGAATGAGGCAGTCAGTCAATTTAGCATGTCTGCAATAACTTTATGTCTTTTCATGTTTCTTTTACACCTTGATCATCTTCTGGTCTTATGGATTTGCTGGCAATTCCCCTGCACCCCTCCTCTTCTTCAGATGTGTTACAAAAAAGATCTGTCTGTGTGTTCCTATCTGTTTCGGTACATTTGTTTGGCACCATTTTGAATGAAAAGTCATTGTCAAATAATGAATACATTCTCCCCTTCAAGTAAGGTTTAAAGAACTTGTAATAAACAACTCTCGTGTCTCTCTTTGCTTCTCCAACAAGAAATTGCAAAGAAACATATTCTTGAAAATTTTCTTCCAATTAAGGAGGAAACAATCTTAAATAACAGTATTTTCTTCATAAATTGTAAAAAAGACAAAACATATACTTGCAAGTCTTTTTTGTTTTTTGACCTAGATGCTCACTCAACCAGTGCAATTGTAAGGGTATACAGTTTGT
The DNA here is from genome assembly GCA_035772895.1 of Perdix hodgsoniae. NCBI lineage: Eukaryota > Metazoa > Chordata > Aves > Galliformes > Phasianidae > Perdix > Perdix hodgsoniae. Next base: position 15,305,717 of record JAPSGF010000003.1, read on the forward strand.
GCACAATTACTGCAGCTGGATGTTGAAGTTTTGGAACGGATTTTTAATCTTCCATTTAAGTGAGTGATTATTCATGCAGACTTAGTATTTTTCTGTGCATTTAAGTGCTTTAAGGAAGCGTGTGACTATGCACATATTGTGGACATTTCTTTTTAGCACTCTGGTCTTGAAAATTGAGAAGTAAGGATTATGACCAGCTGTAACTATGTTTCTGCTTAAAGGTAATCTCAGTCTCTAATGGATTTTACAACAAAGAGTGTCATTCTAGGAGTTACTGGATTGCTGTAAGCCTCAGCAGTCATGTTTCCAGTGCAAGCAGTAACTGCTCCAGGAAATTTGATAAAAGAATAGACTTTGAGATATTTCTGAAAGAAATGCCAGTAATTCAGAAACACTACACAAGGTTAGATAGTGATAGGACAAGGGGGAATGTTTTTAAACTGAGACAGGGGATGTTTAGGTTAGATAGAGTAGGAGAAAGTTTTTCATTCAGAAGGCAGTGAGGCACTGGAACCAGTTGCCCAAGGAGGTTGTGGATGCCCCATCCCTGGAGGCATTCAAAGCCAGGCTGGATGTGGCTCTGGACAGCCTGGTCTGCTGGTTGGTGACCCTGCATATAGCAGGGGGTTGAAACTAGATGATCGTTGTGGTCCTTCTCAACCCAGGCCATTCTGTGATTCTATTATATAATTCTATGAAGTTATTTCTTTTCTTTGACACTTTCATAACATTTGCTGGTCATCTTTTACTGTCACAGCCATGAAACTGAGTATATGCACCGAAGAGAGTAGGTTTGCATTCCAGCTTTGCACCTGTGTTGTTTGGGTGCTGTCATTGTCATTCTGCTCACTCCACTACATTTTCTGTGCATCTAAGTTCAGCAGAAATCTTCTTATGAGTTCCTCATATATCCAGCTCCTTTGCTATTTTGCATTTGTAGAAATCCCATTAAGCTCTGTGCAGGTAGTGTGACTATAATGTTTCACAATTTGAACAGTGTTGTAGGTAGACCTCTGCTTTGCAGCATCTTTTAGAGACTTTATCCTAGTTCGGATTCTCTCTCATAGGTGAAGTCTGCTTTAAAGAACTTCAAATTCTACAGAGAGATCTTGAAATACAGTACCTTGAAGTGGCTTTTGTCATCTGTCATAAAAGAAGGGCTCTCTTTCTGCATGGAGTATTATCATACATTAGCTTCTGAAGTGAATTAGAGTAGGAGGGTATTATCCTAACTGTAGAGTACAGTATCATGCAAATTTGGTTGTATAATCTTATTTGAAAGTCCTTTTAGGCAGTGGGTTTATGGAGACACTGTTGTACTCCTCCTCACTACTGGATTTTTTTGTGAGGATGTTTCCTCCAGCATATTTTTCTTTCATATTGTGTGCTGGAAGTACACATAAAGATGAATCATTGTGATAAAGAGTTCCTCAGCAGTTCAGGATTTTTTTTTTCATCTCCGAAATAAGATGGTTTTCCAGGCTTTCCCTCTGTCTCTGTTCTTCTTAAGGTTGGTGCATTGGAACAAGCAATGCTGGATGCTTTAGTGATGGACCGTGTGGATTTTGTAAAGCTGTTAATAGAACATGGAGTGAACATGCACCGTTTTCTTACCATATCTCGTCTGGAAGAGCTCTACAATACAGTGAGTATTGTAGTGCCTTACAGAAGGCACACAGATAACTTTGGATAAAACTATGAAGGAAGATTACTGTTCTGCTCAAGAGATTAGCATACATTTCTTCAAAAGGCTTTGGAAAAAAAATTGGAAATTAACGTTTTTCAATTTTTTTTTATTTTTATTTTTTATTTTAGTGAAGAACGTGTCCCATCTTTTTATTTTTCAGTTCATTGACTTAAACCAAACTGAGTATTCACTTGAAGCTTATGAAAAGTATACTCTGATTTTAATCTGGCATTTGATGTATGCTTATCTTGCCGGAAATGGTATGCTGTTTAACCGAAGTTATACTTGCTTCTTTTTAGCATATGTCAAGATTGAAGATTGTAGAAGTGCTACAGATTGATGATGAATTATTTTGAATAGGTTTGTGGGGGAAAATGAATCACAGTGGTGTCTTCAGAAAATCTTCAATCTTCTTTGATTTTCAGATGTAGAGACGTTGGTTTACTTTTTTTTTCTTTTCACATAACAGAAACAAGGACCATCCAATCTACTTTTGCAGCACCTTATTCGAGATGTGAAACAGGTAATGGATGTAGGAGAAGCTGACGAGCTAAAATAGTAACTTAAAAATTTCAGAGTCCAGTGGTACCCAGCTATTAGACAATACTGGGGAATACAAAATAGTAAATATGGGTTCATTACTAAAACCCTTTATCTACTAAATAGTTTTATCCTCATCCCACTAATACCCCCAAGCAATTAACGAACCTTCTACTGAATGTTCCCCAGGGTCCTATACCTTCATTTCAAAGCGTGGCAGTTCATACAGATCAGACTGTCTATTTCTTGAATTACTAAAGTGACATTATGAAGTGGTTGCACAAATGATTTAGTGAATTAGTGCAATAATTGTACTTACTGCTGTCAAGCTTTTCCCCCTAAAGCTAAAAAAAGATTTTCCTTGTTTAACAGTAACAAAAGATGCTGTGATAACATATATTTTAATATACTGCAGTGTCTTGAAGAACAGAAGGTGGCAGTGGATGATTACCGCACAGAGCTCTGTCTGAATTAGTTCAGTGGAAGCCTTATTATTTAGCTGTATTTCATTTATTTTGTATTACCATTATCTGTTGTACCTGACAGTTTTGCTTAGTCAGGAAAGGATGAGCTGTTCTTTCTGCATCTAGTTTTCACTGCAAGAGATCCAAAGCTATATTAATTGGCTAATTCTTTCTAGGTTATAAATACTAAGATAAGAAAGAAAAAAACAAAACAAAACAAAACAAACAAACAAAAAAAGATGACTGCTTGCAGAATTCTCTGATTTCATGTACTTGGATTTTTGAGATTAGTTTATTTTTGTAGATGACCTTCATGCTAATGCTACTGTGCAGCATGTTCTGATTTTTATGGCAAGCAGTTTTCCTATTTTCTGTGCTTTCCCATGCTGAGGTCTAATTTATGTGGTGAAGAGAAAGAGTCACAGTCTTGAAAATATATTCTACCTTTCCACACTGAGAATAGAGATACTTTCTCCATTAATGCGACCAGCTTTGTTGCTGCTGTTTGAATAGATACATTGCAGCTTGCCATGCAAGCATAATACATACTTTTTTTTCATGCAAAGAAGTATCTACAAATACAGTTAGTTATAAATACTGGCCTATCCCTTAATGCCGGAGCTGGCAAGCCAAGCCCCAGAGTACTCAATGTGTTTGTTGGTGCCCCTTGTTCTCAGGAATGGATAGCATTAACTGGTTATCCTGAGGGTTGCCAGTGAAGTCTCTTGAAAAAAGCTCAGCCTAATGAAGAAAATGGCTTTTCACAGTCAGAGAGGTGTAGACTGCTGGGAATATCTAAAACCTCTGATGCTGTCCATTCAGGCCCATTTTTCATATCCAAGAGTTACGGTTTAAGGTTTTGCTGATAATCTTTGTCATCCAAATGGCAGATAATCTGTTCTTCAGATAATTTGTCATAAAGCTTGTGTCTTGGAAGTGCATTTAAGGTAAGCAGACAATTAGTGGTGTTTTAAACACAAATGGTGACAGACTTTGAAGATACACATAACGAATGTAGAAGTGAAGCTTTTAGTTGTCATGGTAGTCTTACATTACTGGAGCCTCTACAAGGGACTCCAGTCTTCTGGAATTACTCTACAACATTAAATATATTCTTCATCCACTACTACATTTTAAATGAATTAGTTTTATGAGCAAATTGTACAATGCCAGTTGTCTCTTGTTATCAGAAAAAATTTTTTATCAGTCTGTCTGTTTGTCACTGAGTATTCTGAAGTAAATTACTCTCATCGTTGAATACAGCTGTCTTGTGAATGCTACAGTGTATGTCCCTATGTGACATGTAGGCAGTGTACAGCAGATGTCACACTTCTTAGGCTAAAAATGTCAGTGTGCCTGTTTTCTCCTTCCCAGAGAAATTCCATATGCCTAAAGAATGTATACTCTTTCTGACAGATGCCAGAGCTGTCAGTTGCACCTACTGCCAGAATTCCCTCATAGTAACAGGTGTTGAATCTTGCATATAATAACATCATGGAATGCTTGTGACATTTGGTTTTTCAGAGCACGCTTCCCTCAGATTATAGGATATCCTTGATTGATATTGGGCTGGTGATAGAGTATCTCCTTGGTGAAGCTTACCGGAGCAGCTACACAAGGAAACACTTCCGAGTTCTGTACAATAATCTCTACAGAAAGCACAAGGTAAATTCTGTGAAGTGCTTGCCACTGGGTGCCAAGAAAAGCCATAGCATGACACCTGAAAACAGCTCACAATGTCACTGTAGTTTGTTTGAAGACCATAAGTTAAGTGTATTCTACGCTTGACAGGTCTATAAATTTGTCAGCTGATGAGAGATTGGAAATAGACCAGGCAAATGCACCTGATATCTAGACAAAATGCTAGATATGCTATCATTTGCATGAAATGGTCAGCAAAAAGTTCAGAGAACTTTTTTGTCTTTTAAAGAACTTATGGTACCTTTTGTAAGGACAGCATTTGGAAAAGTATCCAGTTTGAGCAATTCAGTTGTAGCAAAACCTCTGTGTAAATGCCTGTGTGCTGTTGGGAAAATCTGTACGTTGTCTTTCGGAGAATTAGAGGTATATGTATAGTTTAAATTTCAAAATTAAATGTCAAACAAGCCATTTTTATCTTGACAGTATATGCTCCTGCTGTAGTTACAATGGTGTCTGACTCAGTCTCTGAAGAGGCACCATCAAAAACATGTTAAATACAGGTAAACTTCATCCCTAATTAGATTTGTGTGTGTGTGTGTTTTGTGGTCTGCATTTTTATCTAGAGAGTGCTCTCCAGCTTTTCGCAGAACCTATCTCATTCCCTTCATCAGAGCAATCAGATGGGTAGCAGAATGGGATCTCCTGAAAATACCTTACATTCTCAGTTCTTCAGAACTGCACAGCCTTACAAGTGCAAGGTAATGTGATTGTTCTGAACCGTTCTTAGAACTAATTAGTCTACTAATCAGTTTTCTGAAAGATTTGCTTAAGACATATATTTGCAGGCTGTTACTTTGTTATAAGTATAATAACAAAGTATATAAATACTTCGTTTTATTGCCCATTGTTCATAAAGTAATGGACTCCTCCCATGATACTTTGTGACTTAATCCACTTCTGGATAAGGGCTTCTGTTCACTAAAGTAAATAAAATCTGTGGCATTCAGTTGTGGCTGCAAGTCTTCATATTTGGAAATAGCAGTAGGAATTTTCTGATTTTCCCCGTGTTTTCTCAGGGTTGCTTATTAAAGTAACTGCACTAAGAAGAGATGCAGTTCTGATGTCTTGAAAATGGCAACAATATTTTCTATCAAGGAAAGAATGCTAAAAGAGCGAAGGTCACCACATAGATATTACATATCTGATATGTAACCATGAAGTTGAATGAGTTCAGTTGGTTTTATTAGAACTAGTCTGAGCCAAAATGAGCCCACATTAGCAAGACTTTCTTTGCCTTTATCAGAGAATACCCAGATAGGAATTTGTAGAAAATCTACACTATATGTGTGGTAGACAGTAAAAATTACTGTTAACTATTTTAAATCTTTTATGTATATTTGATTCTCCTCTTGCTTTTTCTCTTGTCGTGATGCAAGTACAAGAGAGTGAAAGTAGCATCTAGGTGTTTCAGGGACTGGAGACAAGGGATGGCAATAAATGGCAAGGGGTGTTCTTCCTCTGCAGATGTTATCCCTTCTTAGCACTAGTAATCTGACTGTAAGCAATGGTTTATAACTTAGATAAATGTTGAAAACCAAACACTTTGTTATTTCCAATTTGGGTTTGCTTGCAGTTTTCTTTACATGAGCCTCAACCATTCACAGAGATTTATTTATTTGTTTATTTCAAACAAATTTTTAGGAGAAATCAACTGGTTTCCATAAGTCTAAGAAGAAATCAAAAGAGAATATAAAATTTGCAGAAAGCTATGAGTCATCTGGTTTTATCTACCCCTATAATGACCTCCTGGTTTGGGCAGTGTTAATGAGAAGGCAGAAGATGGCAATGTTCTTCTGGCAGCACGGAGAGGAAGCCATGGTGAAAGCAGTTGTGGCTTGTAAACTCTACAGGGCAATGGCACATGAAGCTAAACAGAGCAACATGGTGGATGACACTTCAGAAGAACTTAAGAAGTACTCAAAGTATGAGTTCTCCATTTTTCTTAATCCACTAGGAGCCCGTAAGATTAGTGATGCTGCAGACTGTGGAGTGTAGCATACCTTCAGCTGTGCATTGTTTGTAACATACAATAGAGCTCTGCATTAGAGCATAGTCTAATCAAGTGTTAAGGGAAATCTAGTAGCATGTAATCTAGTTGCACAGTTGAAAATGAAAATGTAGGTGAGAAATACATATCTCATTGTCTGCTAAATGGTTAAGTGGAAAGTTGAAATTTCCTTTGTAACTTCCCTTATCAGCTTTACTTGTCAAAAAGACATTATGATACAACTGTATCAAACTTTTCAAACCAGTGCTAATAGTTGGTAAAGAGCAAAGTAAAACCAGTCTTTAAGTCCTGCTTTGCATAAAACCTAAAGGAAAGTATTTTTCTGAAATATCTGAGTAAATGAAAAATGAAGTAGTCCAAGAATTTTCTTCAAATTTGTAATATCATTTCAGGGTTTCCTATGGTTTTGTAACTATAATTCCTCAAATTCAGAGTACAGTAAATTGTGCTGGCTTGTTATGCGTATAAGACCAAAGTTTAATTTAAAGGAAGCTATATCTTCTGGCAGAGTCTCTTTAACAAAAATGTGTAGGAACTAGTGTAGTAGAAGAGATTTTTTCATCTACCTGCATTGCTTCCTCACAGTGATGAGTTACTGAAGGAAATGCACAGTATTTTTTAGGATCCATTTTGATCACTGGTTAGGAACTAAACAAATAATAAAAAAATAGAAAAGAAATGATGTAAAAGCCTGTGATTAGGACTAAATAGTTACATTTACTCCCCAGATTATTTTTTGCTCTATATATTGATAAAGCAATGTTTACAATGGAAAAGACATATTTTTCCCATTCTTCACTAAAATTTAGTTAATGGAACTCTTTGCAGTAGTGATTCTGAGTTTTGGCAGGTCCCTGTTATCGTGACTGTTAATTCTTTTCCGTTCTAGGGAATTTGGGCAGCTTGCTTTAGATATATTGGAGAAAGCATTCAAACAAAATGAACAAATGGCCATGAAGTTGCTGACCTATGAACTGAAAAATTGGAGCAACTCAACATGTTTAAAGCTAGCAGTGTCTGTTGGCCTTCGGCCTTTTGTGTCTCATACTTGTACACAGATGCTGCTGACTGATATGTGGATGGGACGTCTGAAGATGCGGAAGAACTCCTGGTTTAAGGTAACATCACTCACTTTAAATTTCTGAGCATTTAGATGCTGTTCAAATGCTTTATACATGCCTGCGCAGTTATGAACTAGTCCAGTGTAGATATGCTTGAGCGTGGATTGGACTGTGCACATCTGGGAAAGAAAAGAAAGACAGGGGAAGGGAGGACGGTATTTGCTTTGGTTTTATTTCTTTGCAAAAGCAAGCTGGGGAGTAGTAGGTGAATGCATATTCTGAGTTTTCTCTGTTCCCATTTCCTCTAATCCCTCCCCACCTCCTCTCACTGCACTGCATTGCTTGTTCTCTGAGAGTCTAGAGCAGCGTAGTTCTTCACAGACAGTAGGAGTGTGGAGTGGCAATTCCTGCTGCAGTGACTCCCTCCTAGGCCATGGAGTAGCTCTGCTTTTTTTGCTGTCACTGTGCATAGCAATCTTTGGCCTCAGGACTATGCTATCACTGCTGAATTAATTTCCTGAATCTTGTGTTCCTCTTTTAGGTCATTATAAGTATTCTCCTACCTCCCACTATCTTGATGCTGGAATTTAAAAGCAAGGCAGAAATGTCTCATGTGCCTCAGTCTCAAGACTTCCATCAGTTCACATGGTACCATGGTGATCCGAGCCCAGCCAGCACTAAAGATGTCTTGTCTCTGGTTAGTCTGTGATAGGCAGTCATTTGTGTCTGTTTGTTGAGTGAGGGAGGGGCGTTCAGATAGAAACAATGGGACCAGATTCTCAAGCAGGGCTTCGAGTCCTGGTTTGGGCAGAACCTGAATGGACCTTTGGCAACTCACTTAATCTATCCTGCATTGATCATATTGAGAAAATCATTCCCAAACTCATAGGAATACAGAAGTTATAACTGTCAGTCAATTATGCTATTATTTTAGGGTATCTCTCTACTCTCCTTATTCAAGGGTATCTCTACTTCTCAGTCTCTTGAGTCTAGTAGAGATATTATTTAAAGCATAATGTACTTTTAGTTTAGTCACATGAACTTAGTACTGAAACACTCTACGGGGTCTTGTATTTGCACTAAAGTCCTTGGGTTTTAATGTAGAGAATCTCTAGCATAAGTGAAGACTTTTCCTCTTACAATCTGAATTCCTCCAGACTTCCACTAAGCAATGTTGTTTGTCCTTTTTCTCATTCTTCACAATTCCTTGAATTAAAATTATCTAGAATTTTTCAGTGTGAGGCAGGTATCAGACACAGAAAACTTCCTACACATCAATGTTGATAAAGCACTGAGCAGTGAAAACACGATTCTCAAGTGAAATGTGTTAGGCAGTCTTGCTCTTCCTACAGCAGATGTGGTACAGGTTACCTTGGATGTTCTCAGTTGACTTTCAGTATGTACAAAATAAGAGTGGATTACTGTCTAGAGCTTTTACTGCAGAATGACAGACCTGTTAATGCCACACCTGTGTTTTTTATCTCTGATGTGGAAAACTGCTCAAAGCTTTTACCCCCTGCAGTGCCTGTCTAATATAGTCAGCTCAGAAAGAGCTTTCTATGGGGTTAGGTAGCAGCTATGATACAGACAAAAGGTGAGTTTTAATTACTCGCTTTAGGGACCCTCTGCGGTCTGATAGAAGGCAATGCAGCACTTTTTTCACATGCTCCACAAAGGCTGCTTTCCTTCTAACTAGCAATAGTCTTAACTTCTAATCTAATACAGACAGTTGTTTAAAACAAGAGTCTGATCTAGTTTTCTTAAATACTCTAGTATGAAATATAGTAGAAAAAAGTATAGATCATTTCATCAGTGCACATGTGACACATAGAACATTTTTTTACACGTAGTTATAAATTCCACTTTCTTGGATATTGAAGTTTTTCATGGGACACATTCTCTTTTACTCACAGGTTCTGGTGAGATTATGTCAGGATGATTTAGTATATCAATTTCTCTTTTTTATTACTTTTCTGAATCAAAGATGATGGAAGAAAAATCAGTTTTCTGCCCATAATTCAAGGAGGAATTGTGTAATGGACACAGACCTCCATGTCCTGAAAATGCTGTGCTGCAGATGTCTACTAACATTAAGTCTTGGCATCAGTATTAGCCAAGACAGTTTGCTAACACTAAAACAAAATAAAATGAAATAGTTTGGTTTCTCCAGCTCTGTCCAGCTATTATCTCTCCCTAGTTTTGTAAGGGTACTCCACTTCATCTCTTGAAACTCCTTTCGAATTCTTCTATTTCTTATTGTAGGTTTTGTTGTTGTTGTTGTTGATGTTTTTTGTTTTTAGCTGTCTGCTGCTGTGGGTCTGCAGCAACTCAGATTCTTGTGTTGTGAGAAGGGCTCTCATACAAGTGCCAAACTGTGAATGTAGAATCATTCATTTTTTCCTTTATTTTTATTTTGCTGAGAAAGAAATTATATATTTTTTTCTAATCAGATTTTGGGACAGAATGCTTATTTTGTCTTCATCTTCTAATGAGGCATATAATACATAAAACATAGCAACTGGATTTTGTATTTATTACTTCATTGTCTTGACATTTAATGTGCAAATATATTTAGATTTTGTACAATGGACTGAACTAGGGTACTTCTTTGTTTCATAATGCCACACAGATGTGAGTGAATTTCTAACCAACACACTTAAGTCAAATTGGAAGTTGCTAATTGTCTGTATTTTAGAGGTAGAGAGGATAAGTGACTTGCTGAAAAGAGAAATGTGTGTCAGAAACAGAACCAAGTTCAGGTCTGCTGATCTGTACCTGTCAATCATAAGAGCAAATAATAAAAGCTATTTATAGTAGAAAAGTCGTGATGCTAATGAGATGGTTGTAACAAGATAAAATCAAGCTAGAGTAATTTTTTAGATTCTAAACAAAGCTTAAACATTTGTGCGTTCTGCTAACATAACACAACTGTTGCTGTCGCAGGCTATGGTTTCTTACTTTTAAAATGTTCTTTCCTTTTAAAGAAAGATTGTGATGTGGAGAAGGTAGCTCAGACATCTGATGAAAGTCAAGCAGACGATGCGCAAGGAAACCTGACTGTCACTAGAAAAATCTACGAGTTCTACAATGCACCGATTGTCAAATTCTGGTTTCACACGGTTTGTCATTGCACAAGAACTTAGATTTCCAAAATTCTCCTTGATTTCTCAAATCTTGATGCCACTTGTTCTTTTCCCAGCATGGATTTACAATCACTAAGTGGTGGGGAGGAGTGGGAAAATATGTGAATATTTCTCTTGCAGTCTTGCAATTGCATGAAAATCTCTTCAGCTAAAATCATGTATCTGCTATTGAAAAAAGCAAAGAAACAGCACACCCATCCAAAAAAAGCAACAACAAACAAACAAACAAACAAACAAACAAAAAGAAAACAGCAAAAAACCCACATAACAGTGGTGAGGAACTAAAGAAAAACCTAAGCAGAGCCTTTTTTTACTGTGTATAATTGCCAACGTTGAGATACATTTGAAAATGACTTTAAATACATAGACTATCACATATATTTATACCTCTGTAGGAACTCTTTCTTGAAGCCAATACAAAAAGCCCTGTGTCCTACATTTACCTGGACCTGAGCAAGGCCTTTGACATGGTCCCCCATCACATCCTCATCTCCAAATTGAAGGGAAGTGGATTTGATGGGTGGACGATCCGATGGATAAGCAATTGGTTGAAAGGCCACAGACAGAGGGTGGTGGTCAATGGCTCTATGTCCAGGTGGAGGCCGGTAACGAGTGGTGTCCCCCAAGGGTCTGTCTTGGGACCGGTGCTCTTTAACATCTTTATTAATGACATCGATGAGGGAATGGAGTGCACCCTCAGCAAGTTTGCTGACGACACCAAGCTGAGTGGTGCGGTTGATACGGTGGAAGGAAGGGATGCCATTCAGAGGGACCTCGACAGGCTGGAAAGCTGGGCTCGGGTGAACCTAATGAGGTTCAACACGGCAAAGTGCAAGATTTTGCATTTGGGCCAGAAGAACCCCAGGCACCTGTACAGGCTGGGAGGAGTGGTCATTGAGAGCAGCTCGGCAGAGAAGGACCTGGGGGTCCTGGTGGATGAGAGACTTAACATGAGCCAGCAGTGCGCTCTGGCAGCTCGAAAGGCAAATGGGATCCTGGGCTCCATCAGGAGAGGGGTGGTCAGCAGGGATAGGGAGGTGATTGTCCCTCTCCACTCGGCTCTTGTGAGGCCCCATCTGGAGTACTGTGTTCAGGTGTGGAGCCCTCAGCACAAAAAAGACATGGAGATTTTGGAAAGGGTCCAGAGAAGGGCGACTAAGATGATCAGGGGACTGGAGCACCTCCCCTATGAGGACAGGCTGAGGGAGTTGGGCTTGTTCAGCCTGGAGAAGAGAAGGCTGCGGGGTGACCTCATTGCAGCCTTTCAATACCTGAAGGGAACCTACACCCAGGAGGGGTGTAAACTCTTCAAAAGGGCTGACAATAGCAGGACTAGGGGAAATGGATCCAAGTTGAAGGAGGGAAGATTTAGGTTGGATGTTAGGGGGAAGTTCTTTACAAGGAGAGTGGTTAGGCCCTGGAACAGGCTGCCCAGGGAGGTTGTGGATGCCCCGTCCTTGGAGGTGTTCAAGGCCAGGTTGGACGGGGTCCTGGGCAACCTGATCTAAATGTGTATGTTTGGTGGCCCTGCCAGGCAGGGGGGCTGGAACTGTATGATCCTTGAGGTCCCTCCCAGCCCGGGTGATTCTGTGATTCTGTGATTCTCTGATTCTGTGAAGCAGTGAAAATTAATCTAGAAGCAATAATTTGCTGTAGAGCGTTTACTGAATAAATTTTCATTTTATGGCATGTGTTTATTAAATCAATTTGAGTAACTAAGCCTGTATCAATAGAACTTAGGATATTTGAGATCAAGCTGCCTCTGAGGTCAGACTACTGTTTACACAAACTGTTACTCCTTTGACAGTCAACTATTTTATACATTTTTAACCTCAGATGTATTTATTGCATTATTTGATACCTTTAAAATTTGTTTGCAATTGATTTTGTTCTTTTTGTGTTTTGGAAGGCACTTATAAACCGCTTGTGATTCACGTAGCTTTGAGAATGATTACTTGGTCAGGACAATAATGTAGCACTGCCTTTGCATTCAACTAACAGTGTGCAGATAATATCTAGACAGAAAGATAGGTAGATAATTAGAAAGATGGTTAATAGTCTAGTTCATATTGTGTGATTGGGGCCTAAGTGAATATGCACTGCAGTAATTCATCTTCTGCTTCCGTCTTTTGAGCACCAAAGCACAAATTTGCTGAAGTTTAGGAGTTCCCCCACAAAAACACTTTGAAGAGCTAGGATCAAAAATTTTAAAGTGCTCCAGTTGTTTGAATATATTATATTCAAAGTATATTTGTTTATACTCAGGGTAATCATTTGTTAGTACATCTGCAGAAATTTTTTGGAGGTTCTTCATGCATCTGGATTATATACTATCTGTTTTGTAGATGGCATACATGGCCTTTCTCATGCTCTTTACTTACACTGTGTTGGTGAAGATGGAACCAAGACCAAGTGTGCAGGAGTGGCTTGTTATTATTTATATTTTCAGCACTGCCATTGAAAAGGTCAGAGAGGTAAGCTTTTCCTTTCACACTTCACTTACATAAAAGATATATTATAAACAACAAGATACAACTGACTAGAGAATGCCAAACCTCAAATTTTCCATTGGAGGGAATTTAGTGGAAGAAAGAATTGCATAAGGCATTTTATTTTTGTGATTTTTTTAAATATGAAGATCATTACTTGGGCTTGCGAAATAAATCTTAAAGGTTATCCTTAAATCTCTTTTTTTTTCTGGGTAAGCCATGTTATTGTACAGCTTTTTTGAAAATAATTGTGCAAAATTGGGATTTTGAGCTCCAGTGTAGAAAACTAAGCCATTAGATTTCCTATAATGAATATGAAATTTGTCTAAAGATAGAACTTTGAATGTGTTATCGGTGTAATATGTAGAGTAATCTGAGGCTTTCCACCACGTCCAACTGATTAGCATGCATCAGTATAGGTTGAGGGCTGATATGCTGGAAGGAAGCTTTGTGGAGAAGGACCTAGGTGTCCTGATGGAAAACAGGTTGGCCAGGAGGCAGCAGTGTCCCTTGTGACGAAGAAGATCAGTGGTATCCTGGGGTGCATTATGAAAAGTGTGGCTAGCCGATTTAGGGGGGTTATCCACCCCTTATACTCTGCCACCAGATGTGTTGAGGCCACATCTGGAGTACTGTGTCCAGGTTGCCTAGTTGAGGAAAGACAGGGAACTACTGGAGAGAGTCCAGCAGAGCACTGTAAAGATGCTTAGAGGTCTGCAGCGTCTCCTAGGAAAGGATAAGGGGCATTGGACTGTTTAGCTTCATGAAGAGACTGAGAGAGAATCTTATCAAGAGGATGGGGCCATGCTCTTTCTGATGGCGCCCAGCAACAGGATAGGAGGCAATGGGTATAGATTGGACCACAGAAAGTTTCATCTGAAGATGAGAAAGAACTTCTTTACTTTCTGGATGATGGAGCACTGAAGAGAATATGAAATGTAAAGAACTTTGAAGATTGCTGTTGTGTTGTTGCGCTGTGCTGACAGTGGGACACTGAAAACACCAGCTCTTCTTTCTTGCATTGACATTCATTGAAAACTCTGCAATTTATTTTTTCCTGATTTCCTTTGTCCATGTACTAGGTCTGGGCAACTGTCAAAGACTTTGTGGGATGATGTGTCTAACTAATGTGTCTATCTAATTAACTGCTGAGGGTCTGATTAGATGTAATTACAAGCCTCTATTTCTGTTGTTTGTATCAAATAATGGTTAAAGCCTTAAATCTTGATCCTTCAACTAGTTCCTCATATGAACTTCTCTATCTGAATTGAGTAGGATCACTTGCTTACATGAATGTGTAAATTATTGCAGGATAAGGGCATAATGTTTAAAAATCTTTCCTTCACTTGGGACTTATCAGTGTGATCTTATATAGCACTACATTACTGGTCTCATTCATGTAATGTGCAGAGAGATTTTATTTACAGCCTCCCAAAGATTCCACTTCACACATTTGCTCAGTGAAGCTTGAAATCCCTTTGGGGCACCTCACAGTTCAAGGAGCAAACATTTCATTCTTTACCTTGCTAGTTGCTAGCACACTTTTTTTTTATTGTGTCCTTGGTGCAATGTAAGGATCTTGCTTTGTATTTTTGGTCTGAAAAAAGAGGACTTAATTGTTTTTCCATTGCGGTTAGGTTGATACTTTTCCATGATTATGGGCTTTTGAAAGGTCTTCTGCAGGTCATAACTATTCCTCGAGAAAATACTAATTAACTTACAATTATAAATATGCATAACCATTTCTACTTCTTGCTGTTTTCTACTGAAGAACATGCTCTTCAGCGTCTGGGTTCAGGGTTAGAACTTGCTATTCCAAGAATAGCTATTTTATTTGTCTTGTCATATTTGAGTGATGTGATACTACAGATTAAATCTAAACCTCAGTGAAGATTGCATTGCATTATGTTGTATGTGGTCCTGCAAAAAAGTGGAGAAAAGAGGGAAAAAAAAGATAGATTTTTAAACATCATGAAACAGTTCAGACAGAGAAAGTTAAATGATTAAGTTAAATGAGAGAAAGTTCATGGATTTCTTTTCTACACGTTCTACCACATTCTATTCAGGTGTTTATCTCAGAACCTGGAAAATTCCGCCAGAAAGTGAAGGTGTGGATTTATGAATACTGGAATTTTACTGATTCTTTAGCTATCATCCTGTTCATGATTGGTTTTGGCTTGCGCTGGTCTGAGCCCCCTGTTCAAACAGCAGGGCGTCTACTTTACTGCTTGGATATAATATTTTGGTATGCCCGGCTCCTTGATCTTTTTGCTGTGAATCAGCATGCTGGCCCGTATCTGACGATGATTGGGAAAATGGTGAGTATTACATTATGGAAAAATTTTATTGTACTCATGACGTCTACTGAGATACCTGTGAAGGTCAGCAAGTAGAGAAGGTCACCAGAAAAGAGCAATGGTCAAAGGAGATGTTACCTAATAACTCACAGTGAATGTGTTACCTGAAACTACCATAATTTTTTTCTGTGACTTGACAATCAGATTTCAATTTATTCACAAAAGCCATTTTCACTTAGTTCCTTAGAGAAGGGTTGTATTTGAGTTGAGTTTCTGATCCAGCCTGATAGTAGGAGGAAGAAAAATCACCATTCTTGCAGATAGGCTCATTACTATAGATAATTCCCCTGGCTCTTGGAAACTCCCTCATTATTTTACATTTTGATTCAAATAATTATACTCCATTTTTAGTTGGCAAAATTTCTCTGAGATCAAAGTTAATTTTTTTTCTCTTTTGGTATCTGAACTGCTGCTGAACTGTTGACTAGTCTTGAGGGACATATGCAGATTCCCACTGTAATTTCCCTCGGATCTTGGGAACTATCTTATTAACACTTTTACATTCTGTCTTGCATAGTAATTCTGATTCAGTGTTAGAAGGCAAAATCATTTTAACTGCTATTCCTTACTGTCAATTTGGAAAAAGATACCATGGATGAAAAGCACCATCACAAGGCCTCTGCATTTTTCAAATCTTAAGATCTTAAGAAAGATTTGAGCAGCAAGAAGGACCTGTGGCCTTTTTAGTCCAGAATGATTTTAACATCTAGAAAATGCTTTTATTTCCTCTAATGTATTAGATTGTTGACCTTGTTTTTGTATTCCTATTTATAAAAGTAGTAACTGTTTATCTTCCTTAAATGTATTTGCATATATATATATAAATGTATAAAAGATTACATATAATTAACACAATTAATTCTTCAATGCCTAGACAGCAAACATGTTCTATATTGTGATTATGATGGCCATAGTTCTGCTGAGTTTTGGCGTCTCACGAAAGGCAATCCTTTCACCAGAAGAACCTCCTTCTTGGTCTCTGGCACGAGATATTGTATTTCAGCCCTACTGGATGATATTTGGTGAAGTCTATGCTGGAGAAATAGATGGTAGGTAGTTTAAATGTTCACTTTGGACTTACAGTGTTGACCTTTATTGGATCTGTTTTTTTTTCAGTTTTGATTCCAAGGTACATATAACCTTAATTTTTACAATTGCATGATTAAAGATGAGAATATTTGTTTATTTGTATAAAATAAAGATTAAACTTCAAAACTTTCAAATTTAACTTCATTGAAATGAAGTATATTACTAGGCTCAGAGCAGAGCACTGACGGGCTAATAATAAGCTAAATCTTGATAAGAGTATTTTACAGTTATATGAGCTTGTGACAGGACAGTCAAAAGCTGGTGATCTTTCAGAGAAAAGATAGCAAAGTTCCCTTAAGGGGAGGTAGAATAAAGGGGAAAGAAAAAAGGAAAGAGGATAATGGAAAATACTTTTTCACCATGGAAAGAGTTACCTGGCATCCTTTTTAAGCAGATCAACCAGTTAAGCATAAAAATAAGTAGATTAAATGAATAGGAAAGATATTACATTCTTGATTATGACATTGACCTTGATTCGATAAGGCAGAAGAACCAGTCATTCCAGTAGATTTTTCATTATAATAGATAGGAAGCACTCTGAAACTACTACTAAGTCTTTGAAATAAAAAAGAAAATATGCAGAGAGAAATAGATATTTAGGATATATAGTTCAGCTTAGGCCTATTTCTTTTAAAAAATTAAGGATGTAACATCTGTTATCATTGCTGACATAGTCACATGACAGATATGTGTCTTGGTTGTATTAGTCAAAATACTTTTAATAAAAGTGCACCACTATTTTTCACTATTTAATTCATTTAATCATGTAGTAATGCTACACTTTTTGAAGTTTGAAACTTCAGAGATGATTTCTCTAATGAACCTGTATGCTCTGAAGTATCTCGTGAGTTTAGGGCTGCTGTGTTATAAACGTGTTTTTAAACTTTATCAGAGGTAAATTTGATACAAAATTCTAAGCATTGGAAAACTTTTATTTTCGCAGTTTGGAAAAAAAATAAATCAGGAGGGATCTCTTAGTTTCTGTAACATATCAAAAATATCCATAGCCCCATGTACATTTGCACATTAATTTGGTCTTACTGAGGCTATAAAGGATTAATACTTCAGTAATGATAAAACAGTCTTCCAGCTGTATTTTTTCCATACAGTCTGTGAAAGCTTTGTTGCTTTAAGGGTCAATTTCAGTTTACGTAAGTGTTTACCATCTCTCAAATATACTGCAATTACACTACCTTCCCCTTTATCAAAAGGTCATGGTGTCTGGTATAATAACTGGTATTTATGAAATGGCATCTAGAGCTTCTAAATTACAGCATAAGCTATAAGGCAGTGGGATCAGGAAGAGGTCTCCTATCTTCCTTATGTGGTGGTAGACTTTTAACAGTGTATATTTGTGGAAGTTACCAAGGACAAACTGTTTTTTGCTGTGGCAAATGAGCAGCATATGCCCTTGCTGTGTTCCGCTTTGATTTCCTAGCTAATGGTGTATGTCCTTCCCTTTCAGTCTGCGAAACTAATCAAGACTGTCCTCCTGGCTCCTTCCTCACACCGTTCCTCCAAGCTGTCTACCTCTTTGTGCAGTACATCATCATGGTCAACTTACTCATTGCTTTCTTTAAGTAGGTATCATGTTATATTGCTGAAAACACAAAACAAAACATAAAGCAACAAAAAAACTTACAAAAAATCCCACCCCAACTAAACAAAGACAAATAATAGACATTCTGCCAACACTTTTGTGTTGACTGTTTTATGGTTTGAACAGAATCTGACAGTGGACAACAGCAGATAATAAGGGAAGGGAGTAACAACCTTGCTTTTCCTTTAAGAAGTATGAAAATTCCTGTTCTTCCATGCAATTTTCTGTGGTTTAGAACTGAAATCTAACCATAGTGTATTGAACTATCTGTTTTTTAATATCCGCTACCAGAGTAGGAGGCTTTTATTAATGTCTTTAAAGTGATTCTAACCTTTTGAGTTTTAGCAAGGAAACCATTGAAATGGTTCAAGTTCTTTGTCAATATTAGTAAAGAACAGTGTAACCCAAGTTGTTAATTTTTTCTTTTCTAGAATTATAGCATTTTTGGGGAAGTCAGCTGTAGGTTGAAAAAATTTCTAGGCTAGAAATGTAGTGATTAATATTCAGGAAAACTGAATGATCAGAACTCATTCTATTCCCACTTCCAATTAGAAATCCCTTTCTTGAAATTGTATTTTTTTCTTTAATACACTGATGAGGAATTGTAATTTGAATTATTTCTAGATTTAAACCTTTAGCAATGATGATATGTTAAACCTTCTGCTTAGTGATTTGATTATTCCAGAAGTGGGACCAAAAATGAGTATGAGTATTTAATTATGTTCCCAAAAGCAAAGCTGATGTTTTTGTGAAAATATGTTGAGTGTTTAGTTTGACTGTGCAACTGAAATTGAAGTGCCAGAGGCCACGAAGTTGTTTTCCTTTACTTGGATCAGTCATAATGCAGAGAATGCTCTCTGCAACAGAAGAGCCATATTTAGTAATATCACTACTCCAAAGAGTACCCCACAGAAGAACTGGTTATGTAGCTGCCTCTAAAAGCACATATTTTGCTGTAGGAGTAGTGCCCTGAAAAGGCAACAGAAATGTTGTTAGCACTTTTCCCCTAGCTTGATTCATGTACTTAATCCAGTCCAAAGAGGCAGACAATGTTGAATTCCCATAAAGGCTATGTATTACAGTTTAAATAATCTGGTTGAGATTTCAAAGATACTTTAGGGATGTTTTTTTGCCCAGTTCCCATTAATGTAAATGGGAATTGGATCTCCCAGTTTGTTAGGCAGCTTTGAAGATCTATCTCTCTGTGCTGTAGCTGCAGGCACATGCTGCTGCTTTGTTAAATGAAAGCTGTTAAGCTGATTTACTTCACTGGAGGAATGGGACTTTTCGTTTGTGTCACATCAGATCTTTAGATAGGCATCTTATGCTGTATTCAGAAAAGTCCTCACAAGAATGTTTTACCTTCCTTACCTCTTTATGTCTTCTCAGTAATGTTTATTATGATTTGAAATCCATATCAAACAAGCTCTGGAAGTACAACCGGTACCGCTACATTATGACATATCATGAGAAGCCATGGCTGCCTCCACCTTTCATTCTCCTGAGCCACATTGGACTTCTGATAAACCGCATCTTCCGCCATCAACCCTCAAATGAGTCTGATCAAGAGGAAGGTGACGTTGGACTGAGTAAGCAGAGCTAATCAAAGGGCCAGCAGAAATAGCTTATGAAGAATGTTTGCCGGCCTCATATCACTTCGTAGCTCAGTTTTTCGAGAAAGGGATTTTCCAGGCCAGCAGCTGTTTTCATTTTCAAACTAGAATTTGGTGTACCTGTGAGAGGACTTATAGGAAAAAAAGTGACTAGGTGAATGTGTTGTTTTTTATTTGGCTTTTGCTTTGGTCACTTATTGTGCATTGGTTAAGATGTAATATAGATAGTAACAGTGAAGAACTTAGTCAGGCTCTGACTCTCAGTTTCAACTTTCATTGTGCTCAGTCATAGCTAATTTCATTGCAGCTGGCCAATAACTGACAAGATGATTTGGTAGACGTATCCTTCTGGAATGACATAGATATATAACAACTCAGAGGTGAAATAACATGATGCTGACATTTTCTAGTATAGAATGACCCCATTTTTAAGAAACAATACTGGAAGCCTACATTTTTGCACATTTATCATAAAAAGACTATCAATTCCTTTTTAACTGCCTAAAGTTATAAATGCTTTTGATTACCTTGTTTTTATTCTCCTGATAACATTCAATGACTTCTTCCCCATGTATCCTCCATAAACCATTAAGTTTTACACTTTCTTTTTCTGGAGCTTAGGTATTTGGTGTTTGTGGTTCTTAAAGTAAAGTTTAACTGAAGTGCCACTGAGTGGGAAGAAACTCCTGCTCTCAAATCCTTTTGTAATGAGAATCATGTATTTAGGTTAGTTCAGAGTATTTTGAAGTGAGAGGTGCTAGCAGCTCATAAAATATGCTTCAGCAAGTGACTCATGTCCTTGACTTCTTATGGAGTACATTGCAGAATCCGTTCTTGACTTTCATGGCAGCAACTGGGGATGTGATACCTGACATTGAGGACATATTTCTGCACCGTGTAACAAAAGTTATTTGTAAATGTAAAGGAGAAATAAGGGAAAAATCCTTCTAGATTATCTGAGTCTTTGGGTAAACAAGGTTAATAGAAGAAACTTCAGCTTGCTAGATCTTTGATGATGCACAGTGTAATATAATTATGCTATGTTATAATTATGTTATGTTTCAGCCTGGTTGTTAGTGTGCCAACATGAGTTTATAGCAGCGGATAGCAACATGAAGAATAATGTCCAGAACAAGAACCCATGCAGTACTTCACAGTTGTTGCCTCCTGTGGTAGGAAATGGAGAGTTAATATGGAATCTGAGCAAGTTGCAGAGCCTGAGGACAGAGGAGATTTGGTGATGGATGTTGGGAGACAGCGCAGAATCCTTCGATCTCCTCACTGCCTTCCAGTCTCTTTGTGCATTGGCATCCCACTGCACCTTTATCTTGTCTCCTTCACTTTTCCCAACCTGGACGTCGCTTAACCAGGTCCTTCCCAATGCCTCCTCATGGCCAAGTTGGCTCCTTTTGTCCCATTTTATCTAGAAGGTCTGCCAAGAACAGACATAGTCATCAAGGAAAGAGATTAGAGAGTGTCAAGATGAGAAACAAGTACTCAGCAGTGGGGCTTCATGAATGGAGGGACAAGCAAGGAAATTAGAAGGTGGAGAAGATGCTAACTGTAATCAAATCTAAAAAAAAACAAAAAACAAAAAACAAAAGAGAATGTTTGTGCATATACACAGCTTTGCACTTTACGCAGCAGAGAATATTCTTGATACCTAATAACTAATCTGATCAGACCCTTTTTGGGTTACAGTTCACTGAAGATTTTCTCTACTGAACATGAAACACTCAACATATCTGCCACACTCATAGATTTCAAAATTTACAGCTTTACAGGTTTCAAAAATGAGCTTAACTAATCAATGCTGAAGCAGCTTTAATGCTGCTCCTGGGCTTAGCTGCTTCTTCATGGATGAATGCATTAGCTTGCCTTTGAAGTATCACTGCTCTTTTTATATGCATGTGTAGTGTAAGTTACTGTCAGAGCACAGCGAGTTTCTTGCTTGAAAGGTACATTAGGCATCAGGAAAACTCTAAGACTGCTTAGCACATTCAAAAGTCCTCAGATAGAAGAGAGCTCATATCTTGCATACAATTTTCTCAGAAAGTGATAGTTTTTTCCCATTTATATGCTTTTGTTTTCCTTTTCTATATGCCAGACAAGTTTCATGTACTTAAATTTTTGGTGTGATTAAACAATTGCTTTTAGCAATGAGGATCCAGTGCCACCCTGTGGAAAATCAATGAAAATTCCACATAGAGAAAGTAAAATCTTTGAAGCAAGGTTACAAAGCCGTCTGAGGCAAAAGGAGCTTAGTAGGTGATTCAGTGTCACTCAGACATGGTGTGGTGCTCCCCTGGGATGCTGTATGCACCTGTTACAAACAAAGCCGTGTTGTTTGGCATAGATAATTTCTTGCAAGCACAGTGGGAACTCTGGTGTTTAAAAAGAAAAGAAAAAAGAAACTTGGAAGATGTGGAATTTATACCAGAGAAGTAGCTTTCCTTCATATGCATTTCTTCATACTGACTTATAATTGATCCATTCTCTAAGAAATCTTAACTTGGTGTCTATATAAGATTTCTGAGAGAAAGTGAATAATAGCATTATGAGCAGTCTAAACTGTGAAGTTTAAAACTTTGAATGTGCTTTCTTTTTCTGCCAGTGGTCTTGCTTAGATATTTTATGCCTATGAAAATGTAAAGCAATTAAGTGAAAAAAAGCTATCATAGCTTTGAATAAATATCTGAAAGATACCTTGTCAAAGGTACACTGTTTAATGAGTGTCTCGACCAAACTGCAGTAATATCTTACTGCATAAGTCTTACATTCCTCTATATAAGTTTTGTGAGTCTGGGAGAAAGTAAATGTTTGTGAACAGTCAGTATGTAATGCTGAGTCTTTAAAAGGCAATACAGTGGAATTCTTGTCAGTGGGGTTTTGTTCCCTGCCTAAGAGAAGATGAAAAATGCATTTTTGTGATTTGGCATGTTTGAACTTTTTTACATAATCCCAAATTTCTTGGAATTAGGTCTGTTGACAAAGGAGGGGAAGGAAACCTATTTTGACAGTTTTCTTTTTTTCATAGACACTTATAAACAGTTGCATTTGTCAGCACACTTCCTACCAACTTCTACTTCTTTATTTAGAGCTGTACCTGAGTGATGACGAGTTGAAGAAACTACATGACTTTGAGGAACAATGTGTGGAAAAATACTTTCATGAGAAGAATGAAAGCTTGAGTTCCAGTGACAGTGAAAGGATCCGTGTGACAACAGAAAGGTATGTTTTGCTACACATTTGTGCTCTTTGTATGCATTTGTTCTATAAAAAGACTACTAATGCTTTTTAGCAGTTATGGCCATTATGAAAATGAGAGGCACATGTAGGCCCTGCTAATTTGATGGAAATGTAACTTTTCTGTTTGAACTGAATGGCGGGCCTGGCTGCAAAGCCTTGCTGGCAGAATTGTATCCCTGTATATTTGTAGACTGTGCAGGTGCTTTATGGGATTTGGGTGGTTTCATACTGACTGGCAGCTGAACACCACACCTCTCTCTCACCACTTCCCCTCCTCAAAGGAATGAAGGGAGAAAGCACGATAAAAAAGGGCTTGTGATAAGGACAGAGAGATTGCACACAAGTTACCATTATGGGCAAAACAGACTCAGCATAGAGTGATTAATATAATGTATTGCCTATTAGTAGCAGACTAAAGCGGTGAGAAACTAAAATCAAACTAAAAACATCTTCTCCCATATCCACTATCTTCTACCTCCTCCTTTTCCACACAGAGAAGGGGTATGGGGACTGCTGTGATTCCATAGCAGTTCTTCATCTACCACTCCCTCACAGTCATTCCCTTCCCCTGCTCCATGTGAGGTCTCTCCCACTGGAAGCTGTCTTCCACATGGGCTTCCCACAGGCTACAGCTCTCTGAGCACTGCTCCAAATGGCTCTGTACTGTGGACCCTATCGTTTAGGAGTGGACTGCTCCAGCGCAGGAAGTGGCTGCTTCCCCAGCCCTCCTGCTCCACATGGGTTGCAGTTCTGCCTGGGGCTGCTGCTGAGGGGACTCACCATGAGCTGTACTTCCTGCAAGCCTCTCTCACTTCTCCATGTGGACTCCTCCACGTGGACTGGGGCTGCTTGTGGAGATCTGCTCCACATGGTACCCATGGGCTGCAGAGGGGCAGCCTGCTCCCCTATGGGCCTCTGCTAGGCTGTAGGGAGCATCTGTTCTGGGGTCTGGAGTACCTCCTGCCCTCTTGTGCTAACCTTGGCAGCTCCAGGGCTGTTTCTCTCACATTTCTCACTCCCAACCACTGTGACACAGCAGTTTTTCCCTTTCTTTACTCTGCTCTCCCAGAGCAGGCTCTGATCTGACATGGTGCTGCTCTGGTCACTGCTCAGAGGCCATTATTGCAGCCCCTCTGCTACCAAAACTTGGAAATATAAGCAAGGGTGCAATATGGTATTGTGCATTTCCACTTTTACAGATAATGTGGCATGAAGAGGTTGTAGGAGAATATGGTATGCAATACCTATTTTTATTTAAAGCCTTAACAGTATAAGAATGTTGTGAGAGTATTGCTTTCAAATAAATACAACTTCTGTTCACAGAAATAAAATAACTGTATTATTATCAGCAATTTATTGTCTTTGTTTATAAAATATCAATATGCAACTATCCATAGGATTTCAAAACTTCCAGTATTGGTCTGATTTAGCTTTCTACTGAAATCAGTGGCAAAGCTTATATTAAGTTTAGTGAGAAGAATTAAACAAACTGGCAATATGAAAAGTCATACTGAATGACAATACAGATCTGATGTAAGAAATTTGTCTTGCCTAGAGAAAGATAGCTCCTTAATGTTTACCTGTTCAAGATTTTATTTTTTGCCTACCAAGATAAAGCATGTCCAAAAAATGAATGTCCCCTGTAAAAGAAATAAAATACTTTCATTCAAAAGCTGCAGAATCAATTACAGCAAGATTTCTTTTAGTGGATAACTGTGAAGGGATTTTTTTTAAATGCCAGGTTAAAACATACTTCATAAAATTGCATAATATTAATACAGGAAATTCATATAAGCCAGTGAAACATTTTAAAATTTAGTGATCAATTTCATTTAGCTTTTGGTTGAATACTGCATCACCTAGTTATTCAGTGACAAACTCCTTTTGCTCATTGCCTGGAGTTGGTTAGTCATCATCTTAATGACAGAGTACCAGAGAGAGTATCTTCAACAGATGTAAAGATAATGAATTGGTTAAAAAGTTACTGTTTCAGGCCAAGAAGTTCTTGTTTGGTTCACTGGAAATTAGAAGGCCATTAAAAAGGCTTTGCATCTTTTTCAGCTGACTTTTTCTTTAAGATAACTGATATATTCAGGTGTACAAAATATGTTCCAAAAGGCTGTACAAGTTGTTGAGAAGACCATTTTTCCTAGCAGTTTACAGTAGTTGAGAAATGGAACAGTATCTGTAGAGTATCTGTAGCATGAAGCTTTATCCTTCTCATGTTTGCACAGGAAGTGTAGAAATGAAAGATAACTGACTGACAAGAAATACTGCACTGATTTTCTACTTATTTTTACAGCATTTACATTTAGAGTGCAGCATTTCTAAAGCTTTGACCTCTTGTCCATGGCTTAGTGGCTCTGTATCATGAGATGGGGATTGGTAGAAATGTGATATTTTTTAACAGATACTTCCTGAGCAAAAAGCCTGCTTCCTTAACAGTCATTAACTTTTGGCTCAGTAAACTGAATGGCATGTTTCAAGCTTCCGTGGGTTGCCAAATACACATTTTCATGGGAATGGAAGTCACCGTAAAAAAAAAACAAAAGGCTGTTTTAAATACTGACTTTTAAAAATGTATTAATGTGCTAATCATCTGGTAAGCTGAAGTTAAGATATTTTAAGTATCATTTCTTTTTCCATCTAGGGTGGAAGAGATGTTTCTGCAATTGAAAGAAGTGTATGAGAAGGTATTTTATATCAAGGAATCTTTGCTCTCCTTGGACAGCCAGCTGGGACATTTGCAAGACCTGTCTGCTTTAACAGTGGACATCCTGAAAGTGCTTTCAGCTGTGGACACACTGCAGGTGGAAGAAGCCTTACTGGCTGACAAAAAACATAGATCCTGTAGAAAGCTGCCCCACAGTTGGAACAATGTGCTCTATTCCAAGACTCTAAGCAGTCTAGAATGTTTGTATGACAAAAAGTATCACTACTATAGCATGCCACCCTCACTTTTACGGAGCTTGGTGAGGAGTCAGTGGCCATCAGAATGTACAGACCACATACTGAGGACTGAGAGTGAGAAGCTGGTAGAAGACAGTTCTCAGAAGATAGAAATAGAAAGTGATGACACACTTACTTCAGGCGTGTCCTCTGAAGCTAAGTCATCCCCCAGATATGGACAATTTTTGCTAGTTCCTCCTGATCACCAGCGAGCACCTTTCTCTGACACCATCACCTTAAACTTGTCCTTTTCGAGCACTCCTACCAAGTACAGGGAAGACATATTCAGTGATGGACTGCAAAGCAGCATTGCGGTACAGCAAAACCTACAGAGCATCAGCCTTGTTGAAAGAGAGCCAGATTATCAATGGAGTCAGAGAGACTTTGTTATTCACCTGCCTTCAAAAAAGACTAATGCCACAGATGCTGATCATTCTCTCAGTCTCCAGACATCACTTGAAGTCAGAGAAAATGCAGCACCCTACTGTGATGACAGGGAAGAAACTGAAGGTGGTTATGTGAACTGGGGATTCTCTGAAGGTGATGAAAAAGGGGTTTTCAGCTCAAGGGAGAAACAGAAGAAGGACCTGTGCATACATTCCACCTTTAACTGTGACTGTAGTTGTACAGGTAGACCTCCCACACACATACAGATAAAAGAATCCAAGTCGTTCTCCTATAGCTCCAACAGCTCACAGCACAGCATTGTCGTCTCTGAAAATAAACTGAAACACAGCACCTCCTGGATCAGCCCACACTGGAGGCAATGGAGTTTCTGCAAGAGCATACCATCCCCTAAAAAAGAGAGGAGAGGGAAAGCCTGCAAGGCCATAGGTGGTAATAATAAAATGCTGTACCTCTACAGTATCTTTTGTTGAGAAACTCAAGCCGTTATTAAAACGTGTCTCTTTGGCACCTCAGCGCAGCTGAGGGTAGTAAGCAGATAGTTACTCCTTCACTTTCTTTGTGCTGGGAATCACTGCTGTGGGGAAGTTCTAAATTGTGCCTGGTATCTGAGCTGGGCAGCATCACGGTGTCAGCCACAAAATAGTCCCACCCTGATTCTCTGCATCTCACAGCTTTTGCTACACAGTTGTGCTGTCAGAGGAACTGTACTGGCTCTGGGGTAGTTTCCTGCCCTGGTGAAACAATCTAAGAATTACAGAAAACAAAAGAAATTACAGAATCTCTAAGAGATGTGTTCACGTTATTGTCGACATTATTATGTAAGTTGGAAGGTTTTGTTGAGAATGAATAGGTATACACTTTTACAGCAGGCTTAAAATCCTCCCTGTCTACAGCCAGATTTTTCTTACCAACAGCTTAAATATAGCAGATTTCACTTCTAACTATAAACACTATGAGATTATAGATAACATTTGCTGTTTTCTGTCTTATGATGGTGACCATCTTTGCACCAAACTGCATAAATTTTGTGAGTATTATATTCGGATGTCACAAGTCTTTCTCAGCTTGCTTTGGAGATCTGCCAACTCTCAGTCTTATCAGATCGTCTCTTTGTAAACAAGAGCTCTGTAGCTTAATGATGCTTTTTTGATTCTTTCCCACAGAGTCTTTACCATCTTGTGAGCTACACCACAGTGAGGAAACAAAAGCAAAACAACGAAACAGAGACAGAAAGTCTGGAAGAGAAAAGAAGGATCAAAAACCCCTTCAGGTGCCGGTATGTGTAGATGGAAGAGAAGCACATATCTCATAACTGTCTTTTTCACTCAGTAAGAGCAGTTCTGTAATGTAGGACTAAATATAGGAGAACTGAAAATGTTTTGGTGTAATGTATGGTGGAAATGTTTTGTTTGTTTGTTTGTTTGTTTTTGGTGTTGATTTAATCTCCCTTTTTTTAGAATGTGTGGGTTTTCACTTTTAGAAGTGATTAAACTTGTAGATTTTGCCCATAGTGGATAAAGAGTTTTTTCACACAGAGAGGAATTATCCTTTGCACTCTAGCTGACAAAATCACTTGGGGAGGATTCCCATGATCTAGAGCAGGCTGAAGAAGTGGTGTCTGTACTCTACTGACCTGCAATTGTTTTCACTTGTGTATAAGGGTCCCACAGTGTTTTCTCTGAAACCATCAACCATATAGCACATTGTAGATTGCAAATTGACTCTGTTGTAGTTATGGGACAACCTTCATAACTATATGTATATATATAAAAAATATAATCTGAAAAGAGTTATTCCTATTTAATGAAAATAGGATCCTATTTAATGAAAAAGATTGATTTGTTTACATGAGATGTTCAAATGAGCAACAGATCTGAGACCCGAACTTTGAGACCTAATTGTCTCTTAAGGTGTTCTGAGGGACTTTTAAGTTTGTTTTAAAAACCTACAATACCACTAATACTTACTTAACAAAAGCAGCTTCTAACAAATATGGGAAAACTTTTGTCAGTTGGAAGCCAGTTTAGTTACTGGCATTTCAGTAATGCTGTGAAAGTCTATGTCATAACACAACTATCAGAAGAAATGCAGAGGTGATAGTCATTCTATAAATCAAATTTTGTTTTGTCTGTGTCTTGCCAGGTGATTAGAGTGGATGGTTGTCCCCAGAACACCCAAGTGAGCTCAGAACCTACAGAGATTGGTCTCTGGGATGGGGAAGAAAAACACAGGAAGAACTGGCTCACTGTGTCTAATTTCAGTCAGTTAAGTATGTGATGTTTGTAGACAGTAAAATTCGGGCAGCATTGAAAAAGAAGCAGTAAATAAAAATTCACAAACTCCAAGTGTTATCCTCTGCATTTATCTCCTGGCATGATTTTTACAGAATTAGAAATAGATTCCAGGCATGCATGACTTGTTAGTTATTATGCTATGTAAGAGAAAAAAGGGGTCAGCTGTGTCCTTCTTGGGATGTTACCTTTCCTATGTGGGAAATAGTAAGTACTAATGTAATTCCTAGGAATAAGTGGGAAGCAGGGAGATATCCTTGTCTCTTTTCCTGTCGTGTCTTCTGAAATGGCATTCTGGTTTACTGTGAAAATAAACTCTGGTGAATTTTTCAGGGCATATACACTCACAAGCAGTGCTGTGATACTGTATCTGTTGGCAGATTCTCTGGATGCATTATTCATTACTCATTGCTCTGAAACACATCCTCTAAAGTGAATAAATGAATTCTTCATCATTTCTACTGAAATGAAAAGGGAATGGCATTCTTCTTTTAACAGTTCTCCAGCTCTTTCATTCTAAGAAATCCTTGCATAGACTATTTTATCTTTAGGCTTTGCAGTGTGCAGCTCTCTAGTTCTATCCTGCAGGCTGCTGGGAGAGATACAAGGGATATGCTGTGACTCAGCACAGCATGGCCTGAGAAGGGCTGCAGTCCTCTGAAGTCTAACAGAGAATGGAAACACCCTATGAAATTCTACTATTGCTTTTATAGCCTTTAACACGTGCTAGGGCAATATGATATGTAGGTGTTTATTTTATAGCGCTGCATATGTTTGTAGCTTTAGAGATATTCATACACACTCTGGAAATAGCTGATACCTGCTCTTTTGGCTAGGTTTGGAATATCTCAGTTACATGCATCAGAAAATGAAAAATCAAGACATCCATAGGCATACCATACCATTCTGTGATTACCTGAGGCATTCTCGAGAGGTAAGACCTAAGATTATACATCCTAGCCCATAGCTGTTTTCTGTTTAGAGCCTAGGGTAGTAGTACAGACCTTCATGGTCTTGCCACTGTAGGTCCTTTGTCATGAAGTGCCTCTTTAGACATGAGAAACTTTCTTGTATGTTGGCACAGTGCATATGTGCAAGTA
Organism: Perdix hodgsoniae; assembly: GCA_035772895.1. NCBI lineage: Eukaryota > Metazoa > Chordata > Aves > Galliformes > Phasianidae > Perdix > Perdix hodgsoniae. The sequence continues at coordinate 15,335,466 of JAPSGF010000003.1, forward strand.
AATAAATAATTTGAGAGCTGCTGACTGTCTGTGAATGTTATTGAGATAGGATATTAAATTATTGAATCACAGAGTGGTTTAAGTATGAAGAAAGTGGTCAGAAATGAAGTGTGTGTTGGTGTCTCACTAGGCAGTGAACAAATACAGAACTTGGTCTTGAGTATGTGAGTGGAATTGATCAGCACAATGAAATGATTTCTGGAAAGTTAGCTACATTGCACTTTATCATACGGAGGAAGCTGTTTCTTGCAAATTGAGTTAGATATTAATAATAATTGCAATGGTTGGATTATATGTAACCTGTGGCTTATAAACACTGTATCTCATATTTTATCAGAATTTATTTGCAACTCCGTAACATAACTAATCTCTGCCTATGTAAATGAACAAATGTCCACTGGCTTTAGTCAAGCTAGAGCAATTTACATGTCCTGGAGATTGCTGTCAGGTAGCTGGTTTACATAAATTTTTATCTGTTTTTAAATGGTGTGTCTAACTGAAGAAAATTTATCTTTTACTATGTTGTGCAGGGGTATCTCAAAGGTATGACAGGAATTTAATAAGGAATAATTTGAGAAAAAGAACTGTGAAGTAGTCCTTTCCTCTTCCTTTTCAACAGCATCCATTCTTGCCTGTTTTACTTACAGCACTCAGTTATTAAAACAGTGATATCTAAAAGTTTAGCTTATTTTTCACTGTAAGTAGTGTGGGTTGCCTTTTTAAAATGAGAATGAGAATAGTTTCATATCTGATATTCTGAATGGTATAAAATTTGAATCTCAAGTTCTTGGGAATAGAGCTTGAATCATAATTAAAAAACAAACAAGCAGCAGTTCTTTGTGTATGAGTTAAAGTACAAATAAATTTGCTGATTGTGTACCCTGTAAAACCTGAGTTTGGAGACTAAATCAATAAATCCTCAGAATGTGAAACAGAGGGTCAGACGAGCAAAATAAAGGTACAGTCAGGGAAACTGTGAAACATTGTTATCTAATACTTCAAAATTTGTATTAAGCTTTCTTGAGTAAAACTCAAGGGTGGGATTTTTAAAGCCCTCAGAAAAAATTTCATTGGTTACAGTGGGATCAGAGTTAAGCTGGAAATAGTCACTTCAAAAACACTAATTTCAAATTATTTATTCATTTAAGGCATAGTCTCCAATACTACTACATCTCTGTGCCTCCTCTTATGTACTTTCTGGAGATTATATATGATGTCATTGAGATGTTATGATATTGCTGCATCTATCTCTTCATTTTGGGTTAAGATATATTTTAAATTAATTAATTTTCTGTAAAATGACTTCTCTCAGCTTTATTAATTGAACAGTTGTTGTTCAGAAATCCTTCCTGATAGGTAGTAGGGAGCAAAGCAGAGGTGTGTGAATTTTTCTGTTTTTTTAAAGATTTTTTCATCTGCAGACAATCTGCAAGGTGAAAACATGAGTGAACTCTGAAATTAAAAAAAATGAGAGTTGAGGTTCAGAAAATATTCAGAGCAGAATTTTAATTAATTTATCTTTAGACTTCGGACTATCTGCTGCTTTTGAGGATTTTATAATCTACCTAACTTTTCTGTTCAAAAGAGTAGTCCCATCTCTGACCAGCACTTTAGAAGAACCTTGAAAATAGCAGTGACCCTATTTTCCTTAACAGAGCTAGAAGACTAAATGATGATTTGCATACTTCTTTAACTGTAGGACTTCCAAAATGATTTATCATAGTCATTGGAGAACTGCTCAGTGTGTTGCGCTCACCACTGCACTGAGATAATAGCTCTGAACCTGAGTATTTTGTTGAATTATATAGAGACAACAATGAAGAACTGCAGTCTGAGCAAACTAATATTCCATTTTACTGTAGGTGTGACAATGCTGTGATTCTCTTGTCAGAGGGATTATTCATTTTAACAATAAGCTTATCAAGAAATGTTTTCAAGAGTTTACATTTTTGAATTGCTCAGTGAATATGTGACAGCGATGTACGGATTTTACCAGTAAAAATATCTTTCTTCTTTATAGGATTTGAGTAATAGCATGTCTGGAAGCATCTACAGAAATAATCTGAGCAGGAACTCCTCGTACGTATTACTAGTACATTAAGATATTTATCACATATTTAGAGAGAGAACTCTGTACTTTTGTACAGGCTTCCATTCATACTTAGGATGAAAAATTGGTGTGAAATGAAGAGTTAAGGCAATTCAGTCTGTTTTAGTTTCTTTAAGTGAAGACTAGTTAATGAAGGTAAAGGAAATCCATTCAAAGAAAGAGTATGGTTTTAGATGGAATGGACATACCTTTGTATTCTAGAAATAATAAATTTTCTCATTCAGTCTCTGAGATTACTGTAGTGTCTTTAACTAGCCAATCTAGTAGGCATGAAAAATTGCACGTGGTATTGCTATGAAAACTGCACGTTTTTTTATCAGTAATTTAAATCCTAGCAGCTCCTGAAACAACTTCTTTCATCATTAATCTTTTTTACTGAGTCTGCATATTTACAAAATATTTAGTTTGATTTTATAGTGAGTTTTCAATATTTATTAAAATTATACTGTTTTTGTAAGTATTTTGAATGTTTTTAGGAATTGTTTTTTGTTTGATAGATCCTATGTCTTTGTCTTTTTCTTTCTTTTTTTCTCTTTTTTTTCTTTTAAGCCAGTCATTCATGGGCAGAAGCCAAACCATGTACTTACCAGCAGGATTTACAGACTTTCGATTAGCCTGATTCTGTCTCTTTGTCTGTTGTCTTCATTGGTGTGTTACACAAATCACATCCACTGTGTTCTGTAACAAAGATGCTGTTGTCTCTTGCAGCCTTGCTAATCCAAAGGACCATAAGTTTAAAAAGTCTGTTTTTATGCAAGCAATGGCAGTGGCATATGTTGCTCTGAGTACATCTCAGCATTGATTCACATGGTTCAAAAAATTGTGTATGTGATCGAAGGTGATCAGATGCTGATGCTGACCCTGCATTGTAAATTACATGAACTTTTTGTTTTCATATAGATCATCTTTCTTTATATGTAGGAGTATATATTAGCTCAAAGACAGGAACTTTGAAGTAAAATATCAAATGTTTGCCTTTAAACAGGTTGAGAACTGCGGAAGGAACTGACAGTAAGTTTTTGGTTACTTGCCATTCATTTCAATTCCTCCCTGCAAATCCCACTTTGACAGCTGTTAAACACGTAATCCAAAAGAAAATCAATTTACACTATGTGGATAGCTATAAGAAATGTTTCACAATTGTTTCATAAGTTGTTTCCTGATTTTATCTTAAAGTGCAATCTTTTATCTAAGGTAGTAGTGAAATCTTGAATGAAAAAACTTACTTTTATGTAAGTCTGCCCCATAATCCTATCCTTTCCAGGATGAGTAATCTCTTTGCAAGTTTAATCCTTGGCAGTCTGAGAGAAGTCCTCGATTAAAACTGGGTCTGCATCTGAGAATAGATTATGATATGCAATTTCTAATATATGGTTGATTTTTCAAATGCTTGTTTGGTGTAATTCCTCTGTTTGTGTGGCTTCCCCAAACTTAGAAAGATGGTGAAACATTGAACTCATTATGGAATGGCCAATGAAGAAATTCGGGATCATAATGAGGGCTGACTTTGTTCCACAGCAGTAGAGTGGTAGTTAATCTCACTTGTATTTGTTGCCTTTTAGTCTGTCTTCCATTTTTCCAGACATGCCACTTAGCCATAACAGGTTGTGCACCTGGACTTGTATCTCATTAAAGATAGCTCTGATGCAGAATTTAGATGCTCTTTGACTTATTTACTTTCCATGTATGATCTCACTGGATCAGTCTGTGCATGAAATGAGGCTGTGGTGAAGCACACTGCTGCGAGTATGAGATGTTTTAGGGTTTTCCTCCAGAATGCACCATGTCTTTGATTCCCACTCTAAAAAGGAATAAGTTGGCCTGCATTCCCCTTTTCAAGCTTGTTTTTTGACTACGTATGAAGTACAACAGAGTTAGTTGGGTCTATCAAGAACAAGATCAAAAGGGGACTTATTGGAAATGCAGTCACCTTGCTATTTGTTTATGTTCTTCATTTAAAATCTCTTCTGTTAGGGAAGAGAAGCTAACTAAATGAAGTGTACAAACAAGAAGAGGGTAATGTTCTCACAGATGAAGATTCAGTTAACTCATTTTTCAGAATTGAAAGAATTACAGGAAAATGTTGTAGGTTGTTCTTTTTTTTATTTATTGTTTTTTAAAACTTAACATTTTAAAGGATTATTTTCCAATGGAACGAAGTAATTTCATCTAATTAATGGAAATGTGCTTATTAATCTTGGTTTTATTAAAAAAATGCTTTGTAAAACAAAAGTTTTTGGACTAAATCTTATGTGGCTATGCCTATTATGCATGCAGCCACAGAAATTGCTGTATGTTTATACCTTAAGAGCATTTGAGATTGTGGATTAATGAGCCAGTATTGTTATAACTTTCTTGTAATAGTATAGTTAATGGAATGCTTAATGACTGAAGATGGAGTTGGAAAAATTGTGCCTTTGGGAGACTGTGAAGCATGATGGACAGCAAAATGCTTTTAATATCCCAGAGGTGTAATTGGCTCAGAGAAGCTACATGTCCTTGAGGTTAATATCACTAGTTTCCCACCATTTCCCCGAATAAATAAGTTGTCTACAATATTACTTTGGTGACTGAAATCTGTCTATATACTGTACGTTGTAACACAGTTTAAGCCAATTAGTAATTCTTCTCTTTAGAATGCTAAGACAGTAATTCTGATTAATCTGTTTCATGACAAATTCTGGGATGGAAGAAATAAAAAAATCATACATTCACGTCTGCTATGATAATTAACATAATGATCCTTTAAACATTATTTCAGATATGTTTGGCTGCTTGAAAACATGTCAAGATCTGCACTGTCATTACTCAGGTAAGCAGGAGGCACCAGAATGATAGCAGAGTAATTTATCAAATTAAAAAGAGCATTAGTTCATCCCTTGTCATTTTCTGTGATTTTCATTTGGAAGGTTAGCATGATTGACCACTGCCAAGAAGGTTCTGCATTAATTCATGCCTAATACAGCAGAGAGGAAGTTATGAATTATTTTCCTGCTGCTAATTGCTCCATTCCAGTTATTTGTGGCAAATCCAGTGCAGAATGTACATAATTGCTTTCAGAATATCAGTGGAAACAATGATTCCTCTGATTCCAGGCCAGAAGAGACATTCACTTGTTTATAGCTATCATATCCCCTCATACCTCCCACATCCTCCTTTGTATTTGCTGGAATTGGTTTCTTCTGTTAATTGGTACTGTACTACCTAATTCGTGTTCATATATCTATGAACTCATGGAAATCTGGCAGGAAATAAATCATTGGGATGCTAATTGCCCACTGTCTCGTCTTTTCCTGAACTGAATATGCAAGGATTTTTCCACATGGCTTGGATTTCATTTTTTTCCCCAGAGGAGAACTGTGCAGAGCTTGCCAGTAGATGTCTCTGTTGCCTGCGTGGCTTTAGCTCCTTTCAAGGTGGGCATAGGGTAAACTGAAAGAATTAACTGCCTTCTGAAGTTTGAAAAACGATGTGGTATTCATTGGGAATAACAACTCCTGGTTTGTAATCAGTGTACAGGACTAATTTCTCTGACATCATGGCATTGTTAGAATGATTAATTTGGCTCTCATCATGCATGCCATTTGAAACTGGATAGGACTTTGTAGTGCAGATGACAATCTCATTTATATTAGAAGATGACAAAGATCTTGAAATGTTTCCAGAATAGGAGTAGAGATGTTCTTTTATCAGGAAGATTGGGCTAGAGATTAGTCAATAAAACCCAGACTGAAATGTGGTGGATGTCCCGTCCCTGGTGACTTTTCAGGCTGGATCACGCCATAGGTACCCTGATCTAGCTGTGCATGTCCCTGTTCATGGCAGGGGAATTGGACTATCGTAGAATCACAGAACTGCTCAGGTTGAAAAAGACCTTAAAGATCATCAAGTCCAACAGCAACTTAATCATACTAGCCTAACAGCCCTCTGCTAAGTCATGTCCCTGAGCACTATTTCCATTTTCCAATCCTTTTTAAAAATTCTGTTAGACTTACAGCACTGAAGGTGTTTGTACACCTAGACTAGATGGCCTTTAAAGGACCCTTCCAACTGTAAGGATTGTGTGATTCTATGATTCCAAAATCCTGTACCTTATACTGCTTATGGTTTGTTTTGCTATCGTGTTTTACATTCAAATACAGTTTTGCTTTTCTGCACAGTCAAAAGAGCTTGAGTTTTCCTCCAGGTTTAGCAGCTGGTGCAAAGTGACTTCACAGTGCTTCTGAAGGCTCTGGAGTGGACACTGGCAGAGTCTGACAGACAGCACAGTTGTGACACCTACCTTATTTACATCCTTTTTCCTGGTATGCAGTAGTTTAGTGAGCAGAGTATGTTTATAGTGGTGCTTTAGGGCAGAATCTTGACTTTCAGTCTGTTCTTCAAAAACTACATTATTCAGTGCCTGTTGGTCTTGCAATATGTAGGCAAGCCTTTTAGTAAAGTCTGAAAGACAGATCTTCTGATATGAGAGCCATACATTCTTGAACTGGCATGCCATGGGTCTCTTCTGCTCTCTACTTCTGGGATAATTAATCTCTAATTAATTATGAGAAGGGAAAAAAAAAAAAAAAGGACACATTGTGTCTAAGCTCCAGAAATCATCCTTAAGGATTTTGTGGGTGCTGTTCAGAGAAACACAGCTAAGGTAGTATGTATATGGTTTGCATTCTTCTAGTCTCCTAAGAGACAGTTTTTTTTCTAGCCTCTTTAGAAACTCTTAGTCTTCTTAAGCTTCCTTGAGGCTTACTCTGCAGCTCTCTTCCATTTCCCAATAACTGAGTCATTGTGAGAACAAGTCCATAAATATTTAGTTGGCATTCTGACTTTTGAAGGTGTTTGGCTGAGAAAAAAGCCCCCAGTTAAGGAGGTATAATAAAATTAATTATTTTGTTTGGCGTGGAGCCCAGATGATGATGCTATGTTCTGTAGGGCAAGCTTGGATTTCCCTGTATTGCCTTGTTAAAACCCCAGGAACTTGTGAGCCTGGCAGAAACAGTATGTGAGGGCAGCCAAGGCCAATGCATCTTATTGGCATAGTGCACTGCACTGGAACTGGCAGGAGGAGAAAGTAGCAGCTGCTGTTGGAAGAAGGATAAGAAGCAGTCCTACTAGCCACGGTGCAAGGCTCTTTTCCCACAGACTGTTTTCTTGTAAGAAGGGAAGCAGTGAACAGTGAAAAGAATGGAGGTTGATGCTTGTTATGTATGACAGCGTGCAAGGGAGAGCTGGTGGCTGGATAGAGCCTCACAAATGGCAGTCAGAAGACCTGACTCAGGACCACATTGTAGCCTACTTGACTTCATTCACTAAAGAGTTGTCAGATGTTTTTGAAAGTCAGTTGGCCTGTTATTTATTCAGCATGGCAGTGAAATTTGTCTTATTTGCAGCTGTCGAAAGAAACAACTTAATGAGACTTGCTCAGACCATACCATTTACACCAGTCCAGCTCTTCGGTGAGTACCAATTTCGTGGTTATGTTTTCTTATTATAGGAATGTTCCATGCATTATTTTTAAAAGACTGAATTTGAGACATCACCTTGAATTAATTTCAGTATTTCTTCTTTTCTAAAAGAAGTGAACTAAGATAGAATTGCATTCATGCAGTAATTTACGGACTTCTCATGCTTGTCTGGTCCAACTCTCAGGGTGACCAGTTCTGATCAGCTTGCTGAGGGTCTATCCGTTTGTCTTTTGAATATAAGCAGAGCTTCCATAGCCTCTCTGGACAATTTGTTTTAGCGTTTTACTGCTTCACTATAAAGCTTTTTAAAAATTATTTCATGGAGTATCTCTAGCTGCAGCTTGTTCTGTTGACATTCATGTGATTATACTGTGAACCACATAGAGAAGTCTAACTTCATTTTCTCAATAACTTCTCATTAGGTAGATGAAGATAGAAATGAGATTCCCCTAATGTTTATAAATGCAGTCTCACCACTACATCACCATATCTCAATATATATGTCAGGACATCCGGTCAAAAAGACAAGAAAAACAGGCATTTGTTGGAAGGACACTGTACCAAGGGAAAAAAAGATATGTACTGTAACTAAAGAGTGGAAGAGAAGGATGTTGTTTGATAAGAGTTTCAAAGTTAGTGTGCTGTATCAATTTTCAGCAGCAGAAGCTCTGCCTCTAGACAGCTGTGAGCATATTGAACATTCTAATCTTTGAGACTCCCAGGAAACACCTTTTAAGGTATTAAATTGTCAAAAGATAATAAAATGAAGAATTAATATAAGTTTAAGAAAGAAATGTACATAGTTACAGTACCCTTAAGTGTCTTTTGTGTAATACACTGACTTTTCCATTACTTAATTTTAAATCAAAACGTTTGTGGTGGGGCATTCCTTAGCATCTGCATCAATGCTGACTGAAGTAGATACGCTCAGGGGCAAGAATGAAATATTTCTCTCTGAATTCAGTTTGCCCTCTGTTATGTCATTATTTGCTATTTGCAGATGTAGTTACTTCATCCTACTTAACAGTTAAGATCTATTTGTAATGGATTCAAATGGCAAATAGAGTGAATCAAGTCCTCTTTTGTGTTAATTTACACAAAAGAAAAAGGAGTGAAGAGAAACAGAAGTGTGTCTTGCTTGCACCATAAGAAATGAACCCTCTAACAACTAAGAAAGCTGCTCCGAAAGTAATGTCTCCTATTTTATTACATTGGCCCACAATGTCAGAGGCAGATGTTAGCGTTGTGGCTGAAGAGGTAGAATCTTCCCACCAGTGTTCTGTTACATGTCGTTGTCATGGGACAGATGGCAGTAGACGGGCAGTCTGTTAGAACAGCATCTGACATGGATGTGCATATGAAACAAAGGTGTGTCCTTGAATTCCTTCATGCAGAAAAAATAGTACTCACTGATGATCATTGATACTTACTGAGCATTTATGGAAGCTAAACAGTGGATGTGAGCACACTGAGGCAGTGGGCGGTGCATTTCAGCAGTGCCAACAGTGATGTGAAAGCCATGTCCCAGACAGCAATGCACAGCTGTCATACCATGAGAAGAAGAAAATCTCTATCAACTCATCCATTCAATATGGTGGATTACAACCTGGCAAATGTGTACAGAGCTGAATATTGGCTTCAGTGCATCACAAAAGCAATGCTGGCAGTGTTGGAATACTGTGCAGCTGCTCACACAGGAGAAGAACAAGTTTGTACAAGTTTGTCAGAACTGATATGAGGCTGAAGATGGCAGTACCCTGGATCACATAATTACGAATATCCAGATGTGGTGTCACCACTATAAACTGGAGTCAATGGAATGGCATAATGTGAGTTCCCAACGGAAGTAAAAACTCAAAATACAGCCTTCAGCAGGTAAAGTGCTATGCACTGTCTTTTGGGATAGGAAAGAGGGGATACTTCTACTTTCCTGGAACCCAGGCAAATGTCCACTCTGACTGCTACCTTGAGATACTGTCTAAACTAAAGACTCAAACTTCCAGAATCAGTTCGTAGAAGAAGTTAATCTTCCTCTTAAAACACTGCAACACTAGGCTCTCTACCAATTTGAAGACGATCGAGCTCGTTGCCTATTTTGGCTGGACTGTCCTACCACACCCACTGTACAGTCTGGATCTGACACATTCGGATTTCCATCTATTCTGGCCAATTAAAGATGCTTGCATGGACAGTGTTGCATAGACAATGTTCTAGCAACAGTGTTGTCATAGCACTTGTGAAACAGTGGGTCACCTTCACTGGAGCAAATTTTTACAAGCATGGCATGCATGCTCTTGTTCAGTACTAGCAAAAGTGCATAGCTAATAGTAAAAACTATGCTGAAAAATATTGTGTTGTAACTGAGAATTTCCTCTATGAAATAGTGTTATTGTGCTCTTTGTATCTGTTGTAGTTTTCTTGAAAATAAGCAGGAGACATTACTTTTGGTGCAACCTATGTGTATAGGGAAACCGCATGACAATTAAAACTCAACAGATTTATTCTGTTTTGATTTATTCTGAAACGATGTTATTAACAAGAGCAGAACTGAAATTCAATGCAGAAAACATGGGAACTTCTAGGAAAAAGATAAATCTTAATTTAAAATGCCTGAATTGTAGACTTCCTTTCTACTTGCTTTAGCTTGTTCTTCTAGGATTCTTTTCTCTGATGAAGGACCATCCCCTTTTCAATCTAATTTTCCTGGCTTATCATGGCCAATTCATTATTCATTACTTCTAAGAAACTCAGTTCTCCTCCTTCAAAGGTGACAGTCTCTAGTCCTTTATTTTTGTAGTCATTAACTATTACAAGCTGTGTTTGTGTGTTTGTTTTGTCTAATGTTTGTTTTGTTAAGCCCATTTTAAAGGAAAATATTGTAAGTATTGCCTGGGACTTGATTAGCTTAAAAAAAGTTTTACAAAATCCTGTTTCTACCTGGTGCATAAACAGAGGGAGCCATGATTAAAGTTTTTGCTGAAGATGATAACTGTTCAAAAATCTACATCTTTTAAGTTCAACTATTTTTAAGTACTTAAAAATTGTGGCAAAAGAGACTGTTTTATATAGACCAGGCTATCACTGAGCTTTGTTTCTATGACAGAATGCATGTAATCTTAAATTCATCTCTGGAGGTTTGACACATTTGGGCCATTTATGTTATCACAAAAGATCTGTAGTGATAGATAATATAATCTTAGACAGGGCAAGTTTTCACACAAATGGCTTGCAAAGGTATGTAAAGTAGTGTGTTATTTTAAGATACTGAATGAGAATGCAGTTCTACTGACAAAACTTTCTTTCATTGAAGCTGGAGAGGAAGTGACTGTCTATCGACTAGAAGAGAGTTCACCTATGAACCTTAGTAAAAGCATGTCTTCTTGGTCCCAGCATGGTATGGCTGCAATGATCCAAGTTTTGTCACAAGAGGAGATGGATGGGGGTCTGCGGAGGGCCATGAAGGTCATTTGTACTTGGTCTGAGAATGATGTGTTAAAGTTGGGACAAGTATTTATTGTGAAGTCTTTTTTGCCAGAGGTGGTTCAGACTTGGCAGAAGATCTTTCATGATGGTACAGTGTTACATCTCTGCCTGAGGGTGAGTACAGACCTGAAGGGACACTGACTGGTATAGTCTGACATGTCTTCTGACATGTCTTAAATGTTCTACTGATTATATGTGAATGTCTAGTATGGCTGATGTGTGCTTTGATGTTACCTTCTGGAAAGGAAAATCGTTTTGAGGAAGATGCATCTCCCACTTCTAAGCAATATTCAGTCAGCTGGTTCTTGTTTGTTTTTTTTCATTTTTCAATCAATGCTGCCTTTTTTTCATGATACCAAATTAAAGTGATGCTTAACAACATGCTTTTTTTTCAGGAGATCCAACAGCAAAGGGCTGCTCAAAAGTTAATCTATACCTTCAATCAAGTGAAGCCTCATACTATTCCTTATACTCCAAGGTAAAATCACTGTCTTTAAGGATTCAGTGTCAATGGTTTCTTTTCTCAGCTGAATCCCAGGTCTAACGCAGACTCTTTTTCCGTAGTAGATTGAAATAGTTGCTGCTTTAAACAGTACATATGTCTTAAATACTTAATTAAAAGAAATAAGTACATCAATATGTAAAAATAAATTAGGGTAGAAGATAATAGGGATAATAGTGACTTAAAGAAGGGGGTGTTACTGGAAGGAATTTAAGCAATGACAATGAGCATGCCAAGAAACATCTCAGGCCTTCAGCTCATAAGAGTTCGGCAGAGCAAAAGATCTTTTCCCAGAAGAGCTTTGTCATATTTTTAGGATAGATAGACAGGTCTGACCTAGAAAATGCTAAGAGACACTATTTCTAACCTGTATTGGAGTTTTTACCTTTTAGTTATCTTTTTCTCCACACTTTGATTGATTGTTTCTAGAATTGCTTCTTTTTAAATCTGCACTTCTGAAATGATACAGCCCCTTATTAAAACAGACCTTCCCTTATCTTGGTGGGTACAGGTTTGCCAACAGGTTAGCAGAGAAAGGGATGCCCTATTTAAGGCCACTGCAGGGAAAAAAAGCAAGCAGAACTGAGCTGTTTTGGATTTTCTCTGGTAGCAGTTCTTTGACCAGTGAACATCTGCGTAATAGTGCAAAGCCAACTAGTCTGTGCTTAATGTGCAGCACATGATATCTGATGAGAATCTCATGGAAGGTGAGATGGGGAAATAAAATAGTGAGTGCAGCACAACAGTCCTCAGTTCCAGTGCGTTCTTACCCTGTCTTTCAGAGATGCTACTGCTGTGGTCTTTTTCTTTCTTGAAAGAAGTTGTACAGACGGGTTTGGCACTTCCTGTTTTCAGTGTAGAAGTTACTTCAGTGGGTACAATGAGATGAGTTTTAATAAGTGATTCTGAGTGATTTATTTCCAAGAAGCCATGTTTACTCCTCTCCTCCACTTCAGTGGAACTTCTAGGGCAGGAGCCAGGTAGAATTTCCATGTCATCGGTGCGTACAGAAGTTTGATTATTTCTGTCTATGGAAGATGGGAAATTGGAGATAAATGACAGAGTCCCAGATTGCTCTTTGATGTGACCATTCTGTAGCCTAATCTCCAGTATATATAATGGTTTAAGTAAATTGTCATCTCTACCGAATAATTTCCCTCTAAAAGTAAAGTTATTTCCCAAAAAAACTTTTTACAAGGTAAGGCAGGTATCATTGTACTTTACCTGTATAGCTAGATATGATAGCAAAATAAACTTCTTCATGATGCTGCTCCATAGGCAAGAATTACCTTTAACGCAGTTAACAGAAGAAAAATTAATAAAGCTTATTACAGTTGTCTGGAGTTAAATCAAATGCTGTGGTTCAACCCAGCAGGCAGCTGAGCACTACACAGCTGTTTGCTCGCTCCCCCTTATTGAGATGGAAGAGAGGATCAGAAGAAAACTCACTGGTTAAGATAATTAAGTTTAATAGGGCAGAAAAGGAAGGGAAAATAATAATAGAAGATAAATGAAATATTGTATGTTGCGCAGTGCAGTTGTTCACCACCTGCTGACCAGTGCCCGGGCAACCTCCCTGGTCAGTTCCCCTAGTTTTATTGTTCAACGTGATGCCATGTGGTACAAGATATCCCCTTTGCTAGTTTGGGTCTTCCTCCTCCCAGAATTTTGTACATCTCCAGCTTCTTGATGGCAGAGCAGCATGGAAAGCTGGGAAGTCCTTAATTCTCCGCAGTACTACTCTGCAACAGCTAAAATGTTCCCATACTGAATCCAACACACAGACAGCAGAATACCTGCTACTTGGAAGATAACTAATTCTATCTCAGTCAAAACCAGGACATCGGATTATGTTAGCAGTACATCAGATTATGTTGTTTATCTATAAACTATATCTTCTGATGAAATACATTGTTTTGTTATCTACCAAACTGAGAAAGCCATTGTGCTATCTGAGGTACCTCTCGCTGTTGAACATAATCCCCCTAGTGAAGGCATGTCCTCCTTTTTGGTATATTTGCTCAGCATTATGCTGAATGGTGACTGTGGAGGTGTTTGTTACCCTTACATACTTCTTTATGTTCACAGCTTACGTACTCCTTTACTCCTTTATTCACAGGTTCCTGGAAGTTTTTCTCATTTACTGCCATTCTGCAAACCAGTGGCTAACCATTGAGAAGTACATGACTGGTGAATTTCGGAAATACAATAACAACAACGGAGATGAGATTACACCTAGCAGCTTGCTTGAAGAGCTGATGCTAGCCTTCTCTCACTGGACCTATGTGTATACTTGTGGGGAGCTCCTTGTCCTGGATTTGCAAGGTGACAGCTAGCATGTGATTACTACCTTTAACCCAAGTGAAAAGCAGTTATCTGAAAAGAGAATTTAATGCTGAGAAAGAAGCCAAATTCTCTTCTTTTCTACTACCTGGAAAAACTCATGTAGCTTCTGGATATCTGTTGTGAGGTCTCGTTAATTGAGCATCAACAGAAATACTCTGGATTCATGTAGGTGTTACATGTAGGTGTTATTGGATCATAATTTGGTTTCACATACATCTAGGATGAATGGGGAAACAGCAGGTAGTTTAAGTGTATGGGAACATTTCAGCCAGCCCGAGAAAAACACTTCACAGTTCAGATATTTTTATTTTTATTAAGCAATATAAGTAATACAGAGGTTCAAGTATACCCATGTACATATACATACTTAATGTGTGTATATCTGTCTGGAGAGTTTGAACCGCTGTCTGTGTATTTTCATTTTTCCTTTTAATAAATCTGTAAGCAGTTTAGATAAGCTGTAAACCTGAGTGCTATTCACAAAGTCTGGTTGCTCCTTCAAAGAGCATGTGACCATTTTACTGTACATGTATAAGTAGGAACATGGCACATTTTAAAGAGATAAAACAGTTAACAATGTTCAGAAGATGAACAGCACCCATCAAATGGTATAAACACCATTGTTTGTCATTTCTGTCAAGGGAAATGTGTATGGGTAGACCAAGACTTAACATATTTACATTCTACAGCATCCAGAAACTGTGAATTACAAAAAGATATGCTTAGTATGCAATGTAAGCCTATAATTCCATCCTTGCCTTCATTTGGTTTTAGCATCACATGAAAAAAATATAGAAAGTGTGTCTTCAAACCATAGCCTACTAGAATTTGTCTTAGGTTTGCTTGAGTTTATTATACAACTCTTGACAGTTCCAGTCCAACTGTGTTGGCTCAAATGTGTAGAATTTAAACATCTATGTAAATTTCATCAAGACTGGAGGAGCTTCAGTTTCCATCTCAAAGGAGGAAATGGACTAAAATCTGCTCTAGTTTTGGTCTCGTGTTTATTTTTTAGTTCTTTTATCTGGTGTTTAGGAAGAGAGCAAGGGTTGCTCCCCGTGGTGTTCTGATTAGTTTTAATTCTGTCACAAGTTATATAATATTGGGGCCATCTCCACATACATATATATAATGCATTTTTTGTGTAATTTATGTCAATTCAAATGACTTTCATTGAAGAGTATTGCAGTTTGAGGGTATTTCAGTTACAAAATGGTCATTCTGTAGCCTTTACTGGTGTGAGTAGCAGAATATAAACTCATCACCAGTGGCCCACTGAAATAAAAATTATTGCACATCATATTCTTATAGAATCTCTTCTTTACCATAAAATAAAGCAGTTTCCTCAGATGTAAGGAAAGAGCTTTAGATAAAATGATATTATTACATCATTTTGGGAAAACTACAACATAGATATAAGCAGTTAGTTATTATAGTGAAATTACTTAATTCACTTCTGTGGCTATGCAGAAGGAAAAGGAGTAACAGACCCAAACTTTTGCACATTGTATAACTGAATAATGAGTTGTGGCTTCTTGTGTTTTCTGCCTTGAAGAGAGTATATCTAGGATTAGATCTATTGATAACAGTAAGATTCATGTTAGTTTAGTACTTGTACTTTGACTTAAATAAGTCTTACTGCTGGTCACATTTTGCATAGTTATTTCAGCTTTAGCACAATATTCAGTGGTTAGAAGTATTTGCATAAGCCTTCCATCTGCATATAAATAAAGCGCAAAACTGTATGTTTGCCAGTACTCAACATGGCATTCTCTTTTTGGCCTATGATCATTTTAACTGTGACACTTGATGATCTAAAATGAAAAAGGGTAATTACTTTTTTAAGTGTCATGCTATGAAATCACTATCATCTCCTGTTGTAACAGACTCTGTTGATTTTATTATAGGTGTTGGAGAAAACCTTACAGACCCATCTGTGATTAAACCTGAAGACAAAAAGTAGGTTTCTCTATGATGAAATTATCATTCAGTTCAAAAATTCTACTGACAGTCTGTGTATACTTAGAGGATTTTTATGTTATTTGTGTGATTTAATTATTTATTTCTTGATGTTTGGGTAAATGAAGCTATGATGGCAATGGCAATGGCCTTGGTAGACTCTGGACTTGGGGGTCTGTGGTATTCCAGTTCCCCACATATGTTGTGCAGTGTATGAAAAGTGGGGGGAGTCTTCACAGGAGCTTTTGGTCAGAGCATAAGAGTTGGAGCCTGAAGACCAAGCTAGTGGTCTTTTTTAGCAAGTTTATCATTAACTTAAATATTATAGTGTGGTTTCCCCTGACTAGTGAGGCACTGTTTCTTTGAGTAAATAGGGCCACATGGCTCAAGGAGTGGGACTCCGAATATCTGATCTTTCCAACAGGTCCTAGTAGTGTATTTAAGCATACTGTACACTCCAAATCCAGTTGTTATGCTGAGATCATAAATCTTATGTTGTAGGTTGCAAAAAAAAAGTAGTACAGGAGTCTGCATTTACGCATCAGGTTGCAGAAACTGAGAAATAAGAACAGGATTATTTTGGAAGCAGCGTCTTAGTTCTACAACTATTATTTTGATTTTGTTACTAGAATTAGTTATAAATTACTGTATTAATGTTTTAATGCTAAGTGTTTGCAGTTGTGCTGTCGATATAGTATTTGTTTTGAAGGGAACATCATTGTTTTGAAGGGAACATCATAAATAAGATGAACATGACAGTGATAAAATTTTCAAAGAACTGTTGAATGGTCTGGGTTGAAATGGATCTTGATGATCATTCATTTCCAGTTCCTCTGCCTTTGTCAAGGTTGTCACCCACTAGATCAGGCTGCCCAGAGCCCCATCCAGCCTAGCCTCAAATATCTCCAGGGGTGGGACACCCACAGGTTCTCTGTTGCAATGCCTTACTACCCTGATGCCTAATATAAGCCTACGCTTTTTGATTTAAAATCATTAACCCGTGTCTTATCACTTCAATACCTGATAAAGAGTCCCTCCACATCTTTTCTGCAAACTGCCTTTAAGCAGTGAAAAATTGCTGTAAGATACACCCATAAAGTCTGTCATGATCCCTCTGGATGGCATCCCTTCCCTTCAGTGTGTCAACTGCACTACTCAGCTTAGTAGTCCACCTTGCAGAGGATGCTCTTAGTCCCGCTGTCCATGTCACTAACAAAGATATTTTTGCTGAGTGTAGGTTAAGGGATCATGACAGTAATACAAGGATAGCTTAGCAGAGAGGTTGTTTATATAGTTGTCGATTACACAGATTTGGGCAAACATTTTAAAAGTATTGCAACAGATTTGTAAAGATATAGTTTGCTACTTCTCAAGTGGATTCTTTTGTATCAGTGGAAGTAAATGTAGAACTTAAACTGTAATATTTATTTCTGGAGACTACAACTGATCATTAGAGCACAATACTTGATGTGGAATCTCAGCTTATCCTCTTTAAAATAGAGATAATATCTACCTGCATTATCTTGAAGTGTACCTTTTTTTACAATTGTTCTGTTTTTTTTTTTTCTGTCACAGTTTGTCACAGTTACTAAAATTTGATCACACGTTTTATTTTCAGAGCTTTTTTTTCTATCGTTTACAAAACAATTAAGTCCTAATTAAAGTGCAAGCATTGATTAATTAATCAAAACCATCTTGATTTTCTTATGCCCTGGGAGTTCTTTGGTACAGCATGTTGTGAAGCTGCATTGTTTGGATTCAGAGATCTGAAGGAATAAGGCAGTGAAATCATAGATATATTCAGTAAGCAACTAACAGATATTCAGTTCTAAGAAGCACTAGCAGTATCCCTGCTTTAACCATTATTTGCTCACAAGGGAAACATTTCAGTCTCTATCAAGATCTAAATCCTCTTTTGTAAATAAGATATTTAATCAAAATCTAATGTTGTTGCAGATTTTAACACTACTTACATGATTTATTGTTTCTTTAATTCTGATGGTTTAGTGGCTTATGCCAATATCTTGCAATAAGTCTTTCATGCATCCTGCATGCTGACTTGAAATGGACTTTTTAATAGCAAAATGTGATCTCTAGCTCTCTGTTAGTGTCCTGTATCATTTTTGAGTTGTATACAATACTAAGATAAAGAATAATAGATCAGTTTGGAAGTATGTGTGATACTGTGGAAACTCTGGCAGATCCTGAACTTATGTACTTCATGGATTTTTGATCAGTTCAAGATCTGGTCATGTGCACTGTCTAGGATGTATGAGGTGTTAAAATTATGCAAGTATAAAAATATAAAGTATAAAAATAATGCAAGTATAATGTTAATGAAAAGATTTCCTTTAAAAACAGAAATATTCCAGATACAGCAGCAGGTCTGTGACACAGTGCTATCCCTGCAGGCTCCTATACCACCCAAACATTGCAAAGAATCACAATACTAGTAGTACTCTGGATACTCTTTCAGAGCGTACCACGTACCAAGTCTGTAATGAAGTTCATCCTGTTAAAGCTTTCACTGACAGTGGGTGCAGAGTGAAGAGCAGATTCAGAGTTATGGAAAATAGTTGGATGAGTTTCATATTGAAAAGAATTGATGCATTAGGCCTGATGAGGGAGGTGAGGAGAAGGGCTCTGGTGGTCGAAATTCTCATTACAAATATGTGAAAAGAGGAGTAAGAGGTTCTAGATCTTTTGTTCCCCAATTTGAAAATTATGAAGCACATAGTGATGGGCTTGAGGCTGTAGAATGATTATAGATTGTTATTTGAAGTTAGTCATTAGCATGCATTTTGGAGAATGGACTTACTGAATCTTTACCAAGCTTTTACGTTTTAGCCATACAATTTACAGTTGAATTGCTGACAATAAATAAAATATTTACTTGGACTGAACCTCTGCTATAGAAACCTGCACAGTTGAAACAGGTGAATGTGAAACTAATTTTGCAAACATGCTGAGTAGTTGCTGTGGATGCTTCTCTGGAAGGGAGCTGCTTGCCATGAAGCCTCCCATTATATTCTATTGAATAAGGCCAGATAGATGTGGTATGGTCTACTCTGTGCATCTGTAGCTCCTAGTTGAATATGAGATGCACTGTTTGCATCAGCACACACTGTTAACTGTCTGGCAGACAAGACCAGCCTAGTATGATCTGGTGGATATTTATGGAGCACATCTATGAAGTAAGGTTCTTCACAAAAGGAGGAACTGGTTTTTTGTTGTTGTTTGTTTGTTTTATTTAAGTCTGTTGGCTCGTATTGATACACTTTTTTGAGATAGTGAAAATGGATTCAGTATTTTTCTCAAAAAAAGATCATCAATAACCAGGAGAGTGGCTTTGAGTGGCCCCCCCAGCACAAGAAAGATGTAGAGCTTTTTGAGTGGGTCTAGATGAGGACCTCAAGGATGTGGAGCCTTTGGAGAGATCCAGAGGAGCGCACAGAGATGAAAGAAGTGTTCAACTAGCCATTCTTTACTAAGTAACTCCTATGTCAGATCTGTAAGGGCAGTTTACCATCATAGTATCAAACAATCAGAGAATGGCTTGAGTTGGAATAGACCACAAAGAACATCTGCTTCCAATGCCCTGGTATGGGCAGGGTTGCCAACTGTTAGATCAAGCACTAAATCAGGCTGCCTAGGACCCTATTCAGCCTGGCCTTGAACACTTCCAGGAACAGGGCATCCACAACCTCTCCTGGGCAGTCTGTGCCAGTTCCTCACCATCCACTCTGTGAAAAACTTCCCCCTGACATCTAATCTAACCCCCCCCCCCCCCCCCCCCCCTTTTAGTTTAAAACAGTTCTCCCTTGTTTTTCCCATGTAAAAAGTTTATTTCCATCATGTTAATCTCCCTTTAAATACTGAAGGATCACAGTGAGGTCTTCTGGAAGCCATCTCTTCTTCAGACTGAACAAGCCCAGCTTCCTCAGTGTGTCTTCATAGGAGAGGTGCTTTGCCCCACTCGTCATTCTCATAGCCCTCCTCTGTATTCTCTCCAAAAGTTCCACATCTTTCCTCAGTTGGGGACCCCAGACATGGCTGCTGTACTCCAGATAAGGCCTCACACGGACAGAGCAGAGAGGGAAAATCACTTTCCTCATACTGCTGGCCACCTTGCTTCTGATGCAGTCCAGGATATTGTTGGCCTTCTGATTGCAAGTGCACTTTGCTGGCTCATGTTAAGTTTTACATCGATTCAAGTGCAGCCCCTTGCACTAGGCTTTGTTGAACCTCATTAGGCTCACATGCCTCACCTTTTGAGTTTGTGAAGGTACTCCAGTATGGCATCCCTTCCTTCTGTCAGTTGACTGGACCACTCAGTGTGGTGTCATCTGCAAACCTGCTGAGAGTGCACTTGATCCAATCATCTATGCCATTGGTAAAGATGTTAAAGAGTATTGATCCCAAGATGGGCTACTGAGGAACCCCACTCTTTAGTGGCCTCCAGCAGGAAATAGTGGTATCTACCACAATTCTCTGTGACCTTTCAACTAATTATTTATCCACTAAATAGAAATGATAATGTAGCACCATGTCATCTAAAGTATATATATGACACTTACATAGTATTCTACTTCCTACATATTTTCTTGTACTAATCTTCAGTAAAAGCTGATTAGACCAGTCCTTCAAATGATCCAGAAGACAGATAATCATCACTATCTGCCAGAAATATACAGATACTAGTTTTGACTATTCATTCCTCTTTTCCATGATGGAATGGGAATGTCATATTTGAAAACAGCTTTCCTTAGAATATTTTACATTACTGTGAATCACAGATAGATTTGAGAGAGTTAAAGTCTTTTTCCGTAGCTTCTCAAAGCTGTAATTTATTTCAGATATTAAAATGTATTGTTTCTACTCTGCATATCGTTAAAATAAAGCACTTGCATTCATAAAGTTTCTTTAGAATTGTTTCTTGTGTGCTTTGCTCTGTGATTTCTGGAATGTCAATTACATTTTTGAGAATAATAGTGGAACAATGTTAAAATTAATGAACGTTCATCTTTCAGACTACATTAAGGATCTGATGTAATTATGTGGTACTTCTAAAACACGTGTGTCTATAGCTTGCTTCTATTTGTAATTGTGTCAGCTACACTCAGAATATGCATTGCACTTCCACAAATGGATCCCTTAGTAATGTTGCTGAATTGGCCAGAGTGCAGACACATGGAAATGTGCATGGAAAGAAGCCAATAAGTTTTAAAGCCTTGCCTGCCAGCAGTATACTAAGTCTTTATTCAGTGTTGCATATTGATATGACTGGGATTTTCAGTTTTCAGTTCTTAAATAAGGTATAAGTAAGTCTTTGCTGGTTCTGGTTTATTCCCAGGTGCCCAACATTGAAACAAAACCAAAAACATTTTCTTAATGAGAATGAACAGTGACTGTAACAGAGTTAGGTTAAGGCATACAATGTCTTAATGTCATTGTGTCCAAATTTTCTTTTTGAGCATTTTAGTAGGAACTGCTAGGTCTGTCCTGTCTCCCTTCAGAGTGTGGTCACAACCACACTCCATCTCTGCATTACTGCAGGAACAAAAGTAGATGTGGATTATATATAAGCTAATTCCTTACTAGAATTGGCAGTTTTTTGGTCTCAGAGCTAGGAAACTGGAGATGTTTGTTTGCTTGCTTGCTTTTAACAGACATACCTCTAATTCTATGAATGGAAATTATAAACCTTTCTCTTCTCTACAATTGTATTATTTTGAGTTTGCTTATTATTCAGTGTTATTCCTTTTAGGTCTGGAAAGATGGTATTTGGACCAGCAAACCTGGGAGAAGATGCAATAAGAAATTTCATCACAAAGCATAACTGTAACTCTTGCTGCAAGAAGCTGAAACTTCCTGGTATTCAAAGATTAACTAAAGATTAATTTTTAACCTATGTCTAGCTTTCTAAGTGTGTGGTAGTACTGGCTTAAGTGTGCTGCAATATCAACATTAGCCAAGAAACAATCACTGGATCTTCTCAGATCTTTTAACTGGGTACTCTGCAATGCAGCTCTTCCTGCTTAGCTGGATTGCCAATTGTTCATGTTAGTTGCGATAGAATGGACTTGTCTTCATTGTGAAGCAGATTTAAAAGTCTCAAAGCCAAAATAGATTGCTACTACAGATCAATTTCCACCTACATTTTTTTTTTTTTTTCCCAGGGAAAGCTTCTTCCTTGTGCCTATGCAGAGTAATAATCACTGTTTGATTCAGAAATGGGAACTGCAGTGTTACTGTTTTGGATTATTTGTGTATGTGGCAGTCAGAGATAATAAAGGGGAAAGTCAGCTGAATAGACATAGTAAGGAAGGCTCATTCATACCAGCTCACACCGTTATTTGTTCCTCCGAGGCTCTCTTTCCCCTTTTTCTGATTTGCCCTGCTCCAGGTTTTCTTCATCTTGGAAGCTGGTAGCAGACTGCTGGCCATCAGTTGTAGTTCTGGATACTCTACCCAGGGTATATGTACTTTTCAGACATTTACTTGGTTGAATCACTGAGTTAATTTTCTTGCCATAGATTTGAGAAGAAATATCTGCACAATGGAAAGACTGTGTCCAGCCTACAAAAAAGAAAGAGAGACAAGTGCCAAAGGAATTGATGACGAAAACGAGACTGTGGAGTATGACACACGGCTGTGAAGCAATGGCTGCAAGCAGAGTGCACAGTTGGAAGCTTGGAAACCTGTTCCTTGTCATTGTCAGCCCAAAAGAACAAAACATAGATATCTGAATGTAGTGTCAGTTCTGCTCACTTGACAGAAGCAGTAGGCAAGAAACAAAAAAAAATCTTTTTATTTATTCTCTTTCCATGACCTTCTGATTGTCCATTTTTACTACTCCTTAAATTGCCAGGAGCCGGTCACTCATTGGCTGGATGAACTGTTGCATTTGTGCCTTTTTCTGGAAATGTGGTTAATAGTTCCAAAATGTGCTTGCTTAGGATAATAATTGTGAAAAAATATTTAGAGGGAGAAGTGATTTGATATGACTTATCTTTGTGCTCTTCAATAAATAACGGTATACACATGTAAGTCACTCATTTTCAGATCTGGAGGCCACTCAAAAACATCCTCACTTTTGCCCTTTTGTATAGGAGACTTTCCAAAGCAGAAATATTGTTTTGTCTTGTCTGTTGACTTTGATTCAGAGACAGACCTAAAGACACAAGTAGCACATGAGTGGTTAAACAGTAGTTACTGATATAACAGGTGTAATGCAAAATTTTATGGGACCTTCAGTCCTTTTCACATAGCAAAACCAAAACAAACAATGAAGAGTTAATTTATTGGCCCCAAAAGCATCATTTATCTGTTCTATTCTGTGTTGATAAATTCAATAGATTCATGATCTTTAGTACAAGCATAAAGAATAACCTTGATTGTGATTTAAATTTTAACAGGATCTACTTTCCTTTATGTTACCTTTGGAATGTTGTTAAGTCATTAGGTGGTTAATTGCAAAACATTTTGAAAGTCATAAAAAGTAAGTGTTTCATTTGGTATTTAGCTTTTTATTGTCAATGCCATGCTGTACAAAGGATTATTTTCTATTGGTTGGTATTGGTATGCTTTTGCAACATATTGATATGTGTTTCTGTTGATTCGGTAGAAGTTCATAAAAATGAAAACCAGTTATGTGCAATATGTTTTTTGTTGAATAAGAATTAAAATTAACTGTTCAGCACAAATATCTAATAGAATGTATGTTGTATTAAAGATCACTTGTACCATTAAAACATCTTTGTAATTTTGTGTTTAGAAATACTTAAAGCAGACATGCAAATCAGCAGAAAACTTGATACTTGAATAAGAAACCAAATCATATTTCTGCTACAATGTATAGTAAATTTTTATGCTTAAAGGACCAATTTGTTAAACTTGCCATTAATTTTGTATATTTAGAAAGTTTTTATGTACATATAGGAATTAGAAACTTGGAATCACAGAATGTTTTGAGTTAGAAGAGACTTTAAAGATCATCCAGCTCACTGCCATGGGCAGGGTTTCCAGCTGTTAGAAGAGGTTGTCCAGGACACCTCCTACTAGATTAGGTTGCTCAAAGCCTCATCCATCCTGGCCTTGAATGCTTGCAGGGATGGGGTGTCCACAGCTTCTCTGTTCCAACATCTTACAATCTTTGAGTAAAGAATTTCTTCCTAATATCTAATCTAAACCTACTCTCTTCCAGTTCAAAGCCTATGGCTTCATTGCTAAACTCCCTCATGAAGAATGACGCACTGTCTTTCTTGCAGGTTCTCTTTAAGTACTGAAGGGTTGTTGTAGAGTCTTCCCAGGGGCTCCAGGCTAAATAGTCCCAACATTCTCAGCCTTTCTAACACTGTAGAGGTGCTCCAACCCTCTCATCACCCTTGAGGCTCTCCTCTGGACCCGTTTTAACAAAATGTTTCTTATGCTGAGGTTTCCAGAGCTGAATGTGGCACACCAGGTGGTGTCTTACAAGAGTGGAGTAGAGAGGGAGAATCACTTCCTTTACCCTGCTAGTCATACAGCTTTTGATGTAAACCAGGATATGGATGGCCTTCAGCAGAAGTTACTCGTTCCCAGTTATATGTTCCCCGTTTCTGTATTGATTATGATACTATGATATTGACATAACCACCAACGGTACATTCAGCTGAGACACCTGTCTTCAGTTCCTGAGGCCACCCTGAAGCAATTCTTGCTTTTTATCTTTTTGTGCAAAAACAAACAAACAAACAAAAAAAAAAACACACACAAAAAAAACCCACCTTTCTTCATATTACATTTTACTATCCACATTTTTTATTGTTGTTGTTGTTGTTTTAATCAGTTCAACATATCAGAAAATTTACACATTTTCACTTCTATAAAAGAGGTTACTTTTCTTTCACAGGTGACATTTTGCTGCTTACTAGTGAGGTTGTTTAATTTTGTTTTTACAGAATGAAGATGGATTTTCATCCCATTGCTGATACAGTAGTAGTTCTGCTTCAGTGGCTGTTGTCTTAAAATAGGGCTGTAGGGATGTGTATGCTTACATACATACACAGATTCTTTAAAGACTGAACTTTTTCTAAAGGATCTCTAGCTGTTAATATGTCCTTACATTTGGCCAAGTTAAATGAAACTTAACACATCTTAGAGTCGAAGATTGTTTTAAATACTGGCCTGATAGTGCTGTTTTCCTTAGTTGTTACCATAAATTCTTATATGCGCAGATGCAAAAAATATGAACACTTTCACATTAAACATAAAAAAACCTCCATGCACTAGGCTGGGTCTGTGTACCTTTAGTTTCTTTCTAAGTTATGGATATGTTCCCTGAATTCATAGAGATTTTCCTATCTTGACAACTTCTCTGTTGCCTTTCAAAGAGAGTTACTTCTGCATTCAGAGCAATATTTGTGAGACTAGGCAGAGCACATATGCATGTAGATTCATTTTATTCCTTTTTATTATTTATCCATCCAGATATGTACTACTTTCTCCTCAAATCAAGTATCTTTTCAAGATACTCATCTGTTAAAATACAGTTGATACAAACGTATTTGATATGGTTTTTTTTTCTGTGTGAAGTACTGATGTGACGGAGAGGAAGAAGAGGATGCATTTCAAAGTATTGCTTTATATACTTCTGTCAGAACATTAATTATTCCAGGCATGTAAACACTAAACCTAAAAATTCCATTGATTCTGAGGTTAATTAATTTTGCCTCACCATTCTTTTTTCACTTTTTTGAGAGAAAGCTGATTCACATTTCACTGAAATGTAAATTTTGGTAATCCAACTAAAGACCTTTCTTCACCCCAACTTAGTCATAGTTCAGTAATTAGAATGAAATAATACTAATGATAATTTATTTGAGTCCTTGGTGTTATTCATACTAGAATTTCTGTACATTCTTTAAAATCTTCTTTGATGTCTAAACACTTAGGGCTTAGGTTGAAGGCCAGATCTCCTGAAAACATGAGAAAGAACTAGAAACCCTTTGTGGAATGAGCAGTAAGCCTCACAATAGAAGTGTGTATGTGGAATGAAAGATTTTCAGGATAGGGTCTTCCTCTTCTTGCTTAACAGCTAGCATAGATGAGGAAATTTTGCACATTAAATCATAAGGTTTTCTCATAATTAGCTTTAGTATTTGTTTTTGCAAAAAAGCACATTTAGGGTTTTTGTTTAACTCCTAGTGGGGCTGTCTAGGCCCCATCCAACCTGGCCTTGAGTGTCTCCAGGGATGGGGCACCCACAGCTTTTCTGGGCAGCCTGTGACACTGCCTCACAGCCCTCTGAGTAAAGAATTTCTGCCTAGATCTCCCCACTTGCCCTATCTCTATCGTGTATCATGTAAAAAGTCAGTCTCTCTCCTGTCTATAAGTTCTCCTCAAGTTACTGGAAGGCCACAATGAGGTCTCTGATCATTCTCATGGCCTCCTCTGGAGCTGTTCAAACAGTGAGATCTTAAAGGAAACTTATTCAGGAATTCAGCTGAATCAAAGCCAGATATGTATTTGGCAGCTTCTGCATTGGAAACACAGCTTCAACTTACGAAAAATATTCAGAAATTGCAAAGCTCATTCTCTGGGAGTTTTTTTTTCCAATTTATTTTATTCACAGTTAGTGTATTTGTGATTCTTTTCCTATTGCTAAGAATAAACACAGAGGGGATAATACATCTATCTTTCCTAGAAATTGAGTTGTACATGTTGTAGTTTTGTCAATTTATTTCATACTGTTTTAAAAGAATAAAAAACAAAAAAAATTCTGAATGTTTCCATGTTGCATACAGAAAATGGCATGGTTATTTTTATTTTTAATGTTGATGTAATAAATGTATACTAATTCTTTATCTACCATGTGGTTTCCAGCTTTCCTTTTGTTTTGAGTTTTGAGTAGCATTAGTTTCTATAGGCTTGCAGGAAAAATATTTATACTCCCCTCCCATAAGTAATTTATTTTTTACAAAAGCAGAAATCAGATACTTTATTAGATGTTTTATTTACGCATTAGATCATAATTTTTTAGATGCTCAATAACCTTTGGATATTTTTGAGATGCTTGCTTGATTCTTGGAAAGCTTGTTAATTGTAAATGAAATCACGTACAGGTTAAGGAAAAAAATATAATTGACAGGAAAAACTTATTTTTTGTTGCAGATGGAGTTGGAGCTATGATGTGAAAAACCACTGCAGCCACTTATATACACA
Source organism: Perdix hodgsoniae (assembly GCA_035772895.1). NCBI lineage: Eukaryota > Metazoa > Chordata > Aves > Galliformes > Phasianidae > Perdix > Perdix hodgsoniae. Next base: position 15,362,533 of record JAPSGF010000003.1, read on the forward strand.
AGGAGCAGATATAAATTAATGGTGATCCATTGAGTTAGCTGTCAAATGTGTTCTTTCAGCTACTTTTTAATCTCTTAAGATGCTGATGTTGATTGCGTTTTTAGTTAATTAGAAATAAAGAATAGGCTGCCTGCAGTGACACTGGCCTTCACATTGGCTGTGAGCACACTGGAGTTGTCAGCCCTTACCTTGTTGCTAGACCTTTTGTGAGATCAGCTATTGTTTTTCAGCTTCTCTTTATGTTTTTGCTATATCTTAATGATTTCAGAAGGGAATTTGATCCCCTTCCTTAGGTAGCTATTTCTGCAAAAAAAAAAAAAAAGCACCCTAAACTAAAACCAAAGATATTTTTCTATTTGATATTGAAGAATGTGTAAGCTATTGCAGTACTCTCTTCCTTTACCAGTATGGCATTTCTTGTATTTACAGAGATGCAATAAATAAAGGAGTGCTTTAAAATAATGAAGATCCATTTAGATTTTGATGTCCAGTTGTGATGAAATGCTGCAGATTAAACAGAAATCAGAACAAAGTCATGTAAAAAATCAGTAATTTTGTTGCCTAAAAAAAGGTGAGAAGTGTTCTTTGTGTCAGGGATCTAGACAGAAGGCTAAAACCTGCCATTTCTCAGACTATTATTGTCGGAATATGATTTGGGTTTTGACACTGCACAGGCTGACATTCCCACAGCTGGCAGAATGGAAGAGGTAAAGCGAGAGGAGAAGGAGGAGGAAGGGAGAAGACTAAGATGTGAAGAGGAATGTATGACTTCTGAACTTTTCCACTGTTGTATTTCCTGACCAGACTCTTAATGCCACAGATACCACCAGTGTCAGTTATTTCTATGATCTGTTTCTGTGATCTGGTTGTGAGTCAGGCTCTACTAAAACATAGACTGTGTGCACCATGCATCCATGAATCTTTAGGTAAGTGTCTCACCTGATCATGAAAAAAAGGGACAACATTCTCCTCTCTTGAGCCCTACTTTGAAATGTGAAGTATTACTAGACCTCTGAAAATGTTTGAACAACAAAGTGTGTTGTTCAGTTCACTTAACCCCACAGTATACTGGAGAATTAAACTGGTGGCAGATTTTCAGATCATAACTGGAATAGAAAAAGATAAGAATAATCAGTCTCAGATAAATCCTGAGTAGCTGTCTGGATTTGTAGCTAATGCTCCATAACCATTTCCACAGTACAGAAGATGAATTTCAGCTGAGATAGCTGGTGCACAGAATAAAAACACTGGAATTATACTCAAATTGTAGAGGTTGTTCCCAAAACGTTTCAGGGGCTGACTTCAGCTGAACTCAGGAAAGCGAAAGCATTGGATCTGACAGAACTCTGCTGACTGCTAGACAAAGGGAACGTAAAATTTGATTCCAGGGAATATCTGGAATCTGCACCCACCTGGTGAATGATTTTTTCTTATTGCAGCTTCTAAAAACAAGGCCTGTGACAGAGATTAAGTAGCCATTATGCACAGGAAAAAAGTGACTTTCACAACTCAATCTCTAAGAAGCACAGAAGGGCTGGGATTAACCTTGAAGAACACTTAGAGTGAAGAGGGAAAAATACAGCTACAAAATAATGAGAAGAGGCCTAAATCAGACCTCAGATATCTACTATGTGTTGATTTGTGAAAGGGGCAGCTAGATTTAGAGGACCCCAATGCAAACAACTAGCCAAAGAGAGTGAAGGAAGTGCATGGCATTCTTCAAAGATCTCATAACAGAAAAAGAAAGCTTTATCTGGACCTATGTTGTTAATTGGGTTTAAAATTGTTCTCAAATGACCTGCAGGACTGGATAAACTTCAGGGGACTCCTAGGACACAAAAAAGGCAAAGCCAAACACAAAAAAGTCATGTGAGAATACTAGCTGGAATTAAGATTGACCTAGTTTTTTAGGTTAGTTGGCTCTGAGTTTGACTTCAAACAACTTATAAAATAAAAGGAAGGCCAATAATATTGACCATTGGTTGTAAAGCTGACCTTCAATGGATCTCTTGTCATTGGATGACCTCTTTTAGCTAACTTGCTGGTATGTCGACCTAGAGGATGAAGCAAGTGCCAGTCTGACTTCAAGTGACACTTTGTATTAATTAGAGCTCATATTTTGCCTGACCTCTTGCTGCAAGCTCAGATGATTCTGCAATGAGATTTGAATATGAAGGTGACCACACATGAATCTAGTCAGAAAACAAACACTGTGATTGAATTCTAATGACCTTTGAGCACCAAATTACACCTCAAATTACAACCCAAGCAATTAATTAGATCTCAGTTTTACCTTAAGTGACCTCTGAATACAAAAACATGCTGCGCTGCCCTCAGATGAACCCAAACATCTCAGGTTCTCTTGTTGACCTCAAATGAACCATATCAGCCTAATTGGATCTCAAGTTGACATTAAATGGTTGTTCCCTCCCTCAAATGAAAACAGCGTTGATCATAAATGACTGTTGTACATGCAATCGGATGTCAACTTGACCTCAGATGATTCTGTACTTCAACAAATAACCTAGTTGACCTCAAACAATGCCTTACATATATCTTGTCCCACAGTGATGTCAGGTTACTCCTCTGGACAGCTTACTTGGACCTCAGGTTGAACTCAGATGATGTAATGATGATTATCTGGCCCTCAAATTGACCTCAGATGATATCTGAGTAGGAAGTAATGGCTGTGCTGATCTTCAGTGATCCTGATCAGTTTCGTTCATTCTCAAGTTGACTCTGAAACGATCCCAGGCAGATATTTGAATCTCATGTCCATTTGAATCTTGTGACCACTGGGCTTTTAAATTGGATTATCCCTGAAAAACTGTTGATCAGAATTTATCTATTTCCTCACTACTACAAGCCAAGGACACAAAGCTGAGTGTGGGATTTGTGGACCCCAGGCAAACTAGAACCATGTTTTTTGTGGGTTTTTTTTGTGTGTGTGTTTTTTTTTCTTCTATTTTTTTTTTTTTTTTTTTTTTTTCCCTCTGAAAAGGAGCACAGTGCATCAAACTAAAGATGGTAGCTGATTTCAGATGACATTTGATCAACAAAATATGGCATTTAAACATACAAATCCTCTGTCTGGCAGAAATTTATGTGGCACATCTCACAGTAATATCCTTTAGTAGTAGTTGTGTGTTACTTACAGTAACTTACTGTTACTTCAGAAAACTTCAGATTAGAGAATATTTCAATGTTTGATCTCCAACAACCTCCTCAAGCAGAAAGCTGAGGTGGTGTTTGACCTGAGTGTATCTTTATGAAACTTTTCACTTTGTGTCTTCTGCCTCCGCTACAAAATTGTGCCTCAGTAGTTCAGTAGATTACTTCAGGTAATCCCTGAGTAACACATGAAATATCTAGACAAATCTCCTATACTTTATCAACAGTCTGCAATAACAGGTAAATTATATCCACCTCATTATAGTTTGGGGCAAGTGTGTTTAACAGTATGTCTACATGTGTAAATAAGCGAATAATTGTCCATTTGGTCCCTACCCGTATTTCTTGGGTATCATTAACATGAGGAGGACCTTCCACAGTGAATTTGGGCAGCAATCAATCTTTACTGATTTCTGAGCTGTAAAGGAGTGTGTGTATACAGGTTTGGCTGTAAATGATCTACTGAGAACAAATATGGATCTTGGGGACCTTACACAATCATGGTAGTGACAGTGGCGGTTCATTTCAGCTAACCTCATTTTAGTGACGAGGGCTGCTCTAAAAGGAATGCTTCCTGTTTAATTATGTTGGCCGTTAAAGTCAGAGGTGGATGTTGGTGACATGGCAGCAGAGACTGGAGATTCCCACCAATATTCCATTATATTCTGTTGCCATGTGACAGATGGCAGCAGAGAGAGGGTTTGACAGAAAGGTGTCTGACCTGGAAGTGCGTATGAAGCAAAGGAATGTGCTTGAACTTCTCGATGCAGAAAAAATAGCATACGCTGACATTCACTGACGCTTGCTGAACATTTCTGGAGACCAACCTGTGAATGTCAGCATAGTGAGGCAGTGGGTGATGCATCTTACCAGTGGTGACAGTGACAGTGGTTCAACTCAGCTGGCATAGATTGTTATGTGTGGCATGCAGGCTCCTATTCATCACTGGTGAAAATGCATAGCTAATTGTGGTGACTGTGTTGAAGGTTTTATATCTGGGAATTTGCTCTATCAAATAGTGCCATTGTGCTCTTTATATGTGATGTAATTTCCATGAAAATAAATCAGAGACATTACTTTCAGAGTGACCTATGTATTGATAGCAAATATGCCTATGCTGCTTGTGTATTAATGCACGTGGCAGTATGTGGAGGGGAGATAGTGGTAAGGGTTGTGGCAGAGGGTGCATATTTTCTGCATGGACAGAACTAAGGCGATGAGGTTTGGCTGGAAGAACACCAGATCTTCTTTCTTCATTTGGTGAAATCCTAACATGAATGGATATTGATCTAAAATTAATAGGCTTTCTGGAAAGGTACAGCTCTGATGTTTAAATTAAATTTCTGTAGACACATCTATATCACTATCTTTTAAGTACATAATAGATCATTATGAAACAAATTGGATAGGCTAAGTATGAGTACAAAATGGATTTGCTGTCTTTTTCCTCTGCATGAATATGTGTGCTAATTGGAAACCCTGAGATTCCCAAGAGACAAGTCAGACAGCTGGCTCTTTACCCTGTATGTGCCAGCAAATTTCAGACAATTGCTTTACCTATCTACATTCTTGCTTCTTTTTAATGAATATAACAAAATTATTTATGTGAATAAAGATTAAATTGTTTCGCTTTCTTCATCCTTTAAATATGATTATGTTGGTTCAAATCCACAGGAACAGTGAAGACACAAACACAAGAAGTGTTTCTAGGGTTTTAGGCATTTTTGGCCTACAGTAATGTTTGAGCACTGGGAGAAAGACCTGGAAAGACCCCTGAAAGTCAGGAAAGTGCAGTTTTAATTAATAGAGAGACAGTGAAGATTTTTATTTACCACCACTGACTTCCATTAGGTGGGCATAAAAAAAAATCTTAGTTTCCTTAGGGCTCTGCACATTCATAGAAGAGTCTTGTTTTTGCATTATTTCCTAGCTAAAGGAATCTTCTAGCATCTAATCCTATAATCTTCCTTAGCAAGCATAAAAATTCAATACCAGTATTCACTTCAGTCTCAGACCACTACCTTTACTCTCACTCTTAATTTTACATGGTCCATACTATCATTACTCTCATAATTCTCAACCTGTTGCACTGTGGGATCACTGTCTTCCAGTCAATACTTGCTGTAAGTGCTACACTATCATTACAACAAGTCCATTACTACATCCTTATCAAACCAATTTGTGTTTATTTAGGTGCTAAGTCTTGTCCTTCTCTTGTTTAGTGTCAGGCATGTATTTTACTCAGCAGTTGCACTTCCTAATGCTGATGCTTATGTAAGAATGGGCTTGAGCAATGAGAAACCTCTATTACCTGTTTATTAAAGCTTATATCCACTTGCTCCTCACACCATGTCTACTAAGCATTTTTACATAACCAGTTATTTCAATAGCCTTAAGTTTTGTTTTTCATGGCTTTTTTTTTTTTTTTTTTTTTGGTTGTTGTTGTTATAAATAGCCAGACTCAATGGCATAAATAGAAAAAAAAAAAAAAAAACAACCAACGAATCAACCAAAGAAACAATAAAAAACAATAAAATCCTGACAGTGGGGTTTGGAGACTCTCACATCTGTTGTTAGGAAATCACATTATAAATTACAAGTTCTGCACCTGCTTTTCATAGCATTCAATTTTGGGTACAAATCCCTTCCTCACAGATAAGCTCACCAAAGTGCTTGAGCTCAGCAAGGGAATCTGCAGTTCAAGGTTTTACAGTCAAGCTTGTAGGTAAGGGAAATGTGGGCTTGCAAAGTGATCCCCCCCTGCTTCTCCTCATAAAACTGAAATCAAGGGTACAGCAATGACATCTAATTGCAGCATGCAGGGACCACAACATGGAAGAAATTATACACAGTGCTGGTGCCAGCTTTCCAATTAACATTTGACAGATCTTGTAAAATTACCATTTATTTTAGCAAGCATCTGTGTTACAAGAACAAAGCCAAACCAAACAACAACAAAACAAAACCAATACCTTGTTCCCCAGCTCTCCCCAGCACGAAAACCATTGCAAAATATAAAGTGCTTTTTCAACTGCCAATGTTTACTATCTAGTTCAGGAAAAGACAAAAGTAAATGGAAATAAAATAATAAATAATAGGAAAGAAAAATGAATGGAAGGGAAAGAGGAAAGGATATTTTATTTTCAGTGTAACAGTTCTGGGAAGCACAGCCTTGCAGTTAGTTACACCCACCTGAACCCAATCTCTTCTTGTTCTATGACCCTGCTATTTCATTCAGTGCCATGTAAATCTTCCAAAGTGATGATTTAATTACAGCTGTGGTATAAGGTATATCAGCTCCTTTTGTATTTTCAGATGAACATATTGCAACAACTTTCAGAGTGGGGTTACAGGGTTGTATTTGGAGCAGCTAAAGCTTACAGCTTGGATGACAAATGGATAATACAGAAGATAAATAAACTGATTATAAAGAGTAGCCTGTATTTAGAAAAGTGTTTTTTTCTTTTTTCTTTTTTTTTTTCTTCTTTTTTTTTTTGGACTTACATCTCAAAGCACATGTACAATCGAAGACTCAGACATAACAGTAAGGCAAGTTCAAATGCTCTGCAAAGACAGACCTGTAGCTTGAATCCAGCACAAGGTTCCAGGTGGACTGAGCTTCTGACAGTCTTCTGGTTTTGCTAATGTCTCCAGGGTCCTCTGACTGTCATTGTAGAGCAGCTGCCTCTCAGTAATTCTTGGTATTTGGAATAATTACCTCCACTCTTCTCCTTGGACTGATAGAACTAGGCACCCCTTCATCCATGGGTTGCATAATGATTTATAGATTGGCATAAAGTCTGTTCTAAATGTTGTCATTCCCTCCAATTTTCTAAGCCCAAAGTTTTGCAAAAATGTTTTCTGTGCAATATGCTCTCTATAATAATATAATGAGTAAAGAGAGTTCTCTATGCTCACTTCTTCCTATAAATATATCTATCTCATTTACTAGGTGAGGTCCTCTATTTAGTTTTTTTGTCTTGATTATCCAATTTCACGTAGTTTCCTTGATTACCTAGTAGAAAGTGAAAAAGTGCAGACACTGATATTGCTGGCAGTGTGCTCTCTGCTCAGATGATAAGGCATGAAGAGCAATATCCTTTCATACTGTCTTACTGTTCTAGGCCTTGCTGAAGTGGAACAACTCAGCAAAAAGAAAGATTCCTTCCCCTCCATTGCAATCCTAATTCCAGTCTCTATTTAGTTGCTGAATTCAGGTTAGTAAAAGAGATGGATTAAGGCATTGAGCTCCCATGCTGACTCCATGAAAGCTTTTCTTTGAAATTCTCCATTATCTGAACAGCTCTGTTAACCAAACCTATTATCTTTCTCCCTTGGTTTTCAAGTCGAGAAAGGAAAAGCAACTTCTTTAATGGCCCACAGATTGATGATTAACATTTTACATGTCCCTGCTGGTAAGTAAAAGAACTGCTTTGTGGACAGTCAAAATGCTGGAGAGAAGGAAGCGGGAGTCAACTTATGTTACTAAGTTGTACTGCTTCATTAATCACAATCTTTTTTATTGCATTGCTCAAAGCCAAATCCATTCAACTTCTCGGGAATGGATTAGATCAAAACCAAGTGCTCTTAATGCACCTTTGACATCTGGCCTAGCAGCTGGCTATCTGCTAATATTGTTCTTAAGAAGTGTCAGGAGCCACATTTACTGTGACCATTCTTGCCCTTCTGATTTAAGCTACTGTAGAGGGCAATGAATTACCTTAAAGGAGCTCCTCTGGAAAGCCCTAAGTTTTATGCTGGACCCCTGCCAGCCTCACTACTTCATGAGTATGAACAATCAGACAATTGAACTGATTTGACTTTGCCACTCCTGGTGTTTCATTGCCTTTAACCTTGGGATGTAATGATGGTAATGCCATGCTAAGTGCCTCTCCTACCAGGGGGAATAGGGTTTGTCGGCTCAAGTAGGGCACCCATTCTTGTTAGCTGAAAACTGTGCTGATTTGCAGTGAGAGGAGAAATAGATTGAGCATGATTAACACCGCTTTGAATGCAGCTTTTTTTCTTCTCAGGCCTTTGTAGGTAGGAAGTGCCAAGATGTATTTATTTGTTTTAATTGTAAGTTCATTACCAGGAAAACTTGGCTGCAGCTTTTTATTTCTTTTTGTTTTTTCCCCCCCTCAGTGAGATTCTTTAATATCTACTGAAGACTCAGTAATATCAACTTGAGGAATGTGTACTCCCCTGCCTGCAGGCTGAGCAGTGATGAGTTGGTTTGATTTGGGGGCTGCATTAAACATGGAGGCTATTGTTCCTTTCTGATGAAGGTGCTGTGAAAGGAGTTTTCCTTCCCTGTCCCTGCAAGTTTAAGAAATAAGGTCTTGTCAGTGAAGTGTGCTAGTTCACATCTGTCAGGACAAACTATGGAGTACTCTGCTTTCCATATGGCATGCTGCCATTTTTTCTTCCTAGTTATTTTCCTGTGGCATCTCATGATATTATCTGCTTCTGACCCTCTTGACGTGACAAGAACCCTTGCGAGAAAATGATGCAAGACAGAAGAGCAGTTTGAATCTTTATTATAATTTGGCCCTTCTCAGACAGAAGGCTTTTGGCAGAGGCATCAACTTCCATCACAGATGCTATGGTCAGAAAGGGTTGTTGTTTCATCTGTTTTGACCCACAGAAAACAAAGAAAACTCCAGTTATGTGCAGATAACTGAGTGTGAATCTATGTGCTCTCTGGAGCCTATATAAGAAGTCTATATGCACAAGGAGCTTTTAAAGAATCTCTGAATTGCAATGCTTGGAAGGGACCTCTGGTGATCACTGTGTCAAAATGCCTGCTAAAGCAGGCTCCCTGAGGCAGGGGGAATGGATAGGCATTCAGCCAGGTCTTGAATATCTGCAGAGAAGGAGGCTCCATAACCTCTCTGGGCAGCCTGTACCACTGCTCTGTCACCCTCGCAGTAAAGATGTTCTTCATTGTGTTGAGATGGAAGTTTCTGTGTTCCAGTTTGTGTCTGTTGCCCTTTGTCCTTTTGCTGGGCACTGATAAAAATAACCTTTACACATTTATAAGCATTGATAAGATCCCTTCTCAGTCTTCTTCAGACTTGTCAAATTGCAGCTTGGAAGCTTTTACTAATACTTGCTAGAAAATTTCAGCATGAGAGAGATCAAGGGGTCTTTGGTTAATGCATCAGCCTGCAAACTACATGGTGTAAAGACCAGTATGCATTCATTGCTACCATTCCCATTGTCAGTAACACTCCCAAAAGGAGCCAAGAGGATGCGGGGAACCACTGAGATCTTAAATGTCTGCAGCTGTCTTCATCAAAAGACAAGGGCCATAGATATAATTAAATTGTTTCATAGAAGACTGAATAGCCTGATGGAAAAAACTGATCCCAAGAACAAAGACCATCTTTGCCTACTTGAGAAGGTGGGTGATACTGGGGAATGCTTGTGATGGCTGAGTCTAATCAGAGGGAGGGAGAGACATGATGCTCCCTCCATAATGCTACTGCAGGTCCAGAAGCTGAGCAACTCAAGCACAGTGGTGTGCTCTTCTTAGGAGTCCTACCTTAAAAAGGGATGTGCTGTGGTAGTAGTAGCTGTAGTGTGTCAACTGGCAGCTATTGGCTTTTGTTGAGAAGGAGAAAGAAATTTCCATGGAAAATGTTCATCTCTCCAATCTCTTTTTTCCAGCAGTCCACAAACAACACCTTCTGAAAGCCTACTGCTTCTTATCAAACAGTAATGAATGTTCCAGGAATTTTTACAATGCTGGAATGAGTCCAAGTCTTCAAATACTCAACTACTCCCACTTGGCATCTACTTAGGTGCATCTCAGTAACTCAGAGCAGGAGACTCAGTGCAGCTGGAGTTGGGGCAGGAATACGAGGACACAGTAGCGGATGTGGCAGTCATCTGAGGAGGTCCTTGTTCTGAGGAGGTCCAAATTCAAACTGAAACTAACATGTGGAAGAACTTATTTATGGTAAAGGTGATGGAGCACAGGAACAGGTTGCCCAGAGAGATTGCGGATTCTCCTTCTATGGAGATATTCAAGGCCAGTCTGGATGCTCACCTGTGAGATCTGTTGTAGCGAACTTGTTTTTTGTGGAGGGTAGGTTTGATGATCTCTTAAGGTTCCTTCCAATCCCTGTGATTATCTGATTCTGTAGGTCAGCTTTCACAGAAAGGGGAAGATGAGAGGCTTCTCTAGAGTATTTAAACTGCTTTTACACCTGAACTAGGGTGCAGACTCCATCTGCTGTTCAAATTTAGGAATGTTACACCAGTGACATCAATGAGCCAAGCTTAGACCTGACTGACACATGCTGCACGCGTGTTTTCTTATTTTGGAGACCAAGGTACTAATTCTGGAACCTTCCCAGGTGTTTTCATGCAGATTCATCCATAATTCCTAGCTACTGTGCCTGCAGCGCATGCATGGAGGTATTCAGCTGGATTTGATGGAGAGATTCTTTCTTTTAGCTACAGGTGAGTGGGTTTTGGGATTGCTATTAGAAGTAGATACTGTATAATTACTTAATGGCATCATCTAAATTTCAGGAGGAAAAATTTAACCTAGTTATAACCTATTTCAAAGCCTTCTGTTTTCAGCCAGATAGAAGAGTAGGCAAGAAAGAATTGCATGAAGCTTAACAAAGACAAGTTCTTCACCTAGACAGCATTATCAAACAGCTAAGTGTAGGCTAGAATCTCTGTGGCTGGGGGGCTGCTCTGCTGAGTGGGATCTCAGGTTCCGGCACACAAGAAACTGAAATCGAGTTAGCAGTGCTGCATGCAAATCAGATCCTGGGCTGCATCCACAGGGGCATTATTAGCAGAGATAGAGATGTGATCACCCCAACCTGTGCTTGTCAGTCTGTATCTGAATTACTGCATCTGGTTTTGATTCACACAATTGAAAAAAGAAATTTAAAAAAATGACACAGACTGTCTGGAGAGTGTCCAAGAAACTGTCATGAAGATGAACAGAAAACTGGAGAGCCTGCTCTGTGAAGAAAGACTAAAGGAGCAAGGTATTTTCACCCTAGAGAAGAGATGGGAGCACCTCATTATACCATTTTAGTACTTAAGAAGTGACAAAGAATACAGAGATGATGCTCACAAGGAGCAATGTGGAGAAGGGAAGATAGAAGCTACAAAGGAATAAGTTTCATCTGGATATAAGAAAAATTTACAGTAAGAACAATTGTTTATGGGAACATTTTCAAGGATGTGGTAGAATCATCTTCACTGGAGGCTTGCAAAATGCAATTTTATTGCTAGATAATCTCATCTAGACTTCCTTTTCCCATGAAATATTGAATTTGATCATCTTTCAAGGTCCCTTCCAAAAAGTTTTGTTCCGTGATTCTGTCACCTGTGGGCTGGAAATTTGTGTTTAAAGTAGAGTTCTCAATAACTAAGAACGGTGACAAAGGAACAGCACATATGATGATGAAAGATTGTAAGTTTCCCACCTGAATGTTTCTTTGGCATTGTACCAATCTGCAAGCTGTTTGGCCAAAGGCAGACAAGAATCAAAATTCAGCAAGCAACCTTTGTAAGACAAAGGGGTTTATCTGTATACTGACTGGGCTTGCACAGCCGGTGTCTGGAATCTATATTTCAGTAGGGCATTTTTTTTTTAAATTTAAATAGACTGAATTTATATACAAAATGATTAGTGTTTGGTAGAAGCTATAAATACTTCTGGTCTATTATTATTTTACTTCACATTAGCAAGTATGTAGTTTATGTATGTATTTAACTAAGTTTCTTGCTAGTATAGTGATTTTTCTGCCTCCAGTTCCATCATTGTCAAAGTTGCTGGTTTCATTGGAGTAACTATGGGTTAAAACTATAAAAAGAGCACATTTGATTTTCGAAGGGGTAAATTTTTCCTTGTTTCATGGGCTCCTACTTTCTTACAAATATTGACCGAAGGAATCCTTTTGTGGGAATCAAATGTTGTTTCTGCATTTAGAATAAGATAAGAATACTTTATTTTTAGGTCTCAGTATATAATTGAAGCAATTTGTAGCTATTAAAAATCAGGTAATTGTCATGGGTTCAAAGACTGCAGCTCCTGTCTGTCCAGCCGTCTGAAATAAAACTACTGATTTTTGGTGCTGGACAAACAGGGCCTGAATAATAAAGGATCCAAAAAGGTTTAACTTTTAAAAAGTTAAAATAATTGATAATATACCTGTACAAGCTAGTAACAATGTATGTTTAGATATATATATATATCTTGTTTTGCTGTATACATAGTAAAGTATACAAGTTGTGACATATTTGAGGACATGCTTGAAGAGATATCAGGAAGGACTGGAATTACTGCCTCTCCCCCCCCCGGGGCTCTTCGTTTAAAGTGTCCCTCGGACAGAATGGAAGAAGCCTTGAAGGGAATCAACATATCAATACGATAAGAGTACCGAGACATCTTGGAAACAAAAACAGCAGGATGGCGACCGACTGGCACGAGATAACACATGAATTAACAAGTGTCAGAATGTAATTAGCAAATACAAACCGCGGGTAAATTTGTAACCTGGAATACCCAACCAAAGGGGAAACAGGGAAGGGAAACGCATGGGAAAAAGGTATAAAAACTGTAACATCATGTCCTTTGGTGCGCTTCTGCTAGCAGGGCGCCCGCCATTGCAATCGCGAATAAAAACGGCTTTTATCAGAGATACCGTCTGACCAAAATTATTGAGGTATTTCCAACACTTTTGACCATTAAATAAATGATTATAGATTTAAAAACTCTATAAAAATAATATGGTTGCACTCAAAAAGTGATTTGATGAGAATTTTCTCTACTTAACACTGTGAAAGCGTAATTTTTATGAATTCTAAGAATGAAACAGATCAGCACTCCTGCCTGCATCGTTCTGCAAGAGACTGGATGAAGTTTTTACAATATACTGATCTTTCCAATAGAGGGCAGTGTGTCAGTGACTCCCTACGTTGCAGCGCTGCCGTGCAAAGGAAAAGGAAAGAACGTTACAGAAGCTCAGAGATCCAAGTTCAGCGCAGCATTGCCAAGAAATTATCTCGAGAAACAGCCTAAGTAGATACTGAAAAAAGCTTTTAATGCCTCAGACTCTTCTATTGGAGACCAACTGTTAGTTCAAGCTGCACTAAACTGTGGTCTGTAAATTTAAAATAGAAAATTCAGGACTATTCACTGTGCTGTTGTTGCAAGCGCTCACATTCTTGGTCATATTTAAGAAATCACACTGGTTGCATACAGACATTAAATGACTGAAAAAATTTAGCATCAGCTGCAACTGACCTTAAGCAGCTGTTCCTGGATAACATCGCTTTCTATGGGCTGAAGCTTCAACGCTTTTGAAATCACAAAAAATTACTTGATTGTATTCACTGAATTTTTTCAAACAAAAATGACAAATTAGAGTTTTTCTTTCCATGCAAAGATTTTGAAATCCATTGGTTTTGTTCAGGGATGTTTAGAGGGCACCTATTGTAAAAGGCATGGTACTTTACACCTCATTGGAGGTGTAAATGGGGTCAGTTCAAGGAACTGAATATACGTTTCTACGCAGAATAGAAGGTTACACTGATTACACTGGATTCTGATTTACAAACAGCCACACCTTCTCAGGGAAGTTTTTTTTAGTGGTATGATAGGGTTACAGAATTTTCTCTTAAAGATGGAAATGTCATCGCAGTTCAGGCTAACTTGCATAGAACCAGTCACTCTGAGACACTGGAACAATAACTCACCTCAGAGAGAGGCAGAGTGGGTTTTATTAGTAACACAGATGGCAGCAAGAGAGTGATGCAAACATTGCCAAGACAATCTGTGCTTATTTGATAACATCTGGAAACCTTATAGTAAAGATGAAGACAGTGCTTACACCTTAAAATTGCCAAGAAATAGATAAATAGACATACAGATGCCAAATCATCTGCTTGCCTAAAATGACAGGGATAATAAATAATCAGAACAAACCTCTCCAAAAAGCATTTTTTAAGCTTGGTGTTATGTTCATTTTCCAAGAGCTCTCTCAATTAGCTGTTAATTATTATCATTTTGTTCAAGAAGAGGAATATATTAAGTTCTTAAAGTAGCCTTTTTTTTTTTTTTTTTTTCTTTTTGCAGAGCTTTTGGATGGTAAAATATTCTGCAGTACCTGAAGTTGCTTGGATAGCTATATTCAGATGACTACTTAAGCATATGTCTAGGTCTAAGCTCATTGGAAGAGGTATTGATTTCTTTTTCTTTGGATGGGGAATGAGCTTAGCGGGTCCACACAAGATAATGCCTCAGTCTCTGCTGGGACTCCTCAAAAGCACGGTCTTGAACCTCTCCTCTGTTATAAGGCAGGGAGAGAAGAAATCGGATAATCCTAAAGAACCCTTCTAAGGGACAGAAATAGCAGAGAGCCCCTAGAATATACTTCCCTGTTTGATTTACCCTGCAGCGTACTCCTGGCCATTCAGTAACTGCAGCAGGCAAACACAAAGGCCCGGAAACAAAAGGGAGAAATCCTGTATTACCCTGCACCTCGGCTGGGAGCGTCTCCAGGATCACTGACATTTCTATTGTAGTGAGAAAACGTGCATGTTGATTAGGGCAACATGGCCATTTAAAGACGATGAAGATAAGATGTCGCATAACATTATCGTGTCCCCAGCAATCCTCTTTCCTCCCGTTTGATGTTAATAGTGCTACTGAACATTTTGCAGTGCCTCAGCAGAAATGTAGGGGCCCATTTACAGGCCCAGTGAATGAGAAATCTGACTTCTTGTTGGTAAGAAAGCAACACCAAAAGATGTCTGCTAATACTGCAAAGCCAAAAACTTAACAGTGTTTGATCTTCAGCAATCACAAGGACACAAAAAATATCCTAAACCTGTCCTTCCTGTCCTTTGTTAGTCATGGAGTCATTTAGAGAAGTGCTGCAAAGCCAATCAGCTGCTGCTGCGATTTTCATGGCTCCTTCATTGTAACTGAATGCATTTTTTATTTCCAAAGTTAACAAAAAACAGGGGGATAGAGGACACAGTTTTTAAAGCCCTCTGATAAAGGATTTTATTAATCTAAAGAAATGCCAGACAAGCTCAGCATTTGCTCAGAATTGCTATTGGTTAATTAGTTGAAATGGAAGCAATGTACACATCAGCTTTATTAGGGCTGGACTGAATCTGATGATCATGGAAGTAATCTCTTAAGCTCAGTACTGCATTTATTTTGTGGGGATTTTCAAGGGAAATCACAACAATTATTTCTAAATCACAGATGGTGCCTGATCTGTTTACTCTTATTCATGCAGAGTTCCAGGCTTTTGTATGAAGCATGTCTGCTCTGCACTCTCTATGGACGCCTAAATGCCAGATTGTGTTTCCACTGGAGCCGCCCTGGGTTGTCCAAAGAGTCATGCATGAGAGACCTGAGACCTTGAGGAGCAGTGAGCAGACGTCAAGCAGGGTACCCATGTGCAGTGTGGAAGGACCAGCAAACCTCTCTGGCCTGCTGCATCGAGCCCTTAGAGGCAGAACACCCATGTGAAATATTTGCTCTGATCTTTGGAGAACCACAGCTACACATGGTTTAAATGCATGTTTGTAGGAGGAGATAGTTTTTATTAGTCTGTTTAATATAACTGAGATAAAACCTTCTGAATTCAGTCCCTTCATCTAACTGAACCTTAAACGTTTTCTGTAGGTCTGGTTTTTCTCAGACCATTGAGAGCACAATGAAACTACTGCATGTATAGGAAAGTAAGCAAGCATTTTCCAGGAACAGAAGCATGGCCCATAACACTAAAATTACCTCAACCTTTTATGACAAACAGGCACTTTACATCAGGAACAGTGCAGATTTGTCTCTATCCTGCCAAAGGAACATTTAATCCAGTTTTCAACAGATTCCTGTTGGGATAGAGGTGGGGAGTAGAGGTGTAGAGTGGAGGCGTATGAAAAAGGGAAAGAGGCAGAGAAATTGCTGAGCCAGACTTTGATTCACCCAACTTTGGGGATAGTTATCACATTTAATGAGCTCATTCCTGTCATAAAGATGTTGCTCAAAGTGCACGGTAAGTGATCGCCACATGCATCCCTCTTACACCATGATGTGGAAGGCCACATATGCATGCACATGTAATTAATCAAGCAAATACCTGTCAGTGTATAATCCTTCTGGGACTGACAATTGTTATCTGATGTATTGTGTAAAGCATTTCACCATCGGGCTCCTTGAGAACTTATATTAATATGTATCATCATCTATCTTCAAGAAACTGTAATGTGCAAAATGTGTGAGACTGGACAGTGAGACTGTGCTGTGAGACTGTGCTGCTGTGAGTGTGCTGTGAGACTTGGCTGCACTGACATCGAGCTGGCATTCTGGAATAGGGGACCATGCCCTGTAACTGTTTTAAAATAACATTCTGTATGGCTCCTCTCAGTGCTGGTGACTGTTGTTTGCCAATTTGTGCCTATGACAGCTTGCTTGCCTTTCAGGAGAAGGTATTTTACTATGTCTTTTCTTCCTGGACAGGTAAGAAAGTTAGTCTAGTCTTAAAAACATCAAAGACCCAAAGAGAGGAAATATAACCCACACAAAATCTGTTTGTATTGTTTCAGAATACACTATTTCTGATTTTTTAACTTAAAAATATAGAGGTTAATATGAAATAATCACCTATGATACTGTAGCAATGTTTGTTCAAATACCAACAGCATACTTATCATAGAATTCTGTATTTGGAACACTTGAATACAACAAATTATTTCATGCGAATAGAGAACTGCTCATCTTCATGAAGTCTGAAACATAGATGCTCATGCATGTACTTATCATTACATTTATATCGGATGCAAAATCTCTGTATAAGTCTTAAATCTCTAGGACTTGAAAACCTAATTATGCTAAGATGCACTTATGGCGTTTCAGCACCTAAACTTGCATGCTCGCTGTGATTCGAGAACATTTAAATACATGGCTGGCTTTAAGTTTATGCTTAGCAACTTGTGAAATGAGGCCTTAGATATTCTTTCTGAATTTTCTCTTGCTTTGAATTTGGGCTTTTAAAATTAAGATGATTGTATGTTTGAAAGGTACTATCTTCAGCTAGCACTTTGTTTTATCTTTCATTATTAATTACTATTAGAAATACACAAACTTAAAAAATAATCAGTGCATTTGTCATTTCTACTAAATGCAGTACCTTTTTCTTAATAGGATCGCCTGTTGTTGTACTGTTGTGCAGTATGCCTTCATGCAAATGTCTCTAAGTCTTTTTTTTGTCTTCTGCAAACTGAGGCTTTCCTTAAAATAATAGAGAAATACATGAAGAAATCTAACAATTTACATATTCAAAAGTTGCAGCTGTAATTTAAATTGCAAAACTGAGCCACTTTTGGTGCATCGGTGGAGAAACATGTAATACTTAATCTAATAGGCTAAGAGAAATCATGAAAGTGAATATAGGCTCCTTATGTTTAGGGTTTTATTTTTACTCCTCTCTTTTGAAAATGCATACACGGTACTTTTTTTCCTGGCAGATTCAGCTGATTTAAATGGAATTGGGAAAAAAAAAATAACAAAACAGGTTTTATTTTCTTATGCAGGTTTTTTTTTTTTTTTTTTTTAATTTTCTTCAGCATTAAAGAAAGGAACTTCATCAACATTGATTGTCATTTACAGAAAACATTCAAAAATCATGTGTGCATTATTATGGAATGCTAACAGTACTGAACTAATAATTTACATGACATAAAATAAGACAAAAATCTATTACATTCTAAAGTAATATAGAAACTTTTCATTTGACAGGAATGCTGGTCCTAGGAAATTTATGACAAAAAATAAAACCGTTTCTAAATGAATCAGGCTGTAGTTTTACTCACATACACATAAATTAGGTCTGTTATATTAAACAAGGGATAAAGATCAGAAGAAAAATGCAGGTGCAGAAACACTGTGTGATCTCCTGGCTTCACAGAAATCAGTGGGAGTTTCGCTATTGATTTCAGTGGAACCAGGGTTTCACCCAGTTTGCCATTGCTTGTTTGTGGTTTTTGCTTTTTGCATCTACAAGCCAGTTAATACATTAAAGTTATTATACAATTAAGCTTCAGAAAAAAAAAAAAAAGACTCTGCGAGGCATTTGATTTTAGAAATGAATTTTCATTCTGCTTTTCAGAGTAATTCATTTTGTTATATGCATTTTCTTTGATTGTTCTGACAGGCAATGCAACTCTTGTGCATTACCAACAGTAGTACAAAGTGGTTTGCAAGAAGCAGCCCCACCACAATTCAAATTAAATTGATTTAGAAGAATATAGCTACAGCCAAGCACCAAACAGCTCGAGGCCTGGAGATCTGGTCTTAGCATCTCATTTCACTCTAACAAAATGAACTGGAAATAGAATAAAAAAATTAGATATTTCAAAGTGGGAAGTATATGAAAAATCAGTTTCTCTCATAATCCTAAATGCAAGGAAGCATTTCCAGGGATATTTCAAAAAATATTAGAAAGTTTCATTTAAATCTAAATATCTATTTTAATTACGTTTTTCTTTTTGTACAAATTGGTAATCAGAAAATACTAGCCATTAAAGTCATGGGATGCAGGAAAAGCATCCAAACAATTTTTGTGTTATTTATGCTCCTGCCTGTGTTAATATAGCTGTTGATGAACTGGACACAATTTCTTTCTCTATTACTTTAAAACAGGTATCTGGTGAAGGTCAGTTATGGCTTCGGATTACAGCTAATCAGTGACCCAGCCTCAGATTTTAATGAGCAATTAAAAGCATACAAAAATATTTTGCTCCTTGGAAAGAAAAAATTGTTTCTACTAGTACAACCCATGCCAGAAGAATTCATAAAAGCTGTAAATTGTATGGAAACATTAGTAGCTTAAGCAACCTTTCTTCAAATTATATTAGTCAAATGCAGTCTGCAGGTATTAATACAATTCTCACTGTACAGACTCACTGGGAGCAGGTTCGAATGACAGCCCCATCGTTTCCCCCCCCCCATTACAAACAGAAGTATACACTAAACATCAACAGCTGGTCAAAAGGCTTTATCTATTACAGTCAGTTTCCATAAAAACTGAAGAGTACAATACACTTATAGGAAGCAAGTACATTATTTGCTCTTTGATGTTTTTCCTCTTTAAAAAAAATCATTACAAAGTCTTATGCTTAAACAGAGACATAGAAAAAATCAGTGTATTCACTGTCCCCAGTTATATACAGCAAAAATTACAGAGACAGCATACATAGTATTAGACCTTCCACAAGCATATATTAAAAGTAATTACATTTGAAAAAATATTTTATTTGTCTTCTACATTTCTACAATACGTACTCAGGTTTCTTTCTTCTTGCTTTGTTTGTTTAGTTTTTAAGTAACTTTCTTTAGTGTTAATCAGATGAGGCAGACAGTGCAGTTGTGAAATAAGGGATTTTGCTGCTATTCTGATTCTTAATTTATTTATACCATTCATTCATTACAGCCGGAGTAATTAGTTTAACATGGGAATTATCTCACAGCGATTAGCATAAGTCTGAAAATACCCCATGCGTTCGATTTAGCCGGGTGTTGATAACAGCGTACTCAGAGTTCTGTTGTGCTTTACTCGTGGTCACAAGTACAATCACAGAGCCGCGCTGCAGCCTGCCAGAGGTCACACTGCAAAGACTGCTGCGGCTGCTTAGTTCGTTTGCTAGGATCTCAGTGGCTTCGTAAGAATAACTGCATGAAAAAATCCCTGTCTACTGCACGAGAATGTGTAGTCCACACTTTGTAAGGTAACGTGTTATTATAATTTCTGATTAACGACAAAACACCTTTTTTTTGTTTTTTTTTTTTGCCTGATTCTGACATTGAAGTGACACGTTATAAAAACACAACTGTAGTGCACCTGAATCTGAATCCCCATAGAAGCTGACAGCCTAATGTAGTAACTCTGACTTATTAAGCTGTGTGTCTAATCAAGACAAGTATAAGTGCTTTTATTTTTTATTTTTTTTATTTATTTATTTTTTTTTATTTTAAATAAGCTGGTTTTATCTGAAACAGTCTTCACGATAAAGCCTGTTCTGTGGTTGCCCATCTGGCCCCACTTGTTTTTCCATGCAATCAGTTTTTCATTGGTCAAATAATATGGGACCAACACGATCATAGTACTGAAAACTAGGAGACAATTCTTTCATTCTGTCCAGAGTTTTATATAGAAAACACTTTACTGTTTCCAATGTATCGCCATAAACAAGGGCCACAGACTATTCTTGGAGCACATGCTTTTTTCCCAACAGCAGTATCTTCAATCACAAATCAGCAGCTCCATCCAGTGTGTCCAACAAATATGCAAAACCACTGTGATATCTACATTAGATGAATTTTTTTCTTTATGTTATTCTACAGAAGACCACGTGCAAAGCAAACATTTTCTGCATGTACAGTTACAAAGAAACACATAATTTATTTATTGCTGCTATATCCGATGATGTTTTCTTTCTCTCCCTATGTGCTGTGCATGAATTGTGACAATGAAGAAAATAAGCAAATGTAGTACATTATGTTTCCAGACTCCTTGTGAGCAGTATTACCCTCACTGACTGCAGTAACACCCAGGAAATATCCCTCCTTTTCCAGTGTGTTTTGTGCATTGCTTTCTTCCATCAGGACATGCAAAAAGGAAGGATTTTTTTAGAGGATGCTGACACATTCACAATGCCACCAAACGTTTGGGCTGCCTTTTTAAGTGAGCTACCGACCTGTGAGTTATCAATGGAGAAATTTTAGGTCTCTTATTTTTCTCAATATCTTTTGTCTGCAGTTTAGACTGCATAAACAAGTGGCTTTTTCAACCGAGCGCTCTGCTGCAAACCTTTTCTGGGATGGCAAGTTACTGGGGTGTTGGACTTACTGCAATAGAGTCAGTCTGACTTGCAGGACAACACAGCTAAGTGAGGAGATGGAGGCGGAGTGAAGAGAAGGAATGAGCCTGCTTCCTTTCTCCTGGGTGCAGCCTTCCTTTTAGACTGCACCTGAACTTCATCTTTGGGAAAAAGCAAAGATGAGCCACGTTGACACCCAAAGCCTCATTCAATAAGAAGTACAATTAAAAGGAGAAAGAGAGATAAGGTTCTCTGGGCAAAAAGAAAAAAAGGTTTTCAATGGCTAATTATCCTGCTAGCAAGAACTTCGGTCATTTACATATAGTTTCCAGCACTCTGAAAATTAAACTCAAATCACAATGAGCCAATTGGTGAAGAATACTATTATGAAAGCCTCTATGCTGAAGGATATGGTCCTCTCCTTTCCACGTTTTGATGAGGTTATCCATTCATCTACTTGTTGGGAATGCAGAAGATGTAAACAGTCAAAACTTACACAAAATCACTATGAGAATAGTGGCAACGACCATAATGAGAAGTGTGGAAAACATATTGATTGGAGACTCAGAGTCAAGTATATGACTGGCAAGATTGCAAGAACTGCAAATTAAGGTTATGCGCCATTGCAATGTTAGGCCTATTGAAAACACTTAATGTAAAACTAGTGATAAGCAGAAGTGCATTTCACATTTCATATTAGTAGGAAACGTGAGTTTTTTCTCTAGGACTGTTTAAAAGTGGGTCATGTTTGCTGGAGACGAGAAAAGGACTGATGAGACCATGGAGAAACATTGCTACAGAGGCCTGGGTGTAGCTGTGGTTTCATGTTTCCCTGAGAGAAAAGGGCAGCTCATAGCCACTTCATTTTATACTGTTTGGTCTTTATAGGCATTTCTCCATGTGGTAGCTCAACAACACTGTTGCTACCCCTGCTGATGTAACCATTTATTCCACCTCTTAGCTTTTCCTCTTACATGCCTGCAGCAATTCTGAATAAGATCTTGCATTCGTAGTATCTAAACTCAGTATATTTAAACTGCACTTTCCCTTGTTGATTGTCTAAATTCAGTAACTTATACAGAGCTTGCTTACATTTTGTTTCAAAAAGGACATATCATAAACTGACTGGTTTACCTACTGACTGGAGGTTGACTCTGAAACAGCAGGTGAGGTGAGTCCTGCAACAAGCTGAGGAAATTCTGTCAACGAATTCAGTTTATACCAATGCTACTTATAATCGCTGGCTGGAAAGCCTTGTCTGGGTCATGTTCACTGGGCAGCTCAAACAGTGCCCTTCAAAGCCTCTAGCATTCTCTTCCTTATCATCACCATTATATTTATATAGCTATTTTTGATAACGAAACATCCCTGAGTGGCATACAGTGCAATATCTGCATTGAGCAGTGATTGTCATTTACAAAGCGTGAAACATAAAAAAGAAAGAAGAGGACTGAGTCTGCAACATGCTGTTTCTAATGGATGTCAGAGATAGCAGTTAATCTCCAGAGCAGAGGCAGAAAGTGCTGGGATAGGATGGTAGGTGTAGGTACTCTATTACTGCCAGGAGAAGAAAGCTGTTCCCAGGTTTCCTATTCACACGTACTTAAAAAAACCTGTGCTGTATTTTAATTTGATAATTTAATTTTTGCCATGTTCTATATTCCTGGGATGTCTAATAGACAATGGCTCTGAAAGATGGAACCAACTTCCAGGCTAAACCTTGATTCTTCTAAAAAGGGCACAATCAATAAGAAGTCAGAAGTAAGGAAGATGTGGGCAGCTTGGATGTGACTGATCCATGCTTTGTAGCACAGTTTTACAGGAGGTGAGCAAGACAGTGTGGAAAGAAGCCATCAGTTGTGTAACTCTAGTTAAGCTGCCCAACTGCCTTGCAGACTGCTGCGGGCTTGGTGGGCTGCCACAGTTCTGTGGTGAGGGGCTGAGGGGCTGGTTCATAGCAGTAGTTTTGCTCCCTCCTTGTGTAGTAGTTGCTAGGTCAGAAATCCCAGCAACACTAACACAAAGGGAAATGAACATATATGCAAGCAATGACCATGAAAGAAACAAAGAAAGTTATACGATCAAGATTATCTCCATGGACAAGGCCAGTAGCTGCTCCACCAGAGCTCCTTAACCTTGCACAGGTGTTGAGACAGCGATGGTGCACAGGGCACAGCAAAGAATAAACTGGTCCTTGGGAAATGAAGCTGAAGTGAATAGGAAGCATGAACTAAAAGTATTAAAAAGTAAGAGTGATGACATCTCACTTCAGAAGTGACCTGGCAACGCCAAGGGCCTCTGATTTCATGAGGGATTGAGCACCTTCTGTGAAGTAGTGACATGTTTCCATTTCTAGTGGCCTGTTAGAGTTATGGGAGCCTGACAACATGCAGAATCAATTCCTAAATGCTGCCAGTCACAGATCAGTCTTAAAATATATGTTGTTTTTGAAAACCAGTTGGTTCAACTGAATGCTTTCTATTATCCAGTTTTTTGTTTTGTTTTTTCTTTTTTTCTTTTTCTTTTTCCCCTAGCAATCAATGAAGAAATCTTTCCATTAGAAGAAAATATGACTCTTGGAATTAATTCTTTATACAAAGAGCTGGCAAGAGTGACATTTACACCAAAATTAAGTCCTTGTGGCAGTGTAACAAATAGTCTGCATCTGCCTGCTTGATGCTGTGGATAATTTAGATCAATGTGGTCCAATTATCTGAGAGCAATGCTAGAAAATTTAATATATGTTTTAAATATTTTTTTTGTTGAATTTCTGGGGTTAATCAGTCATTAAAAATTGTGTCCCATTTGAAAGAATTATCACTAAAAAAATCAACAAATATAGCCAATTATAAAGAGCAGATGTGACAAGTCCTAGTTCTAGAAGTTTAATTGAAGGGCTTCAGATACTACTGTAGATTAATGAAAGCCAAGAAATAAAACACAGTAGTAATATTGTCTGAAATGCATTTTGTGATTGGCTATGCAGTTACTTAATTGAACTTGTACTGTTTCATTGTTTAAAGCCTAAGGATTACTTGAACGTATAAAATCCGATATTGAGAATTTAAAATGTCATATACAAATGACTGCATTAAGAATGACATCAAAAATCCAGTCTGTAGCATGTCATTGCTATTTCTTGTTCTATGCACAATGAACAAAGGGAAGAAGTACTAATTTACCTACACGGCCAGACTGAAATCAAAGAAAATTAAATAAATTTTATTAGCACTGATTAACATCAGTAAATACTGTATGAGAATTAATTTTTGCTACAAAAATAAATAAGTTTCTTGCTCAAATTCTGTAAAAATAGAAAAAAATTGAACAAACTATTGATAATATTATTTGAATATAATAATTTGGCAATATTTGTAATTGTACAGTCTGTACAGGAAATTTTACTTGACATTGCTAGTGGTTTTAGGACAAAAGAAAAGAATCCATTTTTAATCTCAGCCTGGATACTGCTGTTCTGTGGTCTCTGGTAGGGCATTTAACTTCTTTGCCTTCATTTCTTTATCTTTAAAAAAAGGGAACAGTCCTTACTGATTGAAGAGATCATGAGATTGCATTGATTTCAGAACAGTGCTTTAAGTATGAAACTCCCTATGAATAATGGTTAAATAATTTGTCTTTTTCACAGGTGATCTTCATTTTGTCATCTTGCCTAAGATGTAAATCACAATACCAGCTAAAGATTAATTGGCTTATTTGAAAACAATAAAGCATTTTCAATACGTAATAAATAAATGTGGATTGTTTATAAGAATAACAAACTTCCTCATTTATCAACCCTTATGACAGTAATGCTTATCACACTTTATATTCTGTGTATTGGCTAAATATGTTACTTTTAATGCACTGAAAATAATGGATTATTATTATGATGGATTTCAAATGAGCATACATATACATGTGTAATATATATACGTAAATATGTTCTCATATTGAAAAAGACAAGGAAAACATGAATACTCTGCAGTTAAAATTGAGCTCTTACAGGATTCAGTTTGACTTGATTTTTTTTCCCAAATACATACAAATTGACTTTGCATAAATACTGGTTAATTAACTTTTTTTTTTTTTTTAATTTTAGAAGTAGGTGGAGTATGGAGTCCTGTTCATGGATTTGTTGTCTAAAACAGGCTGCAAACAGATAAAATCAGATTACAAGAGGATGCCAATCTTAGCGATTAAGTGGTTTAAAGAAGCATCAGAAGTAGTGTTGTACTACATTAAGTGAAAACATTTTATTGTAATCATTGGAGGATGTGATAGAAATTTGGTGCAAAAAAGAGTATTTTAGACATTGATTTATTCTAGGACTAAGAAATTTGGAAGATTGCGTCATTTTTACAACAAATCTCTGGGAAAAATTAACTTGGCTGTGCAGTTTTTGAATCTATTTTGCACTCAGGATAGACTAACAGAGAAACTTAGCTTTATTAGCTAAGGGTTTGTAACTGCTCTTGCAGCAAGTCTAGGATTGCTAAGAGAAGAGATAGCTATGGAGTCATGAGGTGTGTGTGTAAACTTAGAAGATGATTGGTGGTGGAGGAGGGGAAACTTTACCCAGTGCTTGGAATAGGGTGTGAATTAACTGTTGTTGAAGAAAAAGGAATAGAGGATGAGATGGGCCTATGGGGTTTTCTGGAAAAGCCAGAGGTATTAAGCTGTCGCTGACGCAAGTTTCTGCAACCACTCTGGGGCCCAGCTGTGTCCCATGGGTTGCCAGTGACACAGCTCTGCCCTATGGCTGACAGTGGGGCCTTCAACTCCTTCTCACCAGCTCTCAGTTCAGATTGTCTTCTATGAGCTTTGAAATAAGGAAATGCATCTGCTCGTGACCCTGCATCTGCTTCATTTCTTTTCTACTTATTTCTGCTTCCTCTTATTTCTGCTCAACTCCTTCCACTGACATTCTCTAAGGACACTTTTCTGGAAAAGCTCCCAACAGATAGATATGATGACAAGGACAGAGACACGGCAAGAAATGAATCCCTGCTTTTCCACAGGAAAAAGTTTATGGTTTTTTTTTTTTTTTTTTTAATCTCTGTCAGAATCCAAATGCATTAATCATGATTGCAGTTAAATTTAATTAATCTACGAGATTGTGTCTGTGGCAGTCTTCCACTCCTCTCTGTTTTCACCTTTGGTTTTGCAAGCAAATGCACATAAAATCAATTTAGAGACAGACAAAATAAAGCTCCAATCGTTTGCTTGCCTCCTGAAGTGAGCATCAAAACAACCCTATGTTTGTATATATATAAGCGTACTTAACATATATGTATATACATGGAATAGAAACCATCAGTCTTGTTTAGGTGATGGCTTTATTGGTAATAGTGTTATGTTCATCTTCATAACCATGGCTATTGTTCACTTCGACTTTCCTCCTCCCTCACTTTCTCTGATGATACTTTTCAGAGCTACATTTTAGGCTTCCTAAGGTTTTCACTGAGTTCACTATATTTCTTTAAAACAACAAAAACAACAACTACAAACAAGAAAAAACAAAAAACAACAAAAAAAAAAACCCACAAAACCAACAAAATACCAAAAACCAAGCCAAGTCTTGCACCTATTTTTCAAATAAACATATAGTAAAATAAAATATTTTATGTAATCAGAAGTGGGTGGGAAAGTCTATGTTTTTATTCTGTGTTTCAGATACTTCACTGACACAGGTCCTAAAATGCTCACTCTTACATATGCTGTACCCCTGTTGCAAGGAGAATATTGGCAAAAAGCTTTTCCTCTCTCCATTGAAATCATCCAGACAAGGCTTTTGCACCATTGGTATATTCCTGATGTTTCATTTACAGACTGCACATATGCACTACATTATACATTTCAGGAGTGATCCTGTCATTACACATTGGCTATTGACTGGCAAAGCAAATCGTGATTGCCCAAAGTAAATCTAATATGTTACTTGGAGAGCAAGAAATGCATGACAGCCTGGCTGAGCATCCTTTAAAAGTAGGCATGGGACTTTTAAGCTACAGCATGTATGCATACAATACATACATATATATATATATATAAGTATACACAACATATACATATATATATATATATGCATTTCATACATGCACAATAATTTCCAAGACAGCTACGAATTTCCACATGCATTAAACTATCTAAAAACATAGAAATAGGCAAGACTAATAAGTGGAATTTTCTTAAATTATATTTGAACAATAAACAGCAAGAGTAATACTGCGAAGTACTGCTCTATTCTCATTTATATCTACAATAAAATTCTATGAACAGTTGTCTCCCAAAACATATCCCAATAAAATAAAATTAAAAAAAAAGGTAACACCCAGTGTCCTATATTTGTATATTCATTGTCAGTTCAAAAAAAGAAAGAAAGAAAAAAAAAAGTAAACAAAGAAAAGAGAAAAAAGACATCCCCACTCAGAATTGCATATTTACATTCTTCAAACTGTAGCGGTGAAAAATAATTCTATTAAGTGCAGAACATTCCTAGTGTTGCAGTAGTGACATTTTTAATAAGTTCATTATGAAAACATTTCTTTTTGTCTTAACAGTGATGCATTCCATGACTACGTGAAAATTTCATTATCCCCTTCACTTGCAGCCAGTGGTTGAGTCTGGATTGAAAAGCTCCTTGTATAATGGAGGAAATAGTGTGTTCACTATATCTGGGTGAGACTGTTTAAATACCTGTAGTTTCTCTCCGTGCAAGTTGCAAAGTGCAGTAATGGTTGGTATCTTGGCTATTAACTGTGAGATATAAAAGAAGAGAGAGAAACAAATTTAGTATAAGTTACTGATTCCAGAATTAATTAAGGTAGCATCTTGTTGGGAAACTGTAATACCCCAAACTCCATCAAATCTATCCATGCTGCCATTGGGTAAGTCCACTGTTCTTACTGCTATGGTCTAGAACTCAGTCTACTGGAAATTTTAGCTGTGCCAAAACCGCATTTACCATGGAACTGCCTCTAGGGGGCTCTCATTAAAACAGTCTGATTCTTGCTAAGGTACCACATAAAATGATTAATGCATTGAACAAAATATGACTTAAGAGGAAAGAAGAGTGGGGATAAGAATACAAAAATGCTTACTTCTATACAATGGGAGCAAGTAGTATGATGCTTTTAACTTACATTAATGTAGTAGTGGAGAAGTGGCTAGAAGAAGAGACATGTCTGAGGAAGGCTTAGGTTAGCTCTTTTTTAACAATTTACCTTTGTCAAAGTCTCATCATCGAGGTGGTTCTTCTGGATAACATGTTGAAGTGCAAAGTAAATCTTTTCCTGAAGCTTCTGGACCTTCCTTGGCTCTATTAACCAGGCTCGATCTAAAAAAAAGGAAGGCAAGAGCTAAGGACAGGTGCATGGCATGCTTACGGATGAACTTGGTATGCTAGCAAGTGTTTACAGCAAATGTAATTCCCGTGGGGAAGGGAATCATAATGAAAAGATGGTTTCAGAAGCAAAGTATTTTAATCAATTAAAGGATCACCTGAGAGTTTAATTAAGACACTGAGCATACAACAACAAAACATATTCTGTATTTTAAAAAAAATGGCTTCCTTCAAAAGAATTTCTTTAATAATTCAAAAGAATTATGAGCTGTTGCAATGTCTTGAAGTGCAAATTTCTTGTTATTTAGAAATGTTCTCTTTGTAAACAACACAAAGGAGAAGCTAATCTGGGAGAATTAACAATTATAGATACAGTTGTTTGGACTTATACTGAGCTCAAACCCCAAGTGTAGGAGGTCTTTCATAAGATAGTCTCTCAAGTCACAGCTTCTGGAAACAATCATGCATGAAGCATAGAAGCAGACCCCAAGACATCTCTGAAACATAATAGTGTTCATAGGACTGCCAAACTGTCTGTGTTCCCACTCTGCAAACTTATTTCCCTATTTCTCACAGTCAGACTGATTCTTGGACATAGATTTTAGCTTTGCAAAAGGAAATACAAAATTATGTTTTGCCACAGGGCTTGAATGTTAATGTACACATTGAAAGGTGTGGGAAAATCCCTTTCATTTCCAGTGCTCTTTTCCCTACCTCCCCAAGTTACTAAAATTATCCATAGAAATAATTTAAGCTGAGAGACTGAAGAGTATTTCAGCGCTGAAGAATCAGGATTCTGCCATTTGTCTGACTGCAGAGATGTCTCTATGGAAAATGTCCATCAACAACTTCTCTGAAAAGAGATTAATCCAAGCCTCTAGAGACTTAGCAGGTTATCAGGCAAAGAAAACAATATTTTTGCATAGCTTAAAGAATCATGATCTTGGAAGGTAAATCAATGGATCCTATATTGACAGTGGCCACAGAAACAGAATTAGCTGGGCGTGCACACAGTATTGACACAAATAAGCTCACAATAATATTTAAGCTTCACAGGCTAAGTGTCAAATTTTGTGTTCTTGAAAAACATGCCTTTCAGTAGTAGTAAATCAACACCTAATAGGTGGCAGGCTGAAGCTAGAAAGATTTATCACAGAGAGTAGTCCTTAAAGATTTATCTTTCTGCCACAAAGATGAGCATAAAAATAGACTGAGGCTGTGGGAGCACAGGTTTCATCACTTGCCTGTCATAGAGTATGCTGTTTGTAATGCAAGAGTTCTTGAAATCAGAGCGTGGGCTAGGTGAAACCTTTACTATGAATATTGTCTGTCTCCCAAAATGTAGTTCCTACCACTTGATCACCATCTGCAAATTTGTTTGGACTTTCCACATACCTCTAATTATATTCACAAAAGTGCAGGAAAAAGTCAGGAGATCAGTGGCTACCAATACAGACTTTGAAAACTGGTTCATTTCTATGATTTTTCTTTAGGTTTTGACTCTTCTATCTTCGAAGAGTGAACTAGCCACTAGGCAAGAAAAGAGTGTAAAAAAGGGTGAAAGATACAAGGAAAGGTATTCAGCAAGATTTTCGTAAAAGATACTAGCAAGGTTTATGTCTTACCACCCATTTCAACATGTATGCAAGTGAAAAGCCATTCTACATCATTAAGCTTAGAACCAGAAATCAAGTGAAAGAATCACCTCTGATAACCTTAAAGTACCAAATCTGGATTTGTGCTCTTAGTCAGATGGAAAATGGGCCTCAAGCTTGGTTTCAGAACCTAAACTGTTGTGTTAACAGATGTTCTTAGGTCAGCCCACTCCTGCTGATATTGCTCCATTCCCTGTAAGTGCTGAGATTAAGAGCACAATAATCACCTTTCAGTGCAGTGGCTTCTGTAGAAGAAAAGCATAAATACGAGTGCTTCCCAAAGAGAGTGGCTATGTCCCTAAATTAGTGAGTGGAAGAACAGATGCAGTTTATTCTCAGAACCAGTGCTTCCTTTTTTCACTT
This sequence comes from Perdix hodgsoniae, assembly GCA_035772895.1. NCBI lineage: Eukaryota > Metazoa > Chordata > Aves > Galliformes > Phasianidae > Perdix > Perdix hodgsoniae. The sequence goes on from JAPSGF010000003.1 coordinate 15,392,935, forward strand.
TTATGTATGTTCACAAGATGAAACACTTTACTGTGAAGAAAACAGGACATCTAGTGCAGAGTGAAACTGATTATTTCTCTGTTAATTTTTTATTATTTTTGAAAGGAAATAAATGACAACTTTTAATGTCATTACAATTTGCACTGCCTTCCCTTGCCATTCACAGACTTAGCCCAGCTGAGATGGGGTTTATTTGCATGACACAAATTGGCAGTTTTTTTAATGGAAGATAGGTTACCTTCTTTCAAGGTTCTGATTGTTCAGTCCATCCTGTTTTATTGCTTCTCCCATGTCTATAGATACTCATGATTGCAGACTACAGGAAGAAGCAATCCGCATACATCAAACACTTTCACATTTGGTTTTTGGCTAAAGGAATAAGAGATGTTCAGAATGTCCTCTTGCTGGCAAGTAGAAAAAAAAAACAACTTGGACATGAAAGAAAGACATTGGATATTGAAGTATTTCCTCTAGTACCAGCTTTAACTTTCAAGCTAAGCAATGGTGAAAAAGCTTGTAATTACTTTTGTGTATCTTAGCAAAGTTTGCTATTCAAGAGACGCCCAGCTTAGAAGTGCTGCATCATGGCTGATATATATCATGACTGAAATGTATTACTAGAGTTAGTGGAGAAGCTTTTACAACACATGCTTGCAATACAGCTGGCTCAAAGCCAGTGCTGAGTTTCTAGCTTTTTCAATCACAGTACAGCTGCGGATGTGCAAGAGATTTTGTTGCTTTGCTGAAAGACATATGAAGAACTGCAAAGCTCAGAACTTTAATTTCCATCAATTGTCTGCCAGTAGCTAAGTGCATTTCATTAATGACTTGATCAAAAATCCATTAAAGCAATCCATTAAAATCAATAGGAAACTTTTCATTACTTAAATAGGCTCTGTCCAGGTCTAAGGTATAGGATATTCAGAGTTGATGAAATATTACATAAATCTTGCTTGTAAGGATCCTATCATTCTTTTTATTTTCCGTTGCTTGGTTCTTAGCATGTTTCTCAAGAACTTCACAGTCTAGACTGCCCCAGAATTCCCAAGTTGTCTTTAGCTTTGCATGGAGTCAGTCTGTTGACAGGTCACTCATGCTAAATGTGTACAGATGCTGTACATCTCTATCATGGTTTGGTCTTTTCTTGAAGAAAAGGGCTGGTTGAGGGGGACCTGTCAGGCTACTGCGAGTCCCCTGTCTCAGGAGAAATCAGGGATCCTGGGAGGTTTTTCACAGGCAGTTTTCACTTCTGTGCACAAATAGGTTCTGGCTGAGGAACATATGTGGCAATGGAAACATTCTGGAGGGTTCTCTCTGGAGCAATCGATCTCGTGCTATATCTAGGCACTAGCTTGACCATTTCACCTCCAAGCAAGTGACCACAAGAACACTTCAGAGGGAAATTAGGAGTAGAGTTCTTTCTGGAGGTGTCATTAATGATGAGAACAAATGTGGACACCATCTGTGCTAATCTAATTCTGCCTAATGTAATCTCCTCCACAGATGTATGAGAGGGCAAAGTGACCTAGAGGAAGTCTTTAGTGGAACAGACTGGAAAAATAATTAATGGTGGGATTTTTTGCAAAGACCTTTCAAAAGGTTACTCTTAGTGGGAGGTGGAGGCCTACCTCCCCTGAGTCAAGTTTAAAATCTCATACTAAACTCTAAGGTTGCTTATGTGGAGCTGTGGTATGTGAATACTTGGAGAAGAGCATTTTGCCCCTGAAATTACTACCTCTTAAATGGAGTTAAATTCTGACAGAAGTTCATGAAGATTTTTCTGCTCATGTTTTTATTGACACAGAAGAATCCATTCATAGCTGAAGACTCCCTAACCCACTTGGCGCTGTGAGGTTTGAACTCACTGAGGATCCAAGTAGGAGCATGCATCACCTTGACATATTTTCTCTGTATTTTGAAGCAGTGACAGCAGGCACTGCTTGTCTGCATTAACCTGTTCCATCGCTAGTACCCTCACTCTCAGCACTTATTTCTCTCTCATTTTCCAATCTCTCCTGCTCTTGCATCATGAAATAGTGTAGAGATGCTAAGGAGATGGTCCTTGACTGAAACATAACGTGCCTGTAGGTTAAGTTCAAGTGGACAATTCAAGTAGACAATATTATTTATTAATTAGACTGGAACAAATACCTGGTGATATCAGAACAGCAGATGAAAACAAGGCAATCTCCTCCTCAGTCAGCTGTAAGGAACATAAATTCTTAGCAAAATCAAATGCTTCATTCACCAGATCATCAGAACCTAAGGATCACAGAGAACAAAGTCAAAAAAAAAACAAACAAAAAAGAACAAATGAGTAAATGTATGTGTTCTTAAAACATGTGTCTATCAACTATTAATATTCCACTTGCTCTAAAGATCAACTATTTCATGCATCACTAGGCCACAATGGACACAGAAAGTATCAAGAATTACAGGCATGACTTGTACAAAAAGCACACTGAGAAAGGGGTTCTTTTTTCCCAATGTGAAAAGAAATGTTATTTATAAATGAGTATTAAAGCTAAGAAGGAAGAATAACCAGTGCTAATTAACTTTCGTGTATAAAATTTATTAATTAACAGTATACATATTCTAGAAAATATTTGAAAAGGACCAAAAAACATCCAAAAATGCACAAGAACACTTTTGCTTCATGCAAGGTAGTGTAATGCTTTTTCTGTGATTCTGTGATTCTGTGATTCTAATTCAAGAAAAAAATATATCTGTATGGTAAATTTTTGCAGTAAATTACTATCCTCGAATTTGATTCTGCTTGCATTACGCTATATTTGCCAATAATGTACTGCTTCCATGAATTGCCAAAACACACCCATTTAGGCATTGGCATTTCAGATAGCACTTTATATCTTCAACAAACAAATCTAAATGAGCTTAGAAATTTTAGGCTAAACAGCATATTTACTAAGTTCCTTCATATATTTTGTCACTGTTCATCATTTTAGTCCCCTTTTCCCTGGAATGAAATGGCATTTTGCAGGACACAGTTAATGGGACTAATTTGATATGTCAAGTATAACTGAGCTGTGGTGATAAGCCGTTTAGCTTCTACCATAACCTGTGTTTTAATCAAAGCTTTAGATGGTGGAGAAAAAAAGTGATAAAATCCTCATAGTGCTCTTTTTCTTTAGAGAAAAACACCTGCTATTACTGGCAGCCATGGGAGCCACTTTTCCATTTCCAGTTTAGAGATTAGGAGGTTTTGGTTTCAATATTTACTGAGGGTTTTAAATGCACATCAGTGCATTTAAACAGAAAGATACATTTTAACAGAAGAATAATCTGACATTATTTGGACCAACATTTATAGAAAGGATTGAAAAGAAAGAGACCAACGTACCCAAGGCTTTGAACATCTGCATCCCTCCATACTTTCCTTCAAACAGAACAGTATTGTTGAGTGGGTTGAAGGCACGGCACATTCTCACCAAAACCACTTCTAAGCAGCCTACAGGAGAGGAAAAAGAGCAAAAGTGCCACACATTATTACAGGCCCAGGCTTTCTGGACCCATCAAGAGGATCACTCACTGAATGTGGGAAACAATACATTTCTTTGACTTAAATAGAGAAAATGGGTATTTTCTTGTTCAGACAGACTAACTTTTCCTTAGACTTGTTTTATTCAGTGCAGCAAATTGATACTGCGGATCTGAATTTAGACCTGGGCATATAATGTTAATTAAAAATACTTTATTCTGCAAACTTTTGTTTCCCTTGTTTTTCTTTCAGGTTGAGGAAGATCCAAAGAAACAGATCTTTTTTTTATTTAAAAAATTTAATTTAATTTTTATATAATTTAATTTAAGTTATATAATTTATATAATATATATAAAATAAATATATAAATAATTATATAATATATATTATATTATATATAATACAGTATACATTATACATTATACATTATACATTATACATTATACATTATACATTATACATTATACATTATATATTATATATATATAAATTTTTTCTTTATTCTTCCTACAGAATTTACAGAATTTCAAAACAGAAAATAGAACCAAAAATACTTATACATGCTGAAGTTAAACAGAGTTGTTCAATAACACAGTCAAATTCGATTATATTTTCAGTTTAAGGAGCAACTGTGTTGCTACTTTTGCTGGTCGAAGGAAGTTATATGACATCAGCATTTGCAGAAGTCTTAAAGATAGTAAAATAAAATAAAATGTTATCTTGTGACTCTGCATACAAACTCCTGAAGTGTCTGGATCCCTTGCCCTTTGTGGCTCTGCTCCCTCAATTCAGTCCCACTCTAAGCCACAGACCACTGTGTACAGAGCAAGGAACGCAACAGCTTTCAAATGAAATGAACAGTTCCCTCTCGAAACAGGAAGTACTTCTTATGTTTTAATGAGTCACCTCACACTGCATCACACCTTTTACACATAGAGAGAGAGAGAAACTAATATGACAGGGTGAATGCAGTTAATTACCAGCAGTGGCTCACTTGGTAATGCCATTTAGTCCTATTGAGTTTAGCAGAGTTGTTGCACAGTCACAGTAAATCTTGTCATGCTTCCTATGGAGGACAGAAATTACTATGTCCCATGTCAGGAAAGGAAACCCTTTTCCACCTTGCTCTTGAACATACACATGCACACCCAGGCACGCACAGAGAGCATGGCTGCAGCACGCTGCTGTAATCCGCTCTCATTTAGTCCAAAACTAACTGGCGCCAGCATGGATTTTCCCTCCTGTGCGCTGGCTGGAGGGTATCTCTGTAGTCTCATTAAAAAGATTAGAGATGACCACAGAAGCATTCACTAATGACAAGTGGGGATTTAGAGGGTGGCAGATGACTGATTCGACCTGCTCAATTCACAGGGTCTTTCCACTACATGTCAGGTTGGGGACTACAGTTGCTGCAATGACTCTCTGTGTGTATATTTAATAACCACAAGTGACTGTGGAGAGAAGGGGATCAGAAAACAGTAATGTGATTAATGGGGAAAACTATGAAAGGGTTAATGCAGCTAATGAAATAGACTGAATAGTAAGGTTCTGTCAAAACAAAAATGACCGAACGAATGGGACAGCTGAGCACGTTTCTACTGCACTGAGAACTAAACCAGTCTCAAGCATTTGGTGTTTACGCACCTGACTTAAGGAGGAGAATTTGGTCATTCTGGCAGAGCTCCATGAAGCCTGTTATGCGCTTTGCAAACTCCACCACATACTGGATAGCATGAGTGATCTGAATGGCACACTGCTGCCAAAGGGCTTCTCTGGTCTTCCGGGAAAACAAGAGGGAAGAGCAAAACAATAAGTGAGTGAGTTCATCCACGTGCTAAGAACTTCAGGTAGCCTTGCAGGAAGTCACAGTCCTCTGACTAACTCACCCCCTCACCCCCCACCATGTCTTAACCAGTGGCAGATCTGCTTTTCAAGATGCCTGACAACTTTCATGAGAAGGCTGTTTTCACAGGTTGATTTCCTCAGCGGTCCAAACTGTGGCATTACCTCTTCAGAGGGAGAGAATGCATCAACCAATTTTAAAATGTGATTTTAGTGTTGACTTTTGCGCATGAGAGAGAGAGACAGCAGAACTAACAATGCAAACAACTCAGTGCACTCCTAGGGAGAAAATGGCACAGTGTTACTGAGTGATCTAACAGAATACTTTTACTGTAAAAAATAATTGAAGTATAATTAATGTCTGAATAATGACTACAGGAAATTTTGATCTCACTGATAACTATTTTCTTCGAGCATGCAGGTGTACAAATGCAAACTGGTGCCTTGGATCAGCTGCAGTAACTCTGCAAGCTGCAATATGTTTTCACTTCTGCTTGTACATAGCTTTCCTAGAACAAGCGGGAGTCTTCAATCTCTTGCATGATCAGATAATCTCTCAACAGATATCTGACTGTAGAATCAATGCTAGTGATGGAGGCACAAGAGTGCAAGAGCACATTTTGATTTCTGTTGACTGGGCTACATCTGAAGAGGTGTCAATAAGAAGAAATATTCTGAATGTGACCTGAGGTACATTACGAAGGTAGAACAAAAAATTTGTTGTATTGAGACCATTTTTTCCAGCCACTTTTGAAAAACCTCACTTTAAGGAGACTTTAAATTTATCATTACTTACTGTTTACAGGTGATATTTGGCTTGCTCACAGTGAAAAAATCTATTACTCACATCGAAAAGGAATATGCTTCTAACAGCTTTCAAAATGATAAGGTAACAAAATGTTTTTTTTATTATAATTTTGTGAAAAGCCTCACAACAGAAACGATCCAATTCTCATCAAATTCAAGTCAACAGAATTTTGGTATAAGGTTTATACTTGTGGTAACAAGCAATGTGTAGAAATGTCTGAGTTCTGACATTAACAAATATCCCAACATGCTGAAAAGCTACTTCTTGTTATGAAATATCATTCCTTTGCTTTCAGTGACCAGGGTCCTCTAAGATTCTTAAAAGAATACTTTAACCAGCTTGTCCTTGTCAAATAATTCAGGGTTAACAATTTCAAAATACAGGGAGCAGAACAAGTATATTTCAGGATTGTACCTTGCTCTGGTAAACCTTAATTTCTTCGTATGTGTGGGTTTGCCATGCTAGCTGGTGAAGCTCCTCCATTGTATACTGGCATGTCTCCAAGTGAGATTTAATGATATTCTGTGCAATTCGATCTGAGGAGAAAGATGAGATCATGTGAGACATTTTGGTGAACAGTAATTTGCAATAGCAAAGTGCTGAAAACATTAAAATTGGAAAAGGAAGATTTTTTTTTTTAACCTCCCCTTCCAGTTATACTTCCCCCTCTCTCTCCTTCTCTCCCTCCTTTATCTCTCTCTCACATTTCTGAAATTGTCTGTTGTAAGATGTTTCAGTGTCAAATATGAAGCCAAAGGATGCTTGACAAACAACAGATCTGTACATGAAAATAACAACGAATTTCATGAAACTGTTTACATTCTTTCATTCTGGAAGTGATTTAAAAAGAAATAACAATTATTTTTAATGTGTTCAAATAATTATCTTTTGGACATCCTGATTACTTGAACACTTCTGTCTATTCCAAGACTGTGCAGCTGCCCACACCTAGTTGCTCAGTCCTGACACAGGCATTTGCATTTTCTTGGTGTGACTTAAATCAAAGAAGCAGGAAACTGATCCAGTTTTTCTCCAGCTAGGTTTTAGCTGATCAATTTCTGAATCATTTCAGTGATCTCTAGCACAGAGACTGGTGCTAGCAATCTGTGAAAGCTGTAGCTAGGTAGCCTAGGTTTTAGAGGACAGAGGAACAGCTCTCACACTCTGTGACAACGCATGATTAAGTTACATGAAAGTTATTCTGAAAACGCAGCTTTGCATACTATTGCAGAACAAGAAGCATGGAATGCAAGGGGAAAAGTAAGCACTGTGTGCTGGCTGGAGGTCCCCTTGAGACTAACAGTAAACTTCACAGGGAAGTACTGAAAAAAGGCATTTTTTCCATAAGCCACTTGAGTGGATTAAAGATTTTTGCAAAAAAAAAAAAAAAAATTTCTAACATCAATTCATTAGCACTGGAAGTCTTGATTTGAAATGTGATGATTTCTTAACTTGCAGCTTTGAGTCCTATTTGTCTAAGTGACAGCAGAACTGAGCTGAAACCCTGATGGCAGAATGTGTACTTATCAGAAGGCATATTCTTCAAAAAAGGAGAGGGCTCTGGTAATGCATTAGCTGAGCCTGTGTGCAGGAAATATCAAGAACTAGGAATGCCATCATTTACTCATCCACATCCTCAACAGTTTTCTTACAGTGGGTTGATCTGGTTCTTTGGAGTCCCAGAATATGAATCTTGCTTTGGCCAAATGTTATCTGAACTTGAAAGCACCAGCAAGAATGAAAGCTTAAAAATGAATGTAAAAATACATGTTGCCTGCAATCACTGCTACAGGAGTATGATTTAAAGGAAAAATGTCTGTACTAATGTCACAGTTAATAAACTGAGACTGAGTGGAGGGATTCTGAAGAAAGCACAAAATAATTCCAGGTATTTGAACAAATGATAATATCTTCTCTATTCAGTCTTTACAGTACTTTTTACAGGTTAACAGTAGTCTTAGGTTTCCTGTGAAAGAACTGACTCAGGAGTAAAGACAGCTAAAAGTGTGTACTAGTGATTACAGAATTACCCAACGTTCTACTGTAGAAGAATGGATGCCAGTCTTACCTCATGATGTTAAGATACTGTGTTTTGTAGTCAAAACATTACAGATAAATATGCATGTTGGAATAAAGACACGATAAATTTTAAACTTTTTTTTTTTAAAAGGATGAATAAAGGTTAATTAAAGAAATACTAGTTAATAAAGGTTAATTAAAGAAATACTAGTTAATAATCCCTGTTTTGTAAACATATTTCAGACTTCCACCCACATGTTGATATATTTAAAACAGTTTTAATAAAATTAATTTTCTGATAACATGATAAACTATAGTAAATCTGACTGTAAAAAGCAAAGGTTTTTAAAGTTGTGTTTCTGGGTTTAACCAGAAGAAACTTAATTATAACTAGAGGAACATTTAATCCTTTTATCCAAAGCACCACTGTAAGACATAAGGTTTGAACTACTATTGCATTTTCCTTTCTGAATGGTGAAGTATTTTGCTCTCTCCAGCCACTGGCTGGTCTCTGTTGTGATTCCTAGCCTAGCTCCACCAGACACACAATTCGTTACACAAAGATGGAACTATTCATGTTTTTGACATAAATAAAATAATACACAAATGAAATACTTTAATATTACTGCATAGCCAGATCAGATGAGGCTGGTCACACTGTTTGCCTGATGCAAACAATCTGAAGATAATACCTTTTCATTTCACTGACCTGATGTCAAATATATTTGACCAGCAGTTCTATTTTACATTACTGTGTATATTCTGTCCTGTTGTTTTTCCTACCATTTACTTCTTTAACTTAGGATCAAAGACCTGAGTGACAATTCGTGAATCTTCAAGGTTTTGTGGGGATGGCATTTTAGCTCTATACATCTTTTCTTTATGTGCTTATGCTTATGTTGAGCTGACAATAAAAATCATTTAGACATGAAAAGACCTCAGGCACTTCCAGCAAGCAACATCTCCAAATGCTGACATCCAAAGAGGAACCAGCTACTAGAAAGACTTGCAAATCTTGAGCTGCAGGCTTGGCAAGGCTGAGTATGTGATGGAAAAGGTACACTGGGTCTCAGGGGTGGAGAATATTGCTTATTTTGTGTAAGGAGGCTACTTGCTTACACTCTGAGCTGTAGCCCTTGGATGGTGCCTGATGCACACATATCATATATGGGATGTGCAGTGCTGACATGGTGAAAAAGTGAAAGGAAAAGCTTATCTTGGCTTTGCAGAGGGTCCAGTAAGCAAAGATCCAATACAGACAGAACAAAGAATGTAAGTCTCAAAGGGATTTCAAGGAGCATAGTGTACCGCTGTGCTATTTGTAGATATTAGCTCTTTTCACTCGCATAGCTGGAAACTACACACATCACTGCAAATTCGATGCAGAAAGAAGCTCCTAAACAATTGGGGAAAATGTATAGACATCCAATCTAAATCTATTCTGATGGACGGCAACTGATACTGTGCAGAATACAAAATCTAACGCATTTCTGGGAGACCTCGCAGCTCTGAAGCATTGCTGGCAGCTGTGTTCAATCAAAGAATGGGACAGTGAGGGAGGAAAGCAACTTAGTTCAGTGCAAGGAGTTGTGTCTCTCCTGTTCCACAGGCTAGAAGATACCACTACAGTCATTCTGCACATCAGGTCTTGACTTAAAGCCATTTTCATTTTTATTTTCATTTTCATTTTCATTTCATTTCACCATCTTAAGCCAGAGATTTCAAGGGTCCCTCGACACTAGGAAGCTGCAGAGATGTATCTCCAGCTAGAAATCCTGTTTGGATGGGCTGCAAAGGACTAGAAAGACAGTATCAGTCTTGTGTTCTCATGTATTTCCCATTGAAATGTTGTCAATGTCCATCTTAATAAGTTACACTGGGTTTACAGCTTTCATTGTATGAAAAAACAAACTAAAGAAATGTTGCTATTAAGAGTATGAAAAAGTTTCCTTTACATGGAGTACCTGCTGCAAGTTTTAGGTAAAAAATAATTCAACAAAAAGGAATTAATGAGACAGTGTGAAAACATACCATCAGAACTAATAATCACAACTGTAAACTGCATGATATTAAAAATTATCTGCCATAGTATGTAAACATTCAGTGTTTTCTTCTCTGCTTTTGTCTGAGTTTATTATATCAGAGTTATGTATGCAATGGGATCAGCTAATTCTGCATAACATCATGGGGAATCTGAAAGGCACAGAATATCCTGGCAAATTGACTCTGGCTGGGAAACATGACCAGTGGCTGAACTCCAGTATGCACTGTGATGCAGTAACATTTCTATTAAATAGTTTAGTTTCAAATTTGAAGATTCTTTTTATTTGTTTGTTTGTTTTTATTTAATTTTGTTTATTGTTACTCTTATATTTTTGGTGGAAAACAGACTATTTTAAAACAAATGCTCTAATTCATTAAAAACAAAGAAACAAACAAAAACCCGAAAACATCTCTAACAGGAAGTATCTGCTTCCAGAAAGGCATACTAGAAATGAAAAAGGCACACAGGAAACAACATCAATCAAGCAAATGGTTAATGGCTTTAGAAAATATGAGTTCTTGAAACATCAGAAATACTCAGAGAAGATACATCTTGGCATGATCAGTCATTTTTCATTTCTGGCCTGTACATGTCTTACTGGTTTTCTGCACAGACTCACTATCCTAGCTATATTGTCCCATTCATTCTTAGGGGTGACTAAGAAACCTAGATATTGTTTGTTTATAGTGCCTCTGAATTTCCTAAGAAAATCCAAGACCAAAATAGTCTGTGTGCTAAGTATCTGTTCTGAACACACAAAAATGATAAATGTTAGAAATGGTACCTTACAAGATCCATGATCTTTAAAGAAAGCTGATTTTATGGTTTCATCCCTTGGATTATAGGAAAGTCTGCCAGTAGGAGTGGTTTCCCAGCACAGATAAGAACGAGAGATTTAATATGTCCTGCTTTCACAGAAATCTCCAACACAACAGAAGAGACAAGAATTTAATTACAGCACACAGCTCAAATCCCCAGAGAGAGATGTCCCCACCAGAACTCAACTAAGCCCTGACAAAAGTGACGCAGAAGAGGGAAAATGTGCTTGAGAAAAATTGAAAAAACAGGTTCTTTCTCAAATAAATAAATGGATAGGCAGTGAGTCTGGGGCAGCTCAGGCTGCGACAGGGTGAGCTGCAGGGCATGGGAAGGCTGTAGAGGTTCTCTCCTGCTGATGGAGCCCAGAAAGATATTGAATTATTGGACAGACAGTGGCATTCACTGGGAGATAGACTCCTACCATGAAGAAAACATCAGCCCTTTTATTCGTCAGATTTTTCTCATGTGACAAGATCTTGACAACAACAGCCTGTATTTTTTAACAGCCCTGCTGCATGTCGTACCTCCATTATACACCTCTGCTGCCAAAGCTTGCTCCCGAAAGCCTTGCCAAAGATTATAGTAAGAAATATTGGAAGAAGGCAACAGAAAGTGAAACAACTCAGAAAAAAAAATAGAAAAACAAACCTGAAATTAAAAAAGAAAGTCTGAGAAGCTGTAGGTTGAATAGTAGTGCTATCCAGTGTGCCCGAGAAATGAGCAGCACCCAGTGAGACACAGAAACAGTGTTCAACGATGAATTAATGGGGACTTTGCAATGCAGCACTGTAAAACATAGTCAAATTTATAGTAGGAGATGTCCAGAAGAAGCTGAAAATCATACTTCAGGAAGCTGAAGGATTATCTGTCAAAAAGATTTGTTCCAATTCAGAGAACAATTGTGGGTTTCTTGAAAGAAACACTTTGTGTATGCATGTACTTCTATGGTTTGTGAAATGCAGTGGGTCAGACAAGATGGTCTTAGAGCTTGTAACTAGAAGGAGCAACAAAAACATGTATGAAAGATGTACACATACACTGTGAGTAAAACAAAGGCTGTCCAATGCAAGGGAGCCTGGTAACAAAACAAACGTCTGCAGAATGTGCTGCTGGTTTTGCAGCGTGGTGGAAGGAAATTTGGCTATTAAAGGCCATACAAGAAAGGGAGAAGAAAAACACACAAGATTCTGCAGTGCTGGCCAAGTGACAGAGCAATAAGCCCTCGTTAGTGCAACAAAGCTTTGGATGGTTACAGACATGTCACTTGCCATTCCCCCTTCTGGCCTCCCTTCTCCTCATGATTTGCTGGGTAAAAGGCACCTCGAGAGTGTACATGGGACCAGACTGCAAAGGCCAGCAGGCTGCTACCTTCTGGGACAGATGTGGGCCTGGCCATGGCTTCCGTCCTGCTCTTGTTTGTCTCTGCCATGTGCTGAGTAACTCCTTTACCAAAACTTGTCAGAACTTAATTTTTGAGACAGCTCCTTCTTCTTTTTTTGGAAGTTGCACAGTAGTTAAAGTACTGGGCTCTCCTGACAGAAAGATCAGACAGATGGCAAGAGTGAACAGCATATTCTATCAGCAAAATAGGCCAAAAGTGTATGTGGTAGGGGAAGAGCAACAGTGCCCAGACTGTACAGCATAAATGTAGCACAAATGTGACTCTACAACTTCTAGAACAGCAAATGACCTTCTCTATTTCCATTTTTAGCTATTCCGCTGAGTTCTTCCTTTTTTCCTTACATATAGAAATTCTTTATTTTAGATTTCAGTAGATGCCTCACAAAGGGTGCTCTGCAAAGGTTATGATAGCCCAAATATGCATTGCGCCAGTGGGTTAGAAGCCACTTAAATCCAGAGTATGTACAGAAAACTGAACACTGCAACCTAGATAATATAAATCAGCCTAGCACAGACCTGCAGGGGTCTATCGTCAGCTGATGAGTCAGCCTTGCCTTTTTCAGACATTTCCTTGTAATATTTATTTATATTCTACTGTAATACTGAGGAAAAACTCCAGCTTGGGGTCAAGTTCAGTGCTGGTGGGTATGAGTGTAATAACTCCAAAGACTGCGCACAACATTCACCAGCTGTGAATTTGGCCTGCTAAGTGGAAATTATCCACAGGATTTGGCAGTGTCTGCTTCCTACAAGCTCTTTAGTTCCTTCATTTGCCACTCTTTTCTCATGAGAGATCCTAGTTTTTCTCACCGTTCCCTTCTTTTGCACTGGGAAATGAAGAACTTTGAAGTATGCCTCCTAAAACACTGATAATCATCCCCAATTAAAATGAATAATGAATTTTTAATTTGCCACTTACCCTTAGGATCCAATTGAGTAGCTAAGAGCTCAACTCAGCTTAGATTCTAAGTTGAGCTCTCACAGGGATCCACTTTGAATTAATGCTGCAAAAACATCACAGCTTTGCCTGGGTGCTATAAGCATGCATACCAGTTCATAAAACTATCAAAACTCTAACTATACATTCTAAATAAAATTTATTTTACAGTACTCAAAATAGTGCTACTCTAGTACTAAATCAACACTTTCCTGTGCTCTATTAAGAGGGAATCATGACTACTTAACATGAACTTTTTTGAACTAATTTCACTATGTAGATTCCTCAAAAAATTATTGGTCAGTACTAGAGGCAGCAGTGTAGGTGATGAAGAAAAAATATGTCCTGACAGTGGCTGTCATGAATAATATGGGTCCCCATGTTTTTTCTTCAAATGGTCTGATATATATATATATATATATTTCGTGAAAACAAATGCAGTTTTTCCTTAAAGTGGTGGGGAAAAAAAAAAAAAAAAAGAAATCCATTATTTCAACTGTCCTGTTTTCTCAACATCATAATGCAGAAAGGAATTTCTTTCCAAAAACCGTTCTGAATGAACAATTACTTCCCATAGCTCTCATTTATTTAATAAATTTGTAACACCCTCAGTACACAGCCTAGGAAGTTGATATAAAACACTAAAACTGTTATACGAGACTAAAAGAGCTTGAATACGGTTCAGGAATAACCTTCTCTTGTGTTCAAATGCTTAGCATCAGGCACAGACTGCACATTAAGGGAACATTATGTATGTGAATTAAGTAAAAAAAAAAAAAAAATTTGTAAAAAAAATTAAGTAAAAAAAAAGACAAAAAAAAGAAAGAAAGAAAGAAAGAAAGAAAGAAAGAAAGAAAGAAAGAAAGAAAGAAAGAGCTAAGCAATTACAAAACATGACAATAAAATTGAATAAAGTCCTAATCTAAAGGAACCTAGAGGATGGACTAAGAATTCAGTTAAATCCTAGAGGATTTACAAATGCATAAAGGTCTCCACTTAATAATACTTTTCCTGGGTCGTAGCCAATTTAGTGTAAAATGTATAGTTTGAACTAATTAGAAATCATTTAGCTGGCAGCAAAAGCACAAACCAAGGCAATGGCTAGAGATTACAGGACATGGGCTCTATAGGCACCATATAATTATCACAAATTTGTTGAGATGAGCTGCTTCTTTGCTTCTTCAAGCACAGATTTCACAATTGTATTAAAACTGAAGTTGTTAAAAAATAAGAATAATTCATTTACTACATCTGAGCAAACACTGTTAGTGTGTATATTGGTCACCATAAAAACTGGAAATATGCATGGAACTGTTTGAATGCTAAGACTCTGAAATTAGAGTTGGGAGAATTTGCTTTTTAATAGTCTTCAAAACATTGGGATAGGCTAGGCTACCATTGGACTACTTTACTCAATAAATTATACATACGTTCAGATTTTTATAAGGATTTTATATCATCTAGGTAAAAACAGTTTACAGAGTAATGACAAAACATTCAACAGCAATCTATTTTCCTGAAGACATTTGCTTTGAATCAGAGTGGTGTCACCATACAGAATAAGAAAGTGAACCTGGTTATTGTAAGCAATTCTGGTAATTTCACTGATAAAGAAAAAAGAAATTCATGCAGTCACAAAAAGGAACACAAGACACTGCTCCATACATTAATATCTTGTTTAAACTATTCCAATTTTTATGTAATTTTCATCTGTGCAGACGTACTTCACTATAAAAAACTGTATTCTAATATTCAACTCTATTATTTGTCTGAATTTCAATCCTGTTTCGTTGTATTTTCCCACAAACACATGCATATTCTCCTCCCATGATTCACTCCAATCTTTTCCCTATATGTATCCAGTCTTGTACAAAAATAGTGTTGTTCTTTGAAGTGAAATATCAGAAATGTATGGACTAAAAAAAAGGCATCGCTCTCTACGGAGCTGGGAACAAAATCATAAACTGCATAAAAGGCTTTCTTTACTGTAAAAGGGAAAATAGTGAGACGCGTGTGGTGAGCAATTAAATCTACCACACAGAAGGCATGTGGTGTGCGGAAAAGTAGTATGGCAGTAGGAGGTCATAGCTAAGATGCTGCACGCACATTGGGATACAGAAAAAAAAAAAAAAAAGTTAAAGCCATGTTTTTATTGGCTTCCTTGTGGCTGAAAGTTAGAGAACAATTGAAAAATATTGTACAGGTTGACAAAGACACACAGTATGGAACCCCAGATTAAGCTCTCAGAAAGCACAGAGTAAGCATACGTACTGTCAGTATGACAGTATAAGAAAATACTGCATGCAGAAACACTAAGGAGAAGGTAGCATTCAGACTGGCATAAAGGGATTGCTCAGATGAGGCAGTAAACAACATATCACTAATAATTCAACACACGTGGGTTTTTGAGATAGCATTCTACTTCTGTATACTGCAGTGATTCCTAAATCATCGCTGCTTTGTCCTGCTGATTCTCATCTGCAGTGCTGTGTTTGCTGCCTCACAGCCTTGCTAGACAAAGTCTGTCACATGCCCCATACTCTCCATGCACTGGCACCTGTTCTTACTTTTCCAAGAGTTTGTCACAGAAGGGCAGGTATAATTTCTTTTGCTGCTGACATTACTGTGTTGAAGTATCCGATAGAGAATATGCTGAACAGCCATTCCTACACCTGACAGCACCAGCTCGCCTCAGTACTCATTATACCACTGGCTTTACATTCATCTTTGTGTACAGTTTATAATATGATCAGATTCACAGTACAGTGCTATTTTTGAAAAGAATATTATGATGTATGGTAATATATGGGATATATGATATGGTATTTTACATATTTTGACTGCTAGAAATGGTTGCTTTCTAACTGTCTTTTGGATCCTCAATAAAATGAATACACTCTGTCAAGTTTGCTTATGTAAAAAAATATGTCTTCTGAAAAAAGGAGGAATTTTATGTACATGCTTTAATGTATTTGAAATATTCCCACTTTAAATAAATATATTATCACACATTAGAAATATGTCCAAAAAGCAAGAATAGAATAAAGATCACAAAATGTTTCCCATGCTTAACGTTGGCCAAAAGATATCATATACATTTGCTAATTAACTATTCGATTCAGTGATTTATACTTTTTCAACAGACAAAACCACATGGACCTCATTGTCCTAGGTGCTGCATTGAAACACAGTCAGTTGAAATTTTCCATTTCTTGAAAAGGTGCATAATATGCAAAAAATAATTATTTTCCTTTCTGTGAAAAGAACTCCTAGATACATTCCTACTTGCAACATTAATCACTGTAAGCATTAAGGACAATACCTAAAATGACCTTTCCTGTAACATCTACAGTGCAGAGCTTGTAGTGTGATCATGCTTCGTTGACTACTGTATATAAAACTGATTTAGTTTTATTAGTTGGCTGGCATTTGACATATGAATTTATGTAATTGAAATGGAAGTCAAATTCTGTTCAAAAACATCCAGAAAATTTTACAACTCATAGAAAAACCCACTCTTCTTTTAGAGTATCTATTGTATCTTCAAGTAGTTTTAGATTAATTGCTCAATCGTATAAATTTGAACTAGACATAGTTAAGAAGGTACACTGCGTCTTCCTTATTGGATTGCTGCAATTTGCACTGAGTATAGTTGAGAAGAACTGCCAGAATCAATATGAGACCATCCAAAGTCCACTGTAGATACTGTGAGACAGTGGATAGGCATTTGAAAATCACAGGGTGGAAAATCTGGTGCTTAAATACGGTCACTTCTTGAAAGCAGTCTTTATTTTCTAAATCTAAATCAAGAGTTATAACACGAACTCTGCCCTCTCTAAGACTTCTTAAGCCAGTAAGTGCTAAAGCACACATTTAGTTAAGTATAGCAACATAATCATGTATTTATGAACATGTGGATTATTTAAACTGTTTGGTTGGGCAACATACAGTCAGTAAAACCTGTATGTAGACTTGTAATTAATCTGGTTCTGATCTGTAAATTTTCTTCAGTAAATATGTACGTTTACAAATAAAGATTACTATTCTGGAGGTGAGAAAAAAAATAGAAAATTATACAAAATTACAAAAATTTTACATTTTTTCCAATGTTTCTGCCAAACTATACAGAAATTTTAGTAGCAAAATCTATTTCTAAAGAAGTGGTTAAAATCATGATGTGCAGTTATAAAAAAACTTCACTTAAACATCAGCCCAGCTGGATTGTTTCAGTATTGCAATACTCTAATTTATTCCTCCACTTTTCTGTCCATTTTTGGTGAAGTAGATATATTTCCTAACTAAGCTAACCTGTCAAATAAGTTTTAAATCTTGCAATTCTCAGTTTTCTTCTTCAGTGTACAAAAAGGAGAATTAATAAATTATTTATAAAAATAACAGAATAAGGTTTCTAAGTTTTTATACATTAACTGAAATGAACACAGAACTGAAATATTAATTTATTCTGATTGTCACCTTTAAGTAGGTAATGATGGTTAGAAATAGTGCCCTAAGGGTATCTGTGCAGAAAGCACATGCTACACATTTTTAATTCTTCACTAGATGGCAACATTGCTCTGCTGAAACACAGCTGCAAGGCTTCTACTCTTGCTGTAAACATCTGCCCAGCAAAATTTGACTGTCAGCTTGGTAGAAAGGATATTAAACTGTAGCTTAGAAAAAGAGATGAGGAAATATTATGGAAGACTATGGTTGCACAAGCATTGTTTCTGTTTTACTGTGTGGTGAGCCATGGCCTTGAAGTTACAGACAAAAGGGAACATCAACATAGCTGTTATTTATGTCACCTTAGGTATGGGTTTTAAATATGAGTCAGCTGATTCCTACAATAACCTTTCAAATAACATCTGATGATAAAAGTATGTTCTGTAAGCTGTCTGTTAATATTTGATTTAGTGCAGAAAATAAGAACAGGAGATATAGAGAAAGGAGTTAAAGGATCAAAAAAAAAAAAAAAAAAAGCAGAACAACAACGAAACAACAACAACAAAGAAAACCCAACAGTTATCACCCTTGGGGAAGTGCTTTTGCAGCTATCCACAACAAGGCACAGCACACTTCTTAAGAGATCAGACTAATGCTGGTTTCTATATTGCATATGCCACATACATTGGCATGCATTACCAATGTAGGCACAGAAAATTAAATCACTTTCTTCTAAGATAATGAAAAGTTTACTACGTAAAGAATAAATGTGTGGGATCAGCTTGCAATTATACCATCAAAGGACCTGAGAATATTTCCACATGAAGATCTTTCAAGGCAGAACTCTTAATAGAAATGCTAAGCTCATGCTAGTATACTGTTGCGGCAATGGTAAATATTTACTAACTACAGTATAGAAAGTTGTGGACTATACGTCCTGAGATGAGCGTAGAAGCCAACTAAATTAAGGCTTACATATGCATGAGGTGTTTTTTGCAGTTATTAAAGAGGCTTTTCTTTGACATATATACTCTGAGTCAGCCTCTATAACATTTGCATATTTTACTAGTCAGTGTAAGGTTCAAGAAAGCTGTATGTAATACAGGTTTTGGCAAAAGGGGCAGGTGACGCCTCCAGTTCCCACCACACAGATGTAATGGTAGGCTAAATGTCCATTTTAAGATACAGACAGGGTTATGCTGAGAATAAGGAAGACGAAGCTCGAGCCTATGTGCATTACTATTTAACTTCAGTTTTGGTATATATTTAAGCTCTTCAAGACACTGGGTACTTTTAAATATCACTGATGTTGAGGAAATATCATGAAAATATAAATAAGATACTTTTTTTCCTGTAGTTACAGAAGCTCTGAATATATGGCCTCCTGTACTCTCTGACACCTTATCAGCTACACAAACACATAGACATAGGGCACACTTCAATTTGAACACAAATGGACCTTTAATCCCTCTGTTTTATCCACAGTGCTCACTACTAATTTTTTCTAACTTTAAGCAATCACAGTTTGGTAATCTTAATGACAGCTAAGGCAGGGAAATCTTTCCATTAACTTCTGCAGACCAATAACTGAGCCACAGATTTTGTGAGAAGAACACGATGCTCAGTTCTGTAGCAGATAATGTTATGCACATATATTGAAACAAGATGGTCTTTAATTTGACCAAGTCTAAAAATAAGCCTTTAATACCTGCTAATTTAAATTCACACTTGGGAGCAAATATTACCATTCCTCTGTGGGACTACCAGGGTCAGGAAACAGAGATCCATTTTCTCTTAAAGAGCTCCTGAACAGAGTCTGACCTCTGCCCCTCTCTCTGTGAGGAGAAAGCTGTTCCATGTACGACAAAAATCCTTGCTTTTAACACACGAGCAGATTTGATGCCAGAGTTTGAGCTCCTTCCACAACAGGAGAAATTTCTGCCTTCTTCCAGACCTGCAGTTGGCCAGGGACAAACAGCACCATTCACTGTATGATTATTAGCCCTGTATGGATATTTACCAGTATCAGAGTGATTTATTGGTGTTTTGAGATTCCTTTTTTATCAGAAAATGGAATACTGACTTGGACTGAGCATAATTCTACCTAATGGTAAATATCTTATTTTTATCAATTTTTTCTCCATCACAGGCTCTTGCAGTTACACCAAAAATTTGTTTTTGTATATGAAAGATTGCTTTTTCTTAGATTTAGCCTTCTCTTCTACACAAGACATTATCCATCTTGCTTCTCCTGTGAACAGATAATGTGCATTTATATCCTGGAATATTCAGGATTGAAGGAATATAATAATAAGTCAATATACCTCTGAAGGAACCCAATGTAACTTTAACAGTCAGCACTTCATTCTCTAATACCCATTTATAGTGTATAACTGTATTTAGCAAGTAAGCATGCAAAGCAGGATGAGCTCTATTTTGCTTGTCATGCCATTCTAATTATGTGTTGAAATATCTCCTGAAAGTTTTGAACCTCAAAGTTGTTAAGAACAATTTCCATTTATACTACTAAGTCTACTGAAGATCAAGGATCTTTTACATTTAAATGAATGCATATAATAGTTAAAAATCAAATTATGTCTGATAATTTTGATTATTTGGAGGAGAATTCAAAAATTAAAATGCAAAGAAAAGAAAGAAAGTGTTACGTAAATCGTTTGGTAGAGTATCTGTTGCGATTTAAGTCGAAGGTGGTTGAGAACCACAATTCACTCATTTTTCCCTTCCCAGTGCGATAGGGGAGAGAATCGAAAACTGCCAGAAGGAACTAGTGGGTTGAGAAAAAATTATTCAGTAACAGAGAGGAAAGGAAAAGGATAATAATTATGACAAATATATATATATATATATATATACGAAACAAGTGATACAGAAGTAATTGAACAACACCCTCTGCATGATGCCTAACTAGCTTCTGAGCAGCAGAAGAGAGCCAGATGCATTCCCACCTCTTTCAGAACTCCGTCCACTTGATGTCATATGGTATGGGATATCCCTTTGGCCAGTTCGAGTCAGCTGTCCTAATTCTATTCCCTCTCTGCTGCTTGGGCCCTTTGCTGAGAATGACCTTGGCTCTGTGCAACACTGCTTAGCAGCAGGTATAAACTTCAGTGTGTTATCAGCGTTGTTTTTCTCCTAGAACTAAAACATAGCTTCATACCAGCCTCTCTGAAGAAAACAGTTCTATCCCCTCTGAAACTAAGTATCATAGAAAATATTATTTCTATAATGAAGTCAATTTGACAGGGAAATGAAGAATTGATATTTGATTTTTGAGAGAATCTTACTGCTGTATAGTAAGTAAAAAGCACATACTGAGGTAATTTACACAGTTGCAGCAAGTTGTTTAGTCAGGTGCAGCAGGGACCCCTGCCAGACCCGTATTATAAACATTTAACATTTTCATTAATAATCTGGAAGAGAGAGCTTACAGCATGTTAATTACATGAGTAGATAGTTCTAAATTGAGAGAAGTCACAAAACATTAACGAGGACTGAGATCTAATATAACAGAATTTAAAATGAGAGAAAAATGAGAAAGAGAAAAAGCAATTCAAGCTTAGTCAGAGATTCAAGTGCAATCAGAGGTGTCTTAATATCTGACCCATACATTAAGAATGTAAGTGAGAAACAAAGCAGTAACAGTGAAGAAGTAAAACGTGAACTGAATATTGGTTAGCATATGATGTAAAAGCTGCAAAGACTGTTTTGATTCTGGGCTGCCTGTGAAAAAGTGTGATTTGGAAAGCTTACAAAAACTTTGAGGAGCTCAAGGATGGAAGGATTCTCACACGTGACTTTATGAGGAGTACAGCATCCAGTTAAGATCAGGTAAGTGGTAATTGTGATGTGCTTATTTGAGAAATATGAACTCCAGAGCAGCACAAAAGCTAGAAATCTGAATTTTGTAGAAAGTCTTAAGTAAGGAAAACAACTAACATGACCTAGATACTTAGAACCACCGTTCGGTCTACCACCAGGCAGGATAGTATAAGAAATTTCTATCAGGTACAAAGACAAAGCAGTACAACTTTTCCAACTCCTAAGTTCTCTATGATTTCACCTACCAGTTAAGACCATAACTTCTACTTAACATGATTTGAGATTATTCCTAAGTCTCATTGGAGTGAGTAAGATATAATGCTACAGTGAAATTTAATCTCATTTTAATATGAAATCAATGCACCTTTCTGCTCAGCACTTTCCTGCTTTGACTGCAAGACTGGAGTTATACAGGTGCTTCCACAACCCACACCAGCATTAAGAGATGTTTTCTGTTTGTTTTTAAACCCGGAAAAAATAATTCACTTCCACGCTAGTCCTAGTACTTTATGGTCTGTTCTCTGTTCTGTCTATCTACATTATCTCTCACTAATACCCTCACCTCTGTGTTGCAGGTACCTTAAATGACATAAAAGCAGAACTTGTGTAAAATCCTAGCTATGGAGGAGCCCAGTTTTCCTTTTGAACGATTGAGAGGCAAATCCCAGCACCTTACTTCTGCTGTTGGCTCAAAGACAGACCCTTTGTCATGTTTTACTCTCTATGTTCAGGGCTTTCCCCCACTTTCTGTGCTCAAGAAGTGGAATACTGGTTTGATGATATGTAAGATGAAAGAATGGCAAATGTGGTCTGAAGTACAGAGTAGTCAGTTTTAGACCCAGGAAAGCAAAAAGCTGGGTGAAAATTTAAAAGTGAAGCA
This sequence comes from Perdix hodgsoniae, assembly GCA_035772895.1. NCBI lineage: Eukaryota > Metazoa > Chordata > Aves > Galliformes > Phasianidae > Perdix > Perdix hodgsoniae. The sequence continues at coordinate 15,415,467 of JAPSGF010000003.1, forward strand.
TTATTTCTATGTGATCCTGAAAGAAGTAAATGTTAAATGCTTCTCTAAACTTTCATAAGTCAGTAGATACCATTGACTTCAGTGGAATCCTTTGGTAACTACAGATGTAGTCCAAAGGCCATATTTTCTTTGTTGAGCTCACTTCTATAAATAAGTGTAAACACTAAATCACAGATTATCAGAATAGTTGTATTTCTGATATCTTCTCGGGTATCACTGGGAACACTGCCCATAAGTGTTGAAATTCTTCCTCAGCTGCTTCCTTGTTCTGTTAACCACTGTTCCAGGACTGAGACTAGTACAAGTCCCTTTTGAGTACTATTCATATAACCAGAGGAGCTAAAAAGAAAGGTGAAGAAAATGTTCCACTAATCCTCTGTACTGCTATGCTGTGTGTATAGGTCTTTATTGGACAGCCTAAACCAAATGTGACCTAGAATATGTGACAGGGGTACAACATGGGCACAGTGATATGTCAAATCTCCATGGCTAACTGTAACTCTGACTACATGTATACATTTAAAAATCTTAGCATACATTCATGAGGCAGTAAGGCCAGGTCAGAGCTCTAGAAGGTATTTATGGTGTGACATTAGTTCTTTTGTTATGAGTGCTCTTGAACATCTTTTCATCTTTTTTTCTTCATTTCCTTCCTCTTTCCTTTTAATTAAATCCCATTAGAAAAGGGTTGCCCTTTGATTATATCCTCAACTGCAGCTGAATCAGCCTACTTCACTTGTTAAGGTGGGAAATGCCAAATTAGGATGCAAATCTTTCATTACATTTATTTACAATAGAGGTAGTATCCCTAGTCAAGCATGAGGGATGAGATCAGAGGCAGTAGACATATACAAATCTCTTACAGAAGAATCACATCTAGTCTTTCAAACTGTATTATCTAACAGAAAGGTCTCTGCATCTTTTCAAAGAAGAAATGAAGGGACAGTTTCTTCTCCAAAGCATTCAAGCAGAGTAGCACAACTACCTTCACCCTGGCTGAGTTTGTGCACCTCATGAGATTAGACAGCTTGCTCATATACACCCACATACCAGAAGTAGGGAAATGGTTCTTTTTGACAATGAATTAGCTGCTATGGGGATTCTGAATGTTGACGAGAATATGGCTGGCTGGCTGAGGACACCATTTAAGCTTCCTAGTAATGATCTCATTTGAAGCAAGTGCCATACTACTAATTATCACTTGGTTCTGATTGATTAATCACCTGCTTTGGTACTCCCATTTCATAAATGGGAACATAAACTGCTTGGTTTAAGAAATGGAATAATATGCAGATCTTATTTAAAACAGAACTGACTCTATACTGTGTCAATTGCCGTCAGAATGATTTTCTTTCCTTTTGGTCCTGTATGTGTGCACACATGTATATGACTGTGAACAGTTAATTACCGTATGACTACATATAGAATGCTTATATAATATTTTAATAAAGACAATATTATAATCTGGTTTACATTTACACATCACAATTGAGAAATAATAATGTTCCTTACCTATTTCAGTCATGGATATCCCCGGAGCTAACTGCCCATTGTTGAAAGAGCTATAGGTAAACAAGTTTGGTACAGAGGTGAGGTCATAGATAGGTTCCTGCTTTATCTGTTTGATTCCAGTCATGTCTAACCCAGACTGATCTGGAGAAGGCTGGGCAGAATCCACGTTGTAATACCCCTCAGACTTTGGCAGGTCGATGATGTGCCCATTTGAGTAAGTGCTGCCCGTTTCGTTATTCAGATTGCCCAAGCCGTTGCTGATGCTGTTGCTGTAAACCCTGGCAAGGGCTTCTGCCTCACCGCTCTGCTGCTGCCGCTGTTCCTGCAATCGCTGCTGGTGCTTCTGCACTTCAGCATACAAGCTATCCCTCTGCTTTTTGGACATTCTTCCAAATTTCACAGCTGAAAAGCAAAACACAATGCAAGCCATTGTCATATTTCTTTTCTTCTCAATTCCCCTCAACACCATGCTCCCCTGATATCCACTTTTAGGATCACTTTTGCTGTGGAAACTTATCTTTTTCTTTTGAAGGAGAGAGGATGCAGAACTTTATGCCATATTCATCTCACAAAGGAAAAACTATCATCTGCTTGGATTTACAAGCTGACAGTGACTCTTACTTGACAGGAGGGCCTCAGTCAGGCAACTCTTTCTACTGTGAATGTTAAAAAGTCGATGCATCCTTTTCTTATCTCTCAGTTCACTGAACAACAACCCAGAGCTGTATGAAAAACACAGTCTGTAGATTCATAGTCCTTGCATTTTACCAACTTTCCACAAATCTTTAAACTGTGCACTAACAAGATTAGTACTCTGGATGAAACAAGCCCTACAGCCCTATTATCACATTCTTTCAATGGGGTGTTATCTTCACACTTTTAAAAAAATCTTGCAGGTTAGATTTAGAACCTAGAGGAAAATAGCAGACTGGAAGGTAAACAGCACAAATGAATGTCATCTTTTTCACAGAGAAAAGTCTCAGGGATTTACACAATCAATTTACATAATCTCCATGCACAAAATCCATGCATTCATTCTAATGAGAAAGGCAGGAAAACATCAGAGTGCAAACCACTGTCCCCAGGAATAGGGCTCACTACACTGAGATTGAAATTTTCAAAAACAACAGTCTGATTGCTGTGGAACTACAAGGAGAAAATCCATAGCCTACATACACAGTGGTCACAGATGATTATCTGTTCTTTTTTTTCTCTCTCTCTTTAAATTCTGGGTTTCTACTGGCCTAGATCTTGAGATCTCAGAGAAGAGGTAGCTATTAATCATGCTTTAAGACAAATGAGATCTGTCAATTAGGATACATTCAGCAGAATTTATCAGAGAACAGATAGGAGGACATTTCTCTGGAAGTACTTATTTTATGTATTATGAGGACTATTTTCCAATGCTATTTCCTATCCACTTCTAATGGAGATCAGTTCAGAATCATCACACTTATTAATGGCTTGGTTCCCATTTTGGCTGCATTTCAGTTATAGTTCTCCAGAAGATTCTGAGCCTACAAATGCTCATAAAAAAATAATATACATATATATATAATATAAATATTATATTATATATTATTATAATATATTATATATTTATATATAATATATAATATAAAAATATACATAAATTATGTATACATATATATGTATATGCATATATATAAAATGAAAAATACCCAAACAACAACAAAACAGAGAAAAGGAAAAGAACTCTATTAGAAGGAAATTGCATAAAATTGAGGGGATGGTAGCCTTTCAATTTATTTGTATTTCTTTACTTTCAGATTTGTTTTTCTTGTTGCCAGCTTCAGCTTACTTGCAGCTTTCCACACAGTCTGTGAGTACTTCGCATATACACTGGCTGCTCTGCAACCAGTCCACAGTGCATTGCAACTGTTATGGACAATATATAGTGACTGGATTTTGAGACATACAACTCCATGTTTTCTTCAAATGTAGGGCCTCAGTAATAAGAACAAACACCCACAGTTTACTTTCATTATATATTCATTAATTGGATTCTCCAGCTGCTGTCAATTAGCATCCTGCCTCTGCATGATAAAAATGAATCTGTTACATGGCTGAGAGGTAAAATTCACATTCAATTTTTCTGTTAAAAAAAATCCATGCAGGCTATTTTAAACTTGCAAGAGCTCTCCATATCATTAAGTATAAACACTCTCACATCAACAATCAGAGAAGAAAGTGATGTTGATAGAAGCATCCCTCTTTGTACACAGCAGTTCCTGCATTATAGGTTGCGAAGACAATGCTGTGAGTTAAATACCACTGTGAAATCTCAAATACTTGCAAGGTATTACTTTTATTGGAAAAGCACATGCTGTTAAATTACTGAAATTTTACTACAGTGCTTTATGGGAAGAAACAACAGCTAAGGTGTCAAAGTATACTTCATACTAGGCCCAAAAGAACTCCATGAATTAAAGGTGAGACAGCAGGGCCCCTCTCAGTCTGCTGAGACAAGTGAGCAAGTTGTTTCAGTGATACATGAAACACAGTGAGGTAGGAAAAGAATTATTATAAAACGTAAAGCAAGCTTATAAACTCTGAACTGCCTTATGAAATAGGTCTTTAAGTAACTTCACCAATGTCTGTTAATTCCAAAGAACAAGTTTTATGAACAAATGCTGCCAGGTAATCAAAGCTAATATAGTCTTGCTGAAGCAAATGTAACCTGCCTTCAAAGACAGAACATTCTCTTCTCATACTGCCTGACCATTTCAGATGTGACTGTGAGCTGGACAGCCATTGCAATTAGGAATTAAATGTTTCTCCTCTGATCCAGATATGGAAAGGAGGGAATGCACCACTGAAATGCTTTTTTCCACAAGGCAAAATACTTAGTCAGGTGTTCTGAATAAAATAAACAGATGGAAATCCTTAACATTATCAAGGTATACCTTTCTTTTTAAACTGACTATTCACTCTCACAGACCTTTAGAGATCTCAAGGAAAGGGATGCTTCCTCACATCGGTATTTAATGTTGCTAATATAAAAAGTTTTCTAAACTGGAATATAAATCCTCCTCTCCAGAGATTTTGATCAGAACAATGCACTTCCTTTCCAACTCTTTCACTTCCAATCTAACATTGCTGTCCATTTTGCTATCTTCCCATCATCTTCGTGAAAACAGCCTCCATTGTTAACTGAAGATCTGTGTCTCACAGTGTGTACGTTACAAAGCAAGGAGCTTCTCCTCTCTCTTTTTCTAGAAGTCTACAGGGAGTTTAAGGCAGCAGAGAAGTAGAGTTTCAAAGGATTTAGGCATGAAGTAGGAATCTGACTCCTTACCATCTCTAGACATTCCCAGGGCAAGACATTTTTGCAGTCGGCAGTGTTGGCAACGATTTCTGTTGGTTCTGTCAATTAAACAGTTTCTCTGCCTTGGGCAGGAGTAGGAGGCATTGTTCTGCTGACTCCTCCGAAAGAATCCCTAGGGGCAATGAGGAAGAGAGACAGAGTATTACCATGTGAGTATATGTGCACGCACACATGCACACATACACACATACACACAGCCATGCAAGCTCTCATGTATCATAATGTTATTTTTGCTAGGGCTTTGCAGATGCACTAGCCTTGTACAGTAAAATTAAAGAGCATTTAAAGAGCATTTACTCCTCATAAGGAGGAATTGTAATTGTTCCGTAAAGAATATAATACTACTTTGTTAAAGGACAAACAATACAGAATTACAGTATGTATTCCTATTGTGTAGTAACTACCATGGATCATCTAATTCTTGCCCCTCACAGATGAAAAGCTTGTCAGCATCGGTAAACAGATAACGTTAAAGTACTTATTCTGACTATTTTCCATCTTTATTGAAAGAAACTTCTAGCATCCGGCACTGGCTATACATAGCATTGGAAGCTGAAGTCTGCTGTTTAATGTAATCTGACAAATGTTGATCTGATCTGGAAAGACCATACACTTTGGGAGTGAAAAGTAATTCAAATTCAAACATTACAAAAGCACTAGGATTTAATGGCTGTATCAGGTAAATCTGACACACAAAGGAGAAAGCAACACCCTTAGACACTACCAACGAGAAAGTAAAGATATTTTCCATATCAATGGAATATAACATTAACCATTTAATCTATTAAAAACATTAGATACTTTATATCCTAGAGGGTTTTTCTGCCCTGTTGCTGGCCTATTTGGCTAGATATCAGAGGGTGAGAACTCATTCTTAATGACTTATGAGCTTCTAAATGCTACAAACAGCACTGAGAGGTACTGTTACTGTAGAAATGACATGAAGTGGCAGAAATGAAAAGAAAAATGAAACCAGGGAGAAAGCATTTTGTAATACTATTTTCTTTCCTGTAAAATAAAGCAAAGGAAGATCAGTGAGTTGAGATAGAGGGAGATAAAGAGAAACAAAGAAAAGAAGTTAAGTGGCAAACTTAGCAGCTTTAGAAGAAAGTGATTGCATGGCTGTGTGGTGGGAGAGATGAAGGATGGTACAGCCCTGCAAGAAGCTATGAAGGGAGAGCATACAGTAGTCACTGGGAGAAGTGACACCAAAGTGCTTGTGCCCTTCCGTGTTTGTTTGTAAACAGCTCTCAGTGGAGTCAGAAAGGAAGATACTACTGCACTTATCAGGCAAAACCATTGTTATCCTCGTTCAGGCTGACAGAATATACTAATAAGGGATGAGATTTACAACTCTTGTGGGTTCTGTGGGAAAAGGAGTGGGAAAACAACAGGGTGATGTTGTCACAGGACTTGATTTTCATGCTACAGGTAGTGCCTGTAATCCCACTTCAGTCCCTGAGAACCAAATTAGGGCGGCACGAGATGTCAGTAACAGTGGGCAATAGTCATGATGTTCCAATGAGGAGACAGCAACATAGTTCCTGAGATTGATGAGTCCAGAGAAGCTTACTTCATCTGGCCCATGCTGGCTTTATCAGTGATTACACTATACAGCGACTATTAAATTAAGGTTTATGATTTGCATGGATATCCTTAGGGATGCTCTCAGGAAAAGTTCATTGTGGACTTACCTGATCCTAGTTGACCAAATTTTCCTTTAGCTGTAGAGATGAGCTTAATGTTATTGCTAGATGGATGACAACTGCAGATATTTTTTATCTACTTGTTGAATCTCACAGCCAATTTTGTTTTTGACATGAGGAACATTTTCTGCTTTAGATTTTAGCAGTTCTTGTGTGATATGGATTTGAGAGAAGAAATGAGTTATGTTAAAATAACCACAGAAGAAAAAAGTTATGTTAAAATAACCACACAGCCATCTAGCATCAACTGTGTGTTATCATGTAGTACTGTTTTTATTACAGCTGATCTCTTCTCACAAGAATTTATTTGTATACTTTTCCCACTAAGTTTGATCTCTTCCTACAAGAATTTGTTTTTTCCCATCACTGCCCTCTCAGGGAAAAATCAAGGGTTATGTAATGAAGTTAAACTACAGCAGGTACTTTATTTCTCTAAAGAGACTTTTGTGCTCTGTTGTTTCAGCAAAGATCTAAATGCTTTCTTGTAGATAAACCTTTCATTTTGTGTTAAGAGATCTTTATATAACATTAGTTATATTTACTGGGAATAATACCTTTTTAGAGAAGCAGGACACAATTAATTACTGAGGAGTTAAAGGACATAAAGACAAGTTTCCCAGTGTTCCCAGCACTGACAACAGGCTTTCTGCATCTTTCACTTTATTCATCCATCACTGACAGTCTGAGAAAGGAATGGCCTCTCAGACTGTCCTCTAGGTCCTTGCTGTGCTGTGGATAACAAGAAGCCTCTCATCAAAAGGAGTCACAGGAACAATGGGATGGAGACCTATCTTTGAGTTTCACTCTTTCCCTGGTGACTGATGGTAGAGCCACCATTTTCTTGAGTGGACCCAGCACACTGCTCAGCCTATGCAGGTGTGCAGAATGAAACAGGTGTAGCTTTTACGATGCCCCTTAAGTGCTTATGATATGCATTTGCAGTGGCATAACTAATGCAGGGACATGGAGTGAAAGGATTCCCTGTCCCTTAGAGTCAGTAGTATTGCCAGTGGCAGTGCAATTCTCCGATGCCGTTTCCTGAAATGCTGAGGCCCTCTGGTGCCTGGCTTAATGCGCGCGGCCTTGTGGAAGCCCTTCTGGCCTCCTTCCTCTTAATTAGTTCAGATTTCTAATGCGCTCAGATAAAAGGAGCTAGAAATGACCAGTTATTAGTATACAGGCTGAAAAAATATTTCTTTAACTGCTGGGCAAAGAGGAGTAGTGTTGCACTGCCTGAGACAGTGCTAAACTGAAGAAAGAGCTCTTGCAGAAAGACATGCCCTCCATTGGACCTGATGTGAAGGCTGACATCTTTTTTCACAACAGTCTTGCAAAACAGCATTAGACTAATTGATGTGATACTGCAAAACTGGCACAAACCCATAGATTTAAAACTGCTGTAAGTGGAAGAAAAGCTCTTTATCTCAGTAAGTGGTCCCCACATAGAGCTAAGGATATTGTCTTGAGGCACACACAAGGGCTAGCATTAAGCCTGATCACATCTACAGGAGACCATATCCCTCAGTGCTTGTAGAGGCTGGAAACAGACAAGATGTTCCTTTTCTGCTCAAAATGTTTTTCTCCTGTCACTTTTGTGCCAACATTGAAGTATTAGATCTATTAGTACAATCCCATTTCATGTAATTGTTGTAAGAAGATGCGTATTTCCAGTGCAGTCTCACAATAATAAGACAGTGTCACAGGGTAAGCTTTTCATTTAACATCATTAAAATTTCTGAAAGAAATCAGATCTTTGAGAATATATTGCTTCTTAACACACTGACATTAAATGCATTGTTTTGTTAATGAGTTTATGGATGAGTTTATTCAAGTTGATAGATTTTTTAGTTGTTCTGAAATATCATAAAGCATTAAGCAGGTAGAGACTTTCCATTTCTCTCCACAATTATCTGTTTTTATGTAGAAGAAACTACAGATGCTGCCCTTCATCTTTACAACTTCATTGTTACAGTCAAAGCTGGAATACGAACATGTGTAGTGTAAAATTCTGGTGTTCCATAAGCAATGGTATAATCCCTTAGATAACAAAAAGCACAGAGTCTTTCTAAAATTGTAAATGAAAACCTTTCTTGTGTTTGCTTGGTGTCTGATTAGAGTCATTTAAGCCAATGTCTGGGATAATATGCTAATTTTTTTTTTTTTTTCCTCCTGTTCCAAGCAATTCCACTACGCTGAGCCTATGAGGAAGAAAGCAAAGGATCCTCTTACACTATCCATAATGTCATCATGTAAGGTTTGTTTTTTTTTTTTTCTTTTGGAGATCACAATTTGGCCTGCAGAGAGTACAAATGGTATAAAATAGGACTAAACTGACACCTGTACGCTTTTAAGATGTTGAACTAAGATATCACCCCAACTTCTAATGCTGCTCAGGCTGTATAGGAAACAAGGTAAAAAATTCAGTTCTCAAGCTTATTTAACATGTGTGACTTCAAGTTGCCTGCGTTTTTATCAGCCCTTATACTGCATCAGATGTGATTAATTCATGTTTCAAAAGAAGAAGTAACTCTGAAGGCTATTTGATGAAAAGAAGAGCAACCAGTAAAATTGGGCATGAAATGCATGTATATAAGCAGCAGACTTTATGGCCTTTGGTGTTACTTGCTTGAAAGAGTGTAAGAGTCTATTATTACGTACGCAGATGCCTGAGGCTAATGCAGATGCTGATGACTATGCTGTATTAAAATCCCATACCTTGCAGCCTTCACATGTGATGACTCCATAATGTATTCCAGAGGACTTATCACCACAAATTTTGCATGGTATCACTTCAATTTGTGCTGAAAAATAAGACAAACATTTTGAGTATATAATTCTATTTCATTTCTTTCTTTCTTCACACACAATCTCTTCCCCCTCCCCTGAAAGTATAAAACTGCTTTTTATTGTACTGTGTGTTTCTGAATACTTTGATTTGGCAGATTTTAATTGCTTCACATTATGTATCTACTATTCCCTACAAAACTCTTCAACAGTTCAAGCTATCTCATGATTAGATAGTTTTTACTTATACTCTTCTCTTTTGTTTTTACTTGTTAATTTCATCATCATTATTGCTAATGACAATCATTAGAGATTCTAAATAATTATCTGGACTTTTCTTGCTTACGCTTTTACAATATTCATAACTTTACTCTTCATTTTGCTGATGTGATTTTATGTAGAATGTTTTGATGCATTTTTCAGACCTGTAGACATGATAAAGTTTTCATATCCTTCAAATTATGGGTTAAAAACATACAAAGATAACAGTCTCACTGGCAGAGACGAACTTGTAAATGACCACTTAATTTCTCATCTAGTTCAAACTATTTGCTTGAGAATTATGGCAGAAGTAGGTAGGACCCACAGATTGAGATTAAGTACACAGTGGCTGTGTGATGGGAGAAACAGGTGCTATCTGAAAATGTTGGAGTATGAATGTGTTTCAGATCCCTTTATAAACCAAATAATTAGGAAATTGTTATTTTCTCTCTATATTTTCTTTTATTAACATAGCTATTTTCTTCCCTCAGTTACTTAGAATCCTGTGAGTTTCTGTCGTCTAAAGTGTAAGAGCACACACCCCTGAACATGTGGTGGGACTCTGCCTGATTCTAGTAAGAAGCACTGAGGAGAAAAAAAAAAGTCTATTTTCTTTCCAGTAATTTGTTTTTCTCTGTGAGATTTCATTGTTCTCAATTCTTTCACCACTTGGAGTTATCATGCTTGCTTAGTACTATTGGTAGATGTTGCTTGTGGTTTAACCCCAGTACGCAGCCATACATCACAGTTCTTGCTCACTAGTTGGATAAGGGAGAGAATATAAAGAAGGAAAGCAAGAAAACTCATGGGTTGTGATAAAGACAGTTTAATAGGTAAAGCAAAATCTGTGTGTGCAAGCAAAGAAAAATAACTCATTCACTACCTCCCACTGGCAGGCAGATGTTATCCACCTACAGAAAGTATTTCTTCATTATAGGTAACAGTTACTTAGGAATGCAAACAACAGAACTTCTAACATCTCCCCCTACTACTTCTTTTCCCCCAGCATTTATTGCTTAGTATAATGTTATATGTATGGCATGGATCCTTTGCTCAGCTGAAGTCAGCTGTAATGGTCATGTTCCCTCCTGCTTTCTTGCACACACCCATCCATATTAGCTGGTGGGGCATCATGAGAAATAGAGAAGTCTTTTGCTCAGTGCAAGCGGGTTTCACCAACAAACAAAACATTGTGTGTTATCAACATTATTTTCATCTCTAACCCAAAACATGCATCATATCAGTTACTATGAAGAAAATTGACTCAATCCCAGCTAAAACCAAGACAGTGTCTTCCATACTCAGGATTGGAGTATCCACAGTTCACTGCAACATTAGTCACTCATCAAATACTTGGGCAGCCCAGCTGAGATCTTGCATGGTAGGGGGGATTACTATGAGGGTAGTCTTATCCTCTTGAGGACAAGAGTTGCTAACCCTAAGTACTTCAGTTGAGTATGTTCAACTCCAAAATGGATTGATAGTCAGGGAAACAAGATAGTAATTCAGATATTGATCCTAAAACAAACATCTTTTTTCAAATCTGTTGGCACACAAAAGTCTACAAATACTGGAGAAAACTTATTTATAAATGACCACACTAAATAAGATATGCTAAACATAGATCTGTTGTGGATGTTATAATGGTACAATCTGGAATTTGCCCATACTATTTATTACTCCTTTCAGGAGAACAGTTTTCTAGGATTTCCTTCCTACCACCTTGAAGTTAAACAAGCAAATGTCAGAACAATCCTACAGAGTCATCACAAGTCACACTGAAAGGTACAGTGCATCCCCCTTTCCATGTAAATTACTTAGAGTTGTAAACAATAAAGGTGAACATTAATAGGCCTCTTCTATATAAGTCAGTAATTCTTCCCCTGTAACACCATACTCCAAAGGAAGGAGGAAAGAGAATCGTTTATGGATGATTTAAGAAACTTCAGTTTCCCACTGCCAGCTCACTTTCCTGATGCTCCCTCTGATCAAGCACGTTTCTAGGAAAAGTAAATATTAGCTTAAACAAGCAAACCAGTTTTTTCAACTGCCCAGAAGTCAGGATGGATAAGATGAATTTTACTGTAGGAAAATGCAATTTGTTGTTAATGTATTTTGGGTGGAGATAACCCAGGCAGAAATCTTGGCTGCCCTTGAGCTTAAGAAAGTTCATATTTAGAAGTACAATTTTCTGTGTCATCCACAGGCTTTGGATTAGTGTCTGTATCCTGTTTTGTTTCTGCAGACCAAGAGTGGTAGATTTACTTCTTTCTTAAAAAGCCAGTGTGCACAAACCATTCAAGCATAATGCATAAAAACAAAGGAAACTCCACATAGAAGATAGCCTCAGCTTCTTGGTAATTTTGCCAAGCTGATTTCATTTAAAATCTTCCGTTCCTTATCCCCACTGCAGTAATTAAAACATTTCAACATGCACCTCCAGGTACTGCTTTATCAGAGGACAGTTGAAGCCACTGCTCACAGGTCTCTGCTTGAGAGTCATATGGAGGTTGTATGGCAAGGCTCTGGGATCTGGCACTGCTGAAAAGTTCAAAGACATACGTCAATGTCAGAAGCAGAGACTACTGTGACTAGATGAGGAGATCTTCAGAAAAAGTAATGACAAGGGAAGAAAAAAATAAAAACAGTTTGAAGGTACTTTTAATGTGACTTGCATATACTGTTTGTAAGTGATAGGAACAGAGACAGAAGTATTGATCCTGTGACACACATTGCATTTAGTAGAGTGCTCGTTACTGCGAGCAATCAATAATTCCATACGTGACTTGCAATTATAAGCACTATACTAGAGATAAATATTTCTAGATCAGGTCACTAAATGTGATGGCTCTGGATTTCAATTAATATGAAATAAATACTCCAGGCTTGCGATTCATCAATTAATTCAAACTCTTATTCAAAATTAACCATTCTATAAATTAGTAAGTACAGGATCTCTAGAAAATTGTTACCAGAGCTCCATAGAAAGCTCACAGAAAATGCAGTATCTTCAGTACAGAGAAAGCACTTGAGGAAGTTTGGAAAAGTAGACTCTGCTGTTGCCTGCTAGGCATTTCTTTTTGTTCATAAGACAGCAGAACAATTTAAGGGTTCGTAACAGAAAACTCGAGTGATTAGTTGTACAGTTGTACAGATGAAAAGGAAGACACTGTATTCCCCAAAACATCTTGAATTACTGTAATTAACACCCACTGTACCAGGTTTCCTTTGCAGATTTAATGATTGTCAGGGAATACTACACATTTTCACATTGTATCTTTGTGCAGATAACTACAATTTTGCTTTGTTTTTCTTCTTTCCTTCTGCTCGCAGGCCAACAGTTTGGGGAACTGCATATCATTCTCATATCTATATGCTATAAGGTAGGTGGCTCACTTCTGAATTTCTCATAAGTATAAAATACATTGATTCAGTATTGACTCCTGGACACAGAAGTAAAAAGGAAACTAACTAGTAGTGAAGTTGCCGCGATGATTACTTTCAGCAGTATATGGAAACAACTTATTTTCTTCCAAAAATGAGGAAGCATAACAGCAAGACTACTTATCTGTGCTATTGAAGTCTTTCCATTTGCCTTCTTACTCTCTACTTTAATAATTTGTGTAAGAATAACAGCTTCTGCCTTTTTCAAGCAATAACATGGGTTCTCAACTGTCCATTTGTTCAATTTTTCAGCAAGCACATTCAGTTTTCATCCTGTCTTGAGATGTATCACTCAATAAAAGTCTGCAAATCCACCATCACCCAGAACATTAATAATGTTTGGATTCATGCTACGTCGTGATTGCTTCTTATCACCAATTCTAACTTTGCTCATCAGTACACAGAATTGTCCTTCCTCTCTGTGGTATTCATCTCCTACTTTACACTTAGGGTTAAAGTTCACTGAATCTGGGAACTTCCTGTAAGTTTATATGATATCCTACAAATTGGAAAGCCACAGTGAAAATTATTTAATTCTACATGACAAGTATTAATAATCCACACACACTATGTTTACCACCTGGAACATAATTCATTCTCACAGGACAACAGGAAGAGCAGAATTCTATTAAAGAAGTAAATACAAAATCTTCTCATACATTTAAAATGAACCTTTAAATATGAAACATTTGCTATTCTGTCATACGCTGCCCTAAGAGAAAATGGATTAAAGATTTTTTTCTTCATTATGAGAAAAAATTCACTCACTAACACAAAATTCATTTTTTTTTTTTAAAGTAGGGCAATAAGCAAGTTTCAAGAACTGTTATTTTGGTGAAACTAGGAATAAATCAAGAAGTTACACAATTATTTGCTGAATTCCTCGTGAAACAAAATAAAAACTCAACAGGTCAACTAATAGATCTGCAGTGTGATTGTGTGGACCACTGTTTACATGTACAGGTGGTCTGACAAGAAAAAAACAAAGCTTGGATCTCAGTTAAATATCTGAGGAACTTCAACAGAAACAGGAGTATAATCTCTCAGACCTGTAGCTTTTGTTTCAAGGAAAAAAAAATAAAAAAAAAAAAAAAAAAGGAAAAAAAAAAAGCAAGAACGTGGGCTTTTAATATATAGTTCCTGATCAAAAGAACATGCTAACATGCATTGAGAACAAACTTGGAAGAAGTAATCCTCTCCATAATTTGTTGATCCAGGAGGAATCACATGTGGAAATCTCAAGGCTAATCAGAGCACCAGTGGTAAAAAAAAAAATAGACTTCACAGTCTAAGATTTCTCAAAAATCTCCAAGGGAGTTCTTTGGAAAATAAGGATAAACTGACCTAGAGGTCTTTCATATTCTTATCCCTAGATGATTCAAATCAAATACATCCATTGTTCTTATCTAGTTTCCAGCTCTCCCTCTTTTTCCATCCTGGCATCTGTGACAAGTTTTTTCCTTCCATATTACCACCAATAGAAACTTCCACTACATGGAAGTTTTGCCAAGTTTTGGTATTTTTGCCACCAAAATTAGCTATTCTGTTGGTACAGCAAGACTTTAGGTGCAGATGAGGATACTAGTTACATTTTCCAGCTTCTGCTGTACCTCATGCAGTGAGAGCTAAATCATTAACAACATCTAAGTAAGCTAATTAATACTAGGTAATGCTAATTAATATGTCTTTAGTTTCATGTTTGCCGTCAGCCATACCACAAATGACCCATTAGAGTGAGCAGACATGATGGAATTCACTCTGCTTCCTAAAATCAGAGCATTTAATACACAGTGAGACAAGTCTGGACTCTGGGCTTGATGCCATCTATGAATACTGCTGGGCCCGCCCAGCCCAGTGCATTACTGCAAGGTTGATGATTTTCAAATCTGCCAGTCCTACTGCTCATATGTGGAACATGGAGATGCCCCAAGAGCAGCAATTCTTATGTAACTGTACGTCTCATGGAGTACGCATGGTAAAACTGATCTGTAGATGGTTTGTACAAAACTTATCAAGAATTTCAAGAAAAGTAGTAGCCTCGGCTGTTGGATATTAAGAAAACTGATAGATCATCACTCAGAATAGCAGAGTGATAGATTACTGCTAAAAAAAATTGTTTTTCCCATAAATCCACACACTTGTCATGTTTGATTTCTTTCTTGGTCTCACAGTCTCAGGTGAAGTTTATTCAGATTATAATCAGTGTGACAAGGAAGGTTTCTTCGTGACACATTTTCTTTTCTTCTTCCTCTCATTGGACGTATCAGGGAGAAAAAAAAACACCCCAAACAAACCCCAAAACAAAAAACTCCCACCTCACTAAAAGGAAAAGCACAGAATTGCACATCAGCTCATTTTGCAGATAAGCTCTGGCCTTTAATGGATGGCTATTTGAAAGAGTACTGGAAAAAAAAGACTTTTTTTTTTTTTTAATGAATAAAACTAAAAGACAGTTAGGATGTGTAATCTTACTGTATGACTTAAATTTTCTTTTAGATGGCAAAGTCAGGATAATACCTTAGAAGACAGTATTACAATGTATATAGACAAATGTTTTGAAGTTTGAAAATGACTTGCTATATATCAGCCTTTTTGCAGGATTCACGTGTGGCAGAAAAATATTTATAACCAAAGTATGGATCTGTATTTCAGATGACATTTTCTATCTGTTTTTACCATGATCATAATAGTGTTTATGGACCATTGTCTACTGCTTTGAAATAGACAGATGAAATAATATGAGTTCACATGATTATGGCTGCTTTAGAGCTAAAGGCAATATCCAGACTGCTTGTCTGATCTTTTTGTATCTTTTTTTTGCTACATACCAATTTTGAAACAAACCTGGAAAAAACTGTCTCTGCTTATTGTCTTTACATTCAATTGAGAAGATGAAACTACAAGGAAAATAAAAAAAATACAGTAGGACATTTTTTATCACATTTTCTTATTAAAAACAGATCTAAAAAAAAAAAAAACCTTTTTTTTTTTTGTTCAAATGTCCTTTATTTACTTTCCTAAATGCAACTACAATGGATCTAGCAGTATTATTTAACAATTTTTGAATAGTAATTACTGTTATATTTTTGATGGTTTGAGTATACAGAGCAGATTTTTATTTAGATATATCATCTTTTATTAGACCAAAAGATGTTTTCTTTAAAAGAAAAAAAAAAAAAAAAAAAAGGAAGAAAAGGAAAGATTTTGGGCCTCTAGCTTTTTATCTCACCTGAAATAGGAGCAAAAAACTTCAGGCTTAAGGCAGGTTAAGAATAATTGCTAAGAGCAGAATTTCATTATGCTAATCAACTAGAAAAGCTGCAAGATGTGCAATGCTGGATGATTCTCTGAGGAACGAAGATGGTTGTGAGCAAGAGAACTGTAAGGGTTTTAAGAGTACAGACACAATGTAGAACTGGTATACATATAATTTGGATTATCAGTTGTTTGTAGCTTTTTTGTTTGTGTCTTTGTTTTGTGCAGAATTTATGATTTTAAGACAGAGTGGTTGGAGCATGTGGGAAGCTGTCTGGTTCTCATGCTGGGAGGCAGCAGAAGGGAGGTAGAACGCCTTGTATATTGTGCAAGGCAGTGATAGAAAGACCAGGTACAGCCTAGTACCCAAATTCAAAAAAATGAAAATCAACTCCTCTGCAGGAGTATACAGCTTGAAGTCTGACCTCTGAATAGCTGTGCTCAGTGAGGTCACAAAGGCTCAAAGGACTGGTAAACTTTGACAACTCAGCTTGTGTTCTGTAAATCTGATGAACATTTCTATATTAAGTATGAACTCTTTTTCTCAGTAACTCATTTGCATGAAAATTATGTGTGTATCTTCAAAAGATGATGTTACAGTAAAACAAGTTACTATGCAACAAACAGCAAGTTGCCAGCCAACAATTTGGACTTATTAGGTGAGTTCAAATCAGAGATATTTAATTAAATACTCAGAGCCCTAGCCTAGGCCTGGAGAGCTCAGAAACTTGCCTTATTTGCAGGGAAAGATTTAAGTGTATAATAAATGCAGACTTATTACTGTACAGTTTCTACTTCCCTCAAAGACTCGAGCAGTGGTTCTGCTGATACTGCACACTTTCCCTAAAGAGATTATTATGGTAATCCCAAATATTATACTACCCAAGCTATCTTCAATTTGAGCTCATCAGATCCAATGTTCTGCAAATAATCTCTAGCAGCTTTAGACAGTGTTTATATAAGCTGGTCAGGATGGTTATTTGAGCAGTGATGACCATGTTTTTCTATGCAATTCTCTACAAAGCAAACGTGCACTTATTCAAAAAGTAGCAGCTTATACAGAGAATATGTTGAATACGCAAAGTTCTTTCCAGAAGCACATGTAACACTGACAAATTATTTGTCATAATTAGTGGGTGTTTCCCTTCACATGCTTTACGATATTGCAGCAGTTTAACAGAAATAATTTCCCTTACTTGTCTTCGCGTTTTTCAGACATCAGTCCACGTTTTTCTTTTTTTTTTTTTCTTTTCACTTGAATAAATGGATGAATGGACTTTGCAAGTGAAAGCCCAGGTGGCATAGGAAATATTTCATCCATTGAGAGTGGGTTGAAATTTTAGTGCAGTGCGCAACACCTCAGTTGTTGCATGTGTTACATATGCAAAGATCAGCACTATGCAGGTACAAAGCCCTGTAACACAGAGGTGCTGCAGAGAATGGGCTCAGAGTGACTTGTGTTTTAAGGATGTGAGATCACACAACCTTATCCTTCTCACATGATCACATGGTGATCAAGAGAAAGGAGGACCACTGTACAGTGCAAGCTACAGAAACAACTGGCACTCAGTATTTTCAGTATTCATGACTCAAGTGCCACTAACCACAGGCTGAAGCCAGCCTCAGTATAACAGGAGGCTTCAAGTATAATCCTATTTAACTCCTCCTCTACTATTGCTTATCTTCTGAACTGCTTCCCAAGCACTTGTGCTGATAAGGGGACGAAAACGTGCAGCAACACCATGGCTGGAGATCTAAAAGAAACAGCAACATCCTATGGGATGAATGATAGAAATGCAATATTATAGTGTAGTGCACATGATTAAGAATTTAAGAAGGTTGTTCACTCTGTGAACGCACAGAAATCAGAGCTGCTGGACCTATAAAGAGTGTAGTTTCAGAGAAATTGCCAGCTGGGTCAGAACTGTCTTCTATCATCCCACTTCTTGAATATTCTGTTTCTAATATTTTACCTCGTTTTCTTGCAAATTTTGGAATGCTCAGAGAGCTTGGAGCTTTTCCTTTGTAAGCATGTAAGATAACAGAGTAGAATCAAACAGTAACTACATCATTATTTCTGGAAATTTTTAAGTTCAACACTACCAGAAATATATAAAAATATGATAGAAACAGAAAAATCTGATACTTAGAACATAGAAAAGTATTTTACCTTTCACAGCTGCTCATCACTTAAATAACTGAGTATTCCTTCAATTTTTGAACATTCAGTAGTATTGGATGTTCAAACATATGCTGACTTTCACTGAGGTCTCAGGTATGGTCTACTTTTTCTAAACAAAATAATGGAAAAGTTAAGAAAGGAGGCTGAGATTTTAAAAATTTCAAGCCTAAAACACATCCAGGTAACTACTGCCATGTTAAGTTTCACAGGAAAAAAAGCCATGTTTAAAATGTCAACCTTAGCAGGGACAAAAAAAGCACCTAAAAGCCCAGAAATCACTGCATGCTGTAGCGTACATAGAAAGTTCCATAATGTTTACATTCAGAATGGACCTTTAAAAAAGAAATATATGTATTTATATGTAAACCATTGTTACAGCTACCTTTAATAACATGTGTGAGGACACTGTACACAAGCATAGCATTTTACTTTACAATATTAAAATGACTTAAAAGCATTCTTAAAGTATGCTCAGCAGTTACTTATATACCTGGAAAATTTTAATTTTAACATTTTTCCCTCCTTCTATGTGTAATTAAGCTAGTGAGAAGAGATAGAAATAATATTCACATCCAAAAATGATGCAAAATGACAACACATATCATATTGTAAGTATTCTGCTGTGGAAACCAAACATAAAGTAAAATATTACATATGCTTTATCAATTAGCCTGATACCTTATTTGATTAACATAGCTGATGGCCTATACCACATTACTGTAACTAGCTAAACACCCCTCCATATTTCTTTGGGTAGGCATGATGGCAAAATCATTTAAATATTTAACTATCATTTCCCCACTGTTTCCCAAATATACAATCTCTAATATGAATTATTATAGTTGTATCACTTATTGTAGGAAGTAAATGTCACAATAATTACACTTCTTTAAATTTAGTTCCTGGTGTTTTCTTTTATCAAATCCTGAAAATTAAGCACAGCACATAATATAGTCTAACAACAAGCAGTGAAGAAGTATGTAATTAACATGACACAGTACGGGCCACAAACCAAGGTGGAAAATAGCAAATCAGAATGAAGGGAAGCACAAGGGTTTACTTTACACCTTGACAAGTAAGATTTTTATCAACATCTATGCCTTTTTTTTCCCCCCATGAGCTTCAGAAGTCTTATTTCTGTAGAAGTCTTTCATTCTTAGAATCTCTGAAAATCTATTAATCAATTGCAATTAAAAATACTTGCTACATTCTGAATGACTTATGCAAAGTATCTTCAGGAAAATTAAGTATGATTTGACTATTAGTCATATACTTTGATTAACAATACTTTGGTGAACTACAAGATATGGTGCAATGTAAGAAGCTAAAACTAAAACTAAAAAAATTTTAGTAAGCTAAATATATTGCAAATTTTCAGTCCTAAAAAACTACTAATTAATTCAGCATTTTATGTGAAGTGTGTCAGAGCTTAAATCTTCTTGCCAAAAAAGCTAACTGTAATACGACGAGAAGTTGAGAGGGAAGAATACATAAGCATAGTTTATGTCTTCTGTTAATGAGCATGATGTGCTAGCAAAAGTTGTCTTAAAAATGTGAGAGTTGCTTTTACTTTCTCTCTGTATTTTTTTTTCTCTTTTAAGACAGAGGATCATCAGGCTGAAGGGGCCAAAGAGGAAGAATGGATGGCAAAATGTGTTTCCATTGGTAAAAATTCTGGTTGTGAGTAGCACTAAGTAAATCTGGGGTAATTCAAGACACTCAAGTGGAATTGTAGAAGTGCAGCAAAAAGAGGATCCAACACTGCCTGGGACTTTATGTAACAGTCATAATTCAGTCAAAGGAATAATTTCCCATCCACTTTTCTGGATCTATTTCTTTATAATACCTTCCCCCATCCTTTAGGCACAATATAACTTCTACAGGGTAGAATGATAAGACATATAGACAACAACAATCAAACAATAAAAGTGATTTCAGCCTGAAATGACTCAGAAGTGTTCTCTCCTTAGAATTTCTTGAATTTTATCATATTTTTTTTAACTGCTATGGATTTTCACTTTTACACGTTTTTATTTAAAATCTTTGCTCTATCTTTTGAAAAGCAATGAAATCAGCTGGAGATATTCCTGGATTTGCATCTGTTGCAGTCTGAAAAATGTTATACTTCCCAACTGTCTACTTACCAGTATAATCTACCATTTTTTAACACAGTAGGAAGAATTAATCTTAGTAAAAGAGGAGTTTTCTCAAGGATAGATTTGGTATGGTGTGATTAATATTTCCCTATTTATTCTTCATGGGAATACCTCAGACTGTTAAAAAAGTAAGAAGAAAAATATTTCAACTCACCAGTTGCCTCAGTTTTTGTTCCGTGTTGAATATCACACATTTTGTAGTAAATAAATAAGATACCCAGGTGCAGAAGAGTATTCTCTATGTGGTCACACCTGTGCTGCTGCAAAAGTGGAGTCTTAACAGACTGCATTAACAAGATTAAGTGGAAGAAGTGCTAAAGGCATAGACTGTTCCATTTCATTAAAGAAGGGAGGAAGACTGCTTGAGGAACTGTGTAATGAAATATTTTCTTCTGCTTCTGTCTTCACATAGAATGTATTTCTTATTCCAGACCAGTTATTTTAAACTAATGCTTATTTTCTGGAAATTCAGAACATAAATCTCAGTTTTCCTTTGCTATTAGTTGCTTTAATTTCAATTGCATATTAAAAACGCAAAATTAGAATAGCAGAGATAAGATGTCAAAGACTGATTGAAAAAAAAACACCTTGTGACATAATACATATATCATACCTAAGTGTATCCATACATAAAAAATTAATTTGCTCACAGTGTTTTTAGACACTGTGTGACAGACCTGACTGAACTTCACCTTTTGGACAACCAATGCACTGAAGTAACATCAAGTGAGTTCTAGTTGACCTTGGTTTGTGCAGCTATTTAGGGAATGTAGGAGTAAGACAGGGGTTCTAGGGGCATGAAAATTTTGTCTTTATTATGAAACTTGTAAAACAGTTGGTCAAAGCCTGGAACAATGCTTTTTCCCATGCTGACCCTTGCCTAGGATCACATCATTATATATATTTATATGTATGTATGTGTGTGTATATTTTTATGCAGTGGCTGATGTAGACAAACACAAATCACCACAAGTTTTACAAAGGTTTTCTGCCAAAAGAAAGCAAAAGAAAGCAAGACATAAAATGAGAATGCTTTTACAAGACAGCTAATACAGTCTTTGTGGGATCTCTGTACTCAGAAAGAATTTCCCTTACCTGCCCATTTTGCACTCCCAGGCATTTTTACTAGATTTTTTGCTGGTTTATTTCCTTTCAAGGTGACCTTTCCTTGCTACACCATTTTCTTATGTCCTAACCTTTTGCATAAAGTACTTGTTGGAATAAGAGATGATTCAGATTTTAGCAGATCTGTTCTGCTAGCTCTGCATATTCATTCCCTTGGAATTTGTGCCAAAGATGAAACAGAGAGGACTTCATTTTCAAGACTCAGTAAGGCTGACACATAGAGAACATTGTTAATCCTACCTACTATTGAAATAAGATGTTCAAAATTGCTACAATCTCAGACTTTGCTTTCAGTACTTGTTCTGATCAGACACAGAAGTTGAGGAATTTTCAAGAAGAGATTCTGATGCAAGGGGAAAAACTTGGAGAGGGTTGCAAAGTTTATGAAAATAAGGATGATTACTAAAGATTAGGAGAAGTACAGAAAACAAACAAACACGTGAGCTGGGAATGGGCAGCCTGAAAAAACATTTTTCCAATAATGAGGAAAAAATACTTTGAAGGATAATAAGAAACAGGATGAGTTAATTACTTATAATAACTCATTTGAATCTATATAAACATTACACAGCTATTTTTTTCATGACTTCCTAGCACCAGTCACGTAGGATACATGTGATACTGTGGGATTATAATTTTAAACAAGGTACCAAACTTTTGACTTGCTGTGTTTCAGATGAATAAAAATTCTCTGGCTTGCTAAAAAAAAATAAAATAAAAAATAGGAATTGCCTTCTCTCTATTATTTTATAAGTGGAAGTCTTTGATGTTATGGGGCATAATATTTCTAGACTGGATAAATAATTGGTGTATAATTTTCCTCCTGTTGCAACAGCATCTCATTCTGCTGAAGTTGTGATTGCTTAACAAGATTTCTGTGTCTCACTGTTCAATAATATATTACAGTTCCCTATTAGACACACCACTTACAGATAAAAAACATGGATCAAAGAAATGGCCAAAAGAAATGAACAACATTTAAGGTTTTTTGGGGGTTTTATTCTTTTTTTCTTTCTACCCCTTCTCTAATTTGTGTAACTGAAAATTAGTTCTGCCTGAGTCAGAAAAGAATCAATAAAGTGCTGCCAAATATTACAAACCTTTCTGATGCAGGAATTAACATCAAATCGGCGCTGAGAAACAACTCCAGACACATTGCTTTTCAAGCTGAGAATTATCACTTGAGTACCAGCCTAAAAGTAAATTGCAGTCTTGTATGTCTTTCAGGGGGTGCTCTGCCTCCATCAGCATTTATGAAGGCAGAATTTGGACTCACAAGTCGGTTCCAGAAGAAATGGCAATGTTTAAACTCTTATAAAAAGTACAATGACAGAACATACTTTGAAATCTAACTTTGCACTGGTAGAAATACACCCCACTGACTCTCAGATGAAAAAGTGATACTGAACTACAACTACAAGAGCTGGACAAGTATAAAATGATAGCTCCACTCATTTATAGGATAGAGTCCTGCAAGATTTGATTTCCATGCATTTCTAGCTGCATTTTGATCAGAAAGTTTTCTTATGAGCTTGGCCTGCACTAAGAGAGAATCTGAATAAAGGGCTGACACATACTTACTTGCCTTTTTTTTTTTTTTTAACTGTTTGTGAGAGATATTTTTAAGATAAAGAAAGGCAAGAATGTGGGACTAGTTAATGTTATGAAATACAATCTTATTCCTTGACATCCGAGCAGATAATTCTTTCATCAGTCCAATTTGCTTAGCAGTTTCAAGCATCTTGTAACACACAATCACAGGATTAAGTGATTTAGAAAGAAAATTAGCAACAGAAGTTGTTGCACAGACACTGACTATTGTACTAGAGTAAAAAACAAATAAAGAAACAAACACAATGCTACTGAAAAATGAAGGTATTCAAATAAAAAAAAGAAAACATCATGTATTGCAGGTTTTTCTTAGGACTGTGAACACTTCAGGACACCATTTTCTGGAGCCATCCCAGTCATGTTGATAGTTCATGGAGTCCTCCAGCTGCTGTACATAAAATCTGTTCTAAGTAATAACCCTGGTCAAAATGGTTTGGCTAGATCAAGGGTAATCTGGCCATCATTTTAGGGACTGATAATCATGGGGATTATCAAGCAGGCACGGTGGGACTCATTGCTACCTGGCCACTTTGCTCTTGCTAAGAGCAGGCATAAGATGTCTCCACAGACTAAAATTCTCTCACTCCAGATTTTTTTTTAAATTTTATTTTTATTATTATTTATAAATAACAGAAGCACCCAGCTGTCTAGGGAGCAAAGGGAATGACAAACATGAGTGTACTTGTATGTACAAGCTTGGATGGGTTCAGAACCACATTTGGTGTGAACTGGTGCAGAGCTGCTGAAGTCAGTGAAGTCAGTCAAATTATATTAACTGCAGGTCAGGTCTTCTTTCTCATTTATTCCTTCATTACACCATAGTTAAAAAATAAAGGAAGACAGTGTTGTTAAAGAGGCCATAGACTGCACTGTCCTCCTCTTGAAGGCTGTATATGATTCAGCCCCCAGGTCTCAACTTCCAAAGTTGGAAGAAACAGCTGCTTCTAGTTTGTGGCCCTGCACAATTTCAAAGATGAAGCTTTTGCTCTTTCATTGTAGGAAGTAGGTACTGTCCTTGGGGAATGATGAGCATGCCACTTGCTTTCTTTTTCTTTGTATATTCCTCAGCCATGCAAGCTCTGATCCATCTTGCAAATGTCCTTTCGGAGGTTGGCCTTACTCCCTTGTGGATGCAGAACAGAAAGAATAACTTTACTGCATCCTGAAGTTTTGTGATCTGTAAATCTAAGTCTCCACAGCCCTGGGGACATTTCAACAAGGTGAATCAAGTTCTATTCCACTTGCAAGCTAAAGATACAAAAATGGTGATGCTACCTCCTGGTTTAAAGAAAGATCAATACAATTGTATATAGATTCCAGGGGCTTTAATCAGGTCTGCTGTATATATAGGGGAATCATAGCAAAGGAATAGGTAGCAGGTTATTCTGTTGGTTCTCTCCTTTTTGTTCTGTTTTGTTTTCTGAGACCTGGTGAAGAGTTTCCCCATTAGAATGGGTGAAGAGAATAAAAGAGAGCAAGCCAGAAAAGGTCAATTAGTGCACTGTGCAGTGCTTTTTAAGTTCAAGGACTCTGAAATGATAAGAGAGGCTATACCTTTATGTGCAGAAAAGAAGGATCTTTGGAGAACCCTATAACATTAGGGTGACAGATTTCCTCTGTTGATATGACCTGTAACAGCTTTGAAGCACACTGAATTAGTTTTAAGAACTGAGAAATACATGGTTATCCATACAAAATTTGAAGAAAATCATGGACATGTAGGAAATAGTGTCTCTGAACCAAGCGGAAATTGCTGACCTCAGACTTTCAGCTGGTCTATTATTAAACTGCAGTGTGAAAACTTGCAGTGTCTGGGAGACTTGTTCTGAGTGAATTTTTGTCTCATCACTTCTCATTTCACTTTCCAAGAAGTGATATGCTCCTCTTGATAAAAAGTCTGTTTCTTAAAATGAAAACTACATCTCTTTGGAACACATAAAGAGAAATTAAGGGCTAAATCCAAGAAGTAAGTCAGCTATATTAAGCTTTTACAATTTGGATGTTCACAAAACTACCTGGTAAGACTATTAAATAATTACTATTGGAAGCTACTGATTTTGCAAAGCAAACAGTCCCATATGTTTGTGATTTCAAACCTCACATTACATCTCATGTCAATCTCTCCCTATTGGATTTTAGTGTTGGAGTGAATTGTTTGCCACCAACTATTGTCTGAAAATATGGGTCAGTTACTATACCTGTGGAACTACTAATTATTTCCACAAGTCTATTTTCATAGTGGTACTATTTTCAGTGTAACTATCAGTGTCATAAAGATGTACCTAAATGAGCTCTTTTGAAAGCAAAGCTGTCAACAGTACTCCTTGAGATTCTCTGTAATGCTATATTCAGAACTATGAAATCAAAATAACTTCCAAAATATAGTTGATATGGACCGATAGCTTACCAATGAGTGACCGAATGATGAAGCAAGGTCCATGCTTACTCTCAAGAGTCAAAAGAACAATTCTGTTGCAATGTATGCTTAAAATCTGTGTAGAAATGCAGTTTTCTTTTATAAATGCAGAGCAGTTAGAGATACTTCTATGACTGGAGATTAGGAAAAAAAACACCAACGTTTATATTGGGTAAAGCATTTTCTTCCTCTCTACATTTAACACGTAATGAATTGCAGCACTTCTGGACAAGGAGCTAACAGTTTGCATTCACATGTTGTCACAGACTTGAAGCACTGGATAGATTCAGTCAGTGGGTTATGTTCCACTCCTAAGCGATTCACCAACGTATTGTTAGTTTTACTATGATTAGAACTACCAATAGGTATTCTCGTTTGTCACTTTCTGAAACGTAGGAATTCTTTCACAATTGAACATACTGATCTACATTATTCAGCTTTTTCTTGATAGTCTGAGTATGGATTATATAGTCCAGCTATCAAAAAATAGATTTATCTATCTGCATAGGGTGAACAACTATATGTCCCAGGTTTCGGCCAATTACAGAAATGATTTTTTTACGATAGCTGTACGAAAACATTGCAACACTTGTCCCTATTGCCCTACTGCATAATTTTATATTTTAGAATGTATGTTATTGTCTCTTTTTTATGGCCACAGATACTCTAATAATCCTGTCAGCTGTTTAGTTGCATCTCTTCTTCTCCTAGATTGATATTTTTGTCTGATCTCAACTTTTAAGCATCCTGGGGGCTTGTGGTTATCATAATGGAACAGTTCCGTTTGGACCAAGGGAAAAAACTTACACTGGTGCACTCTCACTGGCCATTCATGCACAGTGGCATCATAAGAAACATATCAGTTGAACTGCTGTGCAAAGTGTCGGATGGAGAGAGGAAAAAACAACATTTTATCATTTAGCATGGCTTTATTTTTGAGGCTCAACAGCCTTGATAAGAGCTGAAGATTGTCTCCTCATGCACCCTCTAAACAAGTGTCATTCACTTGCCTGAATCTTTGTGTCTCTACAAGGAAAATAAACAAATAAACAAATAAGCTTTCTAGAGCAAGAGAATCGTTTGCTTCAGAGACCACACTATCTGAACTGTTAATGAAAGCTGTAGCTTACACACGCCTGTGACTTGCAAGAAAAGCAAAGATAAATCATCCAGGGTTGAATTTTTTTTTCCTTCCTGAGCAAATTACTTCAGTTCTTTATAAACCAGCAGAAGAAGCAACCGGACATTTTCCTTCACTTACTGAATTGGTCTTGAAAATAAAAACCAAACCATGATGATTTAATCAAGTTTTGTAATTATGTAAAGTATTAACTGATATATTTTAAAGTTTGTAATAAATACTACAAGTCTTAGTCTTCAATACTTTAAACAAAGTCTGAACTGAAAGCTCTTGATTTTACCCTCATAAAGCACTCTGACTACCCCATAGAATGCAGTATACAGTTTACTCTGTGGATTGCACTCTATAATGTCTAGTTGAAATTCTAACAAGACCAGACTATTTTCCCGCTAGTGACCACACCTTCAAAAAATTAGTGAAGCCAGTATAAAGTTGCAGAGCTCATTCTGAGGTCTTTGTATACCTGCTTTAATGAAAGGAAACAATAAAATGCCTCAGGTATGACTGCACTGTGTTGTTGGGATTTTATTGCCAGCAATGCTGCCTTTGAAGACTGCTTGTATCACGCCCCTTTAGTCTGCCTAGTCCAAATACTGGAAACAGTGCAGCAAGATGACAAACACAAGGGAATTGCTTCTGTAGGGATCTTGAACTTTTCATGAATTTGTGTTACATCCAGCTGGGGGGAGAAGGGGGATTTTATGCTTTACATTAAACTCAAATAAGCTTCCACAAATGGGAACATTGACTGCCATGTTACAAGGTCAGCCACAAAGAAAGCTTCACTGCTGGGTTTCTAATCTCAAATCTCATGCTCATTAATAATACACAATACAGCATCAAACCTTTCTAAAACAACAAGCCCAGAACTTTGTTTTAATACCTTTGTCAGCACTTTTCCTTTGCACTCCTGAAGATGAGGACTGTATTTTTGACAGAAAGAGTGAGTGCTTTTAAGCCACTCTACTAAACTCCAGCACAGGATTCTGTTATCAAGTGTAGCGTGTGAATAGTCGATGCACAGGTCAACAATATAAAAAATGATAACAAAAAACTATAAAGTAAGGGTCATGTGTGCTGCAGGCAATAGAAATGTGATGGAGAATAAGGATGCACCAGCAAGTACTATACTGCTATTTAAACTGTTGTATTCTGTAGGATCTCCAAACACGTGGTAAAGCTAGTGGCATCAGTCTTGGAAGTCCTCCAGAATGGCATGAAATGGGGTGAAGAGAAACTGCAGTCAGTGTGACAGCTTTGTTCTGGCTGCTGACACAAATGAAATGCTACACAAAGGGGCAATAAATAAATAAATAAATAAATAAATAAATAAAATAAAGGGCAGAAACTCCTAAAATTTTGGTACCAGTCTTTTAAGAGCATTTTAACTCAAGATGAAGTCAGTAAGCCTGTATGAAATGCCTAAGCTCCTCCGCAGGATATGACAGTTCAGTGATTTAGTATTGGATCCATGTGTTTATGGATTAGTCACACTGAAAATTTTGAGTAGAACACAGAAATATAGGTGTGTGCCTAGAATAATCTAATGAAAGATTTAATTCTGAAAGCTTAACAAATTTCCTCCTAATTTATCTAATCAACAACATGGTATCAGAATGAAGGTGAAAGAGTGAATGAATTATTCTGGCATAATAATTTGATACAAGTTGTAAGCGACTTCTTGCATGTATTTTAAGAAAAACTGCCTGAAGTATCTCATTTTTTTTTCTGATAAAACAGTGAACATAGCTGCAACTTCATTAGGACTAAATAGAATACTGCTTTCTCAGCATAACTGTTCACTGTTTGTTGTAAAACTACAAGGAAAAAGAGAATCAGTTTGTTTACCTGTTTATGCACACATCATGGTTAGTATCTGTGAATGGCAACCACAACAGAAATGAGCCACTTGAGGAAGAGTACAATAGCTTTTAAGCCTCATACAGCAGTAAAGACCAACAAATGTAAAATGTAAAAAAAAGAATTCTTTACCAAACAGAATTTTGGGGATATTTTTTTAATTAGGGAAATATGCATGGCATATTAGAACTGATGCATCAGGACATGTTCTTAAGACACAGTAAGAACCCTTAGTCAGAGCTGCTTACACATTTGAGCAACTGACAGAGCCTATCACTATCTACAGGATAAAAGGAAAGAGCAAGAACAAATGAATCACAAATATAGTTTATGACACACTAATGAAATAGTACATCTTAGAATCCTTTCATACATCCAATCCGAAAGAAAGAAAAGTAAGGAGAAAGAGACTACCAGTAGAAGAGAGGTCTCTTGCTGGAGTTTTTTCATAGCTATCACAATGCTGTGACCCAGGGCTGGGTATGCTTCTCTTGAAGATAATGGAAGAAATAGACTTTATTGAAAACAATAAAATGATTAGATGCAAATTTGCTACTTCCTATAGAGATATGGTACCTGATGAAATCTAAAAATTTGGCTGAAAAATCACAATCAAATATGTGTTTCCTGTAATATTAAAACTGATGCTTGTCTAAGCCAGACAAGTCTGCTTGTCTGAGGGCAGAAGAGTTTCTGTTCTATAGTCTGTGATTGAAAATTTTAAATTAATTTGCTTGAAAAAGTTAAATGAATGGTACAGCAGAAAAATTTTACTTACTAAAGTCAAGTATGAAGATACTGTCATATTCTTACTGTCAAAAATGGCATTGCTATTAAAAATGTTTTAATTGGATGGTATACTCAAGTCTGCTTATAATGATCTTTTTATCCATTTTTCTTTTCTCTACAAATGCTTTTTCTGTGGGGGGAAATTGTATGACTTTCTATCATCTGGCCCCTTTGCACAGTTCTCATGTGTAATGCAATTACTGTATTTTTCTGCACCTCAAAAGTGCAGCCATTTTCCATAACTACACAGACAGAAAGAAAATGACCCGAATTCAAATTATTGTACAAGAGAAAGACCTTACTAATATGGCTTTTATTACTTAAGATGACAGTGAATAACTATGGATAGCACCAGAATTTTCAACTCAGGTGGTTATCACTTGATTATTAACCAGCCCTACCTCATGTTCCCTTGGACACTAATGAATTCTCATCATGCAACTCAGAAAAGCTGCATCCCACCAAGAATTATCTAGCTAAACAAAAAACAATATGCTACAGATATCTATCTTAGGTGCAGCCCATGTTAACATCCTCCTAGTCAGTGTGTTTTCAGCTCTTAGATCAAAGAAGGCAAAAGAAATGTAAAGTCCTGCAGTGTTTGAAGCCTTTCCTCTTACTTTCTTATTAATTACTATTAAGCAAATCTGGCATTCAGATGCAAAAGTTTTGCTTTGCAAAACAATACTAAAAAAAAACCAAAAAACAAAAACACGATTTTATGAAAAAATGTCAGGGAAACGGTCATATCTGCTAAAAAATGTAGAAATGGAGAGAGAAAAAGAGGAAAGAAAAGCAATTCAAAACAGATGTTTTCAATATGTCTACCTGAAACCTTTTATAACAAAGTTCCCTCTCCACATCATCGATCTAAGGCTTTAACTGGCAGACAGTAAAGTCTGATGGGAAAATAATGGTCTTTTAAATACCTGGGAATGAAAGGCAAATTGAGTTAGCACAGTGTAAGAGGCAAGTAATTACATAATGTCAATCCTGTTTTATATAGTTCAGTCTTTAAACAGCATGCAAAGAGAAGACATGTCTGGGAGAAAATATGAATCTTCTTACTTCCAGTGACTCATGCACTCTTTTCCCAATACAAAGTTAGGGACATTACGTGTAACAACAGGCTCTTTGCTTAGGGGTATCTCAAATGCTGCTGCTAACACTAGTAGCCTGTGATTGTCTAAAATTTTATCTACCTTTTGTCAAATGTTAGTAACTAGCTATGAGAATACAGATCCTCACTGGATAACTTCCAAAATGATCCTCTCTGCAAAAAGAATGTCTATTATCTCAGTAAAACAAAACAAAACAGGATATACATTAAAAATTGTCCTAAACTTAAGACTGAAATCTCAAGTAATATTATACTCTCACTGAGATAATATTCAATGAGTGAAACAGAAGTAAATCACTGAAAGAAAGCAGAACGGAGCTTCAGAGGGTTCATGTCTCTGGTTTGCATTGATTCACAACTTTGGTTTCCTGTGTCTTGTGCTTGTATCACCACTTGTCATACACCACATAGATTGATTTAGCAGGATTTCACGTAACATATCCAGTGTCAGAGAAGGCATCTAGAAAACAGGGTGAGGACAGACAGGTAGCCAGAACTCAGTGCTAATTACTGACTAGATTTTCTAAGAAAGAAGGTCATATGGCACTGTAAATTTCCAAGGAAATGTTATTTATTAGCTTAACCTTGAGTATTATGCTGTCACTAAAATTTACCTTTACATGTCCCAGATGCAATATTTGCACCAACAGCAGTCATTTTTTGTCCATCATACATAGAAAATAGTAGATAATGAGCCTGGTCCAAACTGGTATACTCACTTGAGGAAATTTCAGTGATATGTGAAGATGTGGTCTCAGAATCCTTTGCGTAAGTGATGCACCTAAATATATTTTTGACAGGATCACAGACATTGAGCTGATGAAGAAGGAAATACTAGCTTGGAATTCAGAGCAGCTATTACAATCATGATTTTCTTTTATTATAGACCTCCATTGTTAATCCTAGCAGGGTGCACACAATTAAATATCTGTGTGATACTGAGTATCTCAAAAGATTACAAGTTTTGTCAGCTTGGCTTCCTCCAAAAAGGTATAGATTGCATGTTTTTCCTGTGTAGTGCTATGGAGAATTTGAAACTTTTCTTCTGTCATGGTGCCTACAAGTGGTTAGGGGACAATGTTTGGGTTAGAGTTCTTCTTTTTTCCTTTTCCTTCTCCTATCCTTTACTGGTTTCATAATAAATGAATTCAGCACTGTCGCTTGCTGCTCAGTCTCCATTTCCAAAAGCCAGCTTATGATGCCATTCTGCAAGACTCCCAGTGCTTTAACTCCTTATTGTACATTGATATTCTATTTATCATCTCCTTTTCTCAATGATCTTACAGATTTAAAACAGACATACATAAAAATATACTTTCCACGCTTCCCGTCTAGTAGAAACTGAATACATTAATTCTTTCTTTCAAATCCTTCTTTCTTTCCTGGAGCCGGAAAAATAAATAAGTAAGCAAGCAAGCAAGTAAATAAATAAATAAAATGGGACACTCACAGTGTGCCCATCTCTGTCTCAACATAACATGGAATTTTGAAAGTGATTGTCTGTTGCAGCTGGCATCTATTTCTACAGCCTATTTCCCACTGCACTAATGACTTATACTTGCTCAACTGCCCTCTGCACCGGTCATTCACTGTAAGTATGTAATGTTGCATGTGGAACTTTTTCTGCAAAAACTTTAAAATTTGTTTTTTAAATTCCCAACTATAGCAATTGTTGTGTTTTTCTTTGCAAGTAACTGCAGTGTTTAGCTTTTGCAGTGTGGAAGTATCTCAGAATCAATCTTCTGCAAAGCAGAAGACGTCAGAATTACAAGGTCATTAGAATGATATTGTTGTCCTTTAGTAGTCAAAATATATTGGAGAAGCTCATGACACAACGTACTGTAAGAGAATTCCTTTAGTCTCTGAGTACCATTTGTTTTGAGTTAAAAAATATTGATGAAACTCATATATAAACTGAGCAATGACAACAAACTGAGCAATAATGACAGAAATGTCAAGTCTTGTGAAAGAAAATTTCCACCTTTCACCTGTAAAGAAGTGTCAAATAGAATTACAAGAAAAGTCAATTGGGGATTTTGTAGTAACAATCATGCTGTGATTTCTAATTATGTTTTTGTTACCTTAAGTACTATAAACAGTATATTTCAAAAGCTGATATATTAGTTAAAGGTTTTTCTTTCCTGACACTTAAAAACTGTCGATCAATCAACAGAATATAAATGTTCTCTAATGCAAAACCACAGTTATATTGTATTTAAATACTAGTTACAGACATATTCAAGAATATCCTGACTCATTTATAGCTGAAACTGCCTTGCTATGACTCAAGATATTTCAACTTTGTGCAGTATTCCCAGGTGACAGGAGAAAGACAATTTAAAAAAGTAATTTTACATCATTAGTTGAATTCACATAGGATTAGATAAAGCATAATCATATTAATTGTACAGAATATTGTTTGTATAGTATCATTCTTTATATTTATATTTATATTTATATTTATATTTATATTTATATTTATATTT
>JAPSGF010000003.1:15448673-15466988 GCA_035772895.1 Perdix hodgsoniae
TATTTATATTTATATTTATATTTATATTTATATTTATATTTATATTTTTTATATATATCAATGAGATATCTACTGAATACGGTATATTTATAGATCTTATTGTTGAAAGCATATTTTTGTAACAGAATAGTCTTTGTCAACATCAGAAGCACTGGACGATATAGTTAGATAAGGTGTATAAATAATTAAATTTTGAATAACAGCAGTGAATTCTACATCCTAAGTGCTTTTAAATTTTTTTTTCTAACTCTCCTCATGCATTTGAAAATGATTATTTCAAGAGATGGTCTTTCACTGCTGAAATCTGTTGATGTAATTTGTTTTGTCACAGACATAGTTCTGATGGCTGGGTAATTGGAATTGCTAAGTTGTTCATACTCTGACCAAATGTCCAGATTCTTTTTTCAGCAGTTAATAATTCCTTCTTCTTTCAAAATGTTGTTGGCACCATCCCATTTTCCATATAGACCAATCTATATAAAATGTATAGCTGCTCCTATCTCCTCTCCCTAGCTAAAAACATAAAAATTTGCAATCTGAATTCAGATTCTTTTCAGTAGTACTTAGTTATTGATGTTTAGAAAAAGACTTTTTCTTTTTTTTATTTTTCCTTAAACAAGTACTGTTTAACTATTTTAAATCAATAAAGAACAAGTTCACCCAGAGATTCAAGCAAATAAATAACTGTAAGGCTCCAAATTGCCCCTATAGTCATTAAGCAGGGAGTTAGGAGGAGCTGAAGAGATTTTGAGTTCTTCTTGATATGAGAATTCAGAAAAAAAAGGCAAAAGGAATAATGTACCTACAGAATAGCAAGATGGCAGTTGGTAGAGAGAGGATTTTGATACAGTGTTATCACACAAGATTTCACCCCAGATATCTCCCAAGAAAATATCTTAAAGCATATATTTCTATTTATTCCCTTTGGATGACATTTCCATTAATCTCCAGATGAAACCCTGGGTTCAGCTTTAACATCCACCCCATTAACCAAGGCATCTTTGAGCTTCTTGGTTTACAGGTAAGCTTATCAGTTGCTATAGCTCTTTGTGAGCTGTATCCCTCCTTTGCTGGCCAGGTGTCCATGCCTAGATCAGTCTGTAAAATGTGCAGAATAATAATATTATTTGTGGCTGCAAAACCATGGCAGGTTAGTTGTACAGATGCTCACAGAAGGCTAACCTGAATTGCTGCTATTTCTATTTGTTTTTTCTCAGAGAATGATTTCAGAGAACCAAAAAATTTGTGAAATATAAGGGCAAATGCAAAATATTGGAAATACTGTAATGTTTGAAGCCATGTCTCAAATGGATGAATGTAGCAAAATTTGTCCTGTGATGATGGGAATATTTACCCTTTGTATTTCATATATTAATTGATTGGGGTCAATGGAATGGGGTCAAATGCAGAATAAACTGCATCCAAAAAGTTAACATTTTAATAAGTTTTTATTTTAATTTATTTGCTTTTAATATTATTACTTCTTTTCTATAAGTTGTCTGAGAATTTAGCTTGAGATCTGACTCTAATTTTTTCTTTCTTGTTCTGTAACTTAGGTAATACATATTTTCTGGAAAAATAACCTTCATTTTCTACTGTCTCCTCATTTGTCTTCTATGACATAAAAAGTGAAAATTCAGAGTGGCTAATTTGTCTGATATGTAACAATCAGCCTGATGATGCACAATATGATGCACAAGAACAAACAGAGCACATATGACTCTCTCAGCTGATCTGATTCTTACAAATGTAACAAGAATCTAAAGAATTAAATCCATTAAGTATAATATTCCTTTTTGACTAAAGTGATTATAAAATTTGAATGCACCATAGTTTTAGCATAATAGAGTTAGAAAGTTTCCAATTTAATGACATTTAAAAAAAAAAAATTGAGTGAAGAATTTATTATAGGCTGAGAAATGAAAACTCAGAACAAGTGAGTCTCGTTTAAGACAACTGCACAGAGATCTAGATAAACTGTTCTGAAGTAGCAAAAAGCAACTATCTTTTTTTTTCTTTATTAGACTAAATGTCTCCCTTACTATTTTGATTGAAATGACTGTAAAGCATTGGTGGCTATTTTGATCACAAGTGGCTGCAGCTATTTCCATTGCTTTTTTTGCTGTTTTTTTTTTTACTTTTTTTTTTCTTTTTCCCTTTTTGGGAAGGTTCAAGATCTTCTTAAGATCCAGAACCACACATCTGATTTCAGTCAGAGGCTTCACTTGAGTAGTGCAACCCTGTTACAGTTTACACAGTATCACTTTGGTCAATACAATTGAAAGCTGATATTAGCTGATCAGGTATAAATGATTTGCAAGGCTGAATAGTCCTTGTGACAGGATAGTTTTCCACTACTACTTCTTCTCCTGTTTCTGGAATTTCAGATCCTAAAGCTACTGCAGAATGCTATAATACATGAGGACAGAAGAGCAGGTCTATTTTAAATTTACGACTGCTATCACTCAGCTAATATGCTAATGTATATGAATTTCAGTTGTTCACAGAATGTCTTCTATTTGCTTAATAATTTCTCAAAAACTTATCTCTGTCTTTATGTGCTTCAAGGATATAATGTTGCCTATTTCTTCAAATGCATTGCTAATAAGAAGCTGCCTGCCTACATATCCCTGTTTGCATTTTTCAACCAACCTGGAGACACAAATACAAGATTTGGTGTTCCTCATTTGTGACAAAGTATCCTGGACTGATAAATGAGTGACAAAACTTACATTCACATCTATGAATAGTTTATTATCAGTGTTAAATACAATATGGATAGCATTTAAGAGCTAATTCAGCTAATATATAATTTGGGTAACTTATGCAAATTGGACACATTATGCTTTGCTAGCTTGGCACAAAAGAAATTTCCGTTTCTATTGCACTTTAAATCTGCATCAAGGGGCACACCTCATGTTGCTTCAAGAAATCCTATGTGTAAAATTCTCAACTAGATGAACATCAAGCTTAACACACATAGTAATTTGTGATCTGAGAGTGCACGAAAAAAAGATAAATGGAGGTGAAGCATATATCATGTATGACGTGGGAACACATGTGTTTACATTGTTTTAAACCTGCAATATCATACTGGTATAACTTGTTTCTATTTAGCGTATCTACCCACTATGCTGACTGACAGTTTGAGTCCAGTATGATGGGATGAATTGAAATGATACCGGTTGACAGCTTCAGGACTGCTTTCTTGATCCAAGAACTGACGGAGGATACCTCCAATCATAGCTGTATTCTTACATATAGATCTATCAGGAAAAAAAATAGTAAGAATGATCTTTGTGATGATTTTGAAATATATAATTAGTGCATTTGGACAGTTGCTTACCAGAAGCAGACTTATCAACCAGCATGTTACCAGGTGATAAACATAAGCATCACAAGCAAATAGATTGTTACATCTCAGAAAATTCACTATTTTTTATAATAAATATATATATCATAGCATAAGCTGGGCAGTGAGCAGTGAATAAAAAGAATAGAAGGATTGGTTCCATGTAAGTGCTTAAACAATTTGAGACTTTTATATCAAGAGCAATAAGGAAAAAGAAAATACTACTGGTAACTGGAAACAGGAGTCAAATGGAGTTTGACCAGAATGTTTAGAAGAATTGTAAATGAACTGTTTTGCCACAATGGCTTCCTGCCTAAGGTTAACAAGGATCTAGCCAACTTTGGAACAGTACAGAAAATACAGAAAAGAACATAACAGAATAAATACACAAAAATATAGAAAATTGACCTCAAAGGAACAAATTTATGTATCTGAGACAGGATTGTGTAACTAGTGTTGATGGTACACTAAGCTAGCAAGAGAAAGTTTTAGAGTTCTGTGCATATAGTAACCATTAAAAAGAGACTTCACATGAAATCAGTCTGTTTGCATTTTCATACAACACAAATGTTTTCTGCAATGTCAACTGCGTACGCATTCTTGCCTACCATACTACAGTGTTTTATATCTCAGTAAATATAATAATTTAGAAATAAAATATTTTCTCACGGAGTTAGTGACTAATGCTTAAACTTGATTAAAACAATTACGCTCAAGAGAATGTATGTGAAGTAATGAGCCAGTGAGACTGAATAAAAGCACTACAAGGGAATCTGACCATTGGCAAGTGGGTAAGTTATTTTGTTTTTCATCCTTACTCAAAATTTGTCTTCTTTTCTTACCTTTCTTTTTTACTCAAAAACAGCAGAAAGTAATAATGACAGTATTCACGGAAAAAAAACGACATATACAAAAACAAATCAAAACAAAAAAACACCAAAATACATCCTCCCCTCCTCCCATTCCTAAAATAAAAGTTCCTATAGTGCATATTTATATGGAATTGTAATTGGACAGATTCCAAAATATTCCTCGGAAGAACTTGGCCCAAAGTGAAATACAGTGATTGATCTGCAAGAGCAAATAGGGAAAAATAGTAATTAAAATCAGCACTGAATGAAATAATCTTATAGGTCAGAGAAGAATTGACTGGTTTCTGTTAATTATGACCCCTACACAGGAAGTAGCATGTTAATGTGGTCTTACAAATAGATGAAGTGAGTAAATTTAGTCTTTTCATTTTCTCTATAGCTGGAATAATATCAAGGAGAGCTGGAATAATATCAAGGAGAGCCTCTGCAGTACTATTTAGACTGACTATTTAAAATGTTGAAAGAACCAGAAAATTCGTAGCAGCCAAACAGCAGAGGATATACATATACACTCTCTACAAACTTTTTTGTCTGTCTTCTACAAGGAATCCTATAACGGTATGTTGAATGTATGATTCTCAGCAGTGAACATTCAATTTTAAACTCCTTTGCAATTCTGTACAAATAACTGACTTGTTAATTAATTTTGCGTAGCTTTTATCATATCTTGTTTTCAATTGCTTTTGCATGTCATGCTGAAACACTCTCATGAAGAGGAGATCAAGAGTCATGCAAGTTTTGAAGTATAACCCAGTAGATGAAGAAGTGCTGCAAAAATCACAGTGGGGAATAAACATAGTAAAAGAACAATCTAAGAAAAATGAAATCATGACCTTTAATTTGAACATAAATAAATTAATATTATCCTACCATATAAAAAAAAGTTATATCTGTAGTTTGTGAAATTTCAGTCCAGTGAAGATGAACTACAGCAGAATCTTTCTTTTGATGAAAAAGAAAGGCTCCACAAAATAAAGTTTGAGAAAAGGCTCAAACAATTTCATTCAGCTTGATATAAACTATACATATTTATACCATTTAGTCCAAATGAGCTTTGTGAAAATTGGTCCTTTACAGAATCTGCAAGTTGCTGTTCAGATGCCATGTAGGAACAAATATATTTATTTACACTAAGAATTAACAAAAATGCATCACAAATGCTTTCTCAAAGAGCTGGAGAAAGCATATTTTAAGCAGACAAAATTGTGCATTTCAGTGTAAGTGTTGAAACATTATATTAGAATATGTATTTCGTATAATGGGAATGGATCTCTATGGCAGCCAAATGACATAACTAAGACAAAGTTTATTATGGAGGTTCAGCAGCCGAGAAAAGCAGCTGAACTTACAGCTACATACACTATTCCCAAGGCACATAGGCTTAAAAGAATTGTTTCAGAACAACAGCAACATTTTGGGGGTATTTTATTGTTTAATAATATTAAAAATGTGTGGATATATTTAAAGAAAAATAACAAGGAAAATCTTATTCACTGACAACAGTGTGACTTGGGAGCACGTCCGTTTTCCATGATGATTGTTTCCCCCAGTGCAAAACGAAAGTGGTGATGCAAGCCAAATATAGGTTATAAATGAGCTTGGCTGAACAATCTTACATATTTTCAAATTTTCTTAGAAGTGCCAGAACTCCAGGGAAAGAAATAAAGCAAATGTGAAAGAAATGATAACTACTGTGAATAAATTCTTGACCAGCCAGGTACTCAGGCAGATTTAAATAATCTTACAGTACCGAGTTCAGGCGGTCTCTGTTGTTGACTGATGTTCAAACATTTACAGTGTGTACTCTATCTTGCTGCTGTACTCACTCTCAAAGCAACCTTCATAAGATTTTTCCTGACTACACATAGATGCCATTTTCCACAACATTTTATCAACTGTAAGTACTAGGCAAGAATAAAACACCTAATTGCATGAGGAACTTCTTGAGAGAGTGCCTTCATACCTATCCCCCAAGCCACACGCCTCATACAAATAAGTTATATAATACAGGAATATAGAGGACTGATCTAGATAATTCCAGATCCAGTATTCAACTTCTGACTTTCAAACTGTAGAAGGAACAGAAAAGAAACCAAGAGCAGGATGACGCTTTATACCTTGCTTGTCCTTAGCATTTACCTGATCTTTCTTGACAGCAATCCGCAGTGTTCCCCAAATACATACGTATACAAGCAATGGGCAGAGAACCATAGCTAAGTGAAATATCTAATGCTTCGCTGTTAGACAATGAAATAATCAGAGAGTCAAATGAAATTCACTTAGTGCATTCTGTTCTTTGTCTAGATCATGTACTAACATACTGCAAAAGCAAGCAGAACAGTTTACAGGTAATTAACTGAAAGCAGGTTGTATTTAAAAATAAAGATGAAAAAAGTCTATCTTTAAGTATATAATTATACAAGCACACACATATCTATATAAGTAAAAATAGAAATACTGCACAAAAGGCCATCAACTACTTGATTAAATAATATGAAGACAGCTTGCTGAGGGTAATAATAATAAGCAGATTGTCTCCTGCACACATCCCTAAAACTGGGAAATGCAGGGAGCATGAGATTTCTTCTGACTCATCATTAGGAGAAGAGGGTAAACAATTGATTTTGGTCTTGCTGAGTGTAATAGAACATCAGCAAAACTATTTTCAATCCTGTTCTAGTATTCAATAACTCAGATATCTCAAATATCTTCTTTTTTTTTTTTTTTTTTTTCCTGTTAAAGAAATGTATAAACATCAAAATTTATCACTGCATCTTATTTACTTTCAGGGCTACTTAAGGAAGCCCAAAACATATATATTATTTTTTGAGATTGTAACTTGCTCAACAGGAAACTTTTTTTTTTTTTTTTTTTTTTTTTTAAATTTCCGCTTATTTTTCTCCTGACTCACAAATAATGTTTTTACTTTGCTCTAACATGACAGACTTGCCTACAGTGTTTTTCTGATATGAACTCAGCTCTCAGCTATGTTATTCATTCAGATAAATGTAATTCTCATATATTTTAAGTATGCTTTCATACAGTGAAAATAATCACTGCTGCTTCACAGGATGTAAATATTTTCTTTATAACTACAGTGTGAATCTGAAGCTGTTTTTAAACTTTGTGTCAGTGAATTTCTGCTTAGCAACCACAAAGATTTTGTTTCCTCAATACCGTGAATAATTACTGCCTTCATGTGTGGTAGTAAGGGAGAATCAGTTATGATAACAAAAATATAAATGTCTACAAATTTCCCATATCTTTCATCATTGTTTTTAAGTGGATCAACTTTAGAGAACTGAAGTTCGGTGAAATAATTGAATTACCTTATTGAAGTATTTCAGCTGACTGGTGCAGATCTCACAACACACACATATCACTTTGAAAGCAAAATATGGCCATCATTATTGTGTATTGTCCATCTATTTCAAGACAGATGCGTATATGATGGAGAATTTATTGTCCTATGCAAAGCTACAGCTGCCCTGTGTGCCATGAATTGTAATAAGAAATAATCTACAGATACTCTTCAGCATTGTTTCCCTTCCTTCAGGGTAACTCCTGCCATCCTTAATCTTCCGTATACCACATATCTTATAGCAATGGTTACTCTTGCCAATGTTGATATATAAAACTTTGCTGAAGTTTAGCTTGCTTCTGCAGAAGCTCCTTAAAAATGGCATTGTGATGCTTCAAATGCACTTTTCTTAGAATTATCATTCTAAACTCAGTTGTTTAAAGGAGAGAGCTTATTTGACACTGCTAGATTTGTAAACTCAAAAAATCCTTCAGTCACAGAGTCCTACTGGTTTCTTTTTTCTCTATTCTTACACTTGAAAAAGTGCTTTAAAACAGGAACTTTTAAAGCCCCAGTGAAGTCCTCTCTTACAGTCTCTTAACTATCCCACCACAACCAACATGAAATTAATTATTTTAATGTAGGCAACATATAGAGTTCAAGTATCTATCCTCTGAATCAGCTGTACATTATCTAGCTTTAATTTACCCTGATAACAATAGAACTCTTGACCTGCAGTGAATTAAAAGTATAATCAGTGGTTGAATAATGTGGCATGCTGCTTTCACTCAGATAGGTGAAATGGGGCTGGAATTTAGTATGTAGTTCTGCTCATGCTGCATGAATGAAAAACAAAATGAAACCAATGAAGAATATTTCTCCAGTTGAAAAATTACCATCATTGTGTCACTGGACATTACCAAAATGCTTTGCATTTGAGCAATAAAATGAGGAGTTCTTGTGAAATTCAGCATCAGCATATGTCATAGGTTTATGATGACTCATTTATGATTAACTCATGAACAGACCTTTATTTTTTGTAACCAACTAGGTGTACTGTAAACAAACAAGTGTATTGAAAAACAGTAAATGTAATTATAAAGTTGTAGAAGTCTGACATATATAGCTATGGCAGCTACTCAATCACAGATATACTGGTCAGATGCATTGGTCATCAGCAATGGAAAAAAAAAGCCAGTGTGTTTGTGTTTGGGCCCCTCACTGCAAGAAAGACATTGAGGCCCTGGAACGTGTTCAGAGGAGGGCTATGAAGCTGGTGAGGGGCCTGGAGCACAGGCCTTATGAGGAACGGCTGAAGGAGCTGGGATTGTTCAGCCTGGAGAAGAGGAGGCTCAGGGGAGACCTTATAGCACTCTATAACTTCCTGAAGGGAGGTTGTGGTGAGCTAGGGGTCAGCCTTTTCTCTCGTGTAGACAGTGATAGAACTAGAGGCAATGGTTTCAAACTGCGCCAGGGGAGATTCAGGCTGGACATTAGGAAATACTACTTCTCGGAAAGGGTAGTCAGGCATTGGAATGCACTGCCCAAGGAGGTGGTGGAGTCACCGAACATGGATGTGTTCAAGAGACGTTTGGATGTTGTGTTGAGGGATAGGATTTAGCTGGGGAGTATTGGTTATGGTTGGACTGGATGATCTTTTAGGTCTTTTCCAACCTTGATGATTCTGTGATTCTGTGATTTCTCCATGTATTCACAGGCCCTGGCTTACAAAGTATATATATATTCAAATATGAAGGTTTAAACACAAACCAAATTGTCTGAAAATCTCTGTGACTACATATTAAGATCTGATAAAAATTAATGTACAAATTAGCATAGTTTAGATTTATGCCACTGGGCATGAGGAATAGATATATAGATTAAAATTACACAGC
Organism: Perdix hodgsoniae; assembly: GCA_035772895.1. Classification (NCBI taxonomy): domain Eukaryota; kingdom Metazoa; phylum Chordata; class Aves; order Galliformes; family Phasianidae; genus Perdix; species Perdix hodgsoniae. The sequence continues at coordinate 15,458,094 of JAPSGF010000003.1, forward strand.
AGGTCCAATTCATCCTTATAAATTAGGTAGACTTCTATAGAGTCATTAGCTGTCTACTGACTAAGTCCTGATTTGAGATCAGTATGAGAAGTCATGCCATTGAAATCTCATGAAAAGGAGACTTGTTTCAATTAGATCAAATAAAAGGATAGCAGTACTAAAGCATTTTTATCTGCTTGACACCATCCCAACCTTTGGCCACTTATAGAATCATAGAATCACAGAATTGCTCGGGTTGGAAAAGACCTTCAAGACAATCAAGTCCTACATTTAGGTAGATATTTCACTTTCTAAAGGATTATTTCACAAAGAAAATAAAGTATCATATATTTATCTTAAAAATTTTATAAGCTACTATCAGGCAGTAAAAACAAAATAAAATTCCTAAACAACAAATCTACTTTCTTCAGAACTGTCACAGAATCACACAGAATCACAGTGATCCATCTTAGTTAACACTTTAATAAATTAAATTCCATGTGGTCTGACCTATATTTGAAGAGCTAAACAAAAGCCTTCCAAACAAAGAAAAGAAAACAGCAGGAAAAAAAAAAGAAAAGAAAAAAAGGATGACAATAATCTAACATAATTCTATTTCTTTGTGATCTTGGAACATGTAAAACAAAATAAAATAAAAAAAATCTGGAGTTGAAACAGTTCCATATTATGTTACAGCACTACTCACTAATTTCTTACAGTGAAAAAATTCAAAACAATATATTTCAGAAAGAAAAGAAATCCATACCATTCACTTTTGAGATGTGGCCATATCTTTATTATCTCAAGATAACACAGATAAATTTAAGAACAGTTCAAAACACATAGGGTTTACTGCCATTCTGTAGAATAAATACACACAGACACACTGTCTTATTTCTAAGATGGAGGCAACCTTAAGTTTTCATAGTATTTCCACAATTAATATTTCATTGGTGATAAATTTTAATAACTCCTGGAGAAACATCACTGAACACTTATTAGAGGGTAGACTCAGTCATGCCTACTCTAGTAGACAAATGGGGTCAAGCTGCCATTCCACATTTAATCATATTCTGCTTCCTCAAATTTTAGGTTCACTCTCTGTGCACCTCAAGATGCTGCTTTTTTTTTTTTTAATTATTATTTTTTATTATTATTTTTTCCAACTAAGGGAATAACTGCCTGAATTTGAAAAGTCTGGTAAAACTGAGTTAGGCAGGTTTGCCTGAACACCTTTTTCAGAGAGATATACAGGCAGAAAAGGACACTGGTTTTATTACTAGCTCTGGTAGTGCCTGAAAACTCTTTTGGGTGGCTTTGTAATCATTTTATAATGTTTTTCAGAGTTTTCAGTAATCTGATGTATTACACTTTCAAAAACCAAAAGAGGCACAGAATTTATTGTATTATTACCAAAATCAGAAATATAACTAAATATGCAAAATAATAATAATAATAAAATATATATATATATATAGGGAGAGAGAAGGCATCTATAATTTTTCTATCATTCCAACACTGGATACCTGTCGTCTTTTGAAGCACATGGCAGAGCCTAATAAATTAGAAATAAGATCTAATATGATCCACTGCACAAGTCCAGCACAATCTCCATGCGTTAACAAGCCCAGAAGATCTGCTCTTATGCTCTTACTTGTCCCCTAAAAACATGTGGCTAAATTTTGTTTGCCTACCTTATTTTTCTACAACCCACTTCATTGCTTCAGTTTTAATTGCATGGAGGGGGTTTCCTACTTCAGTTTCCTTCCAGAACCTGTGCCTTGCTGGTACCCAGACTAAGTGTAGTGTGGAAAGCATCCCTTTACCTTGTTGTAGACTTGAAAGGAAGCAATGATTTAAAGTAAAATTAGAGTAGTTGTCATCAACAGTGATGATAAAATAAATCTATTGACCAATAAATTTAAAATACCCCCACAACTTACTTTTCATGGTGTTCTTATATCAAAGACTTTATTAATCTTATAGAAACATGTGGAAACACAGCATTCTCTTCATAGAGGAATACATAACGTAGCTAACAGGAACAGATTAAGTTCCTAAAATATTTAGCAGTGGAGTCAGTAATTTAAAATTCCATTCTGGACTATAACTAATGCTGAATCAATGACATCCCTCAGAGACCAGTCATGATAAAGACACATTTCAAAAGCATTTTCTCTTAAACAAGATATTATATTCTTCCAGATACTTTTGCACTTCTACCTCATTCTAAGCGAATCTATTACCTTGTATTTGTTTCACAGCAGCTGTCTACTTATTACCAACATTTTATGATTGGAAGCAGAGAAGGAAGAAGTTTCTGTATAGTCATCCAACTAGAGCACGTACCCATTTTAGTCTTGGATGAGGAACAAAAAAGTGTTTTTTAATGGTGCTCACACTGCTGTCTTCACAAGATCAGGATAAATGCAGCTGCTTAATCATTCAGACTGAGAGGATTTTATCCTGAGAAAAATCCTGATAGCCGAGGTCACACTAGTCTTCAAAAAGTGTAAGGAGGATCTGGGAAACTACAGTCCAGTCAGCCACATCTATATCTCTGGAAGGGTGACAGAACAGCCCTTACTGGACACCCTTCCAGGTAAGCATCTCACCTCTATAAATGGCTCCAATATAGGGTGTGAGGAAATAGATAGGCTTCCTAGAGAAGCAGTCTATACCCTATCCCTGAAGGAATGCAAGGCTATTCCCTCTGGGGCACTGAGCAGCCTGATCTGGTGGTTGGCAACTTTGCCCGCAGCAGGAAGGTTGGAACTGGAAGATCTTCAAGGTTCTTTCCAACCTAAGTCATTCTGTGATTCTACAATTCTATGAATAAGCTCAACCAAAAAGGAATCATGGGTCTCCCCATTGCATCAATGTCATTTCTCTCATTGACAACTTTATTCAAACTTCACATCTTTATACTATAATTAAATTGTTCTACGGGATTTTGAACTTCACATATATCCACCATGCAACCACAGGTGCTGAGAGAATTTGCAGAGGTGATTGCTGAACTACTTCTCTCTATCATCTTTGAAAGGTCTTGGGAAACAGGAGAGGTGCCTGAATTCCTGAAGACTGGAGGATAGCCAAGGTCACACGAGTCTTCAAAAAAGGTAAGAAGGAGGATTTAGGCTACAGGCCAGTCAGCTTCACCTGTATCCCTGGAAGGGTGATGGAACAACTTGTATTGGACACTCTCTCCAAGCAATTGGAAGAGAAGAAGGTTATCAGGAGTAGTCAACATAGATTCACCCAGAGAATATCATGTTTGACCAACCTGGTAGCTTTCCATGATGTCATCACTGTCTGGGTAGATGGGGGAGAGCAGTGGATGCTGTGTACCTTGACTTCAGCAAGGCATTTGATACTGTCTCCCATAGTATTCTCATTATAAAACTAAGAAAGTGGAGGATAGATGAGTGGACTATTAATTGCCTTGACAACTGACTGACTGGCAGAGATCAGAGGGCTGTCATCAGCTGTGAAGAGCAACTAGAGGTGTTCCCCAGGAGTCAGTGCTGAATATGGTCTGGTTCAATATCTTTATCAATAATCTGGATGAAGGGATAGAGTCCACTCTTAGCAAGTTTGCTGATGATACAAAGCTAATAGGAGTGACTGACACACTTGGAACAACAACAAACAAGAAACACAAGACTGGAGATTTTGATAGGGAGGAACCTGATGAGGTTTAACAAAAGCAAGAGTCTTGCACCTGCACCACTGCAGGTCAGGGGATGACCTGCTGGAGATGAATTTTTCCAGTGGAGAAGGACCTGGGGGTTCTGGTGGACAACAGGTTGGCAATGTGCTAGAAGTATTCCCTTGTAGCCAAGAAGGCCAGTGGTATCTTGGAATCAATTAAAAAGAGCGTGTCCAGCAGGAGGTGATCCTCCCCCTCTACCCAAGTAAGGCCACATTTATACTACTATGTCCAGATATGGACTTCTCAGTTCAAGAAAGATAGGGATCTCTTAGAAGGAGTCCAGGGGAGATCCAGAGAGATCATAAAGGGTCTGGTGCATCTCCATTATGAGAAAAGGCTGCATAACTTGGGTATGTTCAGCCTTGGAAAAAGAATATTGAGAGGGGATCAGATAAATGGTTATAAATATCTGAGGGGAGCTGGGAGGCAAATGCATGAGGCCAGGTTCTTCTTGATGGAGTGTAGCAACAGGACAAGGAGTAATGACCTAAAACTTGTACATAGGAAGTTCCATAATAACATGCAGAAGAACTTCGTAATGGTAAGGATGACAGAGCACTGGAACAGGTTGCTCAGAGAGGTTGTGGAGACTCCTTCTATGGAGATATTCAAGACATGGCTAGATGCTTAGCTTGAGACTTATTGTCTCATTATTACCTGTGAGACTTATTGTTTTAGCAGGGGGGTTGGACTTGATTACCTCTTGAGGTCCCTTCCAACCCCTGTGGTTATGTGGTTCTGTGAAAGCAGGCTCATAATTTATAGTTCAATTAATACTATTCTTTGGAACTGTTATCTTCAAGAGACAGTGATGTAACTAGAACTGAAAAATACGAACAAAAAAAAGAGTTCAGTTCCTGGTTCTGAAACTTGAATTACTCTCACTTTATGCATTAATTATAAACAAGATATGATTTCTTCCTTCAGGAAAACTCCAAAGCTTTTCTTGTATTGAAATCTTTATGTGTAAGAAAAGTTCCACAGTATGCAAAGCATTAGTAAAACATAACTTCCATGCTACTCATAATTTTCCACCAGCTAAAGGTGAATCATGAAGTAATCACTATACAAAAACAAATTACACTTTTTAGGTTCCAATGAATCATACTCTAGACTGATCAGTTGCTATGTTTTAATCGTTTCTGATACATCAATTTCAGGTACCAGCCGCAAATAATATTCCCAGTGATAGACAAAATATTTAAAATATTGTCTCAATAGGAAAGAAAATAATCTCTTATCTTCCAAAAATATTTTTTTTGCCATCATGTAGAAGGGACAGGAAACTTTCAGAATAGATAATGATTAAAACTTATGTAAAAGTTTCATGTTTTAAATGAAGCAATAAATAACAATTATACCCTCCTCCAGGTCTTACACTGAACTTCTAAAGACAGATTTTGATCTGTTGTGGTCATGTAAATTCAGTTCAATTTCTTTGTTTTTGATTGAATTACTTCAGGCTCACCAGCCTAACCAAGATCAGAGGCTGATTAAATAATTTGCTCAAGGCAATTGCCGGTTTAATAGCAGAGTTGAAATTCAAGCTTTGGAGCTCCAACCTCCTTTTACATTGGTCTTCTGCAAGGGAAAATGTAAAGCATAATCTGATTCATTGGTGAACCAACACTGTATTTTCATACTGTTTCTGACTGAATGCTTAGACCACATGGAGTCATCTTATGGTCAGTGCTATTCTTCATGTTACAAGGCATGCGTAACTCACAATCTATGTTAACAGCATCTCATTAAGGAAACAGATTCAAGGTTAGGGAATACCTAAATTAATTCTTCTATCTAGTGTGTATGCACTACAATACAAACCTTAATTATTACATTCCAGGTTGATTTTTGCCTAGAACTCTACCTCGTTTACCAATAGGGTGGATGGTATTCATTGAAAAAGCAACCAGTCAATAACTTGTTCTCTTCTAGTTGTTCAGTGTTTGGCCTGGGGTCTTATTTACAGTACACAATGCACAACACTGCTCCAGAAACAGAATTCCTAATTTTCTAAGAAGGCTTTTTTTATGATGTTCACTGATATTCAAATACTTCATAAATATTAATATATTTATTTTTACATTATTTTACCCAGGTATACAGGTGCCAACTTTAAAGAGCAGCAGCTGAAGAATGGGAAGACTTAACTGAAAGAAGCATATAGAATCTGTGAAATTGCCTCATCTCTGAGGAACACAATTTGAAGCAAATGATTTCAGGAAGGGTCATAGGACCACAGGTTCCCAGATCCCAGCTCCGGTCCTCGACTCAGATAATTTCATGGGAAATATCCTGCTTACTACAAGCCTGTCAGAGGTCCAGTATAAATAGCAGTTACTTGAAATATAGCTCCAAAGTGCTGCAGTGTCTCTCCAGATCATGTGTGAAATGTATTTTCCCTGAGGTGAATCTCCATGGTAATGGAAGGATATGTAGGTCTGAGAATCAGTCTGCTTCTATCGAACAACCAGTGTTTCCTCCAAAGTCTGGTGCTATCGGTATTACATTTCCTCAGTCTTGTCTTTACACCTATATCAATGTGCCTGATGATTTTGGTGACTAGGAGTATATCATGGTCCACCCAGAGCAAAGCTCAACACAGTGAACACATCATGGGTGCATGAATTTCTTGAACAGCTTTGACTTTGAAAACATCAGTGGGGGTGAAATAAAAGATTAGTGGATCAAAACCATTAGACAGACTATGGTAAGGGTTGAGCTGTTATGTACCAGCTCCTTCAGTCTCATTCACAAATTTTGGACAAAAACCAGCTCTGTTCTGATTTCACTGCAGCTACCATAAAACTGGTGTCAATGCAATGTGTTATGTATAGTTTCTCTCTCACTTTTTTTTTTTTTTAACATGATAAGAATATGCATGTGAGCTCAAAAGTGATCCAGAGCTAATTTGAAGAACTTAGTGGCAGTAATACATAGTTTCATTTTGATGATAACTTCAGTTTGAACAACATGAAGCACTGTCATCAAGCCTTTGTTCTGATGCAGATGAGATGTTAAAATTTTCAGGAACATTTATTCAGAGGGACATAAGCGGTTTTGGAGAAAAATATCAGCCCAAATTATGAAATCATATGATATCAGTATGTGATATTGATTTTATACATACTCATTAAAGCTAAGAGTGTATGTGCAAACTTAAAGAGATGTCACATCCAGTAACAACTCAAATATTTCAAAAAGTTAAATTGAAATATCACAGTAAGCTAATATTGACACATTCATAGAAGACTACAAAGGACACAATTCAGTTTGAATGACACGCATATAACTTGCTTAGAATTCAGTACTGGACTTGTCAGTTGTTTTAAAGAGGAAACTATTATTGTTACTGCTACCCTATAATTTAAATAGGGAGTCATCTCACTTACACATTATGAAATAGATTTCAACATGCTCTTAACACAGCAGATGCCTCGCCCACACGGACAGGCCCTTTTGCTGAACAAGAAGTGGAAAACACACAAGAGCAGCAAGGTGGCTGCATGCACCTTCCAGTACCCATGGAAATGCTAGCACCAGAAGAGCTGTCATGCCCTTTGAAGGCCCGTCTGACTGTGCCCTGACATGCAGGGTGAGACCTCAGCCACCTGGGCCAATTGCCGAGCCCTTCTGGTGAAGGCCACAAGCTCCATGGAGCTGCCTGTGGAAGCACTGCCTGTTGTGGCAGGATGTGCTTCTGCCGCAGTGCCCATGTCGGACATGTTGCTTTCTGCTAACGCAGCTTCCCCTGCTCCCTGTGCTATACACTGGTCTTACAAATCACTTCAAGAGCACTTGAGGGCAAAAAAGCCACTTGTGTTTTCTTTCCTGCTACCCCCCTCTCCAGTAACACACAACGCATTTGTTCAAGGATTCATTAGCAAAGCATTCTTTAACATTAATCTAAGGAGAAAATCCTGCAGTGGCTCCTTAAGCTATTGCTCTGTTAACATGGAAAGTAACTAGTCTGCAGGCTAGAGATTGCAAAATGCTTTGTCCTTTCTACTTTGCAAAGCAGTATAACTCATTAGCAAGTCCTTGCTAATTGAATTTGATTTAGTGTCAACACTGTCACAGTCATGCAGAAGCACACCAATAAAATTTCAATCCTGCTTGCTGTGATCATTAAGTCCAGTTGTCTAACAACAGGAGCTCTGCCTTTGTGGTGAAGGTTGTCAGATCAGGCTCACAGGAACTCTGCATTTCAGTTGCATTGCAAAATAAATAAAAGCACCAAAGCTGCCATCTAAAATATAAGATTAATGGAGAAATTCATTAGTTCAAATGACATGCATAAATGCTGCTGTTGGCTGTTTTATTTTTTGGGAGGAATTCTGATCTCAGTTATCCTCTTCAAAACACAAAGTCCTGTAGACTAATAGAGATTTGAAAGAATGAGTATGCTAAATATAAATCTCTTTTCAAATGAACAGAATGAAACTGAGAAAGTAAAAGATGAATTGAAAGAATGTGGCTGAGAATTATGGGGTTTCATATACTGAGCTTGCTGTTAGGGTAGATTTTTTTTAGTTTGGTTGTTTGAACAAATAAAAAATTATGAATAGCAAAAATTTGTTTTAAATTTTCTAACCTGATTACTGCCACTACTACTACTACTACTACTACTACTACTGCAAACACATCCAGAAACATTTATTGTTTAGATTTTTAGCATTAGTGAAACCAGGAGAAAAATATTCAAAAACAGAAGGTGCCATTCACAACTATAAAGAATAACTTAATGATCTAAGATGATTTTCTTCTCTTGCCCATCATAAAGATGAAGAGACACAGTCTTCCTTTTTAATATTTGATTACTTAAATAAAATCATTCTTCTCTCTCCTGAGGTGGAAGCTCTACTCTAGGGTTTATGATACCCAATCTTCTCCTTTTTATTTTAGGGTTTCACACATAGACAAAAAGGTACACACAGACACAGATGACCAGCAAATGGTGGAGGGGCTGCTCTATTCTATGTTGGCAGTAATGTGCTGTAATTTTTGTCTTCTAGATGAAAAGAAACTTACATAAATACTGGGTAACAGGGGCACATAACCCTGCCAGGGTGGTCCTTATTGATATTAGCAATAATGAGAATGTGTTTTAAAATACCTGGAAGTAAAAAAAAAAAAGGAAAGGAAAGGAGGGGAAAGGAAAGGGGAAAGGAAAGGGGAAAGGAAAGGGGAAAGGGAAGAGG
>JAPSGF010000003.1:15467088-15498892 GCA_035772895.1 Perdix hodgsoniae
GTGGAAGGGAAGGGAAGGGAAGGGAAGGGAAGGGAAGGGAAGGGAAGGGAAGGGAAGGGAAGGGAAGGGAAGGGAAGGGAAGGGAAGGGAAGAAGAGAGGAAGGAAAGAAGGAAATAGAAGAAGAGAGGAAGAAAGAAAGAAGGAAAGAAAGAAGGAAAAGAAAAAAAAAAAGAGAAAAAATCTATGAAAATACAGAAAGCTGATCTATAGTTACCCAGTGACTGCTTTCTGTTGATCTTTCTTGCAGTTTTCCACAACTAAGATCACAAATTACATTTCAGTCACTTCCTACAGTATAACCAAAGCCTCCTCCAGATGAATGAAGCCAAGCAATTTTTTTATGTCAGTACATCCCTAATAATTGTGCCATGGCTGTTAATGGAAATAATAAACAACATCAGTGACAAAAAATTATGCTTGAATTCCACTAGAAAAAAAAAAAAATTCTGTTCGTTATTGTATATCTCTGCTAGTAATGTACCATTTACTTTCTCTTACACTGAATATGAAAAGCCTGAGACAAATTACAGAAAACCTTAAACTGCAGATTAACTCAGTTTTTCACTCATAACAACTTGTTTATTCTCTCATTGTGTTCAAAATTATACTTAACAATTTAATAAATCCAAAGTGATGTCAGTGAAGCATTTAAGGGTACATTTTCTGGGGCTATGGAGATTTTTCTGTGAAGATGTGGAGGCAGAATGGAAATGATGTATCTCCCTCTGTGCAGTTTATCATGCGCACATGTCTACCTAGTCTTTAGTTGAGCTCTCAGGAAGCTCTAACCCTGCCCTGTCATATGCAGTATGGACATATCCTGAATGCATTTAAAAAGGACAACAGGCTCATTGTACACTGCAGACATGGTATTCACGTATAAAATTACATTATTACATTATATACATTACATTTCAAAGTATAAAATTACACTATTGGTGTCATGCACTGTATCACTTCTGTATCACTTTGACTGTATTAACTAATGGCAAATGGCAGCCTCACATATTCAAAAACTTTGGGCATAGCACAGCACTGTGAGCTACTGAGGATCATTCTGATAATCAAAGCGTAGACCACTGAAAAGATGGCTGTGTCTAAAAACACTTAGAGCATAGAGCATAGACCTACCCACACTGCAGAAAAATTAAGAAAAACTGCCCTTGAGAGATCTGTATAATTTTTCATACAGTCCTTGCAACTCAAAAGCAATGGGTTAGCCAGTTTCTTTTCATTTGTTGATACTAAAATGTTATTATGTATTCCACTTACTGCAGAAGTATTCTACCCTATCAATTTTCTAAACTTTTTCATCAGCCTAAGATCTGTGCTCTGATGGTCTTCAAATCTCTCTCTTCCCAATAAGCTTTGAGTGGAACAGTGAAAAATCTGATGACTTCTTTTAAATGAGCAGATTCTGTATTTCTTTCTTGCTCTTGACATCAAATACTGGGCAATACCACACTTCTAAAAAATTGTTTTCACACATTTCCCTCTTCCATGCATGAAGTCTGTTGATCCTTACTCTATGCTTATGATAACATTCTCTTTTGGAGTTTTCCTGACAAACCGCTGCCTCTTCTCCAAGACTGACTTTCAGAGAGTAATAATGAGCTATTTCTCTATTCTTTGTTATCCATCCTTAGTTCACAAAATTGTGTCCCAACTATCAAAATTCAGAATAATGGAATTGCTCATATGTAGACTTTTCTCTCTAATCCGTACTCAGAGGGACCTAAAATTCCCCGGAATATGTTAGCCTGTTCCTTATTGCAATCCCTGGGTGGGAGAAGAACTCAGAAACCTTCTTAAGCATTTGGTTTCCAAGTTGTGTGTGGGCTGTTGCCTCACTACATTCTGCCACTGTCTAGACTATTCTGTAAAAAATTCTAGTCCATATGTAAAAGAAACAAACCAGACTATGTCTCAGTTGTCTAGTATCTATTTTTAAACTCTGCAACTTTGTGCCATTACAGTTAACAACAACGAACAGAAATATAATAAGAAGTCAATTTTTATGCTTACGTAAAAGGTGGCTAATTATGAGCAAGAATCTAAACTTACACAATGCACTTTTGGTGATTAAAGACCTGAGCTACTTGCACTATCATCAGACAGTGGTACCCAATTGCTATGTGCCAGAATCTCTTGGTTATTAAATGATAGAGCAAGATTAAAACTGAGAAAGTAATGTGTGAAAGAAAGGCTGCTTTTTATCCTTATTTTGGTCTGGTGATTTCTGATGTTTCCACATTAAAATTTCCTTTGAAAAAGGAAAGCTAAACTAAATCTAAACTTTGAACCTTCCCACCAGTTCTTCCTTACATTTTGGTGCCATGTGACAGACCTCAGCGGAGGGGCAATCTGGCAGAACAGAGTCTGACTTGGAACTGCATATGAAGCAAAGGTGTCATTGAATTCCTCCATGCGGAAAAAATGGCACCCACTGGCACTCCCCGAGACTTGCTAAACATTTCTGAAACTGGTGGATGCAAACACAATGAGGTGGTGGGTGGTGCATTTCAGCCACAACAAGAACAACAGTGAGCCACCTCCACTGGTTCAGATTTTTATGAGTATGGCCTTCAGGCTCTTCTTCCTCACTGGAGAAAATGCATAGCTAATGGTAGTGCTTATGTTGAAAAAATGTGTTTTGTAGCTGTTACTTTGCTCTGTCAAGTAGTATTATTTTGCTCTTTGCATTTGTTTTATTTCCATAGAAATAAATAGGAGGCATCACTTTCAGAGCAACCTACCTGTTTTGACTACGCTTACATCCGAAAAGTGCACACAGGCTGAATTTTTCCATTAGAAAGGGCTTCCAAACAAGTCTGAGAGAAAATAAATTATTTTTCCTTTTATTCTTTCTGGCAATAAATACATAGATATTGTGTAAAGAGACAGAAAGGGGATGACTACTGTGCTAAGTTTTCACTACTTTCAGAAGAATGAAGATGATGAAAAGACCCTAATGGAACTATTTAATCTACCTACCTTGCATTATCTGAAAAGATTTTGTGTTACATGGTCAGAGCACCAGAATAGCTGAAAACTCGTAAGTAAAGCACATAAAACATTTTCACAGCCATTTTACTCACTGTCTAAATAAGACTGATATGTCAGCATGTGTGACAATAACTAAGACAAACTCACAGTTACAATGGAACTATGCCTCTTTAAACTGCAAAGGATATTTCTCATATAATTGCTATTACGTGAGTATTATATGAGCAAATATAAATACTTACTATAAAACCTTATGTAATTTTAGTTAATGGAACAAAATTGGTGGATGTGTTAATATTTGTGAAAGAGTGCAGTGTAACAGTACTCACTGGAGTAACTGAAGACGTGTTCTATCCGAAACTAAGGGCGAAATAGCAGCATGGAAAACGCTTTCATCTAAAGTTACTTATACAGTAGTGCAGAAATATCAATGAGACTGCAAAAGGAAGCTTTATATGGCTTCACAAGTTGCATATTTTTAATTGCTGTGGCTATTCTTCAAATTCTGCAATTAAAAAATCCTGGCATTGTCATAGAGAAATTTATAACAAAAGATATCTGTGGAACTGTTTACATTTTCAGCTATGTTCACAACACAGTTAGGAAAGAGCTAACATTTCTGTCCAGTACAAAAAGCTCTTCACACAGCTAAAAGCTGTGAGGTTTGAGGGATGGTTACAGTGAAAATAGCCTGGAATGACAGACTGAATTAGCGGAATGCCTGCTCAGATTGAAAAATTCCCAAAAACGTAAATAAAAACATATGGCTCCAGCTCTCCAGATTTGGCAAAGTATACTATAAATGTATCTGTTCTAAAGAGGGGAACAGAAAAGGAAAAACATGTACGAAGCTTGAAACTGTCAACTGAACTGACAGTTTAAATCACAGAAGAATACTATATAAACCATGCACGACCAGTTACCTGGCTTCATTTGTTGCAACTCACTGAACAGCCTGCAAAGGACTGCTAAAGTTGTTTCAGATACAGTGGGAAAGCATTTTGCTGTCATGTGAAAAATTTGGGTATTTCACAGGTTTTGTCATTCTGAAACAGGAAATTCAAGGGTCCACTAGAGGCTTGCTATAAAAAGTACATCAGGGACATCTCAACTTCAGCATTGCATGAGACTAGATAAATCAGATGTATGAAAACCTGATTCAGATTTGAGATGTATTTAACTCCCTGTCATTTCTGAAAATTAAAGATCTCACCTATGTCTTCTTGTAATATTGATGATCATTCTTATTATCCTCCTATTGTGTCTTCTGGGGGTTCTGCCCTCAGAAAATACTGAAATACCTTTTGCAATAGAAAATGGAACAGTCCACATGGTTGTTTTTGCATCTAGAAAAGGCTGTGTTTGTACTGGGGGAAAAAAAGTATTTTCCCTCATCAGTACTTTTATTTTTGATCCAAATGTGCTTACCTCCTAATATGGCCTATCTGCCTTCATGAGTAGCTCTGATTTTCAATACTGATCATCTTCAGATTTAAACAAAAACAACCGAAGGAAAAAAGAAAAACTACACTGTTGTTTTGTTTTTTTTTTAATCATCAGAAAAATTTATAAATCACAGTCAAACCTCAGCTGTTTTTCAAATGATAGAGTAGTTCAAATCATCTTTATATTTTGCACTAGTGCAACAAAAAGCATTTTGGTACTCTGAAGTACATTTGCATTTCACAATGGCACAGTCATGTCTGAGCTATGATTTTATAACTCGACAAAACAGCTGCAGTAAATTAATTTAGTGAAACCTAAAGAAAAGACCAATATTCAATATCTTTTTTTCTAACCCTGAGTCCTTAAAGCTATATATATATATATCTACATATATTTGTCTAGGTTTAAAATAATATCACTTAATAAAAAGTTTTGTTCCATAAATAAGTTTTTCCATTGAAACAAACAAGCTTTGGTTCCTATTTCAATGTCTGTTAGCCTGGCTTCTAAAAACTGAGGTTAGTGCCTGAGTATCACAAATTACCCATCACAAACTGGATACATATACTGTGGAGGACACAAGTTTTCAGGCTTCTACTTGCCCTACTTTCTTCTACAAATGTTAAGGGGCTCTTCTAGTTACCATAACTCAGTTGTGGTGGGTAATTCCGAAGCTAGCCCTTTTTCCTTGGGCACTCTCAGAGTTTGGAGACAAGCCCAGGAACATCCAGCACCTTAATTAATAATGCATCACAGTTATTTCAGAAATGTCTCTGATTTCTTCAGGCAATAGCATTTCTGTTAATCCTGTAATTAATTAATATGCACTAAAGTCCTTAAGAAGAGGGTGGGTCATTCAAATGTTCCTTCTTTAATTGTAATATGATGATAAAATAATATATCACCCCATACGTCTCTAGTAATATTCCAAGAAAGTGATGGAAATTATCCCCCTTAAATTTGAATTTAAGAGGGAGAAAAATCAGTCTCTACTTATAAATTAACAGTGATGAAGCTCAGGCAAAAATATTTTTTTGCAGATCAGGAACAATTAACAATGCCCTCTTAAATAGATTAGAATGCATCTATTTTAAGGTAACAATTGAGGTAAGGTAACACAAGCTGGATGAAACTATACCTATTGTTAGACATATGATGTTGATATTTACACTGTCCTTAAAATTACAGAAGTAATGTGCAGGAAGTTAATCATGTATTAACATGGATATCATGTATTTATTTGCATGTTAGTTCAGTGAGACAAGTTCATTACTGAATTTTCAAAAATTTCTGTCTTTCCATGTATAAAAGTTTTATTATTACTATTATTTTTAATATTCTTTCATGGGTGAATGACTTTTCATGGTGGAAAATTATTTGTTTGGTTTTTTTAACTTGGTTTTCACATCTGAAATTGTAGGATACACTTTTTCTTGAGAATATAGCACCCAGAAATCACCAAAACACTCACAATTATTGTTGCACCATGCTTATACATCTGCAGAGTCGGAAAGGAATTCAGGTATTTCTCCTTTTGAGCAGTTAACAGTAGTAACTGTGGTAAAGCAAAACTAACGTTTGGCTGCCATAAGACTAAAGCTTGCCGTTACTGTGCTGATCCCACCACAATTTATATTTCATTTTGAACGCACCTGATTCCAAGTTAAAACCTGACAAGTTGTTTTCCCCAATTATTATTGCATAGATAAAGCCATGGAAGAAAAGGCCATCTATTATTAATAAGTAGCTTGATAAACATCTAATGTCTAGGGGTGCTAATATACTATGGTTTCCTTCAGTAGCATAAATGTGTTATTTTACTCAGAAGCATGCAGGAGCCAATCTTGTTCCATCTAGAGGAAATCATTTCATTTGTTTTTAATGTAAATGCTTAAAACTCTACAGTAATTTACATATCTGATCAAAACTGCATAAATCGTTAAGAATAGGCTAAATCTATCTGAATATTGGACAAATTAATAAAAGCAGAAAATTAGACATTATCTCTTAAGATGAAGATTCGTTCCACAAAAGCAGCAGTTACAAGACCAGGTTACCTACATAACCTCAGTGACAATTCTGCTTTTTTCAGACTAATGAATAAATTTCAAGTGACAAGTGCACCACGGGCAGAAAACAACAGGAAAATTTCTTTTAGAAGCCCTTTAATACTTACTGTACCTGCACTGTAATAGTAAAAGATTATGGCAATTTAAAAAGCGTAGACTTACATATAAGAGAATTCAAATGTATGCATTTACAGTTAGGTGTGTATATATAGATGATATATAGATATAGATATAATGTATGTATATAAATACATTATATATTTGTATGTATATGTGCATCTTATGCTGTCCAACTGCCAGTGATTTCAGTACGTGCAGTAAGTATTAAGAATAAAGTGGCAGTATATCTTTAGAAATATATGTACCCGTAGTAAATATTCCCTATGCCCACAGTACCTCTGTATACTTCCTTCACTACCTGTGTACCTGAATACAGGTACCTGATCTGTGAAATTCATGCCAAGTAAAACTCCAGATCCTAGTATCATAGCTGCTGTAAATTCAGATAATTATTCTGACTTTATTGGAACTACTAATTTACAATAGTTGAGAGCCTGTCCAAGTTTACCAATTCAATGGTGTGTCACATTTGAGAATTACAAGATTAAAAGTGCATTATCACTGGTGAAGAAGTTGTTACCGAAATGTTGTGTATCTGTTAAATCAGTTACTCACAAACTTCACTCTTTGTTTAGGTTTCAAAAACAAGCTGTTGCTGTTGCTGTTGCTTTCTGAAGACAGTTTACAACTTTATGATCACACAATTAAACCAAAGATGTAGGAGAATATTCAATCACCAACAAACATCTATTAGTTGTATTCATAGGGTAGATTATTAATTAATGCAATACATCTTCCAAAGTGTATTGCTGTGCAAGGACAATTTTTCTAAAATCCGACCATCTACCATCCAAACATTCAGTGTAAAGCATCTTTGCAGAGTTCAGTGTATGGTAGGGACTTCTTGCATGCTCAAACAGGACGCAATCCTACAAGATTTGTTTTTTTTTTTTTTTCCTTCAGTTATGAATATACAATGTTGAGGCAAATGAATTTCATCATTTAAATTCAAAGCACGAATTCCAGAACATAGAAGGCTTAGAAACAGTTACAATATATTTATTTTTCTTGATGACAGAATTATTTCTATTTTGTATTTTAAAAGTCCCAGTATGTCAAATGTCAGAACACTTTTAATTTACCTTTTTTTTTTTTTTTTTTTGGTCAAGAAAAGAAGATTGAAAGCTACAGGTTACTTATTATGAGAAGAAATCTGTTATGTTCTAATTGGTTCAACTGGGAAGAAGTGATAGTTCTGTTTTTAGCTCCGTTCATGCTGTCACTTTCCTGTGTCACTAGGTAAAACAGGAAATTTTATCATCATCATCACCACATTGACTTTCATTTTTGGAAAATTAATGTAAATACATGCTGCAGACAAACATAGAAATGAAGCAGTTTTAACCTGATTCACTCATCTTTCCAAAAGTGCTGTCCAGTGCTGAATTATATTCAGTTTTGTATTCAACCACGTCATACATATTCAGTATCATAACTGCAGGCTGAATTTTGATAAATGTTTCTGTGCATAGAGAAGGGAGGACGAAGAAGGCTATTGGCATATATGAAAAAAGGTTAGCATGTTTTGCTACTGAAATATTTATGTTGGTTTCTAATTTACCATGTAAAGACTGGATACAGAAATTAGACTAGCCAAAACAAATATCAGTTTCTCAAAATCTTCTAAAAGCTTTGTAACAGCAGGCACATAATAAAGTATCCTCTATAGCAGACCTACCAGAAAGTTTTGCTTTAAACCTTGCTTTCTACAAATTAAATGTTATATAATATGTATGTCATTTTATATATTTATATATCTATATAAATTATATAAAAAATTATAAAATTATATATTAGTTGTACCAATTATCATCCTATTCTACAAGAAATACCAATGATTCAGTGATTTGCAGTCTCTCTTTCTTTCAGGTTATTTCACATTTGAACCAGTTCCTGCTGACCTCATCTGATCCAGAGTAAAAAAATGCATATTGCATTATGTGGGAAGGAGGATTTTGCTGCATTCAGCAATTATAACCATCTTAACATAAACAAAAGCATAAACCCTTCCACTACAGTTCTGTAGTCCAAGACACTTTTTTAAAGTATGCATTCTATAAATTATCAAAATTGTTCTTGAATTGTTAACAGTCTGTGGATGAGCTTAATCAGAGTTTAGAGATTTGCTGAATGAAACTGATGAAAAACTGAATGAATGAAAATTTTCTCTCAACTTCTTTTATTCTTTCATCAGGAAGTAATATCAATTTCTGCATTCCTGCAATCAAGATTGATTTAAGATTTATAACTCAGCTTTTGCATTAACTTTCAAGTTAATGGTCATCAAATATCCTGATCTAGTTCAAAATAGTGACTGAAACTACCATGTATGCGATGAAGTTTGTTTTCAGCTTAGAAAAAAATATTTTTTACTCTTTTTACTCCTATGAAATCTACTGAGGAATCTAAGCCCAAGAACTTCAATGACCTGCAGACAGAGCTTCCAAATTTTCTTGCATTTTTGCCTACCTTTACTTTTCCATTCCCAGAATTTTTTTTCTTCTTGATCAAAAACATTGACAGTTGAACAGTTCAGCTAAATATAAAAATGGGTAAATGTAGCTCAAATCCTCTGTCTCAGCCGTCATTTAAAATATCATTCCTAACCTTCTAACCATTTCAATTAAATCCAGTGACTTACAGGGCTCTAGCATTTCTGAGGTTGTACATTTTGATCCCAATTATACTCTATTTGATTACACATTCATCATAATATTTATAATAGAACTAATGAACCTACAAAAATATTTAATAATTTAAAATAATCAAGGACTCTTTTAAAGATATTAAAGTATTAGGAAAAAAGGTAGTGGCTGAAAGGTAAATTCATGTACCCTACTAGTATTATTAATCTTTTTTTTTCATTTTTCTGTTAGAACTTATTTCATAAGCTGCATGCAAATAAATTACTGTAAATTTTATATGAAAGAAAATTGTTCATATATACCAACATATAAGAATAATCCAGCTAACTCTCATGATTCTTATTACATCATGATAACAGCTGATGAAAACAGACTTGTGCTGTTCTCCCTTAATGTATGTACACACATACACAAATAAAGGCATATGCTTTTTGTTTCCAGCCTTGATACAGTAAAATACCTTAGGAAGTAAAAAGTCTGGCAAGAAATTTCAGTCACTGTTAAAAAAAACTGAAACTGGAGATGCAATTTTTTTTCGAGGTATTATGCTGATGTTACAAGATTTTGTTTAAAATTATAAACTATTAAAACTGCTACTTTTTTTTTTTTTTCTCTCCTGTGCCTCTTTGACAACATTATACGTAATATTTCACTGCAAACATCTAATATTTTGTGGTGATTTCTGACAGTGTTACATCATTTCTGCTGCTTTATGGCAACACTGTGGCCAGAACAGAGAAACGTTAAGAGACTGCTGACAGCTGACCAAGAAACTTCTATGACATTTATTTGTAAATGCATTTTTAAGTCTAAACTAATTTGAAATTAACCTTAGCTTCCACAAAAAGTAACATGAATGTTACTAGTATGCAATACAGTTCACACATTTACGGTGGGAATTTTACTACAATCATCCCAGTCAGAGTGTAATTCACACCTTTTGTGAAGCCAACATAAATAAGAAGATGGACAGGCAGGAGAGAGCTGAGCATTTTTACCCACTAACTACTATAAAATGGGTGTCTGGAATTTCAGTTCAGGTGATTATATGAATAAATGAAGCATAAAATGTGATAAGAATTTTCACATCTTTCAAATGCTGTATTCTAATGTACAGTTTTGTTTAGGCCTGTGAAAACTCCTCTGAGGAATTTATAAAATAGATCAAGTTTTATCCTCAATATAGATAGAACAACATTGAATTCAACTATCACATAATTTGTCTTTCTATTTTCACAGCTTCTCACCCACTGAGTTTTCCCACCATATTTGTGTGTAATATAAAAAAAAAAAAAAAAAACAACAAAAACAAAAGAATAGCCAAACAAAAAAAAAAAAAATCTTTGAATTCTATATACATATATAACTACAAAGAAAATACACATACACCCCCCTCTTTTGTGTCCTTGTGGGATAATTAATGCAACCTAGAGAAACCTTTCTATTTCTTTATTCATTCACTGTTTTTTCATCACATACATTTGCATTTTTTGCTTACTGGAGCATCTTGTTCAGGATGATAGTGGGCCTGTCTTAGATCTTATGCCATCTCAGATAGTGCAAGATTGTGAATCATCCCAAGGCACTTCTTCACACTATGCAAAAGAAGATCTTTTTTCTATGCAAATTCTTATTTAAATTCATATTGAAGCTATTTGAGTTTAAATGTGAACTTTTTCTGAGCTGCTTATTTATTCTAGCTTTTTTGCAGAACAATAGATTGGCCTGTGCATGTTGTTGGTTGTTACGGATCAATAGCAAAATCAGCAATTTCTTGCCAGCGTCTTACAATTTGTTGTGATACCAGCTGTAAGAAGGGAAAAATGTTACACTGGCCAGTTAAGTCTCATCACTCTACAGAGATCTGCAAACCTACTTGGAACTTCTGGGGAGACATCAGTTAACAGTGATAAAAATTGGGAACAATTTATTCACACTAATATATGTGAAGCCTCTTAATGGCTCAGAAATTCAGTGTATAATGGGTTAATACCATGGTTTAAATATCCAAAAATGCTTTATTCAGAAATCTAGGTTGAAATGACATATAGGCAGAAGATAGCTGACACTTAGTAGCAATACAATACATGATTTTTGTGGAATCTAGTTAAGTCTTGGCAATACAAATACAGTAACTGACAGGACTTTAAGGCTTAAATATATACTTTTAAGAAGTGTCTAAACTGTGTGTTCAGCAGTGTTGGCTTGATGTACGTCTCCTATGAAAACTTCTGGTAGTCTTACAGATGCTAATTCCTTCTTTCTTTCTGACATATACAAACTGCCGTGTCAAATCTACATTCAGAAGCAGCTAAACGAAGCATTATTAGCTCTTGTTCGCAACTACTTCTAAAAATGAGTCCAAGCCTTAGCTTGATTATACAGTAATATAAAAAACAGTAAAAACTTTTGGGAGCTTAAAGACAATACATAATAGACAAAATACTGTTTTCTTGACTTCAGTGTCTTTCAGATTTACATTTCATAGAATTGCAGAATGATAGAACCATTTAGGTTGAAGGGGCCTTAAGGATCACCCAGTTCCACTCCCCTGCTGTGGGCAGGGTTGCCACCCACCAGATCAGGCTGCCTGGGGCCCCATTCAGTTTGGCCTTAAACATCTTCAGAGATGAAATATCTATGGCTTCTCTGGACAGCCTGTGCCAGTGTGCCTCATTACCCTCTGAGAAAAAAATTTACATCTGACCTGTATCTTTCCTCTTTTAGTTTAAAGCCATTCCTCCTTGTTCTATCACTATTAGACCATGTATAAAGTTGGTTCCCCTCCTGCTTGTAAGATCCTTTCAAGTACTGGAAGGCTGCAGTGAGGTCTCCCCAGAGCATTCTCTTCTCCAAACTATGCAAGCCAAATTCCCTCCAACTGCTTTCATAGGGGAGGTGCTCCAGCCCTCTGATCATATTTGCAGCCTTTCTCAGAACCTGCTTCAACAGCCCTAGTGCGTCTGCTGTATTGGGGCCCTGAAGCTGGACATGAGCTGTTCTCATCAGGGCTGCCTCAATGAATTTGTCTCGTACTTGTATCTGGGATTGCCTTGATTGCTCTGGGATTTTCAGTTATTAATTCCAAAATTATATAGACATATAATTTTGTAAGCAAATATATACTCATAACACACAAAAGTAAAATCTAAACATTATCCTATTTCTGTTTCTTTATGCTATCTTTTCTTTTTCTTTTTTTTTCCTTTTTTTCCCAAAGATTTCCATCTTTTTTTTTTTTTTAAATTTTTATACCCTCTCAGGAATATTTCAGCCTCTCCTGAAACAGCTCTTGAATGCCAGTCCCTTTACAAATGAATAAAACCTGGAAAATCACTAGGGACAAAGGTCTCCACTGTAGTGTACGTAAAAAGATTTACAGTCGTATGCTGTATTGAGCAGCCTTGTTGAACAGAATATAGTATACTGCATCTTTGATGGGCTGAAAGAAACCACATGTTAGCTCTGATTTCAGACTTACATAAGAGAAAGAACCATGTTGTATCTTCAGCACATCAGGAAATCAAGCAGTCAAAGGGAACTGGGAAAGAAAGTAAGGTTCAACTTGATTTTGTTGTTGTCGTACATAATAAATAATATTCCCAGCTTTGGCTTTTTTTTTTTTTTTCCATTTATTTGGTCCCTGGGGCAATCATTTGGCATTTACTCACTTTAACAATAGTAGGAATGAGAGACTACAGAAAGATTTTGTGTAACACCATTTAACCCAAACTGTCTCAGGGAAAAGGAAGAATACGTCACTCAATCTGTGTGGGCTTCTAAAAGTGCTTTTGGATCATCATAGCAGCCAGGTTAGTGTTTCAGCCACCTAATGTTTCTTCTGGAACTATCTGCAGTAATCCATTCTTCAACAAAAAAAGAGACTTCAAGTTTCAATCAGATAATGATTCTGTGAAAGGAATAATGGCCTTACCTTTACTTCTTAAAGACATTTAAACAGCATTTACTATGGAGAGCTAGACAGGGAGGACATGAAATTATGCCACCTGTGTGAAGCTTTCCCAATTGTCCTGAATGTTCAGGAAAGTAAACTATTTGACACAGGACATGAGAAAACAAGCAAAAGCCAACAGCAGCTAAGCCTATATGTACTCATTCTCATGGTTCGGAGTGAGGAGGACGTAAAGACTGGATTATACTTAAAAGAATGAAGAGCTATTTTCACATGAAACGTCACTAACTTTTACAGGGGTTGAATGGATGTAGATCACACGCATGACTTCTAGTGCAAAACTGATACTGACAAAATGGTAACTTTTGAGATGTTTTTGTTCACACTTGATTAATGTATGACCATATTTTTCATAGATTAGCAAAAGATTTAGCTTAAACTGTTTAGGATTACAGTTGATCTCCAGCCTGCAAATTAAATGTTAGTTTGTTTTAAAATCATTTATGTTAAAGATGAACATCAATCCAAATTGCAGACTAAAATACCCTGCATATGGTTTCATATCCTAAACACAGATTTTTTTTTTTTTGAATATTATGCATGCTATTCTATCTATTATCCAGCTACAACAATACAGGAGCTCTTCATGCACATCCACTGATCTGGCTGGGGCAGTCCTCGTTACAAGCATTTTGATTGGTGCAAAGAGGAAATCTTGAAAGTGGCAATCATTTACTTGCAAATGACAAATACACCTTTTTACAGTAAGTGACTTGTTTTTTTTCTATTGTATCCAAACCTCTTTCCATAAAACTGCATTACGAATATCTACCAAAAATTCTTCACTTTTTGAAGCTACATTTAAAAATTGTATTACATGGAGTTGTCTAAAAAATATCTTATGCAAGCAGCAATTATGCTGCATTACACTTAGGAAAGCAGAATATGTCAAACAGTTTTAGAGAAGATACTCCAAGAAGCCTGATATCCTCCTTCCATATGTGCCAGTCCTATTTCTTTAATGGAATATGGAAGTCTACAGAATTTCACAGATCTCAACCCTTGCTTACCTGTAGAGCTGAACAATCACAAAATCACAGAATAATTCAAGGAGCTCCGAAGTCATCTAGTCCAACCTGCTGCTTGAACAGGAAACTGAACAATGCCTTCCTGACTCCAGCAGCAACTAGTTTATGCCAGAAGATGACATTCTTTCATTTTTTACAATCTTTTGTAATGCACATATATGAGCTACAGATGATACCTTTGGACACAAAATGGTTGACTATTACTATCTTAATAGAGGTTTAAGCAGATCTCTCATTTTATCTATAAAAGCCCGACAGTTTGTATCCATAGCCATATTCCCGTTCCTGGTATAATATAATGTACGTAAGAGTATGTGCAGAACACTTTATTGGTTGAACGCAACTACCTGTATTTTATTGTTTTCTCTTGGCAAGCATTTTGGATCTATACAGCTCCTAAAGGTCTCAGTCCCCCTAACTTTTCCCCAGATTATTACTTATCTGCAGGACAGAGTGGCTAAAAAGAGATCCTATCTCATTAAAGCTCATCAAAACTTAATTTAGCAAGTAAATTATGTCAGGAGAATAAAGATGGAAGATCTGATTCAGTTTTACCTTATGCAAGTATAAATTAATTTCCTTAATTTAGAAAAAGATATTTGGGATAAGGTTCAGTTTTCTATTTCATGTTTTTAGAAATACATACATAAATCTTGCATTCAGTTACATCATTTTTGAAATCCATTTCAAGTTAGGATTCTGGTGGATTTACTTTGAAATAAAAAGCAGAACGTAAGCAATTGACTTCTCTTTTCTTCTTTTCTTCTTCTAGATATTTTTTCAAAGCAATGTTTTTTTGAGAAAGTACAAAACACACATAATTCCTAAGTATTCTATTGACTTGATTTCTTTTTATCCTTAAGAATATATATTACCAATTATTCATTGACTTAGTCAAATGAAAGAGAACTGAAGCTATTCTCCTAAGTAAGGTTTTCTGTTCTCTGAAAAGGCTTACCAAGAAATGGATACTTCAGCAAGGGAACAAACACAATAGATGTTGCACACTGCATGGAAAAAGAAGCCTTTTATAAACCAATCAATTTACTTTGTGTCTAGCACATATCCAATGACTGTTTGATTGTCTATCTTCAATGATAAAGGGTAGTGAATATCTTTCTCGGAGAGTGTTCTCACAGATTTGCACAATGGTTTATACATCACAGGCAACAGAAATACTGTCTCTTTCCCCAAAATTTCACACTGTTCAAGGCTCAGATTTTGCTTAGGCATCTCTTTGGAAAGCGTGTCTTCGGGTAGTTGCAGAGCTCTTGTTCCTGTTTTAAATCATTAGACAGTGACCAGAGCATTGCTGTGGAGTTGAGCATTCACTGTTTTATCCCGATGCCTTTTGACACAACGGCCAATGGGCACCAGGAAGAACTGTTACTCTTCCCTTCACGCTGGCTGGGTGGCTGTGAATTACGTATAGAGCACATGCTAAATTACCCATGAGCAACACAAATCCCAGAAGTGCTGGAGGAATTCTTTTTCTTGCTTTTTGTGTGGGCTTTGATGCAAACGAGAGCACCAAGATAGCGATTTCAATACAGTACATGTGAAACCTCCATGTACACTCAACAGAAAAGTTAACAAAAAACAAAACAGTCCCACAACGAACAAAATAACAAAACAGAAAGAAAAAGCCAATACCAATGAGTGAAGAAAAAAACACATAGTGTGACATGTAGAAACATAAAATAACTTCAAATCTCCTTTAGCAATTAAAAGAGAAGTGGCCCGATTTTCCTCTTTTTCTGTTTATAAAGAGGTTCCAGCCACCTGAGCTTGAATATCTTTTTTCCTATTGAAAACAGAATGTAATTTGATGTACTACTTTCATCTTCTGTAAGAAGAAGTTTGGAGATAGAAAATGCATTATGTATTTTCCTTTGAGTCAAGATTTAATAGAACAGCATGTACTTTTGACTAAGATTTGTGATTTTAAATGTTGTTTTTGTTGCACCACATTTACATTGGACTGTGAAAACAGTGAGCTACTTGATTATTTTCTCTATTGAACTACACAGTCTTAATTCACACCTATTTTTCCAAATCATGCATTGTGATGCTACTTAGCAGGCCAAGTGATGCCGAGGTAAGTTTTAACACCTTGGATAAGGCTGCTTACTGAATTAACAGGGAGGATTAAAATGAAGGTCCTCATTTCTTCTGCAGCCTCAAGGCTCCCCTCTGCTACTTTGCCTTTAACTCTTCTAGGATACTTAGTTTACACAAGGATTTGTCACTTACTGAAGCTTACTGTTACTTTACTGCTTTTTTTTTTTTTTTTTTTTTTTTTTTTTAAGAATTTTATATTTTGTCCTGTAAGATCGATATTGACTCTTTTTACTTCATGGAAACCATGCACGCACACACATACACACCACACACAATTCATCTATTTTAAAATATCAACTTGAGAGATTTTAATTTCTTGTACTAAAGCAGTTTTTTAGATATTACCAGCTTTGTGTATAAAGTATGTTATATTTCTGGTCAAGAGAAAAGTATCCAACAAAGTGACTTGTTTTAGTACTGAGAGCATCTCAGGATTTGTTTTTTCCCTCCATGTCACATAGCTGGAGAACTGAAATCAGATTGGAAATTGAAGTCAGATTGCCATCTTACTATTCCAAATACTATTAGCATCGTGGTCTTGGAAATAATACTTCGACAGATTTTTGCTATCAAGAAATGCTACTTATTCAATTGTTTCTGGAAAATGGCTTCCTTGTGAATTACATGAGAAGTATAAATGATAAGTCTGAAGTGAAAAATATATGTGGCTGTACAATCCTCCCTTTCTCTCCCATGCTGCCCCATATATTTTCTGTAAGCTCTGACAAACAATGGATGCTTTTCCAGCTTGCTTTTCCACAACAAGTGATTTATTTACCTTATCTAGAAGCATTTAGACTCTTATACCTTTTCTTTACTCCGGACTCATTTCTTCTTCACCTGCTTAAAGCAGGTCATTCTCATGACAGAAGAGGATGCATTAATCTGTAAATATTTGCATTTCCTATTATTCCCCTTGAGTCTGCAGTTTATTTATTTTGAACTGCTGCTTTCATCACTGAATGAAATAGATGTGCCTGAAGTTCTCTAAGTCCTATAGAAAATAATTGACCAACATCTAGCCAATTAAAAGGAAGATGAAGTGTTGAAAGTATGAACTAAAACTTTTAAGGAGGAAAGTCAGAACCCAGAGGGTTCTGGAAACTGCAGTGCCTAGATTTTACTGTCTTTAGCTATCTCTTATATAGCAAATACATTCTAAAAACTACTATGTAACATTTAAAATGTGGCTATTTTACCCTGAATTTTCAGAATTTCTAGCAAGAGTTGCAAGATTACATAATTTCTCACACGCAAAAAAAAGTAATAATAATTCCAGAACAGATGTTTTAGCTCTTTGTCAGCAAAGAAATTACCTCATTTCCACTGAGACTCAGGATATTGCTCTAGTTACAGCTCCTGGGTGGACTCATTGAGAGCAGCCCTGCGAGAAAGACTTTGGGAATCTGGTAGACAAAAAGTTGGACATGAGCCAGCAGTGTGTGCTTGCAGTTCAGAAGGCCAACTCCATTTTGGGCTGCGATGGCCAGCAGGGAGAGGGAGGAGATTGTCTCCCACTCTGCCTTCCTGAGGTTCCATCTGGAGTACTGTGTCCAGGTCTGGGACCTCCACTACAGGAAAGATGTGGAACTTTTGGAGCTGGTCAAAAGAAGGCCAACAAAGATGATCAGAGTGATGAAGCACAGCTCCTTCAAAGAAAGGCTGAGGGAGCTGGGTTTCTTGAGCCTGAGGAAGAAGGCTCTGAAATGACCTCAATGCAGCTTTCTAGTACTTGAAATGTACAGCAGTGAGATCAATATTAGACATGGTTTGATAGTGATAGGGTATGTGGAAATGTTTTTTAAATAAAAGAATTAAGATATAGATTAAATATTAGGAGGAAATTACTTACACAAAGGGTAGTGATGAATACGTTGAAGCTCTGCATTCCCCATCCTTGGAGGCATTTGAGGCCAAATGGGATGGGGCCCTGTGCAACCTGATCTAGTGGCAAATCTACTGACAGCAGGAAGTTGAAACTGCATGTGATCTTTAAGGTGCCTTCCAACCCAGACCCTTCTGTGCTTCGATAATGGTTCTATGATTTATAGATGTACCAAAGCACTTTGCTGAACTATGTATTCCTATCTGTTATGCTCATTAAAAAATGAAAGCTTTAAGGCTTCGCCTTTCATAAAAGAAAATAAGCCACTTCAAGTAAATGTTCTCCTTGTTACAATGGTAGTCCGGGCTATCATCATAACCAATGACAGCTCAGGCACAGGAAAGCAGTAATTCAGAATAATACAACCAATTAAAATATTGACGGTTTCAAAGCTTCGATTATTCTGACACCTGAATTTTCTAATCTAAAGGACTGTCAGGCTTTCTCAGCAGTCTCAGTGACCAAGGTCACCATACTCACCATACATCCTTTTATTAGTCATTCTCATTGCATAGACTGCTGCAGTGGAATGATGTTTTCCGAATTCCTGCATGCTGGCACTTCAGAAATAAGTGACTGTCCCTTGAGCAGACCATTCCATTTCATGTCCAAGTTTGTGATCTCCACCAACAATGAAATTGTGGATTTCAGAATATGGATAAAACTCTAGGGAACAAGCTAAGCCCAGCTAATTATATGCATTTTTTCTTTAAAATCCATCAGATATGCCCATTAAACATTAGCTTCCAGACTTTCTAGAGGTTAGTGGGTGGTCTCAGAGGCCACACTCAGCATCCTGATCTGCTCCAGCAAAGCTATTACTTTGGTTTCATTCATATAACCTTAAAATGAGTTCTCAATTAAAAGTTTGGGTTGAATAGTGAAGAATTAAAAAAAAAAAACAACTGGATAATCAGTATATATTGGTTATAATGAACAAAAATGTTTGAGAATAATCATATAAAAAGTAGTGTCAGGAATAGTATCTATTTGATAGAAAATCTCATGCTTTAATGGGCAGATCTTTAGTAGACACATGTCATGAAACAGAACCCACAACATCAAGTCTCACACAGAATGTGATTTAAAAGCCTAAAGTACTAATTTGTCTTTCTGCAAGTCTTATTTCCACATTCTGAATTGGAAACTCCTTTTTTATAGTGAACATTTTCACATGAAACTGTAAAGCTGACACGACTGTTATTCATTGTTATCAGCATTGTCAAGGAGAATAAGAACATTTCATTGTATCTCTGATTTTTTATTAATAATAAAAATGCCTGAAAATCAATTCATTTAACTCTTCTACTTATTAATTTCAACTATAGTTTTATATTTCAGTTCAATTTTCTATATTCGTGGTTACTAATGGCATCATTCAACATACAAATGTTCACATTCTTCAGCTCATTTTTGAAATATGGTATTTCTAAGTAATGGGAGCCATGGAATGTGTTTTCTGACATCCCTGACATGAAACTATTGTAGCAATTCAAATTCTATGGAGAAGTAATGAAATTGGTAAACCTACTTTTAAAGTATTCTATATCAATATCATCAGCCCCCAAAACCAAGTCATATACTTCTACTTTTCACTCACACCAAAGACAGCTAGTACTTGGAATATCTTTAATATTTTTTTTCAGGAACACCTCTTCAACCACATACATATATACTTAATATATGTATATATGTACACATATGTTTATATATGTGTACTTATACATTCTGCTCAATTTTTTATCTTATGATTAGATTTTTCATCTTTACATTTTAAATGTAGCATGCCAGGCAGGAGTTTCTTTCGTAAGCATTCCTGATCTGAAAGAATAAAAATATATTCAAGAAATAAATTGTACAGAAAATTCATATTGAAATGTTTGTTTTTATTACTTCCCTTTCTTTGTATGCTTTTCTATGTACTGGAAGGTGGAGAGAAGAACATTGTGTTTTCTTGTAAAAGGACAATGGGGGGTGGAAGGGTAAAAAGTATCAGAATGGGAAAGGCTCCTGCTTTCATGTAAAATAGCTGCATGTTTTTCCTTGTACTCTGGAGTTCCAAATTGCCAATCTTGTGATGTGTTGTCACAGCTTATGCGTGACTGACTGGCTGCAAAGCCTGCTGATCTATATGGAGAGGTGAGAATTTGTCACTATGCATAAGAAGAGAGATCAGTCAGATACAGTGATAGATCTGTTCTTTGCCTGAATTCGTCTGCTGTTATATTACATTGGCTCAGCAGCTGCCAAATCAAATTCTGAGCCTAGTTTTGTATTTGAAAAAAAAAAAATCAGAAAAAAGAAGTAGTGATATCCTGACACAACTACTTTGGGATGCAATAACTGTGGCGAAAAAAATAATCTTATAACCACTGTAGTGCTGTCATTCTGTCTTCCAGGCCACCTACAGTGGTCCTGGAGTTATTTCATAACCTTTCCTCAGTCACTGCAGTACACTCAGAATGCAGTACAGCACAGAACAATGCAGCAACAGGCACATGCCTCTCCTATGGCTTTAATAATGAAGATATTTTATATAGTATTTTATCTAGTAAACATGTCACTATAAAAAAAAAAAACAAAAAACAACAACACAAAACAGTAGCACAGTGTGTAAAGAGAGATCCTGCTTGCAAGAGAAAGGAGAGTCCTTAGGCAGTATTCAAAGTATCTTTCAGTGGTCTACTTTTTTTTTTTTTTTTTTTGTTTTTTTTTTTTTGTAATTTTATTTTACTTTTGCTTAAAAACTGGAGAGCCCTTGCTGAAAATAGAGTGGGATCTGAGTGGTCTATTTTTCAGGCTAAAGTGTCACCATCTTCGAGTCATTTTAATGCACAGTTGTACCAGCAGACTTTTTTTTGATGACATGATGACTTTTTACTAGTAGGATTGCTATGTACCAACATAACTCAGTGGGCTGACAGGGCTCATGCTTCTTCCAGTTTGAAGCTCAGATAGAGACAGGATGGAAGCAAGTCATTGTCTTAGCTCAAATACCTGGCACTCCATGCAAGAGCTGATGAAATCCACCAGGAGCAGTGCCCTTATGTCTTTAAGTCTGTCCTCCCATTTGAGAGGTCATAACTGCTTTTATACTGGAAACACAGGTAACACACCCTACAGAAAGCCACTTGCAGCATCCACTCCAACTCAACAACGAGATCACGTGGGAATGGAAGAAAGGATAAAGAGCATGAAGATAAACTGTGCCTACCTGCCTGTCTGACTAGCTTACGCTTTATTCCTTTCTGCATTGCCTTCCTCTACTCTCTTTTGTGACCAATCCTGAGACTGTGTCCCACTCTCCCTCATACTCCATGCTTTGTCAGAACACTTAACCACAGGCAGATTAGAACTAAAAGCTCAAAAGTAAGCTTAACTAGCTTAGCAAAAAAAAGCACATCACAAGTGACAAACACCTAACAATTAAACTTTGAGAGAGCAGCAGTAGTATAAAATAGGCAAAGTGAGGTGTCAGGTACACAAGATTTACAGAAGCCTTTTTCAGCCCATCACTGCTTATTATAGAAGCTATGGCTTCTATGTCTGCACAAGTGGCACAAGATTGCTGGCCTGAACAGGTCAAGGTCTGTCCTCTCTGTAGGAGTTTCAGACAATCGTATCCATACTTGCCTGCACAAGAGCCATGAAAGTTTTGTACTAATGTGGCTGCTGATTGCAGTGGTGATTTATATTCTCAGTTATTATTTTTTAAACTAAAGGAGTAATTAGGGAGATAATATCAAGTGTATCAAGTGTGTTTAATTATAATGCGAAAGGCTACTTTACTGCTGATGGACAGAAGACTGCTCAGCAATAGTAATAGTAGTAGTAGCTCTATTAGTTTATATCTGTATAGATTAAGCTAACTGCTGGTATGCAGTAGCTGGCAATGGAAAAAAAGTATCAGGATTTGTTAACTCTTTTCCAAAATTTGACTTTTATTTACAGATACTTATCATATCATCCACACCAAGAACTGTGTTAGGGCTGTAGGAGATATCATTCAGCATACTCTGGATGCTTCCCTATGCTCAAACTTTACTGCCTAGTCTACAGGAGAGAGATCTTGTTGCCATCATAGCTAACTTAGTTGGTCATTAATCTTTGCGGTTTGTCTGGTCTCACTAAATGGGAGGCAATAAAACAAACCAGTCACTCATCATTATGGTGTAATGTAACTATCGGTTGCCACAGAATGAAATAGCAAGCTGCTTCTTCAGCAGAGCCTTCACATCTCAAGCACAATCCTGTTATGAACAATGTATTGTTTGCAAGAAGCATTTTATTTAGAGTTCCACTGGATGTAAAAATAGCATTGTTTTATAATAAATTGGCAATGAAAAAGTTACACATTAAACAGAGCTCTTCAAGTACTCCAACAAATTCTGGAAGAAAATATAGCACACATTCTCACTTCCTCTGAAAGCAGCAGCAACAAACAGTAATCTTGCAGAACAGTTATTGTTATGTGTTGTGCTTTTTGTTACAGAACTGTTTGTCATTGGTGTCTATTTAATCATGCCTGTTATGCTGGATTGTAAAGCTTAGTAAACACTTTAAAAATCCACTCAGGTTTTATACAGGCTTGTTCTTTGTGAAAGCTAAAATGACTGAATTCATCAAGGGCAAAACTCATACATGGTACAGATGTAATCTTTTCTGTGTTCAGTAGCATGATGAGGAATCAAGGTGGCTGGAAATGAGTACATCAAAGAAGACAGAGTTGACTACATCAAAGAAGGCGGAGTTACCTAGTTGGTTTTCTTGCAGTATTTTCCTTACTTTTCATTTCTATAGAATAAACCAGTGTACTTTGCATGTAAAACAGCTGTCAGAGAAATTACTTTTCTAAGATTTTTCAGCTGACATGCAGTATCATTATTAAATAGAGCCTCTTGGGCCAGAAGGCTACAATAAGTCCAGCAAAAACATGTAAACATATATATATATATGAACACTCTTAGGGAAAATGATGATTTTCACAAATCCTGATATGCTTATGCTTAAATGCTTATAGAACATAGCAAGGAATGCCATGATCATGTTGTTAGTATTTTTGATTATTAAAAAGCTTTGACAATTCTGGTTCCAATATTCTGGAATGAATCAATAATGAATATTTAAAACAGATAGCAAAAAAGGTGGTGGAACATGGCCAAAACATGACTTCAGAAGATGTGGCTATGCATACACGTGTATCTATGTGTATGTGCACACACATATACAAATGCACAAGTACATAAAGACATACATATATGTATGTAGATCACTGTGAAGGTAATATCTCCTATTTATTTCTATGGAAGCTATATAGAGCACAATACCACTATTTGATAGAGGAAATTCACAGCTATAGAACACTACTTTTTAACATAAGCACCCTTATAAGCTATGCATTTTCTCTGACAAAGAAGAAAAGCTTGCATGTCACGCTCATAAAAATGTGAACAAGTAGATGTTACCTGCTGTTGCTGTTGTCACTGCTGAAATGCACCACCCACTGCCTCACTGTGCCAACATCCACTGTTTGGTCTCCATTAACCTTCAGCAAGCATTGATGAAAACCAGTTGGTGCCATTTTTTCCACATGGAAAAACACGATTACACACCTTTGCCTCATATGTTCTTCCATGTAAAACTCCATTTTGTCAGAGTGCCCCTCTGCTGTCATCTGTCTGTAAGGGAGTATTTGTGGGAAGGTTCAGCATCTACTGCCATACCACCAACATCCACCTCTGACACTGTAGGTCAACATAATTAATATAAGGCATTACTTTTGGAGCAGCCCTTGCATATACACATACACAAAAAACTAGCTACAGATTATTTCAAATATGCTTTTCTGGTATCTGATAACAGATAATAGATTTCATTCATAATGTGACAGTGATATTAGTAATGAAGAATACTCATAATTCACTATTCATCATTTGCACAAAAAAATACCTGTAGGCATCCTATTACCTACTGTATTAAGTTGATATATGTATACTTTTAAGATTAGACTAGAGATCAGGAGAGCTGCTTATAGAAAAGAAAGTCTGATGGAAAACTCTTCTTGGAATCTGGCTTCAGCGCTCCAGATCAATTCATTTTCAGCTGAGAGGCAATACATCAATTCATCTATAGAAGATCATAGACATTTCTGCATGTAAGCACTGGCTTAAAGAAATTTAAGAGTTGCCAAAAATCACTGAACTCATGAACCCAAACATAAGGTAAGCCAGTGTTCTCAAGGTAGAATATTTTCAGTAGAAGTATACCACACAAGTGGCTGTATCCGTGTTTATGACTCATAGATTGAGCCTCAAGGATTGTGTATATGAAGGCAGTGAGAGAGCTCATAATGTTGAAAAAAAATCCTGTTTTTAAAGGTCAGATAGCCTCCTAGGTTTTAATGTGAAAAGACATTTTAATGGGTCATATTTATAACAGCCTCAGATAATCAGACTACTCCCCCAAATATAAGGTTTATTAAAAATATTAAGTCCTGTATGTCAAAGTAAGTCATGCAACTCTGAAGAGTTTTATCTTTAAAACACTGGGACAGAACTGAAGGCGAAGTACTATTTGATGTACACGTTATATCAAAAAACACTTACATTGGAAGTATTGTATACATAGATGCCTAGCCTGATTTCCAAAAAACTCAGCGTTTTCCACAGAGTGTGTTAGCTTGCCTTAGATAAAGGAATATTGGGAACCTTGAAGATTTTGGGCTGGCTGTTTGATACTTAGCTTTTCCTTTAAGATTTTCTTGAATCAATCTACATTCAAGGGTTATGTTATATTCAGCAGATGTCTCTGAGAAAGGAAAGTCATAAAACCACAGAACAGGTAGGAAAACAAATAATGCCAACTACTGTACAGGCTGCATGGCAGTTCAGTTTGATTAGTCGTCAGGAGCTTGGTAAAATAATTAGTAAAAATGCCAGTGTGCTGCTTGTCAGTTTACAGCTTTAAAGAGGTGTTAGCTCATACTGATAGACAGCGCTGCTCTTTCCCAGTATAGCAAAGAAGAAGAATACAGTAAAGCAAAACCATAAATATTAATACATATCATCAGGTTTACCACTTAGGAATGTCACTATGTGATTAATGGACTGATACTGAGAGGTATAAAACAAATCAGAGCTGAACAAGACTTGCTTCTAGGTTAAAATATAATCCTAATTGTACATTTCAGCATATTGACAATATTTAAATATAATAAGTATTAATCTGTATTAATAATTAATTCTGTATTAATATACAGAACAATAAACTGTTTCATACTAGAACAGAGAGAAATACACTCAATCAGTTTCAGGCAGTTCACTGTATGAGATCTTTCATGAACAGGCTGAATTCTTGTTTTTTCAGTGCTTACACTAAAATTGCAGTAACATTTTCAGCAAAAAAGAAGCATTTGCCAAATTTTCCCATAGGCACAACTTGTCTTTCCTTATTGAGTGCCCCCACAACTGTGCTTGAATGTTGGATCACTAGGTACATATTTATAAAATGTAATAGTGGTGGTATCTTATATGCACAGGCAGACTCAAACATGGTGACACATTCAAACTTTGGGAGATTTGCAGAACTTTCTGGAGTCCTGAATGTATGCCAGCGGGTGAAGAGCTACTTTATATAATATGCTTTATGTAAGACACTCTTTATGAGTCAGTCTTCTCACAATATAGCCATTGTGTGTACCAGCACCCTGCAGAGGGTTCAGCATCATGTCTGATCTAATTCATGTTAAGGTTTGGCTCTTTAAATGGTTGAATCTTAGAGACTTCATGGCCTATTATGAGAGAGCTTTAGTTCCACTGACTTCACCACTATAAAGTTTCTAATGTCATACAAAATAAATACTTTGCTGCAACACTGTACTATCCTTTTAACTAATATTTATTTATTCATGGAAAACTTATCTGACTAAATTTTGTATTCCTTTTTTTTTTTTTTTTTTTTTTTAGCTTAAGATGTATACTACTTGATATAGAAGAGTTAGCAATTAGGAATAGGTCTTTATACAGTATGAGCAAGCTGACTGCATTTCTTTCTTAAAAACCAAAGAATCGCTTACGTTTACTGAAGATGAGTAAAGTAATTGCGAACTTATTGGCAAAATTTGTTCTTTTGACTTATGCCATGCTTTTCCCACTGGACAATATAATAAAATTTATTTTAATCTCTTTTTTCTGGTCTGTGATTTACTACCTGCCTGTCATCCTATAATACATGTTTCAGTGTTAGCTAGTAACAACCATATCACATTCACAATAGCTTATGTGCTAGCTGAAACAATCCAATTATTTACAACAATAATGTGAGTAGCGTCTCAGCTGAAACTTTTATTCTGACACATTCCTCTACCAATTAAGAACTGGAAAATTCCTTTAGTTTATAGAAGACTGTAAGAGATCTGGAGAAATAACGTGCTAAAACTCCTTCCCATAGATTTTTCCAAGGACTCCCTCATAATCTGGCTAAAGCACTGTTTACATCCCAGCCCTACCCCCAAAAACAAAGAGTGCAACAACAACAAAAACTTGTTTTAAAATAGGCCTGAAAATAATTACTACTATAAGCTCCTGTGAGTTACTTTATTGCTTTGCCATATGGTAGTCTGATTTAGAAGCAAACACTGTTTTCTGTTCTGCAGCTGCAAGATGTATATGTGTCTGTGCATGATGGAGGAGAGCTCAAACCTCGACTTATATGCCCAGGCACCAAAGCTCAGTACCTCATCCATCTTCTCCTATGTAAAGGTGTCAGATACACAAAAACACATGTACCTTAACCTGCTAGCTGTGCATTTGAAATTTAGGGTCTGTACAACAATTTAGAAATATCTCAGTATTATTCTATAAAAGAGAAAGCTACTCTTATTTGGGAACAGGTGTGTCCTGGCAATCTGTTAATCAGAGGCACCGTTTATTTGGTTTTACCATCAGCACAGTCAACACAATCATTATGGAGGTTTGTGATTTTTCTCTTGATACTAGAAAAACCTTTTTCAACTTTTGAGTATCAAATAAATCTAATCCCTGTTGTTTCCTTTTCCATGCCACCAAATGTAGGTGCTATTGATGAATCATAGGTGTGATATAGCCATCTTGTCTTTTATCATGTTATGCAGGGCTCCTCTGTAGTCAGGCTCTTTAGTTGTTGCTGGAAGTGCTGTCCTGATAGAAAGGCTCTGTGAAAACATTTCCACAAAGAATTCACTTTAAATGCATCCTGAAAAGTTGGATAAACTTTTGGTACAGGCCTGTAAATGCCAATATAGATCTCACAAAAAACTCCTGGGTTAGTTGGCAAAAAAGAAATTCTCTGGATCTCAGTTTTCCTTACTTCCATGAAATAGTAGGCAGTAAATAATTATTCATTTCTCACTGAAATATTGTTATATCAATGCAATATTATAGCAAACATAAGAATCTGGCTTGTATTTAAGAGAAGGTTATAGAATCATTTAATTCTGCCATATAGTCTCACTTTAATGAATAACA
This sequence comes from Perdix hodgsoniae, assembly GCA_035772895.1. Classification (NCBI taxonomy): domain Eukaryota; kingdom Metazoa; phylum Chordata; class Aves; order Galliformes; family Phasianidae; genus Perdix; species Perdix hodgsoniae. The sequence goes on from JAPSGF010000003.1 coordinate 15,494,886, forward strand.
ATGAGCAGCACATATTTTCAGAAGGCTTTCTTAATCTTCCTACTTCCCCTCAAGCATTTATTTTGTTGCTGTTCTGTGATCTTTTTCTTTCAGCAATTTCCATCTTTCAAACTATACTTATCATACAGTTTTCCATTAATTCTTCACTTGCTATTCTGAGTTCTACTCCTCCTAGAGGGTCTTGAAGTCAAAATACTGTCAAGCTGTCAAAATACTTCTTTCAGCTTCTTCTCCCAACTTCAATATCATCTTGAATCCTTTGCATTTGAGTTCTAGTTGCATGGAAATGCCAAATCACAAGAATTTACTATAGAATTAAATGCCAAGAACAACATTTTTAGTGCAGATTCAGTCATGAAATACATGAAATACACTAGAATGACAAAATAAGTGTAGTTTCACTGATTAATAATGTGAGATTATTGCACAGCATCATTTTAAATATTCCACATTTTCCCCTGCATTAAGGATGGGGAAGCTTTTGTTATATGAAATAATAATAATTAAAAAAAACCACAACCAAAAACAATTTATTTAATGATCAATTGGAAATGTTTTGAGCACTTTCAGTACGAACGTATGGGCATAGGTAAATAATAATATATACATATATAATATATATTCAGAATTACAAATATTTAATATTGTAGTATTCACTTTGGAAAATGGGCGTGTTTTGCATTTTCAAGTAGGTTTTTTTCATTGATATTATAACTTTTCATCCTACTGTCACATATGAAAATCCCTGAACATTAGGGCAAGAATATTTATTATAAATGTTTAATATGCACTGCACGTGGTCTACACGTACAGTAAATTTTCTATTCTGTACTAGATTACTGAATTCATTGAGAACACTTTTGAAGGATAAAATACAATGTACAATCAGATCCAGAGAAAACTAAATTGCTCCTGTTTGTTTGCCAAAACAAGTTCATCTACTGAATTACATTAGATGCCATAGGATAGGAGTAATCTCAATAACCTGAAGAACAGTACTTTTCCGAAAACAGGAGCCCTTGAGAAATGATAGGCATACACCCAGTGTACAAGCTTATAGCTCCTTTCCTTAATGAAAGGTCAGAGTCCAAGGACACATTCCATGTGGAATACGTAAATAGGAAACAATATTTAAACACATGTCAGCAAGGTCACTGGAGGTTTTGTTTCTCTTTTTCATTTAGATTCTTCTTAAAATTCATCTGACATCAGCTGTTCAGCAGCTGAGTGCAACCCACAAGAAAATTTCAGTTGGAGGAGAAAAATGTCAATGTGGAGAGCTGATATCCCACTGATAATTTCCCCTGTGTTCAGAAGATATATGAGATGAGATCCACGTACAACAGGAATTTTACTTACACGTGGATTTGCATCAATGACTGCAATGACCAGCAAACTTCCTCTAAGACCTCTGGTGGTCTAGTATTTCATTACGTTGCTTTATTTCTCACTTAGTTCTCATTCCTCCTCTACCTGGCCTTTGGGGATCCACAAGATTCAAGTCCTTTATCCCACCCAACCAAGACCAGCAGTAGGCATGGGATATAAATGCCACTTTTCATGGAATCTTAGGCAGTTGGTTTAATGTAAATTAAAAATCTCTAGTCATATAAACAAGCTACATATTTTTGCACAGACTTTGAACATAGCTTCTTGTTATAGATAAGTAAGTAGGGACCTGGGGTAAAGGGGCCAGAAATGGATGCAAGAATTGGGCCCTTTTGCTTTTTCATTTGCCCCAGCGTGTTATAAAATAATAATAAAAAAATGTATTTATTTATTCATAACTGCCAGATTTCCTGTTATATGAACTGCAATGCCTGGAGTAAAGTTCAGTAAGTGTCTCAAAAGAGCTGTTCTTTTATTCAAAGGGAAGTCAAACAATATCTGTTCAATTTTTAATGATAATCTCATTCATATAATAAAGTTACCAGAAAAATGCTCTCAGGAATATACAAGTGTCAGAAATGAATTAAAAACTGGCAATAACAATGCACACACACACACATTGCTCCAAAAGAAGTTTTTCATATTTTAAGGGGCTAGCAGGCTAGCAGTATAGGTTTTTTGTTGTTGTTGTTTTTAAAGTAAGGCCTTGGTGCAATGGGAATGTATGTCTAATTCAAATACATAGTCAATATAGCTGTAATTATAGAATCATGGAATCTTCTGATCTGGAAAGGACCTTTAATGGTCACCCAGTCCAACTTCTCTGCAATGAACAGGGACACAAATAGGTAGATCAGGTTGCTCAGAGGACTGTCCAGACTGGTCTTAAATGTCTCCAAGGACAGGGCTTCCAACACATCTGTGGGCAACCTGCTGCAGGTCTCACCACTCTCACAGTGAAGAATTTCTTCATAATACCCAGTCTAAATCTACTGTCTTCCAGTTTAAAAACATTTCCCTCATCCTGTCACTTGTATTGGTGACCATTTTTGGTGCCAGAAAAGATCTGATAGTTTCTCAAGACATAATTAAGAAATTAAAGAAACAACTTTTCAGTTATTCAAGAGGTTAATACACCAAAGCTAAATTTATAAGATCATCAGATAATACTGAAAGATGCTCGCTGACCCCCTCAGAAGCTCTGAGCAAGTACCACAAGTATCACTGTGGAACATCAGGTACCACAGTGGCAGGGCACAGAAGCAACTTACATATCCCATGAGTGCATTCTCAATACATTATTTTGTACAGATGAGCAATATACTGATGTAGATTGTTGTATATATATATACCTATATATATGTGTGTATACATATAGATAAATATATAAATAAATTGTCAGTGTGCTGATAAGAGGTTTTTTATGCCATGTGGATATATAAAAATATTTTCAGAAAATATATTTAAGAAGAAAAAATATGCATTTAACTTCAATTTATTTTTGTATATTTCAAACCTTCTGCAAATATTTTGGCAAACAAATTTACTAACTTTTATTTAAAAAGTTGCATTGAATAAATATTTCAGAATGTTAATGAATGTTGAATTTCTGAGTCCTTACACTAGATAACAATTGCTAGAATAGCCTTTGCTTGTTACAAAATACGAAGTATTTCATAGGTCATATTTTGAGAATGATTATAGTTAGAATTTTAAACACCGCATTTTTCCAACAGATAGTTTATAGGCAGTATAGGCACTCAAGCTTATTTATGAGTCAAATTCAACAACTAAATGTTAATAATTGAAGAAAACAGCAATATGATTTTTCACACTCAAGAACACAAATGAATAATATGCTTGAAAAAGAATAGATTGCCTGCATTCTGTAGATTTAATTACCACCCATCTAGAAACAGAAAAACCTTCCCAGTCCACATTCCTAATATCAGAAGAAAAAAAATCTTGCATCACAGAATTGCAAAACTAAGGCAGATGGCTGTTCTCTTCTCTGCTAGTTTTCTTAAAAGATTTCAGACCCATTACTACTTGCTGCCTCAAGTTTTGAGTTGTAAACCTATTAAAAAAAAATCAGTATGCCATCTAGTTTATGTCTGTTTTTTTAACTCTTTCTGTGCAGAAATATTCCTTATTTTTGTCAGTATTTTTTCCAGCTTTGTGAACAACATGATACCATTCCTATAACTCTGTTAATCTGAGTTTATCATTCTCCTCATTTAAAGATCATACACAATATTAAAAAATAAATAAATAAATCCCCACCTTGTGCATGTCTTAGGCTTCTCCTTAATGCACAAAAATAAACATCTTGATTATTTAGCACTCATAGTTCTAATGTGCATAATTAAGACTGTAAAATTAGTCAACTATTTTAACACAAGTAAACTCTGATAGAATCTAAACTCTTAAAGCAGAGCTTCGAAAATTATACTTTGAACTTGCTAACAAATGTTGTAATTTAAGAAAAGTCAATGTATGAATTATCTCTAGTATTCCAGTTATAGAAATAAGTGAAAATTTCCAGCTTTCTTATGGAATGAAGAAAAGCATCAGCTGAAAAATTAAGAGATGTGCTTGAAAAAAAAAAAAAAAAAAAA
>JAPSGF010000003.1:15513373-15523495 GCA_035772895.1 Perdix hodgsoniae
GTAATGCATTAATACATGGACATATATCATGATCTAATGAACTAAAATGAACTAATTGACTAAATCTACATTTCCCAACATGTGAATGAAACTTAGTGTCAAGCTGCTTTTCGTGTGTATTGCTCTTTGACTATCGTAGATGAGGAAGTAAGAATAAGAGACAGAAAAATATATCTGAAAGCTTGAAAAAAACACCTCACAGAACTAACAAACCAACACATCTGCTTTGATCCAGAGTTCTAAAAGATCGGTTTTGGATGTATTTTGTAAATGACATTTTAATTTTGCAAATGACTAACTTGGCTGAAACACAGAGAATGACAAGCTCTTACAGACAGCTTACATAACTGCTTATGTGATATTTCAACTTCTAACACTTTTGAATAGCAGAATTCTGGATATACATAGTGAAATGAATGGGAGCGGGTTTCTAATGTTAGCATTTAGCTGAATGTCAAATAGATTGAAGTCCTATTACAACAGATAAAAATGCAACACCAAGTAGTTTATACAATGAATACATTCATATTGCGCATTCCATTTTTTCTTATTTCACTCTTTCTTTCTATTAGCCCCACTTCTCTCTTTACCTCTGAAAGTATGCCCATTGTAGTTAACTCAGGCTCCAACAAGTAGAAATTGAAAAGACCAGTACTTTGAAGCATAGGACCATTCTCACTGCCCATAGGTCCCCACAAAACAAGACAAGTCAAACCCCCTCCTCATCCTTCCTTTTCACACACTTTTCATTTCAAAATTTTTCTTCTAGGTCACTATCCTTCCTTTGAAACAGCATAATTTAGAAGTGTTTTTCTTTTTTTGTTCTCTTATCTTCTTGTCTTGCACTTGTTTAAATTCCCTCTTGAAATCATATATTGTTCTCCTTCAGTTTTATAATATAACTGATATAGTATTTCTCCCCTGTATTCTGCTGAAGCCAGAAAATGTCACGCTGCAAAAGCGGGAGTGCTGTGAAGGACAGGACACTAGAGATTGCAGCAATTGCTGATTTAGAACACATCTTGATTCACACACTCATTAAAAAACAAAACACATTTGATTTTTCACAGTATAAAATATTGCAATTTTGGCAAGTTCAAATCAAATAATTAACAGAGAAAGGAACTTCTGCATAGAGTTATAAAATAAGGTGGTGTAAGTTCTCTTCCCTTTTATCCTCTGAACTCAAGGTGATATTGTTTAGCTCTATCATCTAAATCATTAGACTGTAAATAACCAATAAACCATTTTAGACCATTAGTTTTTGAGCAAAATGCTTAAGCTGAGTCTATAGGGAATTCTGTTTCAAAATTAAAGACACAGCTTGGATCAACTGCAACTCAGCTCTGCAGAGAGACTGCACTCTTCTGATGTGTATATACACCATAAAGTGTATTGCCTTGAAACACACATATGAACAACTTCTGAAGAAATCTTTGTGTGATAATTGCTGCTTTTAAAAATGTTTCAGTAGATATTCCACAAAAAAATCTTACAGAAGATTTTTTTATTAATTATGAATTAAGATACGGACAGTAGCTTTCAGTTACTTTTGACATTTCATCTTTGATATTGCAGCAGCTGCAGAAACACTGATAAAGACTTCATTTTCAATCCACAACAATAAAGAATTTAATTTCATAAACATATAGTCATGCAGAGAGATGTTTTCTTTAAGCTTTTCTTTTTTTAAGCTTTTCTTTAAGCTATTGAACAATTCACAGCTTGAATAATTTTGAATGGGTGTTAATGAACAATTCTAGATATGTATTGACATTGTTTTAATCTTCTTGCTTAATCATTTGACAGATTAATAGAGTCAGAATTTTCCAAAATCAGCTATGTTTAGGAAGCGTATATTAACAATCATGACTCCTCAATAAAGTGCATCCAATAAAATAAATGAAATCTGTTCTATATGCGGTTTTAGCTGATACTATCTTACAATTCTAGGTGGAGCTTTAGGTTATTTAGAATACACAGACCTTTGAATGAGAAGATTAACAAAAATGTTGCTGCTTTTGAATTTTCCAGTGTATAGTAAAATTAATTTTAAATGCAAACTTCCCACAATTATAGTTGATACATATAATTAAGATTATTAAGATAATAATATAAAGATTAATAAGGATTGGAAGACCAGCTAGGCTGATCTTTATTGTAACACACTGCTACATGTACTGATATAAAGGGAATGGGTTGTGTCATAAGAGGGGAGGAGTAGTTTGCTGTCAGATTGCTAAAAACGTGCTCTTGCAAATTTTTTTTTTACAAATACATAAAAATAAAATAACGTCAGCTTGAATACAAATATCTAAACAAACTTAAATAAGATCTGCTTGATCATTGGAACCTCCTCCAAAATAAAAGTTTCTTCTCCTCACAAAGGCTTAATGACTGAATGGCCTTATTAATACACTTCTCTATTGCCATTGCTTCTCTGTACCACTAGACTGTGCTACGTTTGTTCATTTCTGTGTTTCCACCTTACATGAATATCTATACACAATTTCTGTGCGTGGTCTCTCCTTTCTTTCAGTTAATCCCAATTATATACTGACTCCAGATCTTCATACAAATATTGAGCAAAACCCCCCAAACAACGCATGTTGAAGTAAGCAATGCATTTTAATAGCCACTTTGCTGCTTGCTTCTTCTTCCAGACAGACAAATATGAAAAGAAACAATAAAGCACCTGTTTCACTACTCAGTTGGGATCCAAAATGTAACATTTGTTTCATTTTTTCCATCGTGCTTTCAGAAGCAAAAATCAGTGCTGCACTGTTGAAGTATAAAAGTGATAAAGGAAAGAATTGTTAGCAGCATGGCAAAAAGCAGTTTTCCAAAGGACACCACTGGCAGGCTCTTAAATTAAGAAGTTCACAGGAAGCAGTTTATTACCTAGTAAGACAATATATTTGTCAAGAAGAAAAGAGAAGACAACACAAATTTCTTTAAGAAACATTTTCACCAAACACTTCTGTTTTTTTGTTTGTTTCTTTGTTTTTTAATATATATACAATTCATCTATTAAGTTCATATATTAATATATTGATGATCTTCTACGGGAAAGATTCTCATTGTCAGTAGATCTTTCAGAAAATGACCTGTTCCTTACTTTTCACTCAGGTATCTAACAGGAACTGTCACTGACTCAAGGGTGGAGTCTGCGGTTTTCAGTCATTCTTCGATGTGTAACGTACACTAAATATCTACCCTCCTTTTGACTACCCAATTGGGTCAAGCCTATTGTACAATAGTAATTTAAGTTTTAAGTATTTATAAACAGCCTCGGCTTCACTTTTTATGCTTTATTTTAGGAGAACAGTAACTTCATCTGAGACCAAAACTGTCCTGCTCCAAAACACAGTATGCTACCCTCTTGACAGCTCATTATTTTGACAGCAAACACTGAACCGCAATTTAACAACTTCTTTGTCTTCTTTTGATCTAATTTTTCTTCCACTACATGAACATCTACACTGAAAAAAAACTCATAAAGCATATTATTTGTAAAAAAAAAAAGTAAAGATAGTCTAAACGATTGCAGTGAGAAATTACGTCTTGTTTGGAAGTGTCATCCTGAAAAAGTCACTCTTGGATTAACAAAGCAGAGACAAAAACCTTGAAGAATAACTTTGGTGTGAAGATTTTCTTGTTTTGTTCAGAAAACCTTCCAAGTGATCGTGTAAAACTAAGCAGAATGAATTAATTGGAATACTACCTTTTCCTTAAGGATAAAATGCACGAAAGACTGACTTTGTAATAATCTTAAAAACAAATCTTACATCAGAGTGCTTGTCTAAAAAAGACATGCTAAAATGTTCATTATCTCATAGAGCACATTCATGCCTAACTACCTAACTACATTATGAATGTATGTATTCTCTTACCCAGTTAAGCATTTTCTTTTTTAAGCCAGCAGCAGCATATCCAGCAGGATGCAGGACAAACACAGCAATTAAAGTGATTTATTGACAATTGATTAGAAAACAATGTTTTCAAATAGTTTTTTATACCTCAGCATTAGCTTGGAGAACAAGTAGTATATTCACTGACATCTCTTTCCAGCAAACAGGGAATTTCCAGCCAAGCCAACAGCTATATCTGAGCACCAAGGAGATCAAGGCAGTTAAGAGCAGAAGTTCACTTTATGGAAATTCGAGGGAAACAATTACTAAACTAAATTCTAATTTTACTTATTTATTTATTTTACAATTAGAAAACAATGGGTTTCAGAGGGACACAGAACAAACACCCTCAAATTTAGCTTGCCCTTTTTATGTGACTGGGTCCCATCAAATCTTACTGAACTACTTGCGTAAACAAGGGCCACGATAGCAGAGAAGCTCCTTCAAAATGAGTTTGTCTATCAAGCAACCACAATTACTTGATGTTTACACTTTAATGAGTATGTGGGTTTCAGTTTTAAGCATATATGATTAAATTCCAGATAAACATATGATTTTTAAAATGTACTACATTTTTGTGCAGAAGTAAAGGCGTTGATCTTCCTTAAAAATTCTATAGATGCATTGTAATTGCCAATTCATCAAAATAATTAATCATTAACATCATAATAACCACATTTATGTCAAACTGAATTAGCTTATATACTTGTATCAGAGGCAGAAACAGCTGTCATTCTGTTTGCATAAATTTCCAGCAGAATGTGTCTGGCAAAGTTAAGCATGAGTATTTCTTTAAAAATTACAGCTCCGGCATACACAGAGGGAGCAGAAATACAGAGGACTGTACTTCCCGTCCACAGGACCACTCAAATGAGTGAGCGTTCCTCAGTTAAAAGATAATCAGGCCATGCTCGTAGCGGCGTTTATTCTCAATCCCGAGTATAAACATAGTTTTGAATATACTTATGGAAGGAATATTAGAAACAAACAGGAAAACAGCACAATCCAAAAATGCACCTTCTGTCTGCCACCCTCAGTGACACTTCGTGATGGCTTATTCTCAAAGCTGCACTACAGACTTTGCCCAGACTGCAAACAGAATCTGAAGGAAAAACAGCACTGAACTTTATAAACATGAAGCACAAGGAACAACATTTTGACATCTATAGTTTGTCTATGAAAGTCATTATGGAAAGCCCCAACTGTGCTGAATGCTCAAAGCTGTTAAAATTACTCTTTAAAGAAACTGATTTTAAATTCAAATGTATCAGGTTCTATAAAATTTATACTTTGTTTGAAGTTAATTTAACAGGTTCTTTACTAAGTTTGATATCAAGAGATTTAGTACTCAAAGTGTAAAACAATGCATAATACTAATGCAGTATTGTTACCTCCTGATTTTGCATATTGCTTTATTTTTATTATTTAATCTACATACAGTTATTTACACAACTATACTATTTAGCTTGATTTACTATAAATGTCGTTATAACACCTGTGGCTTCCCTCATTAAGTGTCCAATAGATAGGGTCATGGGTTGAAAGGGCAGCATATGGACTACGAAAGGGCTAGTTAACATAACCCATTATAATGGTGCACTGGTAAAGCTCATTCCTATTCATCTGATGATTAGTTCAATCAATATTTACTCCTGTGTGCTTCTTTTGTCTTCAGCTACAAAGCACGCATTCTTCAATTTCATAGCACAGACCTTGTTTGTGAATTTGTCACATTATTTGAGAGGAAGGAAAACAATTTCCTGGATAGCTTGGGAATCACTCACTCCTTTGATTTTGTTTTCCTGTGTCAGGTGGCCAGTGTCCATACCACAGTGGATCCTACTTCCTCAAACCGCTTAGTAACACACAGTGCTGTTGAAGTTATACTTCGTCCACACATTTCTTAATACATGTATTGCAATATCCATGATAACACCCTGCAGGCATTTCACTAGATATTGCATTTTAATCACAAAATTCTGACATCCGACTCACTCAATTTTTTTTTTTTTGTTTGTTTGTTTCATATATATTTTTCCCTGTATTGTTGTATCTTAAATCACAAAAGACAAATTAATGTAATCATGACTGCATTGTCAAAGGGGTAAATTATACCAAGTTATTGTTGAGCCCTGCATTTATTTGTAGAAGGCCAACAGTGCATGTCAGACATTTTCTGTAGGACAAAAGAGAAGTTATTCCCAGCTATCGCATACCATATCTTTATAGTTTTAAAATTTATCACCATCCTTCAGGTCACCAGATTTCTACTAATCAAAGCTCACATTTGCATAAGAAAATGGTTTTTTTCTGATTTTTTTTAAAGTAAAAATTCCTAAGATAATGAAACAGATAGACGGTTGTAAATAAAGAAGCTTCAGTATGCTCTCTTTCCCCCAGCCAAACACTAGCATGATACAACAGTGAAATATGAACAAAGAAATACAAATGCACGACACCCTTATGGAACATAAAGGTAGTGTAATTCAACATCAAGTATCACAGAAGTATAAATAGACTCTCATGCTACAGACTTGTTTATTCCAAACACAGATCTGTGCTTCTATATGAAAAATCCATATTTGTATTTCCTACCTACAGTAGCAGCTTATAACTGACTTGCTATTTTCTAAGCATTTACTGATACTTATTAAAAATTGACTTGCAAGGGCCTAACACCAGAAACTTCTTTTCCATCGCCTTTCAAGGAGTCTCAGTGAAGTCAAATAACAGTATTCAGGTAAGTATCAGTTAGGTGCACCATGCTGTGATGACAAATAGGTTTTGGTCTTTTGGGGTAGGGTACTAAGTCTGTCAAAAATCAGCATTGCTTTCATTTTACATTTGTTTTAATGCTTTCATTTTACATTTGTTTTAAATAGTCAATGCATCTTTCTCAGTTCTTCATTGGTATTTTTTTAGGATAGTGGCGCTAAGTGTTCCAAATTCAGTTGGATTTCTTATTCCTGGAATACCTTCTGAAATAGATTTCATTTGCCTTAGTGATTATATCAAGATTTCCTGCACTCCTCTAATAAACAAAGGAAAACCTGCATATTTCTCTGTTATGCATTCTATCAGTACGTGTTACTTAATAACCCCTCTCAACAGTACCGCGAATAGGTTTTGTTTGATTCATGCTTTCCTAGTTGCTTATAAATATCCCAAGGATGTTAGGAAAACAGAATAACTCCATAACATTATATAATCTGTATCATTGCTCAGTCCTAACACCAACATGAGCAAGCTACACAGAAAAACTTCTCAAAATACCTTTTTTTCAGGGTCTTGAGTCCCACTTCAAAATACAAAACACTTTTGCAAGATTCTGAAATGAAAGCTTGAATACTTCTTCAATAAAAGTGCTACTCTGTGCAACTGCTTTATGCCACCTTCACAGATCAAATAATTGCGATCACATACTGTTTTTGTGTGCATACAGGTAACAAGTGCCCAGATTAGGTAATTTGACATAATTTTTAGCAACTTGTTAACTCTACGTTTGCATCTCAGCTGCATTATGTAAATCATTCACTAACTTCACAGTTTTGACTATGCAAAGGAGTTTAACAAAAATTAGACTAAAAGGTGCAATCCGTGAGTTTTGTTGGTTTTTTTTTTTCTTTTTACTTAGGCAGCAAATTTCAAAGCATTGAATAGCTGCCTTTTTCTAAAAAGATGTTCTTCATGGATTTTCTACAGTCTTGACCCCCCTCACAAGATTTTGAGGAGCATGGGAAGGATGGGAAGGCCATTGTGAATCTTGCTCTTTTTTTTTAATCTATACCCTACATTTTATAGAGGGAAAGCCACCAACTTCCTACGCCTCCACTCCTTGTTCAGAAGGAGATATATGGACGATATGGACCTGCCTTGACCACAACAGCACCAACAGATTGAGCGCTTAGCCTCCTGCACTAGACTATTGTTTAACTGTAAATCAGCATGGCTGCGCTTCCTCAGAAGAATTTGAGCCAGAGTTAGCAGAAAGAGTCATCATTCTGAATAAGGCATGACCCACACTAACACAGTGCCTGTGTTAGCAGTGCTATCAGGGGATGGGACGGCACCAGCCTCTGCCCAGATCCCGGGGTGCAGCAGACAGCGGGTAGCACAGAGTGGATCATTTCGGCCTCCATCTCTGATGGAGAGCAGGTAAGCAACTACGGCAACATCTGCACACCCCCAGCTTCTAGGACTGGGAGCATCAGCCCAGCCAGAAAAGCCTGGGAGAAAAGCTCACGCATAGAAGAGGGCTTCTTTCTCCAAACCCAGCAGCGAGTCTAACAGCTAAGCTCATTAAGCCCTTAGCATGGATGTTTATAGCTGTCTAAAAGGCATTAATTCACAGAAACTCAGAATCTATTAATTGTGGTATTTATTTCATTTATTAAGCAAGCCACAAATCAGATGGACAGATATACTATAGGAAAACAGTGTTCTTGTCCATCTGATGGGGTGTAAAACACTGCTCGCATCTTGATGCAAGAAGTGCTGAAGTAGTCAGTAGAAGACATGACCAAAGAGGTGTTTTACAACAGCGATTTCTGCACCAGGCTGAAAGTTGACTGCTTGCTCTCCCTGCCCTCCACTACAATACCTTTTTTCTCTCCCCACCCGTGAATTCCCAGGCATAAGCAAAACGCACAAGCAGACGTGCTACTGCACGCAGCTTCGAGCTACGGCATTGCCCTTCTGAACAGACCGCTGCGGACAGCGCAGCATAGCCCAGCGCAGAGATGCCTCCAGGTGTGCCGCCGCCGTCCCGCTCCCCGCTTCTTGCAAACGAAAGCGTCAGAGGAGCGAGGACACAGCTCGGCTCACAGCACGGCGGGGTGGAGGCCGAGGGAGCACGGGAAGCGGGGCTGCTCCTGGGGAGAACTGATGAGCACGTTTCAAAAGTAACCCTCGACCCACGGAGTGGGTCTGCTCGCACTGGAGGTACTTCATTAAAAAAAAAAAAGCAAAAAAGCTGCAAGGGTGGTGGGGGAGGGGTGTGTCCAGTATACAGGTTTGAGTGTTTTTCCCTTAGTTTCCTGGTGCTCTCATGAAAGAAATACTGTTTAGCAAGTTCTTGCTAGATACTCCAGAGCGCACACCCTGTTTTCTTAGAAAAGAGGGGGGAAAAAAGCATTTTTGTTTCTCTGAGCTAACGTCAAAGTTACAGTTTCTATAAAGGAAAATCAGACACGCGTGGTTATTAGCTCTGACAGCGCACGCAGCTGAAGGAGCGGATAGCCCGTACGAGGAAATCCTAGCTAGAAGTTGCTCCTAGCGTCTTCGCCCTCATTCATTACACAGACCGGAGATCCGGGAAACGTGCACGCTACGGGGCTGTCACTCGTGAGTGCGTTCCGCTCCTCGTGAGCAGTCCCCGTCCGTCCCAAACGTAGAGAAAGCCCACTTCGCACCTCAAATCGCCCGTGGGGCGAGGCGAACGACTGGACAGAAGGACGGAGGCAGAGGAGGTGCGCAACACCCGCGGGTACGCGGGGCTGCTCATTCCACCTCTGCTCGTTTGATCCATGAAAAAGGGCCGCGAAGGGCCTGTCCCCGAGACACGAGGGAACAACACGCTCCTATGAAAGGACAGTAGTAGGAGAGGCAGCACGACCCCCCCCCCCCACCCCCGGGGCCCTTCCGCAAGAACTCTCCGTGCTTGGATGACCCCAGCTGTGCGTACGCTACTCGTTGCCCCGTGCAGAGGGCGAGGTCCTGGCTGCCCTCCGGGGGGTGACGGAGGAGAGCTGCGGGCACGGTGAGGAGGTCCCGGGAGGCTTTTCCACCCCGTCCCACTAGCAGTCCCGGAAGCCTGGGAGCCGCGCGAAGCCACGGAAAGTCCGAAGAACAACTTTTTTGGAAGAGGAGGGGGAACAGCTCCCCTTGCTAGCAGCGGACCGAGACCACGGGCAGGCGGGCCCAGCAGTGCGGACTCCGCAGCGGGAGAACGAGCCCGCCGGCATCACGGGACGGTTTGGGCGGGGGTGGGGGCTTCGAGGCACAGACATCGCCCATCACTTCCCTTCTTCCCTGCCCTCCACGGCCCAAGGCGGCGCCGCGCTTCTGGTCGCGCGGTGCCCGCGGAGGGCACTTGGGGCTGAGCCCGCGGCTGAGACCGGCGCACCCCCCGCAGCCACGCCGACAGGGGTGCGCGACCCACCAACTTTCTGCCCCGGGCCTCCGCCTCTCACAAAGCCTCCTCCCCGGCCCC
>JAPSGF010000003.1:15528495-15543836 GCA_035772895.1 Perdix hodgsoniae
GGCCCGGCCCCGGCCACGCGGGGGGCTCCGCGCCGCGCCGCCCCGCGCCCGGCAACTTCTGCCGCTGCCGGCGGGTGCTGTCCGGCAGCCCGGGGCTGCGTGAGGCGGCGCAGAGCTGAGTGCTGTCCGCCGGAGCTGCGGAGAAAGGTAACCGCGCAGGAAGTCCCCTCGTGCCTTAGTGTTATTGTATGCTGAGAGGGTGGAGCGGCGGGGCTGCTTTGGGATGGGAAGCGCTCGCCTCGGTGAGGTTGGCACTTGGGAACTGCTACCCCTTTCCCGACGAGAGCGAGAAAGTTTGGTGGTGAGCTATATACTCGTGAAAGAGCGAATCTGGATGCCCAAACCAGCTTGCTTTCCCACTGTAGGACAGGCAGACAGAGGCGCAGGAGCGGAACTGTTCCGCGGACAGCGGGATTTCTCCTGAGTTATATCACCCCTTCTGAGTTAACTCATGTGTTGCCCATGAGAAAATTGAATACAGGCTCTTCCCAGTGCTTTTATTTTTATTATATTTTCTGTGTGGTAAATCATGGAACACAAGCACAGGTCATCTCAGTGGGTCGTTGAGAGACAAAGTCCCCAATGCCATTTCTAACTCTAACCATAAAATGAAAGAGAGAGGAAAAAAAAAATGCAAAAACAACAACAAAAATACAAAACAGATTTAACTCAAGTATGTCCATGCAAAATTATTCATATCAGCTCAATAATTCAAAATGGGATGCACTTAAAAAGAGGTTCTGTTCAGTTAAATGTGAACATGACAAAATGGATTTATTCTTTCCTACATGAAGGATGAGATGAAATTCTATCAGAGAATCAGCAGAGCTAGTCAATGCATCACATTTGCACTGAAAAGAAAGTTACATATCAGCATAGAAAAGAGGCACTGTGATGCTTTCAAGGGGTACAAGCTAGGAAAGTTTCAGTCCTGGGAGCAAGTGACTGGTTTGCAGGGAGCCTCTCTCCAAACACCTGTTTGAAAGGAAGCTGAGATGTGAAGAAAGCTCTGCCAGTGTTCAAATTGTTCAAATCTAAGTGATCATTTAAATTTTGTTACAACTGAATTTAAAGTGGAGAAGGTGGAATAACTAAAATATCATAGAAATGCAGCTCACAAATTTCCTCAGATATGTTGACCACTCCTCATATTCTTGACCACCTGATTTTATTTATTTATGCAATTTATGTACTGTAATTCATAGCTGCTTGTTAGCATTCATTTGGGGCATTGAATTAGAATCTTATTCACAAACCCTTACAAACTACTTGTATTTGCTTATATCAGCAAACCTTCCAATACCTGTAAGATGTTTTCCATCCTTTCCCTTCAAAAGAACAGGAAATTGGTGTATTTTCTTCATAATGGAGACCCTGACAGATGTGAGTGGCTGCAGACAGGTCTGACTTAAAGGCTCTTCAGTGGATTTTTCCATCAGTCGTCTCCTGAACCTGTCCATAATGAGCAAAACTTTCTGAGATAATTGCGGTACAACAACACTTGTACTTCAGTTTACAAAGCAGGTTAGAAAGCACGGGATATAAATATATGTATAATCTTTCTATTGAGTATAATTTAACTAATATCTAATTTGGAGTTTGTGCAAAGCTTTAATTAACTCCTGCCTTGTACCTGAGGGTTTAGGAAAACAGCTGGGAGAAAGAGATATTCCACTGCTTCTTGCTTGGTCTGCTGCAACCAAGACACTTTTATTTCTCCTGGATGGCCATGCAGCAGCCACAGCGAAGGCTAGGTGAATTGGAAGAGGAGGCAATGACTCTTCTTTTGTACTCTGAGTTCTGTTTTTATTGTCTATGCCAGTATGACTTTTAATTATTGAAAAGCTTCATCTTAACACCAGTCAAAACTTTAATAGGTAAAAAACAAGCTGTCTGCTGGCTAAGCAGCATGTTCGAGTACCTTACACTGCTGCAGCAAGTACCGATACGCACTGATTTGGAATTTACAGGGTGCTTTTAGCAAGGAGGAAAAGCAAGTGAAACCAAAATGCCTCTATTTTATTTGATTTTGATTTTATTTTCGTTTACATTAGTTTACCTATATATTTTTTTAAAGTCTACAAAACTCAGATTTCAGCCCTAAATTTCACTTGCTTTTCCCTCTACTATATGGAGTAGCAATTTTTATGATTTTTTTTTTTTTCAGAAGTTAAACTTTAATTTGTTCCTCTGTCCTGATCCAGCAGTGTCTGTGTCTGAGCTTAGACACATCAGTGCCTGAGTTAACTTCTACAGCAGCTCAAGCAAGTTCTTGCACTTGCAATTTACTCATTACTTGAGATATCGTTTGCCAAGCATTAGTGGTGACAACAAAATTATACATACAGCAAATGTGGACATCAGTAAGCACCACTGAGTAATGAATACTACTCTGTATTTCTGTATTTCAGTAGGGCTACTGAAATCATTGTGTACCCAAGCAGGTAGGCATAATACAGGAATGCATCAAAGCCTGAGCTCATGCAGGGAATTTATAGTACTTTTCAAAATTTACGTCTATTCTTCGGCAGTTTAAAATAAACCAAATGGTACTTGCAGCTCACTGTTCTTGTGAGATGGTAGCTGTCCTTGGTTTCAAAGAACTTCTCAAAGGATTTCTCATTTCATGAGTGCTTCAGAGAAAAAGTTTAGGAAAAGCAAGACATAAAGAGTTAAAATATAATAAATAAGTTGTTTTATTGAAAATGTTATCAATTACTTTGTAGAAAAAGATGTAATTGCTGTCATACTTCCTCTGGAAACTAAATACTAAAAAATCGCCTTTCAGAACATTGGCTTGCATTAGCACCTTCCCCATGGCTTTTTAGATCCACCTCTAAGGCAATATTTATGGCCGTATTGTTTTATCATTTTAGCCATTTGCAATATATTCATTAGAGCTGTATCAAGCTATGCCTAATTTAGCTTCTTCCCTAAAAATTACTGAATGCAGAACAGTCAAAACAACGTCCAAATCCATTCCCTTGAATATGTGGCCAATTTCTTTTGGCATGAAAGGCAGACAGATCCATCCTGTGCCATAACCAGTTTCTTAGTTGTGATCAGAGTAAGATTGGTCAGAGTTTTCCTGGTCTCATCTGTTTCCAGCAGATATAATTTCAGTGCCAGACATTCCTAACTGTATGTAAGTCATGAGACATAGTTTCTATTTTTGCATTTTATGACTTGAAATTGTTGGATGGAATGGAATTATTGAGAGACCCACAAATCTGAACTTCTCCCATAGATTCTTCACTTTTAATTCACTTTCTAAATTCTTTCCCATTTCATTATGCCTGCAATCTGAAGAAAAGATAGACAAAGTATGCACAAACTCTATATTGGGTCCTCATAACCATTATGAAATTTCATATTTTCTACAGAATATTATTTAATTCAAGAACTGTATTTTTTCTTTCTGAACTAGAAAAATGGTTTTAAAAACAGCTCTAAAAATTCTGACACATTCAGAAACAGTATTCAGCAACAGGAAACATTTGATTATTCCAGTTTAGTTTTAGAGGTTAAGGTTGTAAAATATATATATTTATAAATCAAAATGGAAAAAAAGACACAAAACATACTTCATTTCTTTCCTCTGTATTAGATGGAAAGCAATTCCTACCCATACAGACAGAATGTCAACTCTTGTAAATACTTCATGGCATGTAATATCTGATGTTTTATGCAATATCTCAAAAAATTATTTTAAAATGTGTACAGTTGAGGTTCTTTTTCATACCAGTATATTGTTTTTTAAGTGTTATGGAAGCCTCATTTCTTTCCTTATATTCTCCCCTGGCCCAATGGCTGAAGTTACACAGTGACTTACACCAGCTTTAGATACAGTGTCAATCACTGGACCATTGCATAGAATGTCTCAGTCAAATATGTGCTCACCTGTGAGCAAGGGTGGATAGCAGGTGGGAAAATGTTCTGTTTCGTTTTTATGATGTTTAGCTAAAGTGGCTAGTAACTGAAAAATCTCTCTAAGAGTGCTGCTGCCGTTGCTGAGCTTGAAACCTTAAAATGCTGGTTTGGTTTGTAGCACTCAAACTGGGAAAAGGCTATGTTTGATGGTAGCACCTAAGCCCAGATAACCCTGTGTTTGCTCTGGAGAAAGTATAGAATATCAGAATGCTTATGGAAAGAGGAGGAAGCAGTGAAAAAAGCTGCTGAGAGGCGACGACCTCCTGACATTTACATCCACATTCTCCTTCCTCTGCAGAGCCACTTGTTCCCCAGTTATTTTGAGGCAATCCAAGAGCAAGAATGGATTTGAAGAAAGGAGAGAGATAAGAACTGGAATATAAAAATGCTAAATAAAACACATTAGCAGAGAAGTAGGAGGCAGAAGACCAACATACAGATGAGTCCTTCCAACCTTCATCTTGGGAACCTCTGGGGGACTGGGCACTACAGATTGGCAACGAGGTGATTTTTCAATATGGATTAATGTCAGACAGTAAATTAAAAAGTAAGAATCTATTGCATCCAAAGAGTTTCCACTTTAAACACTTGCTGATCTCTCAACTAAACATACTTTTTGCATCTGAGGACTTTTTTTTTTAATAATATATATTATTTTTAATGGTTTTCACTGCAAAGGCAGAATACAGATTTTTGGTTAATCAGTATATTAATTCATTTTTTCTGGTTAAATCCCAGTTTTGCTATTGATGCTTTTTTCTATTTCAAAATCAAAGGAGGTAAAAAATGAATTTTAATTTTTTTTTTTCCTTGTTGGTAGCTAATGTCTGTACAGAAAACCATCATTTTAGTTCCACCCATTTTGATGACTGAGCTATTTTCCTAATTGTACTAAAATGAATTCTTAATTGTAAGAAGGCTCAAACCCCACATATATCTTAGTAACTTCTCTTTTAAAGCAGGTAGAATTAAGGGAAAAAGTAGCACTTTTTTTTGCACTTCCATATCGATTATGACTGAAACTTGAATCTTGGGTGCAAAATAATAACATGATTACGAAACATAAACATTTAGAAAAAATCTTGCATAGGTTTAAAGATCTACAGAGTGTAATTCTGTCCTAAAAAAAGTCCTATTTTTATGATGAAACTAAAATTGCTTTCAGCATGATCACCTATAAAATTCATATCCTAAAATACACTGATTTTCAGATAGGTGAAAATTTGTTCATTGTCAAAACAGTAAGGCCAGGGATGTTCAAAGTGCCCAGTGTTGGCCTAGTTTTTGAAGCAGATGAGTATAGATGCAGGCTTTTGAAAATACACATGCTAAAAAGACAGATTTTTTTTTTTTTTTTTTTTTTTTTTTTATGTTAAAGCAGATATTTAAAGAGAATAAAAGAGCCTACAGATTGCTTACCCCTATTTTTGGCATGATCCATTTACAGGCCACCACAAGGCAAATGAGGTAGTTACGTCAGATAACAAAAACAGTCTCTGAAAGCAGAAGTGAATATCCATGCTCTCCTTTCATTAAAAAAGCTCTCTTATAAAGCTATTAACATCACTTTAATTTGTGCAGTTAATTTTTCTTTCCAGTTCATAGGCTGGTCCCAGGAGATTGAAAAGCGTCCTCCGTTCAACCCTTTGTAGAAGGCAGGCAGATTTAGCAAGTCTTGATCTGACAATGTATTAACACAAATACTTCAGTTTAAACCTGGTTATGTGTTTTTCTGAATTAAAATATGTGTCAGAATGCTTATTTTGGTGTTCTCCCGTACTGATGGATCTAATAGAGAAAATGGCATTGGTTTGAATGTGCCTTTTTTTTAATCTGTAAATTTTATCTGTAAGTTACATATGATGTATACATATTTTTACAAAAGATGTAAATTAACTAATAAAAAATGTCTAATTTCATTAACTTTTTTTTTTTTACTATTCACTTCAAAAAGATATAACTACTGCTAAATCAAGGATATATTTCCTAGGTGTAGAGATATAAAATTTCTGAGCAATTCATATTTGTGGATAATGTGCAAAGAAAAGCTCTCATACGATATTTGAAAATAATAATTTCTGATGTAAAGTCAAATTCTTGGGATGTATACCATGCCTTGTTAATGTCATCATATATCTTTCCAGCAGAGAAGACAATGCTAAGTATTTTTAGTATTAAATAGCCCAGTGAGTACTATCTTAGTATCTTCAGCATAACTAGCTCGTGGATGTATAAGTAAAAGACAGACCAAGAATCTAAAACCCCTTTAAGTCTCTGGTTTCCAGGATAGCAAGTTTTACCTGACACACTGCAAATATTCTCTGCTGGTATTTTACCCTTAAATCCTGAGAATAGGAAAATGTTTTAAAAGCATACTAGGACACAGTGGTATAAAGATGCCAGAGCTAGCTTTAAATGAATTATTTGGGGTACTGGCAACAGTCAAGCTGTGACAGCAGAGAGCTAACTTTGTGTAAGAAGTTTATTTTGCTGCATGGGCAAGTTTAGCACCCTGTCCTGCACTACATGCAGCTATTATAAGATGGCTGCAACAAAACATTTTGCATAATACCTCTCAGGCAACTGTATCTAACACAGTGGAGGCACTTGGCAAAAGCAGCTAGCTAGGTTAGACTTGCATTGCACTGCAACATACACATTTTATTCTAATGGTTTTTAATTCAAACTATTATCTAGTGATAACACTTCACTCCCTCTGAACTTTCCCAAGCGAAATGTAGCCAGTTTTAAGATGCATAGTCTTTCCATACATTAAATATTCATTGAACATGAAATAGAAGAGATATTTCTGAAGGAAGACTACTTCACTATTTATAAATGTACAAATCAAGAGTCCGTCTCCACACATACATAATTATTGCAAGAATCTCAAATGAAACAAACTGCTTTCAGACGGCTGCTGCTAATAGGACACAGCAAAAATGTGAGTGTCTCTCTTTGCTGTGAATATCAGCCACAAGGAACAAGATCCCAGGCCCTCAGACCCATTTGGTTTGCATGTCAGTGAAGTGGCTTGTGCATCAAAAACACATTACATTTCTTGATGGCTGGACAAGGAATAACTGTCCAAAGAGGTATTAAACCCAATGATGAAAGCTATGGAAACAAAATAGTTATTTGAATTAACAGACAAAATATAGAATCAGTCGGAAACATTTAGATAATATTCATGAAGGAGCAGCAGCAACACAGACTAAAAGGACTCAATTTTCAGTACAGTAAAACTAAGAAAGGAAAGATAGGTTAAAGCCCCATATTCACAAATGAGTGATCATACACTAAAATTAGAGATCTATATGGAAACAGAAATACTCAAAGATCTCTGTGTTGCTACCTCAACAAAATGAAAAAAAATATAATATTCATACTCCTTTCATCTTTTCAAAAGTTTGTGATTTGTAAACAATGCCATCGTAGTCACATAAAATTAAATAAAAAATTGCTTTAAAGTGGGACAAAATATTGTATTACTCTGTATTATGCATAATTCTTAAGCTTTATGATAAAATGACTGTCTTACAACAACAAGAGGGTAGAGAGCAAACAGGAAGATAAATATCAATAGATATAGGCACACAAAGGAGAATAGGAAAAGAAGAAATAGAAAACACAGATTAAAGAACCACTTACTTTACTGAAGAAAGAGAACCCTACAGGCACTGTCTGATCTCCAAAAACTCTACCCTATGTACTGTAACACTACATGTTGTTTTCTACAATGTACTTTGCAATAACTATGTCCAGCACCCAACAACTACTGTGATTATTCCAAACAGAAGAAATAGTTGAAGAGATGGAATGCTGCATTATGGTTGCTGTAAAAATGTATTGCAGAGGAATTTGCGAATGTTAATAAGAACCTTCTCTCTTGAGCAGTGACAACACTGCTAGAGATTTTGAAGGTGTGGGTCAATAAAAAAAAGAGAGTAAAGAGAAATCAGTGTTTGTTTTGAGGCAAGCTGCAGAAAACTTTCACTCTGCACTGGTACAGTGACAAAATGAGTAAATCCAAAACAAGTCTTTTACAAATAGATTTTCAAAGGAAGAAGATGGAAATTAGTGATCTGGGAGAGCCATTATGTCAACAGACTGACAAAGCTACTATTGTTTCCATACAAAAGGGAAGAGCTAGTGATAGAAGAGGTTGGCACTGAGAATTTTATTTTCACCTTTCCCTCAAAAGGCAAAGGAACTAGTCAAAGAATGAAGACATGGAAAAACAAAACAAAACAAAACAAAACAAAACAAAACAAAAAACTAATCAAAACAATAATTAAACCAATTGCTTTCTCTCTGTTATACAGGCATGTATCACTCAGATTTTGGAACCTGTTTCTACAATAAAAAGCTGATCAGACTTGAAGACCTTAAAATCTGAAGTACTAACGATTTTTTTTTTTCAAGCTGATAAGTTAACAAGTTTTGGAAAATATCTTAAAACTTATTCGTTTGCTCATGGAAAAGTCTACAAATGGTTGAGATTTAGATTTATTTGTATATGAAATGCTTAAAACTGTTGGAGAATAAACATTGTCTTTGACTATTTCATGATACACTGTAATAGTTTCTGTATTCCTTTAAGACTGCTAGAATGTGCAGCTGTTATGATTGTACAAGTTTGTATATGTCAGCATAATTTTGAAAAGCTTTATCTTTAGGAGAAAAAAAAATACTATCTTTTAAAGCTTTGTTATGATATTAGTAAGATCAAATAATGCTTATATGTTGTTGTCCTGGTTTCAGATGGGGCAGAGGTGATTTTCTTCATATGTCTTGTGTGACTAGAAATTTTTGGACTGCTATTCTCAGTTTTTCTTTTTGATTGGAAGGATAACACACACACAAAAAAAGAGTAAAGTATCAAGAAATAAAACAATATCACACACTACCAAATCATTTCAAAGTAACAGAAAAAAAAAGAAAAAAAAAATTATAGGCAGTCCAAAGTATAAGGGAAAACATTCCTTGGCAGCTATCAAAGCTGCAACAGATTCACTTTTTTTTTTTCCCCCCCTCAAAAACTAATTTACAAAAGACTACAAATGCTACTACTTTTAATAAATCTTGCCTTGTTTATCCAACAAACTATGTCTTTGAAACTGAAATAAAATTTAAATAAAATAAACTGTTTTTCTTCATTAAATATACAATAATAAAATCAGCTCTAAACCAACCAACTAATCATCCTGCATGTGTTTCCCCCTCTGGCAACCAGTCTGCATGTGACACATTTAGAAGAGCTCCTTCTGAACCAAGCTTTTCACTCCTCAATATATCTGTCCAAGAGGAAGCCAAAGGCCAGGATTCACTTTCAGTCTGTAAAATTTCATTCTCAAAATAAGTAAACTATGTTAATTTGGTTTTACTACTGGGCATTGCACTCTTATTGCACTAAATACACTCTCATTTTTCAATATTTTTTTACAACTATTGATCATAAGATTCTTGCCTGCAAAACTATGCCTCTGTCAGTTGACACTTAAATTATAAAATTCCACAAGGATCAATTTTATTTTCCTCTAGTTCTATACATAATTTCTATAAACCACTAAAGAACTATTGAAATGTCACAACAAGCATGCAAAGCTCAGCTCTACCTGTCCTTCTGTATTTTGGCCACCAACTTGGCTAAAAAAAAATGAGATGGTCAAAATCAACCATATCTGAGAAACACCAAGTAAAAATGCTTTAAATTATGTCTTTTTGTGCATGACAATCCATCTAATTTTTCCAGAAAAAAAAAAAAAAATACTTCCTGCGAGTACATTACAGCCATGAAGTACAGTTGGATGTGAAACCACTGATGATTAGAAAATTCCAGCAAGCTCAGAAAGATGTCACATATCCTTAGCAACAGAACTAACATAGGAGATCTTCCACTGGTTTCCTATAGAATTTTTTTTTTCAGGTTAAAGGATTCTTTACTTCCCTTTACAGTTGGGTTCCCAGGTATCTGGGAGACTGCTTAAAGCTCTGGAACGACATCTGGATTCTTCTGGCACAATGGAACTTTCTACAGTAAGGGTAAAAAGTGGGGGATAAAGACTTCTCAGAGGCTTTTTTGGTGCTTGAAATTCATTTCTATAGCAAAGAAGGCCCTCAAAAACTTTTGCTTCCAATGGAAGGTGTATTCAATTAATTATGTATTTCAATATTTTCTATTTTCATACCTATATGACATTTAAAAAAAATCCCACACTCCATACATTTGAAACATACAGTTTTGTTACATACTTCTGCTGGTTCTGTATCATAGGAAAAATATAATTTTCTAAATATTTAGTAAGTGTTTTGATATTTTGCATTTTAGAAGTGCAGTTTTCTGTAAATGTGTTGTAAAAATGTCATTTTTAAGTAGTATGCTGTGTTTGCAGGGTCAGATTCTGATGTCATTGAGGGTATCTGTGAAAAATAGTGGTTATTTGATGAGATGGAGTGCAAGAAAAACCATTGGTATTATATGGTGAAGCTACTAATTACAGGCACTAACAAAACAGTCAGTCAAGTGAAGTATGTAATAAGGTCATACTGGTGCTTAGCAAAGAAAGGTATGAACCACCAGTATGAGAGAAAACTACCATTATTTCTACCTTATTGCAGTCTGAGGGTATATTCAAATATCATTCCAGATTTTCTTCTGATACAGATATAACTTCAATTAAGGTCTGAGGTAAATAAATAAATGTTTTTTTGATGAAACTGAGAAATAATCATTACAATATATTGGCTTAGGAAGGAAATCCTGCTCACTGGAAGAACAGTCCAGCAGAATGACTGCTATATAAAATCTAGAAGTAAAACCCTGGTTTAATCTTGCACTCTCAACTTGTCAAATTGTTGCTTGAATAAATCTTCTACAATGCACCAACCATACATCATATTATCTCAGAAGAACAATCAAGGAAAAAATAGAGAACAGAAAAAGTGACAGGTTGATGTACTTGATAAGCATCTTCTACGTATCAAAACCAAATTTAGACAAGGTCATATGCTGGCTATATTCAACTGCATGTCCTAAATTAGAAAAAAAAGAATACTGGAAACAACAGCTGTGTACCATACCAAGTCATTTTGAATATGATTTTTTAGTTAAAAAAATAATAATTAAAAATAGAAAAATAGAAAATCTCCCTTGTTTTTAATGTTGCTGACTTAAACATTAACAGAAACTATTAATCAAAATAACATGATTTAAAAAGATCTTGATCAGCCCCATTTGACTAGTTACAAAATGTAGTGCAAGAAATTATCAAAACTTTCCATTTATAAGATAAAGGACAAAAGAATGGACTGAAATTCCACTAGTTATGATGCAGAAATCTGTAGAAAACTGCACTGATAAAGCAAGAAGCAAGAAACAATCGCTATACTTACAGAAATTCTACAGGTTTTTGCACAGGAATTTGTTTGAGTGAAAGCATAATTTTAAGCTAAACATCAGAGATTAGTCTGAGATTTGTCACTAATGAATTGCTTACTTTGTCCTCTTCTAAATCTGTCCTAACAACTTTTATTCATACTGCTAAAAATATAAGATACCATCTCCAAACTAATGCCATGTCTGTCTACAGGGGTTCTGTCTTTAAAGCTACTTACCCTTTCCAGTGTTGTTTTATTTTCTTAGAGTAATTTGCTGGATATCCCGCTCTAAAGAACAAGGTGCAGTTGGCTCAACATGGGCATCAGTCCTGATGGTTCTCATTCAGGGGGACGGGGGTTTGTGGAGGGAACTCTGTCCATGAGTCCTTGGAGCAAAGAAGGTGCAACAGCTCCAGTACTGGTTCAGTTGGCACATGATGGTTGCAGCAGCCTTTTCAATTCATAGACTAGTCTTAGCAACTGCAGCCTCAGCCAAGCATACTGAGCCAAGTTCTGTTCTTAGTTACACTGATGTAATTCTGAATAGATGCTGGCCTGTTTTATTCATTCATAGCTCATACTAGTGTTAATGGATTTAGATATGAAAATAATGCTTATTCAAGCAACCTCCCACTCACATAATATTCCTGTTCCCACTGAAATTAATGAAAGGTTTGACTAAGTGAAGACTTCAGAATTTTGTAAATATTCAGTTAGTGTATAATTTGCTGCCAAATTCAAACTGAGTTAAAGGCAACTCTACTGAATTTATTGGAGCTGCATCTCATTTCAAACTGCCTCATAATTTCATTTAAAGCAAAAGAATCTACATGCTTGCAAGAGGAACTTGAGAAAATGAATGTTTCAACAAGGCTGTGGAGAAAGTGTTGGTCTTTATTTCATTCACCCCAGCATAAATTTGGGAGAATCAGCTTTTGCTCTCACATATATTTGATGCAAGACAGTTAAGAATTGAGAATCCCACTGGGTTTTATTCCTGTTTTTTCTTTCTGCATGTGAAAATAAAAAATAAAAATAAAACCCAGCAGTGTTTCTCTCAATAAATAGATATTCCACCTAACTGTGTTCTAAGCTTTATAAATGTGCTTAGAAAGTGCCAGTTCTGTATTTAAGCAATAATTTTGGAAAAAAATATAATCCATCTTTATTAACAAGTGATGAGTTTTGACTTAATGGCCTAAGGTAAAGCCAAGGGCAGATAACACTCTAGCAAACTGTCTGTTAACTTCATTAATGACCGATTTCCTCAGGATTATTACTATTATAAACTAAATTCAGTGGTTTAGAACAGAAGTTATACAATTCTGACTACCCTCCCCCCCCCCCTGCTTTAAATTCACTATGACATGATTTGAGGCACATTTAGGAGAACAGCTATTTTTAATTTAGCTTTTCTGTCCTTTTCGTTATCCTGACTACCTTGGACACATATATTTTTAGCAGAAATCCAAACCCTATAAATTAGAAATGTATAATTCAGATAAAAATCTAAACATTTAAATTTGGCAGGGAGGGCATTAAGAAAGAAGGACCATACTTCTGCTTTATGGATGGATAAAACTGATGCCAATTAAAATTCATCTGAAACCTAACTGGGTGTATTCTGCCTGCATCTGTTAGGAACTTTTCTCTCTGCGCATTTCTTTTAACACTGTCACAAAAGGGAAATGCAGTCAAATGGAAACTAGTGTAAACTTCACGCAAATGATTCACACTGCTTCTGTATTGCACAAATCCAACCTGCCGTATTTTACCTAAGCAATGCAAAGGGTCATAATACCAGCACAATGCTTAAAAAACAGCAGTAGGTTTTGAATAAAGAGCTCTGCATTCTGCTGGCAGATGAGGAGTTCAAACAGAAAACATGCCAGCAGTATAGACCAATGCATTATCACCCCCTCCCTCTTGCTGCATAACTGTGCTTCATAATGTGCCATAACATTGGCAAGCACAGCTCAGAGCTTTTTAAGAACACAAGGAAGCTCATGAATAATGGTTGAATCAGGAAAGTGATAATTAAATGAGACAACTGAATGCCAGTGGAGTTCCCAGTGGAAAATACTCTTCAGTGAAGATCATCTCCACCCTTCATTTCACCGTTTTTTAGCATTCCATTGCTATAGATATTTTTCAAACCAACAGTTTAAAGAAAACATTCATGTTCCTGAAAACCATTTGTGATATTTTCGTTTGTAACCCCTTTATTAAAAGGTAAAGTATTTGCTTTCCTCCTGGGAGAGATTAAAAATAATAAAAATAAAAGCTTACACTGGGATATGAGTTCCCAATGAAATAACATATTTTCCTGCTTTACTGAACAAACTGATGCCATAACATTCATATTAAAAAAACCTGCAGAAACCATCAATATCTAAATTGCAAGCTTAGATGGTTGCTTTATGTTTATCCTTTTATAGAAATTATTGCTATTTTCTTTCTACCTCCTCTTTCACTATTTCAGTAGTTGCAGAGCAATTGTGAATAATGCGAGAGGGCTACTCTTCTGCAGCCCGTCCCAGAGAAGAGAGTTCTAAGCTTTCTGCACCAAATCCATCTCTACTGACCTCTTGTTCATCACAGCACCCCACTCCTTCTGAACTAGTGATGAAGGAGATGTTGCCATGTTCTTCGCACGTTATTCAAATTGCAGTGCGACTATGAGCTAGAAGCTGCAAGGTCCTAGTTGTTATTTGTACTTGCTAAACAAGTGCACATTCTTCTTCTACATTGCAGGAATTAAACTCTCAAGAAGAAAATGAGAAATGAGCCTCATTATAAGATGAAAAGTGGTTTTCTGTTAAAGCACTAAAAATTCAAGTGACTCCAGTATGTGAACATGACAGTGAAATGTGACTGTGACTGTTAGCAACACTTTTGTGATTTACACTGTGTGTAAAAATCATTCATTCACTCATTTTCATTTGAAAAAAGATCTTGTTCCTTTTTTTTTTTTTTTAACATCACCTGCCTCTTCATTCTTAAAAGAGCCAAAACGGACTCACAATGAATCTCAATGTTCCTTTTCAAACAAACTCAGAACACTTTTTTTAATCAGCAGTGCTTAATATATCTAACCTGACAGCTTTGCATTCAAGGTTGAGAGGATATTTTTAGCATCTGAAATATGTAAAAGATCTGGAGAAAATCGGTTCAGGGTAGTTTATGTAAAGCATCATACAAACTATTAGCATTTAAAGTATATTTATGTGATTTTCAGAAAAATATCTACAATACATGAGAAGGAAGATATAGAAATCCTTTAACCCCCCCCCCCAAAAAAAAAAAAAACCTAACAAAAAAAACCCATAAAAGGTCAAATGCTTTATCACACCTACATCACAAGATTGCAGAAATAGATTTCTCTCATACTTAGAGGGAGGTTGTGAAAGTCTATCCACATGATTTATTCACAGACCACAGAGCCTTAATCTACAGTAGAATGTTCTGTGTATGGTATGTATAAAGGCACAGACTTCTCTTAAACCACACAAGAATAATGAAAGAAATTTCACATTATTATTCAATAAAATATTTTCATACTTACAGTTGTTTCCTCCCTTGATTCTGCAGATTGCCTAGATAAGTTGCGTAACTCAGATTTAACATCTACTGAGTACACACAGATATTTTGGGGCTTTATTAATTGTTCCATTTCTGTTTCATTCTGTAAATTACAGTCTGTGAATTTTTTTGTTTGTTTGTTTTTGTTCTTTTTTTTTCAACCATGGAATGACTGTGACCACATAGGCTAGTACACTCTTCTGAAAGCTGGAAAACTCCAAATCACCTCTGTTCTCAGGCAGACAGCATGATGTGAAGTATTGATTTAAATGGTTATTTTCCAGCCAGATTGGTTCCCTGATCCAGTTCACTGTGCAGGCTCACAACCAGTGCAATGGAACAGTAACTGAAAGAGCTTGCTAAGCTTTGGCATAACTATCAAAGTTAGCCTCAAGTGAATTCCTAATACCACTCTTTTATTTTTATTTTATTTTTTTTATTATTATTTT
>JAPSGF010000003.1:15554293-15567144 GCA_035772895.1 Perdix hodgsoniae
CATATATGGTACACTTAACATTACTTTAGGTATGCCATATCAAAATAAAACAACTGAATTGGCTGCTGATTTTGAACATTATTTAATGGGTTATTTACTTTCCTCTAAAGCTGAAAAATAGTGTCTTACTCTTCTAGTAAACTCTAGGATTATATTTTACAACTACTTCAGATAATCATTTAAAAATAGAGCACTCTTAGTTGTTACTTAGATATTAGACAAAAGTGACATAAAAACCACTAGTAATTCAATTAGCAGACCTCTACTAGTCTTTTCTTTCTTTTTTTTTTTTTAATTCAAGAAAAAGTAGTTAGTTATATTTGCCAATTTACGTATACGAGAAGTACTATTTTAAGGGCTTTTCCATTTCCTATTCAATTTCATTCCCTAAAAAGCCACTAGTAGCCTCTTCTACATACCCTATTACATTTCCATAGGCTGAGATTTTCAGAATGCTTGGCTAAGAACAATTTTGTTTATTGTTCCTGAGCAACTTGCACAGATCCTTTCAGATCTTATCCTCTTTTCATGTAATTAAAATGAGTTTGTGATAAAAGATATGAAAAATAAGATATGATCCACAGCAACATTATTCAACAAGTACAATGTATATGGTTTTTTGGTGCTTCAGGGCAGTGTTCAAGGCACCAAGCCTGTTGGAGTTCAAGAAGTCTTTGGATAATCCTCTCAGAAGCACGTTCCAATTTTTGTGTGATCCTGTGTAGAGGCAGGAGTTGGGCTCATTGACCTTGAGGGTCTTTTCCAACCTCGGAGAAATTCTGTAATTTCTTAACAAGGTAGTAATAAAGCAAAATTAGCTTCATCAGCTAAAAATTAAAATATTACTTATTTAAAATATTACTTCAGTTGCTGTCAAGAAACTTAGGAATGGACTTGAGTAGCTAAAGTTCCCATATCAGCAAGAGCGCTATTAAAATCACTACCACTAATTTTCCAGTGAGTTATCTTTCTATAACTTTGCAGGATTGAGTTGCTACACATACATCTTTTCTTTCTTTTCCTTCTTTTCCTGTATAAACTACTCTTCAAATTCAGGCTCCAGGTTCACTTCAGTTTGACAGAGTGATGTCTGTTTCCGACTGGTTTTCATCTGGGTCTTGCATATTCCGTACAAAGTGTATTAGATTTATTGCTCTGTGACACAGAGTAGACTGAAATACAGAAAAAAGGAAACGAAGACTTTCTTGTTGTTATAAGCAAGATCTTAATTAAATTAAAGCCTTGGCACATTCAGTTCTCACACAGGCCTGAATAAATTTGAAATAACTCCAGTGACTTTGATGACATTAATTGCAATGGACATCGTAAAGAAAATAGCTTCTAGTGCTTGTAAGTGCTTGTAAGTGCTCGTATAACACCTATCTGAGAAAATATCTGATACACTATATACAAGCAAACTGCATTTGAACAATCCATATTGTATTGTACTGCATTAGTATTTACTGCAGCATGTGTTTTCAGCACATTAAAAT
This sequence comes from Perdix hodgsoniae, assembly GCA_035772895.1. Lineage (NCBI taxonomy): Eukaryota > Metazoa > Chordata > Aves > Galliformes > Phasianidae > Perdix > Perdix hodgsoniae. The sequence goes on from JAPSGF010000003.1 coordinate 15,555,787, forward strand.
AAATTACATATAAACTGAAGAGACACCATACTAAGAAGAGTTACCAAAAAAGAGAATTAATGGTAAAATGAAAAAGATGTGCCAAGTTGAGAGGAGAGAAAAGAACACATCTATAGAAGTGAGCAATACTTAAGTGAGGGGTTATAATAAGTATCTTTCATTCCAAACAATGCCTCTTTCTCCACTTTTTTAGATGAATGGGCTGGAAATATCACACCTAAGTCAATTAAGAGTTAGATACCTTTTTACTTTGTTCATTCTGAATCAAATGTCCTAAGCAAGTATAAATGTATTGTATAGTGAATACAGAGGTCAGTGAGAGAGGCATAAAGTCTTTTCATCAGAGAAAAATTGTGATTTAAAGCTTAAGCTCTTTCAAAGGCTCTTGGGGGAAAAAATAACACTCTGCTAAATGTAGAAAGAAAGAATACCCAAACAGTCTCCTTCTCATTATTCATCACAATTAAGTAATCAGAGAGACAGTCTTGACTGGCTAGAGCATATTTCTGTGCTGTTTTGGTTTTGGAAGAGCTAGTTAATCAGAGCTTTTTATATTTCAGTTCCAAAAGCCTATAGAATCATTGACTGTATAAATTCAAGATGAAATTAAACAAAAAAATCCAATTGAAACCCATATTTAAAGACAATATGGATTATTTAGGCTAATACCAGGATTTTCATTCTTATATCTGTATTTCCTTGACCTAGGACTATTTATGTAACTGCTTAATCTAAATTTCAAATTCTGTGAGCGAAAGTGTTAGGATTTTTATGGTAGTGCAAGAAATCAAATTAAAATATTGAACTCAAATGTGCAAATAGGAGACTATCTGGGAAAATGAAGTGATGCTTGCTAATCCTCCTACTTTTTCATTTTACTAGATTCCTGTATTATCACTGCTTCTTCTCTTATATTTTGGTGTTGCATTTAAAACATTCACCTCCAGTATATCAGAGCCTTACTCCACTGCATCTAGATCACTTTCCAGATGCCCGATATGGAATTAGGTATCATATTTAGTCATAAGATAGTTCTTCTATAGTAGAGGATGCTCACAGGTGGATCACATTTCCTCTAAAATGGAAATGCTTGTTTCTTGGTGTTCCAGGCACGTTCCTGAGAAAAAGTTGCAGTTGAGTGGAAAGATCATTCCACACTGCATCTTTTCCTGCTACTTGGGGCACACTACTAACCTGAACTAGTCCAGTTGAAGTTAGGTAAAATGAATATATTCAAATGAGTGCTTAATTATTCTTCATGCATCTGCAATAGATTATGGGAATGAAGAGGTGTGTTTCAAGGGCTTGTTAAAACAGGATTTCCATTCAAGTTTTCCTACCACAGCTCTGATTTTCTGAAATCTTTCTCAATGAAAGATGAATTTAAAATAATTTCAGATGTTATGGTTTTCAAGATGGAATTCCTTTCTTTTCTATCACTTCTATTCTGGATGTGAGGATGGTCCTCACTGATACAGCCAGAGATTTGTAAATAGTCAGACCTCTTGGTGATATTTGTTCAAGTATCTTATTTTTCATTAAGATGCTTCTAAAGCTGGTAAATGAACTAGCTGGTAAATGAACTACTTCAGGTTCTTTCTCCTCTTTGTATCTAGTAGTTGTTGCAGCTCTTCAGGCATCAGTCCTTAGGCTTTTACTAGGACTCTGCTTCCTACTTTTCAAAGATCTGATTTCCTTTCCATGTTTTTAGAATAATAAATTTCACTCTTATAGATAAAGCAGAAGACAAATATTCAATTATGAGGGAACAATAATTGTACATCATTAAGATCAAACCATGCATCTCCTTCACAAAGAAGAAAAAGAAAAAAAATTAAATATTTTTACCTCCCAGGTTTTCCAATCTTAGTGGGCAATGAAAGTACTTAAACAGATTCTCTTGACAGGTTTCTCTTTAAAAATAAAATATTTATGTGTTATGTATAGAAAACACTACAGAAACATTTTGGAGAGCTGATGTCTCTGTTCTGTTGTTTAAATCTGAAGGAAATAACTTCCTATTGTATATGCTTATATGTTCTGTGAATTCATAACATTCTCTCAGAATATTCCCAAAGAAAAATAGCCACTTCCTAAAAGCTGAGAAAGGGTTATTAGGGCCTCATTTACAGTATTCAGTCTTAAATGTCTGGCTATTTAATCTTAAAATAAAGAAACACAGGCACTTCTGTTTTTGAAATAATTCCTTTCTTTTTTTTTTTTTTTTTTTTTTTTTTTTTTTTTCCCCTAAGTGGTACAGAGTATACAACAAATTGAGATAACATATTTAAGGCATTGTTCATAAGTCCATTTAATGTCTGTTAGAAGAACAGGTCATATAACTTCTATGGAATGACTATGGGCCAGCTGCTTGCATGTTGTCCATTGGTCAATGTATTTACACTAACATTCTTACATAATAAGCAGAAAAGCTTGTTTAAATAATCTTTAATATTTCATCCAATAAATCTTACTGAAAATTAGTTAACCTTAATTTCACATATATGTATAAATGCACGTGTGCATTTGAATGCATGTAAACTTTTCTCAGTAACCTGTTCCACTGCCTTGCCACTTTCTGAATTTCCTCAATTATCTAATCTAAATCTCCCCTCTTTTAGTTCTAAATCATTCCCCTTGTCCTGTACTATTAGATAGTGTAAAAAGTCAGACTTACTCCTGTTTATAATTTCCCTTAACAGCCCAGAAGGCTGAAATGAGGTCCTCCTTAAATGCCGTGTTCTCCAGACTGAACAAGCCCCACTCTCTCGGCTTCTTATTGTGTGAAAAGTGGTCTAGACCTTTGATCTTCTTTGTGCCCCTTCTCTGGACCCACTCCAGCAGATCCCTATCATTCTTACGCTGGGTGCCATAGACATGGATACAATGCAGTTGGAGACAGAAGAGGGCAGAGTGGAGGGTAACAAACAAATCCCTCACACAGGCAGCCACCTGTCTTTTGATCCAGCCTGGGTTACAGTTAGCTTTTCGGGCTGCAAGCTAATGCTTCTGGCTTGTGTCAAGTTTTTTGTTCACCAGAACCCCCAAGCCTTTCTCCACAGGGCTGCTCTCAATGAGTTCTCCCTGACTGTACACATATCTGGGATTTCCCCAACCCAGGTGTAGCAATATTCCCTTTCATCCTTTTCCGCCTTTTTGGGCTAGTGGGCTTGTGGGCCTGCTGTCTCCCTGACATGAACACATATCTAGAGATAAAACCAAGACAATAATCAATTACAAAAAGATACTTATTTTTATATAGTCTTCATTTACTCAATCTACTTTTTTAAATCTCAATTTGTGTGTTCTATTTCATACAGTAATAGAATATAGTATGAAATATTCATATTAAAACAAATAAAGACAAACATTTATTCACAGATAGGATTTACATGCAGCTGATTGTCATTTAATTTGATAATTAGCAGTGAGGACTTGCCAGTGGTTGAAGTACAAAATATGGAAGAGAAGATAGAACAGATTTTCTGTCTGGACAGATCTGAAATCCATCACATTCCTGCCAGAGGCCAGTAAACCTACATACTGTAGTTACAACAGATTATTCATGTTTCTAGCTGGAACAAGTCAAGAAACTGCCTCCATTTCTCAACCTTAACCAACTTTAGGATGAAATCATCCAATTTCAGGCTTGGTTTAAGTTAACCCATCTCAGTTACAGACGAAGAGTATACAAACCAATACGAATGTCTGTATCGTTAAGGTCACCTCTACTCTCTCAGAGCTAAAGAACATTCACCATATTCATTGTTTCTTAAGAGGCTGTGTGGCAAAGACTTGAAAGCACCTGGGTTTGTAAAGGGTTTTCAAGAAGATTAATCCTGCTCTTTGAATCTTATGAACTACACTGCTTAGTTGCTTGAGTTTCAAACAGAAGCTGTATTTCAAATCTAAATTAAGAAATATTTGTGACCACATTGAAACCTAGAGAAATTAAAGCCCTAACGTTTACCACTCAAAGTCATAGCACTGTCACAGCAATATTTGTGATGTACTTCATCCTATATTTCTTAGATCTTTTATTATCTCATTTATTATTTTATTTGGTTTTGCTTCAGAGATATTATGTTGGGAAATCTTTTGGCGTATTTTCTTCCACTACTTATATTCAACCATAAAACTCCTTCATCCTCTATCTCTCTCTCTGAATAATAAAATAGCTATTACAGCTATTGGAAGTGTTTTCTTTACTTTCTTTACCTTCTGTGAGTATGTTTTTCTTCATTTCTTTCTCATATTGAAGTGTGAGAAAGCATGTTTCAAGACTTCTGAATGTTCACAGAAAATTCTTGCGGTTGTATATAAGGTATTTTAAAAAGTTATTCTGCGAAGGATGACTTGTTATTGGAGGATTTATGATTTTAGAGTGGAGAAAACTTTTTTTTCCATGAAAGTTCAAATCAGGAGGCTAAGTGTAGATTTGAAGTTTAGTACTTCAGGTGCTATTTCAAATTCACAATTTATTTCAAGCCTGCTTTTTAATTTAATTAGTGCCACTTTTGTCTGCCTGTCAAATGGTCTTTCTGTAAATCTAACAGTACAGCTTTCTGAAGAACTTGTAGTTGCTGTGTACTGTCTACCGATATTTTTTATAAAAGATAAATAGCTTTTTAAAGAAATATTTGGTACTGATTTATATGAACACTGTCATATCATCCTCCCTGCCAAAAAATATTCTAGGTGCTGTTGAACATGTACAAGATACTGATTTGCTGGATTAGTCTTCATATTCTTGGAAATTTTATTCATCCTTTTCGGATTATAGGTCTACTGCCAGCTATCTTCTTATTCTAGACTAATAATAAACTTTGTTCTTCTGTCTTTATTGCACATTTCCATTCATTCATTCACATTATTTCACAAAGCTTCACTGTTTTTAATTGCTGGCAGTTTCTTAGTAATTCATAGATGATTTCAAATTAAGATGTCCAAATTTAAACAATTTAAAGAATATTGCTCTTTTAAAGAAACCCTCAATTGGAAAAGTTCATTCAAAATAATAATAATAATAATAATAATAATAATAATAATAATAATAATAAACACTTGAAGCTTGTTTTCTCTTCCTTTGCTAAGAATTTCTGAAGTTGCCTGTATTGATAGCAGCTCTCAACAGGAAGATCTAGGTTATGCCAAGAACTGCAGCGAGGTATTACTGAGTTGTCATGGCACAATCTCCCTCTGGAAGGGACCACTTTGTATCTGCATTTTTAAGGTTCTCATCATAAATATAAATCTCACAGATATTCGGGATTTTCAAGAACAATCTAATGAACTAGAAGCTTTCCATAAATTCCTTCTGGAAATGGATTATGAACATGAAATCAGTCATATAAATGTCACATATTGGTCAATATTAAATGCAATCACACAGACATAATTTAAAAAGAATTGTGCTCAGTAGTTTTTTATTATGTTAGAGATGCCATTACTTTCATGAAACAGCAATAATAAGTACATAAGCAATGAGTTTTACTGCCAATTAATAAGGATGTTAATTGTTATGATATCCATAAAACAGTTTTCTTCAAGCAAGTAAAGCATTCTTCTTCAAGACAACCAAAACAGAACGTTAAAATCAAGAAATATGTGTTGCAGCATTAAGCTACTTTGATTGAATATACATTCCTTTGGGTGTGATAAAAGAAACAACTTTATTTATTATGTCAGAAACTGCACTGTCATATCCTTGATTATAAATTCTCTTGCATTTTGGTACTGGTTTTTCTAATGATATTACAAATATAATGTTGTTTTCTTTTTTGAAGGGAAGGGAACAGAATACAGATCCTTCAGAGATAAAAACCAGCAATCAGAGTGCCCTCAGCAAAGAGGGGCTAACATAGACATCTTCAAATATGACCTTCAGATACTTATACCGCTTAAAAAGAATGTACTTAGGCCTGCAGACACTGTGAAATTTTAAGATGCAGCCATACAAGTCGGAAGTACAGTAAATTAGAAAAAAAGTTTAGCAAAAGAAGGTACTCTCAGTCAGCCGTGAACATGTTCTTTTTGCATTGGTGTCACAACATCCTAGTTTTATCGTCAGTCTTTCTTCATTCACTTCAACTCAAGAATGATAAAGTCAAGATATTTCATTTTAATTTTTGGTATCACTTAAACTTGTGTTCCTTAATATAAACTGTATGTGCTAAGAATATAACATGACATGAAAATGACTTTTAATAGTGGAATGTAGTTTAATGGCCTTGTTTATAATCAGCATCAGAAGTGAAAATACTCCTACATATGTGTGCCAGTTTTCACATAAATATGTGTCCTTCAGTCACTCCTTTTTGCACAGTTTCTCAGTCCTTTCCAGAATTCCACCAAAACGCAACATTCCTTCAAGCAGGGCTTAATACCTGTTCTACTAACCACCCATTCTCTAGGTGCTCACATGCACACACAAAAAGTGTGGTGTTTGAAACTTCTACAGCTCTGTCTCATTTAACTGAAGTTAGTCAGTGGACAAAAAGTGTGGGAATAGAATCATAGAATCACCATGTTGACCCAACATGGCATAAGGGCTAGTACTACTCTGTAAAAATTTGAAGATGACACTCATCCTGCCAGTAAATTAGGACTACTGAAGTGGGCATAATAAAACACCAGGTAAAGGATCAGCCTTATGAATCAGACTTTTTGAAATAATTTGAGTTATGTCTTCTCTTAGCAATGCTCCTGAAAGTATCAAAAGCCAAGAAAAAAATGTGTACTGATTCCTGGGATACATTTCTGGTTACATACAAAAATAAATATCAGGTCCATAAATACTTAGAGAAAACCTCTAAATACAAGAAAGAAGATTGTGCCCCTCTAATTCTGCTCTGGTAAGAGCTCACTTTCAATACAATGTCCAGATGTGGAGTTCTCAGTGCAGGAGAGACATGGACTAGTAGCAGTGAATCAAAAGGAGGGCAACAAAAATGATTCAAAGGAATGAAACACCTCCCTTATGAGAAGAGACTTATGAGAACAGCTGGAGGTGTTCAGCTTGGAGAGGAGGCTCTGAGGGGAGACCTCAAATCCATGTTTCAGTATCTAAAGGCAAGATATTAAGAAGAGGCAGACAGAATCTCTAGTAGGATCTGTCATGACAGAACAAGGAGTCATGGAGCTTTAGACTGGTTATAAGAAAAAAGTTTTTTTACAAAAACGGAACTAAAGCATTGGAACAATTTGCATACAGAGGATGCCATATCCCTGGAGTCATTCAAGATCAGGCTGGATGGGGCTCTGATCAGCCTGCTCTAGCTGCATATGTCCCTGCTCACTGCAGGGGAGTTAGACTAGATGACCTTTAATTGTGCCTCTCAACTCAAGTTTCATCCTATAAAAGGGACATTTCTACTGTTGTTATAGAATGAAGGTGAGACTTCTGCAGCTTTTCAAGGTAAAAGTAACCCCCTCATTATCTAAGTATGTTACTGAAGATCTTCCAACATATAGCAAGAGGTGAAACATTTTTCTCCTTGCACTGATCTGTGAAAATTCTTCCCTTGGACACACTGCTCAGGTCACTTACTCAATGTTCATCACCCCCATGTCCACTAAACCATATGTCTCAGTGCCACACCTCCACAGTTCTTAGACATCTCCAGGACCAGTGACTCCACCACTTCCCTCTGCAGCCAGTTTCAATACCTCACCAATCTTTCTGAAAAGAAATTTTTCTGAACATCTGACCTGAACCTCCCTTGGTTCAACCACCAATTCTCATTCTACTGTGAGTTATTTGGAAGAAGAGGCTGATCCCCACCTTGGCACAATCTCCTTTCAGGAGAAAGCAATGAGATCTCTCCTGAGCCTCCTCTTCTCCAGACTATACAATCCTAATTCCTTCAGACATTTCTCATTGTGCTCCAGACTCTTCACAAGCTTTACTGCTCATCTTTGGACATGCTCCAGTCCTTCAGCATTTTTCTTGTAGTAAGGGGCCCAAAACTGAGCACAGTGCTTGAGGTGTGTCCTGACCAGTGCTGAGTACAGAGGGATGATCACTTCCCTTGTCCTGCTAGCAACACTATTTCTTATACAAGCCAGGATATCACTAGCCTTCTTGGCCACCTAGGCATACTGCAGGCACTTATTCATTCAGCTGTTGACTTACACCCCTAGATTGTTTTCTGCCAAAATTTTTTCCAGACACTCTCCCCAAGCCTGTGACAACTGGCTGTTGTGACTAAAGTGGCAAACATGACATGTGATTCTGTTGAACCTCATATAACTGGCCTCAGCCCATTGATTCAGCCTATACATATTCGTCTGTAGAGCCTTTCTACTCTCAGGCATATGAACACTTCCTCCAAACTTGGTGTCATCTGCAGACTTTTTGAGGGTGCATGCAATACCCCAAGTCATACATCCAAGTCATCAATAAAGATATTAAACAGGACTGTCCTCAGTACTGACATCTGGAAAACTACTCATGACTTGTTTAATTCCATTTACTACCTCTCTGAAGGTCTGGCCACCCAGCCAGTTTTTAACACAGTGAAGAGTACACCTGTCTAAGCCATGAGCCGCCAGCTTCTCCTGGAGAACACTGTGGGAGACAATATGAAACGCTTTACAAAAGTCTAGGTAGACTAGACTTCCTTGCTTACTTGGTCAATGAACTAATAAAACATTTTATGAGAAAAGGCTAAGAGACCTGGGAGTGTACAGCCTGGAGAAGAAAAGTCAGAGAGATGCTTTTGTTATTGCTCATAAATATTTTAAGGATGGGCAACAAGTGAACAGGGCCAGGCTCTTTTCACACAAAGGACAGTGGACATGAACTAGAATGCAGGAAGTTTCATCCTAACATGAGAAAAAAATTATTTCCTTCAAGGGTAAAGGAGCACTATAAGAGGGTAAAAAAGACCCAGAGGTGGTGTTGGGTCTCCTTCTCTGGAGATATTCAAAACCTGCATGGATGTTTTCCTTTGCAACACACTTTAGGGAACTTGGTCTAGCAGCGAGGTTGAACAAGATGATCACCAGAGGTCCCTTCTAATCCCTGTGATTGAGTTAAGTAATCATCAGTTTATCATCTGGTCATGCTATTTTCCATTTTTCTCTTTAAAACATTACTTTTCATTAAATACACTTGTAGATCTTAAATTTCTTCTGCTCTCTTTCACTGTCTTATGTTCTGAGAAAATATTTGAATAAAAAGTAGTAAAGTGCTGTTGTCAAATGATTATTTGCTTAATGTGAAAAAAGGTTTCTGATACAGATAAACAAAAATTCAGACCAATGGATCTAGATCACTGTGGAGATGCCCTACTCTGTATCCAAAGCTCAGCAACATAGCTTGTTTTTTGTTGCTGTTGTTTGTTCTTTTTTTCCGCTACACGCTACCTCTGGTTCATCACAACGAGTGCCAGGGAAATAAATTCAGAATTTGTTCCCAAATAATCACGTCAGTTAAAGAAAGAGATCAGTGTTACAAGATAGTGCTGAAAAAATATGCCTTGCACTCTAATCTTGTGAGGAATGCACATGTAGATTATATATTCAGTACATTATCTCAGTGTAATCTTTTGTGGATGGAAACTACACTTGTGAAAGAGAAGCAGGAGTATATTCATTGATATAATACAGTGATTTAACAATGCTTAATTATGAATAGGATGGTAATTTAACTGGATTTGAGATGGCAAGATACACTTGATTATTTGCACAGAGTAAATACACCCACCCAGGAGACCCTTCCAGTGAGTCACAAGATTCAGAGTGAACTCCATTGCTGTCTAAGTCCTTATCAGAAGAGTTTAGTTGTGGCTGAATCCACTTGTAGTCCCAACTTGGTCAGTGGTTTTTGTCTAAGCATAGAGGAGGTCCTTTTATTGAGTTACAAATTTCAGAGCAGAGCTCCTTGCTTTCTAATCTCCTTGAAACACAGAGTTAAGGTGACAAGGTGCAACTGAATCCACTCCTAGTCCCATATTTTTCAATGGTTTTTGTCTAAGGGACTACATATACACAGTAAAAATAATATTTATATTTTCAAAGCTAAAAAAGCTTAACAAACCATTAGCCACTTGCTGAGAATCTGAATCAGCAAGGAGTCTCTTGACATCAAAGTGTAAGGGACCTCTGTAGCAGGTGTAACTTTGAAAGGTAGTTACTGCTAGAGAGGAGATTCCATCATGCATCTGGCTGACTAGTTGCTGTGCAGAAGAGCTCAAGGGACTCTTGGGCAGCACACTATTTGTAGGGTGAGACAGTAGTATTTGGTGCATGCTTAACTGGCTCTTGGCTACTGGACCAGGTGTTTGCTACCTGTCCTTTCAGCCCGCCAGTTTGAGGCAAATTTGTGGTCTCAGTAAGATGGTGTTATAACTACTGGGCTCAGTGTCTAACTTAGTCAGGCCTTGTGCATAATGGCTAGGCCAAAGGAGCAATTCTGTAGGAATGAGGGGAGCACCTTGTCGTACTCTACATCAAAAGTATAGTCAATTCACCTTAACTTTCACAAAGCGATGATACAAGTATTTTCTTGCCTTCTTTTCATGAATAGTAAGTATATTGATAATGAGTATTATACTTTGTTGCTTAAAGATTTTTAGCAAGTGAAATACTGCTATCCACAACAAGCAAACAGAGTAGTCATAAAGAATTGCAATTAATTTTGTACTAATTTACAAGTTTTGAATGGTTGGAGTTGGATTATTTATTTTAGGCATGTGCCAAAATTTTACACACAAACGATAATATTATTATAACAATATTGGAAGCAACAAACACATTCATATTAACATCAACCAACAGTTTGTCTTTTTTCTTTTTTTTTTCTCTTTTTCCTTTTTTGTTTTTGTTGGGTCCACACTCTTCAGTCTATAGTATAGTCCCATTGTGATTTAATCCTAGTGCACTGATGGGGTATTTGGTATATACTAAAACATCACATATCACTAAAACGAAAGCTATGACCTTATTTTGGTGAGGTTATAAGTAAAATTGATTATATGCCATCAGAATTGGAAATCCCTTTAAAATTTGTTGCATTACAGCCTTATCACACAGTGTTCATGAATAAAATTTTGTTCTCTTTTTGTTATTATTGCTTAGCTGTGTTTCTATCTAACTCTTCTGATTTCTTTGTCCTGAAGAAACAAAATTTCCTCATTTCAGTCCATTGGACTTACTCTCTTTAGTGGGTCTAAATCTATTTGGAAAAAATAAAAGATATCTCAGATTTTCCCATTCAATTTCCATCCCCTGGTCCCCTGAGCTACTTATAATCCCACACTGATACGCATGCAACATCCCTTTCCTATAAATTAATGAAGAAATTTTCTTCAGTAATGTTTTTCTTAAGCTTTTTTCTTTTTCTTTTTCTTTCTT
>JAPSGF010000003.1:15567244-15613873 GCA_035772895.1 Perdix hodgsoniae
TTTTTCTTTTTCTTTTTCTTTCTTTTTCTTTTTCTTTTTCTTTTTCTTTTTCTTTTTCTTTTTCTTTTTCTTTTTCTTTTTCTTTTTCTTTCCCAACTCCCTCACATCAATATTTCACATGCACCTTCTGCAAGATTTTCCATGCAACATTCCATCTTTGTTTACCTGGCATCCTCTCAAGAACATTGTCTTCCTGAGTAAGGCCTTGTGTGTAACAGCCAGGCCAAGGGAGGATATTAGAAAGTAGGAACACACAGTAACATCATCAAATTGAATGCCAGTATTTATTCAATTTTTTTTTCTTTTTTTTCCTTTTGCATGTGTGTTTGTGTATGTGTGTGTGTGTTTCTGTTGAGCTAACAAGATTTTCAAGCAGTTATCAGCTCACTTTTTTGGTTAATTTGGTATACGATAAGTGTTTCCATTTCCTGGATACACACAGGAAGATCAGAAAATGACCATGTTTAAGTGTCAAAACTCAGAAAACTACTCTGAATTTGTTCTGCTTTGGTTACTATAAATCTCAGAAGTTTCTAACAGACTCAGATTTATTGTAATGACTGCTTTCTCAAATATTTGATCCATGGCTAAATATTTACTTGACAACTTGTACAAGAAGAAGAGGAGCAAATAAGACCAAAAAACTAAAACTAAAAAATAAAAAAATCCCCGGATCCTCTTAAAATATTTACAGTAGTATTTGCCAGGTTTGTTGCCTTTATAACTTGAATCCAATTAAAAAGAAAAGCTCAGTCCATAGAGTGTAACATAAGACAGAATCTGGATTATTTGAGAAAGCTTTTCAAAATGGAATTGAAACCATCTCTCCTGAACTTTCACAGATAGAGATGAAAATGTTATAAATGGCTTTTCTAATGTGCCCATGGTGGCTGGGACATCTGAAACTAAGGAAATTACACAACAGCTAGGTTGCAATCCTGATTGAAAACATCTATGAAGATTAGTATGTCTTTGTCTTTTGGAAGGGCCCTTTCTTTACAGAAGTAAAAGTTACAGTTTTGGCTTACTTCTTACCAGTTCTTTCAGATCACCTCTGTGATCACATTTATAACAATAAAAAATTTCCTCACATTGTTATTCAAATTTTTATTTTAACACTGAATTTTAATTCTTATTGCTCTAAAACAGAATCATTTTGATCATTTTCTGTTCTGTTTATGTTTTATAAATTATTTGAATTTCATAGTAGTCAGATATATTCAACATCTAAGACAATTAATTTTCATTTTCATTATCATATATGTTGCATAATCACATATTTGGGGTGGGTGACAGCAAAAGGCTGTTATTCCATACAGAGAGTACTTTAGCCAAAGCATTTTCATCTATATATACTATAGAATACTAAGAGAATATATATATATATATACTAAGACAAGTATTTATCTTGTCTCTTTGTAGATAATATTCTGTTACAGAACTAAGACTGCTATTTTCTGAAGAGTTTGACATTAGCCAATATGATTCTTACTGACAAAATAAGTTGCTGACATACATACATGGCCTTGCTTTCAAGCAATAGAAAATTTGCTATGACTGAAAGCCAAATGGACCACTGATTCATTTTGATATGGAAGATTTCTTATGCAGCCAAAAAGGCAAGAGAATCAGATGCTGCCATCTCAGCAGCAAAAAGTAGGCTTTGAATGCTTTTTAGTAATGTCTAGGAAACTCATACAACATGTATACGTGAGGAGGATCTCTGGACACAAGAAACAAAAGAATTCAAAGGTTCGCCAGCTGTTCGACAGCATTTTGGCATTCTGTGTGAAGGAAATGTTCAAGAACTACAAGATCCAGAGCTAAAGGACATCTCTTTCTTTTGCTGGTAGCTTTCTTGTCTGTGTCTAAAAATGTTGGCACTGTGAGAAACACAGATGTACTTGATTTACCATCCCCATTTCCTGTAAGCGCCACAGCCTGTGGCTCTTGACTTCGGTAAAGATCTCTTCCCTTTGTTGTACTAATGATATACGTCACCAGATCTAGCAGAAAAACAGCACAAGTGAAGTGTAATAGTTGGCTCCATTTTCTGAGCTTTCTTAGCTGAATCAAAGGGCCAACTTGACAGTGTGACCCTCCCAATGGCCCCAGTATCAAAATGAACAGGAGGAACTCCAATTTCCTTGTGCGTCTCTTAAAACAAAATAAGGATTTTTCTACAGTTTTGTACACAGAATATGCCCTATTTATATTGTGTTCTTGTCACTTAATCATGGAATAACAGAATCACAGAATTAGTTGGGTTGGAAGGGATCTTAATGATCATGCAGTTCCAACTCCCTACCATGGGCAAAGCTGTCACCTAAATTGCCCAAGGCCCCACCAAACCTTGCACTGAATGTCTTTTTAGAAGGGCATGTAGCAATGAGAGGAAATGGTTTTAATTTGAAAGTGGGTAGATTCAGATTAGATATTAGAAAGAAATTCTTTACTGTGAGGGTGGTGAGATATTGGAACAGCTTGACCAGTGAAGTTATGGATGCCCCTCCCTGGAAGCATTCAATGTCAGGCTGGGTGGGGCTTTGACTTGGTTTAGAGAGAGGTGTCCTACCTATAGCAAGTGGTTTGGAACTAGATGATCTTAAAGGTCCCTTCCAACCTAAACCATTCTATGATTCTATGATTTTCAATTCAGAAGTGTGAATTCCACTATAAGGAAGAGAACTTAAGTCTCTGTAGACGTTGTTTTGCCCTGCAATCTTTTGGATTTATGTTCTGCATTTTCAGTTATACAGAAATGTAAGTGTTTGGAAAGGCGGTGCTAAAATTGCTACAATTTAGAAAATCCTCAAATTACTGATAAGAGGACAAAACATAGCAAACTTCTGCTTCAAAAAACTACATGGTCAGATATCATATGCAAGCATATAATAGGAAAAATAAGTGCCTTTTCAAAGGTGTGCTACAGCTTAGTAAAGATCATATACTTACCCCAGTATATCATGTGGTACTATTACAAAAATATTATCCTTCTCAATTGGAATTAGGAGGGTTGCTCTAAAAGTAGTATCTCATATCCACAGTGTCAGAGGCAGACGTTGTGGAATAGAAGTAGAAGTTGAATCTTCCTGACAAAATTCCATTACCTTTTATAACCATGCAACCGGTGGCACATCTTATATCTGTGGCAACAGATTCTACATGGAAGCGCTCCTGAGTCAAAAGTGTGCCATTGAATTCCTCCATGTGGAAAAAATTTTCACCTATTGACATTCATCAATGCTAACTGAATACTTAAGGAAACCAAACTGGATTTGAGCACAGTGAGGTGGTGAGTGGTACCTTTCAGCAGTAGTTCATCTCCACTGGTGCAAACTTGTACGAGTGCAGCATGGAGACTCTTGTTCATTGCTGGGAAAATGCATAGCTCATGGTGGTATTTATGTTAAAAAGGAGTGTTTTGTAGCAGTGAATTTGCTCTGTTAAACAGTGTTACTGTGCTCTTTGTATTTGTTGTAGTTTCTGTGGAAATAAACAAAAGGCATTTATTTCAGAACAACAAAAAATCTTTCTCACAACAGTGAAAACTACTCTTAAAATGGCTCAATGTTTTGTATACTGTCAGGACTTGCATTTTCAAGATGCCTTTATTAGGCTAACAAAGTGTCAAAAGAAATTTTCAGGAAGATGGCATGAGACAAAGCTACATGTGATACTGCTAATTTTTGACCCCACCCCCCCCCCCCCCAAAAAAAAAAAAAAAATTAAGTACTGTAATTTCCACAAGAAATGCAGAAGAGCCCTAAATTAGATTTTATTATCTTGTGAAAATAATTTCAGTTTGTCACAGAGTTAACTAGATCAATCTGTGCCCATGATATGGGGGCAGTAGGCCTCTGGTCCATTCCTGGCCCCACAGAATGGGAAGGGAAAGGGAAAAGGGATAGGGAGATGGGACCTGAACTCAAGGAAGGAAAAAAAAAACAGCGGCAACAATCTATGGAGGAAAACTTATTTTACTAACTAGGATATCAGAATGCAAGATAACACAATATAATACAAGCTAATTGAAATTGAGATTAATAAATCAAATAAGACAAGAGAGAGAGAGTTCCTGAGACTGAGTCAAACCTGAGAAGCTTGGAATGGCTAGGTAAGAACCCTCCAGCACCCACTGCCAGGCAGTAAGAGACCGCCCCACCCGGAAGGGTCAGATACCATGACTTCTGTACTGTATAGAGATAGGTACCTGGAATTGGAGCATTAAGACTTTAACTCCCAGTGCACTACATGATGTTATGATGTGGAATATTGAAAACCAAAAAACATAAAACCGTGACACAATTAAAAATAAAAAAGGAAATGAGATCCATCACCTGACCACAAACTGCATTTTTTATATTTTCCTGCAAGATCAGTATCTACTTTGAAAGTATTCTTTCAAGTTGGACCAGAACTGGATCTGAATGAAAATGTGAGACTCTCACATCAGTGTCTATTACTTTCATTGGTAAAATGAAAGTAAGTTCCCTAAAAAAGCAAGGTACTCTGGGTTGTTACAGCAACCTTTTTGCCTTTTCAGAATATGGAGTAGGACACATTGATTAGTCTGGGCAATTAAATTCTCCAACCTCTTCATTATTGAGATACAGATCTGCCAGGGTGCTTTCAGTCATAAGCAAATAAAGAATTTTCTTGCTTATTTACTGTCATTAACAAAGAAATCATGGAACTGATAATAAAAATGTACTTTTACCCCTACTAATACAGCTTTCAATTTAATATCAATAAAAGATAAATTCATGTTTCCAAAATCAAAACACTAAGGCAGAACAGAGTATGCAACTATCCATAAGAACAGTGGGACATGAGCAGCAAAGCTCTACTACAGCACAACTTAAAGAACCCAAAAATATACCTTGTCAAGTCATCTCCCAAGGGATTTAGATACCAAAGCCATGGAGGGAATCCTCTCAGACAAAAGCTTACATTGCCTACTGCTTCAGCATTATCTGCTGTTCAGTGACTGAGCTTTCCAATTTTTGTAAAACAAGGAAAGTCAGAATAATTCCTAATTGGAGTATACTGCCTTGTAAATGCAAAAGGCTGAAGGCTTAAATGTGTATGTCCCTTAAAGAGCACTGCTCTGAGCCAAAGCTGAATGAAAACGTACAGCATTGGGTCTGAGCACTTATCAAATCTGAAAGTTCTTTATTTTCCCTTTTTTCAGTTTAAAATTCAAAAGAAAAATGTTATTCAAACCCAGCAAATCCTGACTCAGTTTTAGACTAGCAGACTATGAAAGGAACTCTGGAGGCTATCTCTCCTGAAATGGGATGTGTGTGGTGGGAAATATTCGTCAAAGGGACAAGACATTTCTCTCATCTTCATATATAAGTCCTAAATTTTAATACATAATGAAAATAAATATTTTTAATGGGCTGAGATTGTGTATAGCTGCACTGAACAATATCTGGGAGAATAATAAGAAAGATTATTTATTAAAAGTTCTTTATTTCCTGGTCAGTCTGTCCTGCCTGTATGATATCTTTGGTCCTTTCGCAGAGCGGTGTATCAATGGCTCATGCTATTCAGTGAGAGAAAAATATGGCCAAAAAGACAAAACAGAAGTTCACTTTTAAGGTCTTATACATACGAAAAAGGAATTAGAAAGAGTACGCTTAGGGAATTCCTATGAAAAATATTAATGTCATATACTCCTTGAGAAGTGATCTTTTTGCCCACATTGCTGACAATCTGTATTTATACTGGTGCAGTGAAAATCAGCTTGCTTGTTCTCTGTAGGAAAGATACACAAAACAGAGTTTGATAGAATATAAATCCCATTCATATGCTGTGACACTGAGAATTAAATCAAGCATTCCATCAAAATTTCTTTTAAGATAAATATATTTTCCTTTCTGAACTTCTCATCTAGTGTCACCTGAATATGATATCTTTCCTGTCTGGAACTTTCTGTACCAAGGACTGGCATGCTAGCAAAGGAGGAGGTCTGTACTTGCCTGCACAGCATTTTTTTTAGGATTAAATGAAGATTTTACTTTAATAAACATATGCATATTTCATCCTTAAAAAGACAGACTTACAAAAATTTCATAAAGCTACGTATAATTCCCCTCAGGTTTTATTGCAAGCTTTTCCATGGATCTATCATCCCCCAGTTTTACAGGTTCTTTGTGGAACTGACTGCAGTTATCAAGTTCAGATCAAATGGCTCTCTTTTAAGTCAAATCCAGTGCTATTTAATGAACTAGCTGGCAACAAGACATACAAAGAACATTGCAGCTGCTCAACTTGTCTAAACAGTGTGTATTTAATTCTCATTTTATATGTAGCCTTAAGAAGTAATCAGGTAAGAATGAGTACAAAGCCAATAGCCCTTCTGCCAAGTTCTCTCTTACTTTTTTTTTTTGTTTTTATCCTATACCAATGCATCACCTTTGCTTGTACGTTTATTTCAGGGAAGCCAACCTTTTAGTTTTTGTTAAATGTTAGTATTTCACTGTCTTACAACCAGGAAATACTTTGGCCAACCCCAAAATGACCTCTTTCCTTTTTTTCTTTGAGCCAGTTGTAGGTCATGACCTACTGCTTCATCTACACAGCATATCTCAAGCATAGAAAAACAAATTCAAAGGTCTCATGTGTCCTGTATGAATCTTATCTGACCATCAACAACTGATTTTGTTTCCGTGTTATGTAATAAATCCATCTTCCATTTTGACTTAGCTGAAATGTACTGCATTTGCCTGTCCTGTCAATTATACATTTCTTTTGGCACTTGAAGAAAGATATCAATCACAAAGCATGATACTATTCTACTGATACTGTTGAGTCAAATTAGAAAAACCCATGACAGACATTTCTTTAAAACCTTTCCATCAGCAGGGATGAACTAAAAGGAACAGTATTATCTTGCTGAATTTTAAGTAAATACAAACACAATTCTTTTTGTAACAGTTTATGCTGTTGATTTGCTCTGCATTGCACATTATCCTATGTAGCTTTCCAAAGTATTGTACTATATTTTTGTTTTAATCTATTTTCCACTAAATCAGACATGCTATAAATGTGACTTGCCCTTCTATTTTCCATAAAGCAGATAACACTGCAAGGTTATCTTCTGGCCCTTGCTGGAAGACACAAAACAACTAAGAGCTGAAGACAATAATGACAGGAAGGGAAAAGAAATATGCTGTGCACAGTCACCTGTACAGAAAAACAGTGACTTAAGCAGGAATTGATTATTTTTCTCATCACATAGCTACTGTACAATTTCTTGCCGTAGGTTACATCAACACCAAAAATTATTTTTAGTACAACAAAAAGGAGGCATATTTTACACTTAATTAATCAAGAGTAGTTGAAGAGATCTAAGAATAAAATTTCTTTCCTTTCTCCATCATAAACATGCTTTCCATGACAGCAGCCTCACAATCACATCTGCCAGCTCCCTCAGCACTTGTAGTGCGTCCTGTTTGAGACCATTGGCTTAAGTATGCTCAGTTTCCTAAAGTATTCTGTAACCTGATCCTCTTCCACCAAGAGTACATCTCTCTTGCTCAAGGCTTTGTTGCTTGTCTCTGGGATCTGAGATTCCAATCTTGCTAGTAAAGACTGAGGCAAAGAAGGCATTTGGTACTGTCATCAATGTACTGTAAGTGCTCAGGAGCACCTACCTGTTCCAGTGCAGCTTGGATCAACCCATGACAAATAGTTGGACTATGTTTCCACCCCTGGGGCAAACGGTTCCAGGTATACTGAATGCCCCTCCATGTGAAAGCAAACTGTGGCCTACGTTATTTGGCCAAAGGAATGGAGAAAAAGGCGTTAGCAATGTCAATGGTGGCATACCACTTAGCTGCTTTTGACTCCAGTTCGTATTGGAGTTCTAACATATCCGGCACAGCAGCACTCAATGAGGGTGTGACTTCATTCAGGCCACGGTAGTCCACCGTCAGCCTCCATTCTCCACTGGCTTTACGCACTGGCCATATGGGGCTGTTAAAGGGCGAGTGAGTTTTGTTGATCACTCCCTGATTCTCTAATTGATGAATTAACTTCTGAATGGGGAGCAAGGAATCCCTGTTGGTGCGATACTGCCGTCTGTGCACCGTTTCCGTAGCTATCGGTACCTGTTGCTCTTCCACTCGTAGCAACCCCACAACAGACGGATCTTCTGATAGGCCAGGCAAAACAGATAACTGCTTAACACCTTCTGTGTCTACAGCAGCTATTCCAAAGGCCCATCGATACCCTTTGGGATCCTTAAAATATCCCCTTCTGAGGTAATCGATACCAAGTATACATGGAGCCCCTGGGCCAGTCACAATAGGGTGCTTTTGCCAGTCTTTACCAGTGAGGCTGATTTCGGCCTCCAACATAGTCAGTTCTTGGGAACCTCCTGTCACCCCATGAATGTAAATTGATTTTGTCCCTTGGTGACTCGAGGGCATTAGAGTGCACTGTGCACCAGTATCCACCAGGGCCTTATATTCCTGTGGTTCTGATGTACCAGGCCATCTAATCCACACAGTCCAATAAACTCTATTATCCCTTTCAACCCCTGGCTGGGGGCAGGGCCCCTCTATTTGTTACCTCTGTTGTCTGCAGCAACTGGAGCAATCACCTTTCTGGAGAAGTTCACCTTGGTGGTTGATTTGTCTTGCAACTCTTTTACCCTTGCTTGAAGGGCAGGAGTAGGTTGCTTATGCCACTTCTTCATATCTTCTCCATGGTCGCGTAGGTAATGCCACAAGGCAAAACGTGATGCGGTCTTACTGTTGTCACTTGTTCGAGCAGGAGGACATCTTCTTTTGATAGCTGAGACGTTGGATGACACTGACTGGGAGGAAATCAAGTTGGCTAGCCCCTCAAGTAGGCTGTTTTGGGAATTCTGTTCCTCATTGGATGTATCTGTTACCACCATGTATTCATCGGCATCAGGCATAATTGAAAGTTTATCTATTATATCTTCTTGTTTGTTCTCCATTCTCTCCAGCTTTTCAGCTACTTTTTCAATGGCTGAAACACAAGCTCGTAGAGGGCTTAAATGTAACTCAAAGTCTTGAAGCTTATTAACCCACTCATTTATAAGGGGTCTTCTTTCCCCTCTGCCATACATAGCTGCAAATGTACTGGCGTACCTTTCTGGTGCAGTCTTTGTGAATGTACGCCACATATTTGGTGTACACCTGGCTCTCTCAGGATCATGCTCTTGGTCTGGCTCATCAGGAATGAAATCGGGGCTATGTAGCGTTTCCACCACAGCATATTCTCTCAAATAACGGATGCCTTCTTCCAAATCAGCCCATTTCTTCTTCTCGGGCATCAGATCGTCTTTGAAGGGGTATCTTTCTCTTACAGCTAACAACATCCTCTTCCAGAGGGTGAAGGCCTGGTTCTGGCATGTACTAATACCTCTGTCAATGGCTGAGTCCCTAGCAATGCCACCCAGTTGGCGAGCTTCTCTACTATCTAGCCACACACTGTTGGCCCCATTGTCCCAGCATCGAAGTAACCAAGTAGCAATAGGCTCATTTGGGTGGCGTGAAAAGTCTTTTCTCAGACTTCGAATTTCATTCATTTTCAGAGATCGATCCACAAAGGTAAAAATATCTTGCTCACCTCTTGCTCTTCCAGGACTTCTTGCCCTTGTAGGTGCTGGTGACCGTGGTCTTACTGAGGGCCCCTCCCCTGGACTCAGAGGTGCTTCTCCTGGACCTCGGAGCCACTCCTCTGGACCTCTTTCCTCCTCTTTCTTCTCTTCTAACTGAGTTGAGATTTGCTTTGTTTTCCGTCCTCTTACAGGGGCAACTGGCATCGATTGTGGTGCCTCTTGTGGTTGATCAGGTTGGTCGGTTCCAATGCTCTCATCCTCCAGTTCAGCTTGGAGGGTGTGTTGTTGAGATTGCAGATTGTTGAGTTTGGATTGCAGGGAGTCTATTTCCATTCGGAGGGCATCTCTCTGAGATCGGAGGTTTTTCCTCTGGAGCAGGAGACTCTCTCGCTCATTTTGAACTGTTTCCCTGAGGCTCTCCCTTTCAATTTCAGAAGCTCTCTCTCTCTCCAGGATAGTATTGAATAAGGCCCGATAAGCATTAGCCAGACCCCAAATCATATGTTCCTCCTCAGAACTGCCCAAGCCGCAACATTCCTGCCTTAAATAGCTGTTTAGACTCTCAGGGTCTTTCAGGTGTTCTGGAGTAAAGTTCCATGAGACTGAAGATTTCCATCTGTCTAAAGTCTTTCCCAGACCTCTCCACACTCCCTGCCACTCAGTATTCTCTGGTTTTGGGGAGGACATCTTCAAAATATAATAAATACTAATACTGAGTGAAATAATGAGCAATACATTCAGGGAGATTAGTAATGCGACTAGGTGTTCATTCAAAAACTGCATTACAGGCTGAAAGGTGAGACTGGAAACCTTAAAAAATCCCAGTCCTGTAAAATTGGCAGCTGTCTCCAGAATTGTAAGCCACATTGTACGAATGTGCCAGGTCCATATTTCCACCCATGTTTTCATTTGATTGTATAAGCCGATTGCTCCATAGAGCAAGGTGGCAAGCTTAATTAATGCCCAGTATGTTTTGAGCATTAGGAAAGAAGAGGCAGCAGCGTGTAGCCCTTTAAGACTAAGTTTCACTACAGTTTTTTTTTTTCTTTTTTTTTTTTTTTATTACAGAGGCAAGATAGTAAAGCTCAGAGTTTACAAATATCCTACGATACTGGCAGTCTGCCTGGAGTTTTCAAGGTCACGTTTTCAGAGAGTAGCGGTGAAACAGATAAGCTTTACCAACGGAACTCTCCGAGAGCAGAGAGTCTAAACAGCTAGAAAGCAACTGTTGCCCGCATTCTCCACCAAAAATGTCAACGGTTTATGGGCTGGTCCGGCCCAGTTCCGTGACCAGCAGGGCGGAGGGATCTGCGGATCCGCGCCTCTGGGAAAGGGGAAGCAGGAGACCCCAAAATACTTGAAAACAACAGCACTGATCTGAGGTGGAACAAATGATTTTACTAAATATAGTATTAGTAAAATACAATGAGAGAGAGAGAGAGAGAGAGAGAGTCTGTTTGAATTGTATAGACCTCACCACAATGCTGGGGTGAGAAGTGCAGTCCAGTTGAGTGACTGAAGTACAGACGGCGAAGTGCAGATGGCAAAGTGCAGGCGGCGAAGCGCAGATAGCGAAGCGCAGACAGCGAAGAGCAGGCGAAGAAGAAGGATCAGGTGACCTTGCTTGGAGTTATATCCCCTTGCTGACCGCAAAGTCTCCTGGGGAAATGTAGTTCTTCTCCGACGGACGAACATTTGGCAGATATCAAACCCCACCCCCAATGCATTACATGATGTTATGGTGTGGAATACTGATGACCAAAAATCATAAAACCATGACAGGTACCTAAACCTTTTCACTGTCCTGTGTCACCAATCCTCACAATTCCTTCAGCAGCAGGCTCACATTTTTCCAAATCTTACTTTTGCCATCAATGTACTTGCAGAAAACCTTCCTGCTGTCTTTGACATCCGTGGTCAGATTCAATTCCATTTGGGCTTTAGCTTTTCTAATTTAATTCCTGCATGCTCAAACACATTGGTTCTTCCCTTCAGTTTTTCTCCTTGTGTCTTAACATAGTCCAAGTATGCTGTTGTAGGAACTCAGATGCACAAAGCAACTCACAGGAAAGAAGGGGCAGAAACAGAATCCCATGGGAAGAACGAGCTGAAGTATGCTGAATTACATAGCAAAGACTTACAGAGTTCCCATGAAAGCCTCCCATTGATTTCTATGCTTTGAAACAGTCTTTGAAATTGCATAAAATAGCTATTACTTATGCCAATCCTTTAGATTTTGGTTTAGGTATTCCAAAGGCAAATAATAAACTCTTCTTAAACTTCTTCAAAACCCTCAGTTTACATCTTTGTTAGTTCAACTTGTGATAGACTCACCACTGCTAAAGGGGTGAAATAATGATAGTTCAAAACTACTCAGAAAAGTATAATTCTACCTTCAAAAAAGCAGATTTCCTAATCAAAATATACTTTTTTTATTTGATGCAAAGGAAAAACAAAACAAAACAATTTATTGGAAAGATTTTTTTTCAGAAATAAATGCAGGCAAGAATAAAATCTAATAGTGATCTAACACTGTAAACCTTAGGGGAAGATAAACTTAGATTTGTGTGTTATTGGAAATTTTACTTTGAAGAGAGAGAACAATTTATTCAATCAAACACCAACAACATCTGTCTCTGTTTCTAGCAATTGATCTCTTAATCATGAGGTATTCATTTCAAAATGGCTACTACAGGCTTTAGAACAGTATGAATCTGCTCAGAAGACCCTTTTCAATATCATCATTCACAGACCAAAAAAAAAATAATCCCTCTTTCCCCAAGGTAAGTTACTGAAAACAGACACAAGAAGGCCATGGTATGCCTTAGAACCAGTGACACATGACACCAAAAGGAAGGTGAAAGAGTGGTTTCAGCTAATCTATCTCTGTAGAAATTCTGGCATCTTTTGATATCTTTGTCTCCCAGTGTAGATTTACCACGCTGCTGGGATTATTTTGTTTCTTCCCCCTTTTTTTATGCAGTTTGTCTCGAGGCTTGAGCTCCAGATGTTTTATTATTGTAATTCTTGGAGTGCTGGCAACAGCCTTCAGCCCATGGTTTTAAAGCTGTGTATTTCTGGCCTCTTCATTCCCTTTGTTTGGAGGCTGGATTATCAATGGCTTGGCAGTGGTAGCTCTAGGCCTGTGGCACAGGCACTGGTCCTGCTGCATGGGGATCTGCACTTTTGGAAACCCTGCTTTGTCAGCAGTCCTTGGCAGCCCTTGTTCACTTCAGTAACATGCTAGGATCCCAGAAGGCATATTCAAAGATGAAATGAAAGCTTTGCTGTTCTACCTGCCAAACCCTGCCTGCGTCCCTGTCACACTTTCAACTTCTTTAGTCCTTCTCTGCATTTGAAAACAAACCAGGCTTCCAGTAAAGAATTTGCTTTTCTTCAGTGCAGACCGGAGTGCCGATTCCCCAGTTCTCTTTAGCTAAAACCTTTCCTTTTCTCAGTTTGGAATTGCCAAGCTGTCATATCCAACTACCCTTAGGTTTTCTGTGTGGTTACAGAAGTTTGCCTCAGGCAGAACATACCTTACAATGCAAAGTATTGCAGGGTCGCTAGCACTGCAAAGCTGAGAGGTGGGACAACTGGCACTACACTGTGTGTCTCATCAAGCACACCAAATGGAACATGGAACCAGGAGTCCTCTGTCTCCTGTACAGGTTACCAGAAGAATTAGAAGTCACTTACTATGAAAAGCAGATCTTTTTTCTTTTTCAAAACACAGATGAAGATCCATTCTCCAACAGAAGCTAGCAGTGCTCTCATTAACAACATAAAGGCAAGTAAAATTAAGATGGAAAGAGTTGCTGTCATTTCCAATCAAAAGTAAAATGTATGTGGTAAAGACATCACTAGTAAAATTAGCAGTGGCAGAAACTAAGCATATTTCGACAAAATAATAATAAAAGGCTTGCATTTAATAGAACTCTTCTTTCACTTTGGAAGCTTGCAGCTTTTATACATGTTGAGGTTAAACTTTGCTGGTTCATTTCCTTATTTAACCGAAAGGTTTTTATGTATTAATAGAATCTGGTGACTTTTTTTGACAGCGTTTTCTCCTAAAAATATAAAAAATATTTGTTTTCCAAAGTGAAATGTTTCACTGGGAGCACTCATTGCCAGAAAAATGAGACCACGGTGAGAATAAAAATGAATATTTTTCCACAGTTCTTTAGAATACTATAATATTTCAAAAATCAGTTTGATTTTAATTACTTCAGTCAGTATTTCATGATTAAGTGTAATGGTGAGGTCAGGTTTATTCAGTTCTGGAGATAAGACTGAATCCTTTCACTCCTAAAGTAAGGGGATGACACCAGACAGGATATGCTTTTGTTACAGGGAAAGCAAAAGCTGCTGGCCCTGAACTATCAGAGAAACATAATGAGAGTGGAGATGGCTGCTCATGAATGTTTTGTCTGCATCTGAGTAGAGCTGGGACAGCATCAAGAATCTGTCCAACACCCCATTAAAGGTCATAGGCTGGATATGGGCAAGAGGTGGAGAGTGGATATAGCTAAGGCAGCTGAACTGCATGGTCCAAAGAGGTATTCCATGACTATGACATCATGATCAGCAATAAAAGCTAAGGGAGGGGAAAGAGAAGGGTGAGAACTCTTGCAATGAAAATGTCTGTCTTTCTTAGCAATTGCTGTGTGTATTAAGGTACTGCTTCCCCAGATGTGGCAGAACATCTGTCACATTAAGAGCATAACTCTGACTTTGCCTGCCAGAGCCCCTGAGGAGTTTCACTGGACAGATTCACAAATGCCTGCCTGCCAGAGTTTCCCCAGGGCTTTCACTGGAAAGATTCACAAACATTTTAAAACAAAGATGATTTACTGAAGTGACAGACATAACAGGTTTGGGATTGGGATTTGTTGATAAATGCATTAGCCTCAGTAGTACTCGTCTATGATAATAGTGCTAGCAAAGAACATGCTATCCTAGGTATCTTTCACCAAGAGGTGAGGCACAGTACTTTTTAAGAAGGCTCACATATACTGATGAAGGAAGAGGAGTGCAGCTTCACATCTCCTGTCTCTCTTCACTCTTCTTTACTACTTTTCTTGTCTCTTTTCTTTCTTCTTTGCTTTACTCTTTTCTGCTCTGTTCCCTCACCAAGACACCTTCCCTTATATCTAAACTTTATCTATTTCTCTCCCTGGAGTGATATTTAACATGACTTAGATGAAGAGTTGGGTAGTATTGTCGTATATGTTTAGCACGTTCTTCTTAGAGCTCATTAGAGTATTGAGGGGATGTAAACTTTAATATTAATTTCATGGTTAATAAAGCAAAAGGTCTCACCCTGGGCACAGTGGCCTTCAAGACTTTGTGCTGAAATGTTATGTGCCTATTCCCACAACCTTAACTGAAAAGACAACTGTGCTGTTGCTGAAAGACTCCCACCTTTGGCTGCTTCTCATGCTGACCTCACAGATATCCATCCTCAACATTTATAGAAGAGATAAGCAGGTACCACCATTTTTAACTATTTATGTGAAAATCCCGTGTCTCTTGCTGATGAAAAGTAGAGAATAAGTGTTTTCTTCTTTTGCTTCTGCATGTCCTTAGCTTTTATTTTCCTCTTACTTTAATAAAGTGCTCCCTATCTCAATGCATAAAACTTTTTCATCATATTTTCTCCACCTGTTCTTTTGAGGACTGGGAATGAGGGAGCAGCTTAGTAGTGTTGCTGAGTTAGCTATCAGTGTGAAAACCACATAGTCTGGCACTGGTCACCATTCTTATCCCAAGAGTAGTAGTAGCAGTCAAATTGATAACTTGTATTTTGAAAAGCCAAAGTGGGAAAAAGGCCATCCTTCTTGTGCCCTCATTCATCTCCATACTATGCTGTTTCTAGAAGAAGAATTTACAGTGTTCAACCGAATGCTTAGTCACTACATCACTGAATGCCAGCATCACCATTTTCAGAAGGTAACTGCAACTGAAATTCAAATAATGTTTTGTTGTTGTTGTTGCTGCTGTATGAAACGTGCATTCTTTTCCAGAAAAATTCTAACCATTCTTGTAAAGAAGAGCAGACTGAAGATGGGTAGAGAGATCATTAATTCTACACAGATCTGTGTGTATTAAGGCATTAGATCTTCTGGCTTTAAGGTCTTAGAGAAACAGAAGTAATCTGGTGTTTCTCATATGCAGATGAGTTAGCATGTCAGTAGCATTTTTGTTAGTTAGTGACCTCTAGACAATGTATGAACACTGCATATTATCTTTTATGAAATTTTGCTCCAGTCAAGAAGATGAAAATTATTGTTAGTAAAAGCAATCAAAGAACCATAGACTTATGGAACACTTTGAGTTGGAAAGGACTCGTGAACCAGCAGGATGCCACTGTGGCCAAGGAGGCCAATCATAGAATCATCAGAGTTGGAAGGGAAGATCAGATAGTCCAACTCCCCTGCAAAAAACAGTAACATTAGCAAATCAATCAGTTTGCTCCGAGCCCTGTCTAGCCTGCCCTTGAATGCCTCCAGGGATGGGGCATTCACCACATTTCTGGGCAACATGTTATAGTGAATCACTCCCCTCACTGTAAAAAACTTCTTCCTTATGTCTAGTCTATATCTCCCTTTTTTAGTTTGAAACCATTTCCCTGTGTCCTATCACTACAAACCCTACTAAAGAGTCTGTCCCCTTCTTTCCTATCCCTTTTGATATCTAAAGGCCACTATCAGGTCACCTCGGAGCCTTCTCTTCTCCAGGCTGAATAGCTCCAGCTCTCTCAGCCTATCCTCACAGGGGAGGTGTTCCAATCCTTGGACCATTTTTGTGGCCCACCTCTGGATGCACTCCAACAGGTCCATGTCTCTCCTGAGGACTCCAAATTTGGATACAGTACTTCAGGTGATGCCTCAGCAGTGCAGAGTAGAGGGGCAGGATCACCTCCCTTGCCCTGCTAGCCATGCTTCTTTAGATGCAACCAAGGATATGGTTGGACTCCTGGGTTGCAATGGCACATTGCTGGCTCATGTCTTGTTTGCCATCCACCAGTACCCCCAGGTCCTTTCATCCTCCAACTTGTATTAATTGTAGAGGTTGATATTACCTGGATTCAACCTTGCTCTCAGATGTATGGAACTTCATGAAGTTTGCCTGGACCCATTGTTGAAGACTGTCTAGTGGTTGGTGCCCCTGCACATAGAAGGGGGTTGAAACTTGATGATCTAGTGCTTTTCAACCCAGCCCATTCTATGACTCTATGATTCTGTGACCCTATGGTTCTATGATTCTATTCCTCAGATGCATTAACTGCACTCCACAGCTTGATGTCATCAGCATTCTGGCTGAGGGTGCACTCAAACCTAATGCTGATGTCACTGATGAAGATATTTAAGAATATTGGTCCTGGTACTGACCCCTGGGGGACATCACTTGTCAAATTGTGTTGGGATGCATTAAAAAGAGAGTGGCTAGTGGGTTGAGGGAGGTGATCCTCCCCTTCTACTCTGCTCTAGTAATATGACTTGTGAAGTACTGTGCCCAGTTCTGAGCTTCTCAGTTCAAGAAAGATAGGGATCTCCTAGAGATAGTCTAAAGGAAAGGGATTCCATACAGAGGGGGCTGAACAGGATGGAGAGATGTGCCCACACCAACTTCATGAAGTTCAACAAGTCCAAGTGCAATATCCTGCACCCGGGTCAGAGCAATTCCAACCATAGGATGAACAAAGAATGGCTTGGGAGCAGCTCTGAGGAGAAGGGCTGATTGATGAGAGATTCAACATGAGCTGGTAATATGCACTTGCAGCCCAGAATGCCAATTGTATCCTGGGTTGCATCAAAAGAATCATGACCAACAGATTGAGAGAGGTGATTCTGCCCTTCTACTCAGCTCTCAGGTAACCCTACCTGGAGTACTGCATTCAGTTCTAAGGCGCTCCACATAAGAAGGACATTGAGCTGTTGGAGAGGGTTCAGAGGAGGACTGTGAAGATGATCACCTGCCCTACAAGAACAGGCTGAGAGACCTTATAGCGGCCTTCCAGTACTTAAAGGAGGCCTACAGAAAAGCTGGGGAGAATCTTTTTAGAAGGGCATAAAATGACAGGACAAGAGGAAATGGTTTTAAACTGAAAAAGGGTAGATTTAGTCTAGATACTAGGAAGAAACTTCTGTGAGGGTGGTGAGACACTGGAACAAGTTGCTTAGAAAGGCTGTGGATGCCCCCTTCCTGGAAGCATTCAAGTCCAGGCTGGATGGGGCTTTGGGCAGTCTGGTCTAGTGGTAAGTGTCCCTGCCTATAAGAGGGAGTTTGGAACTAGATGATCTTAAAGGTAGCTTCCAACCTAAATCATTCTATGATATCTGATGGATGTGTGTCAAGTGGATGAGGCCAGGCTCTTTCCAGTGGTGCCTAGAGACGAGGCAAGGGGCAACAGACACAGATAGAAACCTAGGAAGTTCCATCTGAACATGAAAAATTATTTATTTTGTGGGTGACAAAGCACTGAAACAATCTGCTCAGAAAGATTGTAGAGTTTTCTTCTCTGTCAACATTCTAAAGCCACCTGGAAGCTTTCCTGTTTAACCTACTCTAGAAAACCTACTTTAGCAGGGGCATTGGACTATATGATCTACAGCAGTCCCTTCCAAACAGATGATTCTATGATCCTGTGAAAAAAAGTACAACACAAATAACAATAACTTTGACAATCTTATCTTCACTCCATTCCTAATCTAATATTGCAATATCTGTATTTTCCTTTGGGTTTAACTGAGAAAATGTTCTGCTCTCAGTTTCCATTGATGGGGACTATTACTTCACACTATTCATTTTCTTACTATGTACAGGTCGATAATGTTACTACAGATTTTGTTACCGCTCCTGACTTGTTCAAGGACCCCACAGTGGGGAGAATTTTTGCAACTACCTTAGTATTTTAAATATATCTCTTAAATACAACAGGTTGCTAAGTTGCAAATGTGCTACTGAAGGAGTCACCAAACCCCTCTAACGAAGCCTGAAAGAAAAAATATACATACTTCCAGTTGTCCAGAAAATGGTAAGAAATACAGAAAGGAATAAGAAAACTTCCAAGTAAAATACATCCTAGTTTACAGCCTACCCTCCTATTCCCTCTCTTTTCCTCCCCTTCCTTTTCCTTCCGTTGTTTTTCCTTTATTTTTCTTGCCTTGCCTTTTCCGCTTTTTCCCTTTTCCTTTTCCCCCTTGCCTCTCTTTACTTTGCACGCCCTTTTGCTGTGCCTTGTGCTTACAAATACAGTGTCAGAAACACATATCCCCCAGGAGCATGCAATTTCTAATACTAACTCCAGTGCCTTTAGATTGAATTAATGTTTTGCTGAGCTATGCTCTTGTCCTTTATCTAAATTCCAAGTATCAAGTGTATATGTGCTATCACAATTGATTTTGTTCTTTCCAGAGCCCTTTTTATAAGGACATTTATGAGGATCACAGAGGATTCCCATTTTCTGTATGAATCAATACTGAATCTGAGTCTCAACATGTGGAATCCAGACTTGTGATCACAATGAATATTTGCAGCATTTGAAGGAAGGGCGCCTCTGTCTTCTGACTCCTAGTGCTGTGCTTTAACCACAAAACCACTCTGATTCAAATTGCTGTTTCCACTGTTGCAGAGTAAGTCATACAAAGCGACACTAGATCTAGGTCCTTTCCTGTTTTGTGTATTAGCAAAGGAAATCCAGGAAAGAGTCCACAGAGGGCAACAAAGATGACTAGGGTCCTGGAATTATCACTCTTGTGAAGAAATGCTGTGAGATCAGGGATTGTTTAACCTGGAGAAGACTGAGAGGGGATGTTAATATCTAAACTGTGAGTGTGGACAGGCTCTTTTCAGTGGTGCCCAGCAACAGGTCAAGGGTCAACATGCAAAAACCGGAATACAGGATTTTCCATCTGAACAGAAGAAAGACATCTTTACTATGAAGGTGATAAAGTACTGGAACAAGCTGCTGAGAGCCTGTTGAGTCTTCTCTGGAGATATTCAGTACATCCCTGGACACTTTCCTCTGCAACCTAACTGTAGGGAACTACTTTAGCAGGGAGTTGGGATAGATGATCTCCAGAGTCTTTCCCAACCCCAACAATTTTCTGATTCTAAAACAAGATAATGTCAAATGGGAAAGTCCAGGCCAAAGGAGCCATAAAACTCTTAAGTTCAGGTTGTCCTACAGAATGTTAAATATTAGTGGCCATCCTAATTCACAGTATCTGAGAGGTCACAAGTGCTCTGGACTTGGTGGGCTGGGAAAATGTAATGCATTTAATCTGATGTATGTATCCAAATTTTTTGGTATAACAAATGGAAACTAAATTCTTGTTTCTACATACTTTATTAACTTTACTTCAGTCTCATTTCATTACATTATTTGAATTCTGTGAAGACTGATGTTTAACAGAAAGCACCAGAAAGCACATCCACAATTCAACTTATAAGAATTATGAGATTTTGCTCCTATTCATATCACACTGTTCAAGTGGAAAGGCATGTTTTGAGACCTATTTATTAGCGCTTTTTTTAAATTATTATTATTATTATTAATAATATTATTATTATTTTAAGATGATAAAGTATTATGGAAGAGTTTTTGCACCAAGAAGCAGATTTTCAGTTATATTCTAGACTGAACAAGTAACAGGTAACAGGTGATGGTGACAAAGCTCCTGAACAATTCTGTCTTGACAGGTCCTGATATAACAGCTGAAAGTACTCCAGATAAAAAGCTGCAATAAGCTGCAATAATCAAGTCAGAAGATCGTAAGAATATAGAACATCACAGGCAGACAGCATCGGTCAGGAGAGTATTATACCTTTTGAGAAGTTAGTGAGTAATTTTAATTCCCTCTCATTCTCTAACATGCAAAACTGAGGGAGGGAGAGATTTCTTTTGAAATTCGCTGTTTCATTTTGACATTTACAAAATGAAACATTTTGAATTCCTATTTTAAAATGGATTTTCATTTAGAGATTTACCTCATTTAAAACAAAACTAAACTAAACTAAAACATTTTCATGCTTGGCAAATAAATGAAGCTAAAATTAAACCAACCTCTAAGGATAAACAATTTGATGATTGGTTCGTTCAATTATCAATGAATTAATAATGATCAGTTGCTCTAACTTCAGTAGACAGTGAAAATTATTAGTAGCTATAATTTTCAAGTAGAGTAGCCTGGCAGAAGGTACTGTTATACTGCACTGCCTGAGTAAGATAAAATTATCAGCTACTGATAATATTTAACGACATTTTACAGAAATATTCATTTAAATACCTAAAATAAATGATAATTAATACTATCACATGTTCGTATCTGATAAATCAACAGGCAATAGGCTGACTTGTGTGTCTTATATTTTCTCAAAACATTACATGTTCTTGTGGATCGATACAACATTTTGTTCTTCTATCAAGTGACTAGCCAAATACAGTTTCTAAGCTCTTAGTGAGCCAAGTTCAAGTAAGGTAATCCTGAGCACTTTTCCCCTGTCATGAACCTAAGTGTTTCATATTTTAATTGACAAAATTCACATCTTTTAGATTTTCATTTAGATTTAGATAAAATGTGCTCACAAAGGCAGATGGTATGCTGTTATTTTTAATTCACAAGACATGTTAAATATATGCCATATGTTATAGAACTTTTCAGGCGCAGCCTTTTGAATTCTATCACAATAAGCTTATGACATTACATAAAAGGGAACTCTGACAGAGAATATCAACATTGCAGGTTACATTTTTGGAAAAGGAAGTGGAAATGGACAGTCTTCCTGCTTCATAAGATATAACTATCAAAACTACTGAATTATCATTGAAACATCAACATTATTTGGAGGCTGAGCTCAACAATGCCTAGAAGACCCTTCCAACCTCTACAATTTTATGATTCTGTTATTAGTGTAGAAGGAAAATACCTGTGGGCTTGTGTAATTTTCTGATCTGCATATAGGAAATATTCCCTATATACACAGCATGATCAAAATTATCTGTTTGCTTGTAAGCAAAAGGCTTATGATGTTTTACACTATTGTATCTAGTCAGCTTCATGGAAAGGGTAGTAGAAGATACTGGGCTGAAATACATAGATTTCAAAGAACATTAAAGCTGCATACAAAGGAGACATTCAAGCTGAAGCTGTCCTATAACGGAAGCTATGAAAGCTGAAACAGCAATAGTAAATCAACTCTGGAATATTGTTATTTGTGTGTTTCTTAAAGGACACAGCTAGTGGATGACTTCCACTGTCTAAAGTACCAGTGAATGATTGATTCACGATGCACAGGGCATTAGGAGTGAATGAAAAACCTTGTAATGTCTACATCCAACATGTTACTCAATTTCTGACCTGTGAATGTTCAGAGGTAGTTTATGGAGACACAGGGAGTGAGGCGTACAGCACTGACAACTTCAATTCAACCTAACAGAGGGAGACATCTGACTCCCAGGGAGGGTAACAAGTGCCCTGACATGCAAAGATGGGGAAAGGAGGATGTGTTGGAATGAATCTTCTGATCTGTTGCAGCTGGGACTTGTCTCTAGAAATTTCAACAACAACCAGTTGAAAAGGGTGTACATTTGATTACTGTTGTGTACCATTGATCAGACTGAACTGTAACAGTGAGAGTGTGAATTGGGTTGTCACAAGCAAACATTGTTAACTCCGTCCTCTGGTTTGCATGGGCATGTTACTGTGGTCCTGTATTTATTCAGCTGCCTAACACTGCCTGAAGCCACTGGCAGAATAGCTTTAAAGAAATGGTATAAATGTATGTGGAGAATAGCAAGAACATTTCTATATAGTGCAGGCACGGATGAATTATTCATTATGAATTATTCATAATACAACTTTTGGCATTTTTTTTCCCTGAATACATTTCTGATTATTTTAATTATTCAGCAATAATATCGAATAATTTCTGCACTTTTTGTTATCATCCATCAGAACACTTTTTAGGTTTTTAGTTTCTTTATTCAGTATTCCTCTTAACATATTCACTGACACTTGATTAATCCAGCCATTTCTAGAATTCCTGACTACCTTAAATTGCTAATATCAGTAGACTAATGAGATCCAGCTTGTTAGAAAGACTGTTAGAGAAAATGGATAACATTGATTTTTTAAATGTTTTTTTTTTTTTTTTTTTTTTTTTTTTACATTGTGAACACTGTTCACTGTTTTACAAGACTAAGTAGATTTAGAGAGATTCATTTGTTTATAATAAAAAGATTCTCAGAACTTGTAAAAATGTTGTGCTTGGACAGCTTCTCTATTGCAGAGACCAGCAAATATTACATTACAGTGGTTTCTGAAGTAGTTACTGACATTTGCATTTGTTAAATGGAATTGGACTGTATTTAATTTTAAGGTAAATCCAAGATGTGTTAATTTAGCACACTGAGGGTGCCTTATTGTATATACTGAACATGAAAGAAATGAGGATTAGAACCTCTGTCTTCAGTGGTATTATTCTGCTTTAAATCAGAAGAAGATATTCAGAGCCTGTGTAATTGCAGGCTCTCATTTTGATAACAGAAAGCTGTGAACTGAAAAATGATCATCTCTATATGTACAGATTTGTAGGCTGTACATCGGTTGGAGTCAAGAGAATAGATAGGAATCTCCACACAAGTAATATATTTCTTTCTATTATTCCTCTGTTTAGTAATCCTCTAGGGTGTAAAACTGCTACTGAAACATCAAATCTTTTGAGACTTACAACATAACAAAAGCACAAGGGGTAATAGCATTACTATAGGGATGTCCAGTCAATGAACTTTAGATATTGTGGCAGTATCAGATTCCCCTTGCTGAAAATATCAGTAAGATTTGAACTCCCCTGGATATGGTGGGCTTATTTTCATCCTTGTGAACAGAGTGGTAGGGCGAATATAATAAAAATTTTAAAAAATGTAAACTTCTACAAACTTTACTTGCCCAGTTACCATGGAAATGAAAGTGGAAAGACTGCTGGCAGTCAGTAGCTTAGTGTGAGAACACTCACTTGC
This sequence comes from Perdix hodgsoniae, assembly GCA_035772895.1. Taxonomy (NCBI): domain Eukaryota; kingdom Metazoa; phylum Chordata; class Aves; order Galliformes; family Phasianidae; genus Perdix; species Perdix hodgsoniae. The sequence continues at coordinate 15,590,875 of JAPSGF010000003.1, forward strand.
AGATGTCAGTTCCTGACTGTTCACTGAAACTCGCAAGTGTTGGTTTAAAAAATCAGCTGCAAATGATGTCTTTGAAACTGCAGATTGAAGCTGAAGTTGATAAACCAGTTTTTAAATTGGAGCTTTTAAAATGTGAACTTCTTTATATTTCTACCTGACTGCTGAGACAAGTCTTTTATAAGCAATGGGACTGGCGACTATTTTTCCAGTCAGTATCATCTATGACTTGATTTCCTTTCGATCCAGAAGAGCTGCATAGTTTGCTGAAGGGGTTCCCTATTTAAAGAGGGCACAAGATTGTTTGTTTGTTTGATAAAACTCTTGTTGATTTTGTTTAGAATTAAATTGCTAAGGTTTGTATAAATGTAACATAACAAGGAAGATTAATGGATCTAATACGAAGTCATCAAATGACAGTTTTGCAGACAGTTGAAAATAAATGTAAATTTTAATAATAAATTTGACTTCTTTTTTCTTGTTTTAATAGAATCACACAGTTAGAACTTTAACGCGGGGTTAGCACAATAAACTTCTTACTGTAATAAATATCCATTCCTCATACCACAAATAAAAAGCCAGAAACATATATACCAGGTATGTCCACTGCACATTCTATGGATCATCAGTGAGTTTATTCCACTGTGTATTTTTTTAGCTAATTTGCTATGCTTGAATAAGAAAACATGCGCAATGAATATATGGCGTTTTTCCTAAGATAGTAGTCTGAAAAACAGCTGAGGATTTTTTTTTTTTTTTTTAATGGCATAGAGTAATTATCATAGTAATACACTATTTTCCCTGGATTGACTGTCAGTAATCTAATTCAGAGTACACTCATTCATTCACAAACAGCATCATTAGGAGTTGAGGCAAATAAGTGGCTGATGTGGTTTGTACAGTACACTGAAGTCCTGAAACTCCTTTTCCTTCTTTTTCCCCTACTCATTAATTCAGTTTTCATGGCTGCTGCAGCAGGTGGAGTATTTTATCTTCTCATCTCATTAATCACTTGTGGGTTACTGAGGAAGCTATATTAATATCTGGTCAGGAAATAAAGACAATATAATCCATAACTGCTAGCAATAGCACAGCCAGCTGTGGCGCCAACAGTCTGTAATATTACCAGGACTTAAGTAATGTATACCAACTAACATGAGGCATCTGAAAAGCAAATTAGTATTTCGTTTTCAATAACAAATATTACTGATAAACTATGTGAAAATAAAAGAACAGACAGAAGACAGGTCTGTGATAAAACTTTTTGAGTGGATGATAGGTAGGCTTTTTTTTTTTTTTCTCTTTGCTATTTCTGAACTTAAGCAAAAAATAATTATAAATTTATTTATTTATTTATTTATTTTGCATTATATAAAAGAAATAGAAGGCACCTTGTGATAAGCTTTCATTCTTCTTCTTCTTCTTTTGCACCTTGTGATAATTTTTTTTATAGTATCTCTTTTTTTTTTTTTTTTTAGCTACACTACCTCCAGACTGCCAAGATTCATCAATAATTATCCAGGAAAGTACCCAGCAAAAGGATTTACCTGAATCCTCATATGCATAATTTGCTGGGTTTTTATGCACTCAGGAGCACTAGGAAGGAAAAGAAAAATCCCTTCTCTGCAGTAGAGAAGGGATTCTCTGAGATACTTTACCTGAACAAAAATGCTTAGAGGACACATAGAACAGCATATTATTTCACCTGTTGTTTTACTAAAAGCAGTACAACAGGTCCTAATTTTTGCCAATCATGGATGTTCAGTAATGAAAATAAGACCATTAAATGATATGATCAGTAGTTTGAGCCAGGTGCCTAGCTTGTGTTCACAGAGCAAGTTTCAGAAGAGGTCTTCATTTTCTGATCATCATACACCACCTCACTAGTTATCTGGAGCTTGTTACCCACTTCTTGCTGTAGCTATATGCCTGTCTTCATTCTTAATTATTGTTAGGACCTGAGGTTTTTTGAGATGGATCAGAGTGCATACTCCTGCTAGGATTTGTGAAGAAGGTGCTAATTAACACAGGTGGACTGCACAGTCCTTCTGAACTCTGTAGCCTTAAAGTGGACAAAGATACAGCTCTCCTTCACTGGATAGTTAGTTACAGTCATCAGTTGCTGTAAATGATTCAGTCCCTTATTTTCCTTCTTGAGAAATGTTCAAACTCTTGGGTATCAGCATTTTCAACTAAAATGCTGTCCTGGTTTCAGCTGAGACAGTGTTAATAGCAGGCTGATTTTTTTTCTGCTGAAGAACGGATTCACACTCCAGGTCAGGCTGGGCCAGTGAATGAGGAAGAGGTGTTACCAAGATGGCATGCTGACAGGAGTGGGGTGGAGACTGGGCAGCAGGACTGAACTAGACAAAAGGCTATTGCATTCCACATGACATCATAAGGAAGGCTATGAATCTGTGGGGAGAAGCATGGAGGCTGGCTTCTGCTGAGGGATTAGCTGGACGTTGGTTGGTGCACAAAGAGATGCTGCTTTGCTAGCAACTGGTGAACAGTAGTGTTAGATGGGTGTCAGTTGGAGGATGGTGGGTAATTGTATGTACAGATATAATCGCATTTTTGTTTCTACTGTCTTTGTTTCTTTTATCTTATTAGATAGTTTTACCTTAGCCCACAAATTCTACTGTTTCCAGTTCTCTCCATCATTCCACTAGGGCTGTGTGGTACTTAGTTGCCAGCTGGGTTGAACCACAGCAAACACTTTTATGAGCTTGCCAGAGTGTCCTCAAGCCATTTATAATTCTTCCCCATTGCCTTCTCTTCTACTGAACTTTTGCATTGCTCATTTAATTAGGAGTATTCCATATATGACATATTAGTTTGAAATTGCTGTCAGTACATTTTTGTAAGATTTTTTTGTACAACCTGGACAAAATACTGAGGCATCTAAGCAAAAATAATCATCTAATTCCATATTATGATGTATGAACTCATTCTTGTTAGTGCTAGGGCGTATCTCCCTAGGACCAGTACACTGTACACTATTTCTCATTTAACTACACAAACATTTTAATTAAGTAATTAACTGGAACCTATGGAGAGAGAGAAGATGTGTTTACTTCACGTTTATTTGGCTTTGGCCTCCTTGTGACCAAGGAGCTGACACAGCATAATTAGCAATAATAGGAATGTCACATCTTCTAGAGGTTTTTGGATCTTTTTTGTGGCTTCCAGTTTGCCTGTCCCAATTCCTTCTGTATAATCAGCTTTGCAGAGGTGGTATTGCCAGCTGGTTACATAGATGCTAGGCTGATGTAAACTAGTTTACACTAGTTGAGAGGCTGACTCTCAGCAGTTAGCTACCCAAAGAACATTGATATTAAACTAAAAGACTTCAAAATGATCTGAGACCTACTACAGTAAAAAAACAACACAGTTTTTGTGCTGCCAAGGAGCATGATTTATCCCCCTACTAGTAGGGGAGTGACAAGTAGTAACTAGCAATTCACTTTGACCATAATATCAGATTTGTGAGTCAGTAAAAGCTAAATAATATGTGTAAGTTTTCAAAGGTATGTACATGACACATTTAATCATTCTAGTTTTCAATTAACTCTTTATTACTGCTAAATACAATGCCATCTTGAAAGGATTCCATAGAAAGGTGGTGACAGGGCATCAAATAAGTCTTATAAATCTAGTTTCTGAAAATCAGGAAACATCACACACCAAAGTTATATATAAGAAATTTCAAAATAATATCACGTTATTGTTGGATCACAACTGTATTTTGCTTCTTTTTCACACCATATCATTTGTTCCTTATAAGCTTCCCTTGCATATGGTGAATACAGCTGTAGTCAAGATCCATTAATGTTCTTAGGCCCTCCCTTACTGTCTCTTGTGCACACTTTCTATTTATATAAAATGCTTCACACATCCATAAGGGACTAGATTTCTCCTTTTTTTTTCTGACCTGAAAATAATATTCCCTCTTCTCATTTAAGCTTTTTCTGAACAAAAACTTGCACAACACTTAGGTGAGAGAAAAAGATTTTAACTGATTTCAGTGGTCTTTGAATCAGGATATAATAAGCATACCAGAAAAAAAAATATTCATACACATTTAAAAAAAAAAATGGCAAAAATATTGCTCTGTGTTGCTCCCTAATCCCTATTGCCATGAGATAATCTGAAATTTTTCTTTCTCATTATGTGGAGTAGGGAGAAAAAGGAAGAGACAGAAAAGCACTCTGGAAATGCACATACAGAATCTCGCAGACCGTTACCATATCATTAGTTAACACAGATTTCTTGGCTCAAATATAATGTAAGAAATTTTATTCTAAATTAAGGAACTGTTTCATTTACAGCTGCAAGCACTGCCACTTTGAGTTGATCAATGTCATGTTGTACTACTCTTCAGTTTTTCTCCAAACTAGTTTAATCTGCTTTCTCAAAGGATTCAAACTTATCTGAGATTTGAAAGAAACCTAGCTGTGTTTTATTAAGATGGGAAATTTGAACGAGTGCTTTTACCGACTATCCATATCCTACATGCACGAGTCGTCTTCAGTTAAATATTCCATTATAAGTCTTCTAGTATAACACGTGGTTGTGATCAAATGTCCCATCAGAACCTTCTTTAGACAGGCAGGTTCAAAACTACTGAGCCAGTGCACCCAAACAGAATTCATATTGATCATTCTCTAGGAAAAGAAGAACTTTTCTTCTCATTAGCATACAGCTGCTAAATGTCATACAGTGCAGACTGACTTGAAGTTTACCAGTTTTGCACAGACTTTGTGTCAGTTCTTTCTAATGGCAAATGACAACAGCCAGAAAGGCCACCTTGCTAACTGTGTGAATACAATAAAAATAGAGAAATAAACAAGAAATATTCCAAGCTTTCCAGTTAATATTCCTTGGCATACTGTATGTGATAGACCACTAATCACTCTTGATTCTATGATAAATTTGAATACTAATCCCTTCTGAATAGGGATTAAGCTCCAGCATGTAGAGGAGGGATTCATTAGAATTCATCTCATCAAGACACAGCTTGAATAAAGTTCCACAGCCCTCTGCACTGCAGCTTTTTCAGTGCTGACAACAAAATTCCAAAACCAGAAGAATTAACAGTGAGTGGCTAAAATCAACAAACTGTAACCTATGAATGTCCACATTTTCTCAGTCAGAAATTTCAGCACTGTAGTTCGAAGAGAACTATTTTCAGGCAAAACACTTTTTGGGTAGTAACAATAAGCAAATCATCACAGAGTCCTGAAAGTGATGACAGTAATTAAGGGAAATACAGCAGTGATCATGTTGACAGAGCATGACTGTTGTTAGGCCTCATCTTTTGATTTATGCATCATTGGCCACCGGCTCACAACAGTTAAATTACTTCATTGATTCAGAGTGAATCAGACTAAATATTAATGCATCATTGGGATGCCCTTTATCATGAAATATACACAGTGTTGAATAGCTTTGACATCCACCAAATTGTATTCATGTAAAGGCATAAAACAACACCTAATGTAAAGTGTAAAATACTTAAATAAATAAATAAATAAATAAATATTTTTTTTCCGCCTATTAGCTGGAACTGATGAGTATTTTGACCACCAAATTAAAGGCAAAGTATCCAAATTTTTAGAACTCCATTCTTAGTTTTGACTAAATTGGAAGCATTTGTGAACACATGGAGCTTTGCTGATCACATAAGCTGAAGATTTGGAATTGTCCACAAAACATCCTGCTGTTGCAGGGAGAAATAGCCTCAGGTGTTCTGAACTCCAGTGCTTTCTTTACAGTAAATCATGCACAGCTATACAGCAATACAGTTCTGCATGCTTTGCAGGATGCACTGAAAGATGACAACCTCTCACAAACAACTCCTTCTCAGTGTGACCAATAATAGTTCAGCCAAATGGACTATAGATAATAATGCCCTTCACGCAACAAAAGCAACTTAAGACATGTAGTCTCATTCATTTGAAGCAGCAGAATTTTTAGCTAATTAGCTTGAAATATATGTAAAAAATTTAACCAAAGTTTGAAGTCTCCTAGCAGCGTGTGACATCACCTGCTAAACTCTCCTGTGGGCACTGCAACCATCCAAATCAATGCCCTGAAACAACTGACTCCAAAATGAAGTAGTTTCATGTGGAACAGCAGATATGGATCTGTTCCAGTTTTGTGGTCACCTTTTCATGTATAAGAGAATATCATTGTAAAAGTATTCTTCAAAAGAGAATAGTCACCACGTCCAAGGAATATATGGAATCATAGAATCCTTAGAGTTGGAAGGACCTTTAAAAGCCATCTAGTCCAACTTCCCTGAAATGAATAGGGACGCCACAGCTAGATCAGGTTGCTCCATATATCCATGTGTGAAGTAGAAGATACAATATGTTCTGTAGCAGCATTCCATTCATTTTGCTTGGAAGTTTATAAATGCTGTTACCAAACACCACAGTATAGCTAGTGATAAAACAAATGGCATTACTAGATAGTAAATCTCATAATTTTAACTAGATTCCTGTGGCTACCTCAAGGTTTTGCACATAATGCATTAATGTTAACTAACATATATTTTTTGATTATAAATATAGTATACTTGTGAGCAACTTGAGGTTACAGCTTATGAAATTTTCTTAGACTGAATTAGAACCACTTTATCATTTCTCTCCATTGATATCCTTGACAGTACAAGAGATGTTCACTGAAACAATGAAATCTGTGCATGCTGTGAAAGAGGCATGCATGTTTATAATGCAGGGTATTTGAAGTAAGTAGGCAAATCTGAAAATTAAAGTTATACAGTAATAAAAAGAGTATAATGCATCTTTCAGATTTCATACTTACGGTAATAGAAATTACTAATAAACTGAACAACAACAACAAAACCCCCAAAACAATCACTGACAAAAGTGCACATATGGAAACATGATCTTTTTGCATCCTCAGAGATCTGTGAACTGATCTCTGTAGAGATGTAGTAGATGGTTCTCTGCTTTGGGTGTTCTAGGAAGGCAGCCTACTTTACCCAAGAATATTTTCATACTCAGAAGCACTATATGATTTTTAGAATTGTTCAGCAAAACATATGCTTTTCTTCTTATTTGTACTTCATTGTGTTGCAGAATTTTTCTCACAAATAAAGTTGAAAGCTGAAAAGATACCCTACCTCAAGAAAGCATGTTGCAAAACAGCTTATTATTGAATAAAAAGTTCATTAAACATGAAATATTTACCCTGGGAAATTTGCAAAAAAAATCTTATTCCATTTGAATCAGCATTAAGTGTAGGGTTTTTATGATAATCCTGTCTTTTTGCAGAAAACAACAACAATAACAACAACAAATTGTAATAAAACAATGCATGGGCCTCAGCAAATTGTCTTGTAAAGTGTTACAGCACATTTTATGTTGCCTTACCAATTAGTTGGTAAATTAGCACCTTGTGCCCACTGGAGGGCGCAAGGAAGAAAGTGCTAGAAGTATGCAGAAACCGGTAGTTAATCGGAAAGGAGGCTGCTCTGTTATGGCAGTGAAGTTTGACGGTCATTAACTTGCAGCACAATTCATAATTTATTGTCTTGTAAATCTGACCTTTCTTTTGCTGTAAGAGACGAAAGTTAGAATACTGTCCTGCTCATTGCTCTAAAAAGCTTCTAAGTCTCATAAATGCGATATGAGTGGAGTGTTATATAAACCCCTGAAAGCTGTAATTTATTAGGACAAGTTGAACATACATTTTGTTACTATATAGGATAAATATTATACTGAATATACAGATAGAAAGTGACTGTTTATTAACATTAGATTGAAAGGGGTGAAATTTAAGTGGAAAGTGAATTTTCACAGAAATCATTCACAGAATCATAGAATCTTTGAATTGGAAGAAATCTCTTAAAATCATCTATTCCAAATCTCCTGCAATGAATAGGGGCATCCAGCTAGATCAAGTTCCCCAGAGTTCCCTGTCCAGCCTGGCCTTGAATGTCTCCACAGACAGGTCATCTACCACATGTCTGGGCAATTTGTTCCAGTTCTTCACTACCCTTATTGTTACTTTTCTTATAGCCAACCTAGTGTTCTCCTCATTTTGTTTGAAACCATTTTCCTTTGTCCTGTCACTTTTGATCTTCATGCAGAGATCAGTGAGACACTGACCACAACCTTCTGGATATGCTCTTGCAATCAGTTCCTCATACACTGAGCAGTTCACCTCAGGCTGACAGGTTGATAGTTTCCTGTGTCATTTTTTCTACCTTTCTTAAAATGGGTGCGGCATTGTCTTTTTTTCCATTCACCAGGGGCTTCACCTGACTGTCATGATTTTTCAAATGTAATCGAAAGTGATACCAGCCAATTCTCCCAGGACTATGGGATGCATCTCTTTGGGACCATCGAATTATTTACTTAGGAACAGTTTCACATTCACAAACATTGGTCTTCATGGGGGACTTTGACCACCCTGATGTCTGCTGGAAGAGTTGGACAACACAGTTGGACACCAGCAATCTGGAATACATCCTCTCCCAACTGGTACAGGAACCCATGAGAAAAGGTATTATGATAGACTTTGTCTTCACCAATGTAAAGAGGAGTATGAGTAATGTGAGGCTCAAGGGCATCTTTGACATTTTGTGGCAGTGACCACAAAATGGTAGAGTTCAAGATCGTTAGGACATCAATGAGGGTGCACAGCAAGCTTCCTACTCTGGACTTCACTGGAACAAACTTTGATGTCTTCAAGGAACTGCTTGGCAGGGTTACATGGGATAAAGTCCTGGAGGAAAGAGGAGGCCAAGAAAACTGGTGAATATTCAAGGATCGTCTCCTCCAAGCTCAGGAGCACTGCAACCCGAAAAAGAGGAAGGCAGGCAAGAAGGCTTCTGATGAACACAGGGTTCAAGTTTAGAAGTTTAAAAAAAGTTTATAGAGAGTGAAAGCAGGAAGAGGTTACCTGGGATGACTACAAAGAAGTTGTCCGAGCAGCCAAGGATCAGGTTAGGAAAGCTAAAACGCAGGTAGAATTAAATCTAGCCAGGGATATAAAGGGGAATGAGAGGAAATTCTGTAAGTGTATCAGTGATAAAAGGAAGGTCAGGGAAGATGTGGGCCTTCTCTGTAAGAAAAGTGAAAACCTGGTCACAAGAGATACAGAGAAAGCTGAGGTGCTCAGTGACTTTTTTTTCACAGACTTCACTGGCAAGGGCTCTAGCCACACCATCCAAGTTGAAGAAAGCAAAGGTAAGAACTGGAAGAAGGAATATCTTCCTGCTGTAAATGAAGATCGGATTTGAGACCATCTAAAGATGCACAAGTCCATGGGATCCAATGAGATCCATCCACGAGTTCTGAGGGGGCTGAAGGATGAAGTGCTATCCATCACATTTAAAAGGTCATGGAAGTCTGGTGAAGTTCCCACTGATTAGAAAAGGGGAAACACAATGTCCATTTTCAGGAAGGGAAAAAAATAAGATATAAAGAGCTACAGGCCAGTCAGTATAACCTCTGAGGAGGAGGGGCAGCAGTCTCCAGGTGTACCTCTCCACCACAAAGAAATTCCTAAAACCAGTTAAATTTCAGCTGGAAAAGAACATGGTAGAGATTGGAAAGGTGCCCTCAGCATCTTCATTATGTCATCCTTATGAAAATCACCACCCCCCCCCTAGAGTGTGTAGAATCCATCTTAGACTGTTGCTCCTTAAGAAATCCAGAGCAACAAAGAAAAGAGCTTGAAAAAATGTGAGACTCTTGTTTGAAGAAAAAAAGATGAAAGTGGCTGCACCTGAAACTTGGCAGAAAATAAGAACAGAATGAAAAACTGCAGTGCTCTTCCAAACAATAGTTTTCAGTATAGATGCTTTCCTGATCCCCATACATTTTACAAATTTGATACTTCTCAAAGGGTATAATTTCCAGGTATTTGTCCATTCTGAAAAATCTATGTCTGTTTTTTGTACCCATGGCACTCTTGGTTTGAAGTTACATAGGCTTACCACCTTAGCAAAAAAGCTTTATGTTTGATTCAGTCTGCTTTCCAGACAGTCTGCTTTCTCATACCGCTTGGAAATGCTTCCAGTAATCAAATTTATCACCCTTGTTGTACGAATGCTTTATAGGTGCTTTTGAATGTCAAATGTTAGAAGATCAGGCTGAAGACTTAAATATATATATATTTTTAAAGTTAGATTCTTTGGTAAGAAACACATTTTGTTCTTGAAGATCTGCCACTGGAGAGTACCACCATGGTTAATAACAGACTTTCAACTGTTGAAAGAACTTTAGGACCTTCATTTTGGAGATCTGACCAAGAAAGAAATCTTCCAGAGAGTCATGTTTTTCAAATTTGTGAGGAAAACATACTTATATGTACACGTGTAAGCAGACTGGGGGAACGTGATCAGAATTATTTCTGTAATCTGTTAGAAAATGGGGCTGTTTCTCATTCATTCTGTTCTTCAGCCAGTACTAAGCCATACTGGGACATCTCTGATTCTACAATCAAGATTATTCTATGAATCTGCAATCAAGACTATGTGTCTATAAACAGTGAGCAATATACACACTGTATTATTGTCCACTGTGTACAGTATCATCCTTTAGGAGATTGGTCATCTTTAAAGCAAGCAGGGAAAATAACATATATGTAGAACTTGGGCTTTAATTACTTTCTTTTCTCAGAAAGAAAGGCTATTTCTCATCACAGTGTGAAACAGTATTACTAAGGAGAAAAAAATACTGTCACCTAGTAAGAATAAAGAAAACAGCTGACAGTATTTGTTTCAGCTATTATATGGCTTATAATAATAATAAGAATAAATCAATTGAGAAATATTTACATGCAGATGGAATCATGGAAAATGGGGAAAAAAATTGTAGGAAGTTGTGGACAGTGTAATAGTTTAAGAGATTTGTTCCCAGTGTAACAAATTTTCCACTAAGACACATATTTCAAAAGAATGAAGTAACTGATTTATTTTTAATTTGATATACTAAGTGGCTGTTATTTTTAAATAATAGAATCATAAAATCATAGAATGGCTTGGGTTGGAAGGGATCTCAAAGATCATCTAGTTCCAAACTCCCTGCCATGGACAGAGTTGCCAGCCACTAAATCTGTCACTAGGTCAGGCTAACCAGGGCTCCATCCAACCTGGCTTTGAGAACTTCCAGGAACAGACCTACCACAGCCTCTCTGGGCAGCCTGTTCCAACACCTCACCACCATCTCAACAAAAATCTTCCCCAGTCATCTAATCTAAACCTCTCCTCTTTTAGTTTATAATCTTTCCCATTTTCCCCATTACCCATGTAAAAGTTGATTTTCCTTTTGCTTATTTTCCTTTAAGTATTGGAAGGCTTCTATCAGATCTCCCCAAATCCTTTTCATCTCCAGACTGAAAAAACCCAGCTCCCTCAACTTGTCTTTGTAGGAGAGGTACTTCAGCCCTATGGTAATCTTCATGGCCCTTTTTTGGACCTGTTTCAAAAGCTGCACATCTTTCCTGTGCTGGGAGTCCCAGGCATGGGCACTGTACTCTGGAAGAGGCCTGGTGAGGCCACAGTAGAGTGAGACAATCACCTCCCTTTGCTCTGCTGTCCACCACTCTTTCGATGTAGCCCAGGATGTCATTGGACTTCCTAGCTTCAAATACACACTGCTGGCTCATGTTAAGTTTTTCATCTAGCAGTGCAACATCTTAAATTTGGTGTTGTTGAACCTCCTTAGATATGCACAGTCCCACTTTTTAAGCCTGTCTAGGTCCTTCTGGATTGCATCTCTTCTGTCTATCAACTGTACCAATCAACTTCATGTCATCTGTAAACTTGCTGAGGGTGCACCCAATTCCAACATCTATGTCACTGATAAAGAAATATGTTAAAGAGTTTATGAGTACTGGTCACAAGGTGGGCCCCTGAGGGACACTCATGACAACTCATGATCATCTGTACATAGAGCTTTTGACTACAACCCTCTGTCTGTGACCATCCATCTAATTCCTTATTCAACAAATAGTCCATCCTTCAAACTTATCTCTCTCCAATTTAGAGATATGAATGTAGTGGGTCTATGGCAAAGGCCTTGCAGAAATCTAGATAGATGTCATCAGTTGTCCTTCCTTTGTTCACTGATGCTGTCAGTCCATGTATTTTCATAGAACTGATTTTGTTAAATATTACAAGCAGTTAGTATTAGATTGTATTTCTCAATACATCTCTTTGATCTCCAACTATGTGGCTCCAAATAGCCATTTAATCTTGCCTGACTGAAGAGGTAGAGTCGGGAATGAATTAACTCCAATTTTATTTTACTTGGTCACTTTTATAGACCATCTCCTATATAACCAACATATTTTAATCTTATCAATTTACCAACTTAAAAGTGGTCCTTTAGGAAAAGCTAAAGAAAATCTTCAACAAACTGGATTGAAATAATTGTTAGCATATGAAAAAATAAAACTTCTAAAGCTGGACCTATAAAAATTGGACTTCAGTATGCATACAAACTTACAGACAGAGAAGAACATACATCCTAATGGCTCTCTTACTTACAATATATTTTTAATTATGACATTTAGAAGACATTTTCCTCAGTCGATCTGAAATAACTGAAAGGAGAATTAGTCTCACCATATCTATCCTCTCACAACCATACCCCGTAGTTCACTGGTGTGAAAGGCAGAATCACAGGATAGAGTTTGCTTTTGCAAAGTATGAACTATCTAAGGAACACTGTAAGTCCTTGAAAACATACTATGTAGAATTACTTTTACTTGATAGGAATTAAAAGCATTACAATCATGTCTCCAACATCTCAAAAAACCCCTTGTTTTTATTGGTTGATATTTTCTACTCAACAGACTTTTCAAAATGGTAAAGCTAGAAATTTGCTTTAGCAGGCTCCAAGTTGATTTCATCTCTTACACTTGGAAATCCTTGTCTCTGTTATCAGAGAAAGTTGGAATTTTAAGTTTGACAAAAGCGCCTGTAGAAGATGATTTAAAGTGAATTTGTTACTTACTTTAAATGGGAGTTACAAATTTCTGTAAGGAAATTATTGCTTTCTTTATTAACTTTCATTGTGATTTCAAAGGCTATGTGCCTGTCTTGCTCAAAGTACAACCAGAGAACTTTAAGAAAAAAAAAATGATATCCCAATTCTGTGTGGGATTAATAAAACCTAGTAGGACATTTTGGGCTGGATTGGGGTGGAGGGGAAAATGTGAAATTCATAATGGATTAATTCTGTAGCATAGATAACCACTTCCCAATTTCACATCTCAATTAATTTGCACTGTATGTGGTTAGAGTTTGTGAATACAAATGATAAGATCTGATTAACTTTAGCCTAGCTGTAGTACAACATTTTGTTAGATACAAGATTCAAAACAGCAGTGCCCTTAGAACTCATCATTTTATTTTCAGAATATGCTATCCCTTCATTCCCTATTTTTGATCACTAATACTATCACAGTTTGGAAACTTCTAATGAGAGATCTATGTAACTGGAAGGCAATTTAATAGATTTCATATTATAATAAGTCATTTTAAAATGCATAATATATATATTCCTCTAAAATGTGTTCAGTTAGAAGCACTTCAGATGATAGAGCTGTCTATGAAAGTGTTTGACATCAATTACTGAATATACTTATGGCATCCTGTGGCCTAGAGGCATGACTTACCATTTAGCTATCATCTGTCTAGCAAGTTCTGGCAGTTCCAAGTTGACAATGACATCATGCAAGTGCAACAATCTGCTAACACATGCTTTTTTTGTTCTGGTAAAACACCCTGATATTGTACAGACAACTTCTGAATCCATACAGTCAGTTAGGGATGACTCTTTTATTCCTGCTTTTGAAGAAAGCTTTTAACTGGGAAATCACTGCAGGATTATGTAACAAATGATAAGGACAGGAAAAGAACAAATACAGAAAATCTTAGTGAAATGTGTATGCAACAAAAACAAGATGAGAAAAAATGGATTTTTGACCACTGTGTGATGTCTTTCAGGTGTTAAACCTTTCCATAGTCCTCTGATATTCCCTTGAACAAGCTATTCCTAAGCTCCAGGCTTTTTTTTTTTTTTGCTTTTTCTTTTTTTTTTCCTTAACCTCTGATGACCACTGTATTTGATTTATTTACTTATAGGAGGCATCAAACACTAAGCACTTTCTGTCCCCTGATATTGCCCCTTCCCATTCTTTTATTAAAAGTAATATGTTATAAAGATCTATATTTCTATATTGCTCCATCTCAGATTAGAATATTATTTGTATGGTTGACTAGACTCTCTCTAGGAGATCACTGTTTTGATCTGAATATCCAGAACTGGACACTGTTCTCTGGATGTGGCCTCAGCAGGGCAGAGTAGAGGAGGAAGATAACATTGCTCAACCTGTTGGCCATGGTCTCTTTAATGCAACCCTGGTCACAGGGACACACTACTGGCTTTTGTCCACCAGGACAAGGTCCTCCTAGAGCTTCTCTTCAGCAGATCAGCCACGACCTGTACTGATCTGTGCAGTTTTTCCTCCCCAGATGTAGGAGACTATGCTCTCTCCTTTTTGAATCTCATAATGTTCTGGCCCACCCAGCTCTCCAGCCTGTCTGTAAGTCATCCAGTTCTCACTGTCCACTCATCTGTCCCACACTTCTAAAGCTTTCCTATGAGGATGTTATGGATAACAGTGTCAAAAGCCTTGCTGAAGTCAGGCTGGCTAACATTCACAGCTCTCTCCTCATTTACTCTGTCAGTCATGATGTCTACTAGATTACTCAAGCTTGATTTCCTCTTTTAGTGAATCCATGCTGATTACTGATAACCTTCTTCTTTTTCACTTGCATAGAGACAGCATCCAGAATAAGTAAGTTATTTCATCACCTTCCCAGGGATGGAGGTGAGGCTGAATGGTCTCTAGTTTCCTGGGTCACTCTTTTTTGAAGACTGGAGTGGCATTGGCTCCAGTTTTCAAGAACCTCTCTCATTTTCCATGACCTCTCAAAGACAGGTTATGGATAGAGAGTGGTTTGGCAGTCAATTCTGCCATCTCCCCCAAATATCATGTGTGCATCACAGCAGGGCCCACGGATTTCTGTGCATTGAATTTTCACAGATGATCTCTTTACTGGATTCTGCTTGAGCAAGAGAAAGTCTTCATTTCTCCAGTCTCTCTCACTTACCTAGGGCCTGGGATTCCTGAGTGCCAGTCTTAGTAGCAGAAAGTTGCCCTTCTGGGGGGCAGTGTTCAAGAGGCGCCTGGGTGAGGAGCTATGAGATACGGTTTAGTAGCTTGTGGTACTAATAGGAACGAGGAGGCGGTTGGACTAGATGATCTTGCAGGTCATTTCCAACCTTGTGATTCTATGATTCTATGAAAAGAAGGGCAACAAAGCTGATGAGGGGTCTGGAGCACAGACCTTTTGAGGAGCAGCTAAAGGAACTGGAATTGTTCAGTCTGGAGAAGGGGTGACTAAGGGGAGATGTTATTGCTCTCTATAACTACCTGAAGGGAGGTTGTAGTGAGCTGGGGGTTTGCCTCTTCTCTCATGTAACTGGTGATTGGATTAGAAGGAATGGCTTCAAGTTGCGCCAGGGGAGGGTTAGGCTGGACATTAGGAAATACTGCTTCTCTGAAGGAGTGGTCAGGCACTGGAATGGGCTGTCCAGGGAGGTGGTGGAGTCAAAGACCCTGGAGGTGTTCAGGGAATGGTTGGATATTGTGTTGAGGGACATGGTTTAGTGAGAACTATTGGTGATCAGTGGAGGGTTGGACTGAGTGATCTTGTGGGTCTTTTCCAACCTTTGTGATTCTATGATTCTATGAGAGTGAAGCAAAGAAGGTGTTCACTTCTCAGATTTCTCTCTTTTTTAATACATTCAAATGATGATATAGGACAGATGTGAGTGAAGGATAGGCAGCTAAACTCCATTTTAGAAATGAAAAATATTTTCAGGGAAACACTGAAACCGTTTCTTATGCAAGATCACTTATTCCCATTGAATTCAGTGGAAGGCTATGGCTTAAAAGAGAAGCTGTAAACACAGTCAGGTGACTTGAACGAACTGACAAGGAAAATCTTTGATAGGTTGGAATTTGCCAGCTTGGGTTAAAATTTTCCAAACACTGTGCCATGTTCTCTCCATGTCATCGTGAAATCAATGGAGGTCATAAAGCTATAGAGAAAATGTAGAATATGGAAAAGTTCTACCTTTTTATTTTTTTTCCTCTCTGTCTGTGAAGTAGTAAAGTAATGAAGCAGGTTATTGTAACAGCTATGTTTCAAGTCCTATATACTGCCATCATTAGAAAAATCTGATTGCTGTCTTAGAAGAATAAAAATCAATAATCAGGACCAAACCAAACCACCATCACCAAAAACAAAATGAACAAACAAAAAACGACACTAAAACAAACAAGAAGAAGCAGTATTTCTGCTTGATTAATTTTAAGAGAAAAGAATAATTAAAGCAGTAGATGTCACCTCTGTTCTCCTTTATGTCCATATTTCAAAAAGCGCTAAAGTCAGGCCACATAAAAAGTGTCAGGTACCTCAGTGAATATTTTAATGATATCATATTGAGAGTAATTATGGAAATTAATGGAGATTATTTTAAGTGGGAATTGAAAGTGACAACCTGGACCTTTCAAAAACATTTGGTAATTTACTCTAGATAATGTGGGTAAAGGGCTTTTCTGTGTGAAAACACATCAAAGAAAAGGGACAGCAGACAGACCATCACAAAAGTCACACTTATTGTAAGAATAAGCCTCATATTTGTCTGTGTAAATATGATATTCATAGCAAATCTTGTCCTTGTACTGATCTGGTGTCTGGTAACAGAGAAGATGACGTGAAAAGAAGCAAATTGTCCATGTAGGTTACAAATATTTAATGGTAAAAAAGTTGGCTTGTATGAACTGCTCGTATTTCTTCATCCCCAGGATGAAGAAGAGACAAAAAGGACAAGATGCCCCTTTGTAATAGGCTTGAGGCTTTGGAACTTGAGGGAGAGATGAGTGAGGGTGTTGTGGGACGTTCACCTGCAAGGTTGTCTAGGGTGATACAGTTGACTTCATAACTCAAGACTGCTTTCACCAAGAAGAAAAGTGATTGTCATAAGTGTCTCCCTTCTGAGAGGAACAGAGGTCCCTATTTATCAGCCTAACCTATCTGTAGGGGAGTTTGCTGCCTCCCTGTGACTTGGCATCAGGGATATTTCTAGGAAACTTCCTAGTCTGATTTAGCTCTCTGATTATTATCCTTTATTGATTGTTTATCAACATCAGTGAAGTCATTGAGAAGCCTGAGGAGTAATAAAAAGGACTTTGGGTGGTTAGTGGATGGCATACAGATATTTTCAGTTATTCCTTCAGTGGCAGGGAAGGATACTGAGTAGAGCAGGAAAACCTGGTGCAAACACAAGAATTTTTTATTTTATTTTATTTTTTAATTATGGGACAGTTTACTCAGAACCTGGCCTCATATCTGCTGATGATTCTCACCTGTCTCCAAAGGGGAAACGGATTCTAGCTCAGGAACTGAGCGGGCTCTTTGAGAGGGCTAGATATAAACTATATATATATATTAACTATTAAACTAGATATAAAAGGGTTATAGATAACCCTTATATATATATAGATAGATGGAAAATATATAGATTATACCCTTATATAGATAAACTAGATATAAAAGAAGTTAAAATCAGACCTGCTAGACTTGAGCCTAGGAGAACGAAGATGGGACTGGGGGGAGGAGGGGGCTCAGTTGAAGTGCAGCTACACTAACACATTCAGCTTGAGCACCAAACAGGATGAGCTGGAAGTCATTGTGCAGCAGGCAAAGTATGACTTTGCAGAAACATGCAGTACGACATTACAGATCTCTTCCATAACTGGAGTGCTGCAATTGATAGCTATAAGCTCTTCAGAAGGGACAGGCAAAGTAGCAGGGGTAGTGGTGTGGCTCTCAGAGTGTTGAGATGTTGCAGTGGTTGGGTCAGGGAATGATAAGGTTGAATCTCTGTTGATAAGGATCTCTTGACATAGCCTTCCTGAACTTTAACAAAGCCTTTGACTCTGTCTCCCACAGTATTCTCCTGGAGAAGCTGGCAGCTCTTGGTTTAAATAGTACACTCTTTGCTGGGAAAAGAACTGGCTGAAGGGCTGAGGTGGTGGTGAAGTTAAATCCAGCTGGTGACTGGTCATGAGTGATGTTCCCCCTGGATTAGTACTGGGGCCTGTCCTTTTCATTATCTTTATTGATGATCTGGAGGAGGACATTGAGTGCACCCTGTAGAAGTCTGCAGATGACATGAAGTTGGCAGGAAGCGTTGGTCTGCATTAAGGTAGGAAGA
Organism: Perdix hodgsoniae; assembly: GCA_035772895.1. Lineage (NCBI taxonomy): Eukaryota > Metazoa > Chordata > Aves > Galliformes > Phasianidae > Perdix > Perdix hodgsoniae. Next base: position 15,609,213 of record JAPSGF010000003.1, read on the forward strand.
CTGTACAGAGGCATCTGGACAGCCTGGATCACTGCTGAGGATAATGGGATGAATTTCAACAAGACCAAGTACTGGACTTTGCACTTTGGCCAAAACAGCCCCCAGGCAAAACTACAGGCTTGGAGCAGAGTGGTTGGAAGACAGTGAAGAGGAAACGGAGCTGGTGGTATTGGTCAACACTTGGCTGAGCATGAGTCAACAGTGTGCCCAGGTGGTCAAGAATGCCAATGGCATGTTGACTTGTATAAGAAATAGTGCTGCCATCAGGAGCAGGGAAGTGAATGTACTTCTATACTCAACACTGGTAAGGCTGCATCTCAAATACTGTGCTCAGTTCTGGGCCCCTCACTACAAGACATTGAGGCCCTGGAGCATGTTCAGAGAAGGGCAATGAAGCTGGTGAGGGGTTTGGAGCACAAGCCTTATGAGGAGCAACTTGTGCTCCTCATAAACAAGCTGGGATTATTAAGTCTGGAGAAGCAAAGGCTGAAGATCACAGAATCACAGAATCACAGAAGAGTGACCTTATAGCTCTCTACAGCACCCTTAAGGGAGGTTGTGGTGAGGTGGGGATCAGCGTCTTCTCGCATGTATTTAGAACTAGAGGAAATGGCCTTAAGTTGTGCCAGGGGAGATTCAGATTGGACGTTAGGAAATACATCTCTGAGAGAGCAGTCAGATGCTGGAATAAGCTGCCCAGGGAGGTGGTGGTGTCACCATCCATAGAGGTATTCAAGAAAAATTTAGATAATTTATATGAAGTTACATGGTTTAATGAAAAGTATTGGTGATAGGTGGATGGTTGTACTGGATGATATTATATATTTTAAATCACTTCTTCTGCTATGATTTCTGATCCTATGTATCTATACCTTACTCATTTGTTTGATGGTGCAGTTTTTTATCATATTCATTTTGATATTTACATTGTCCACTCTACATGGAAGCAAGGAGTTTATATTTCATCTGGTCTCCTTCTGAATTAATTCTCTAACTCTTGCATGTAATACCTAATAAGTTTCTATCACTGTCTTTTTCATGTAGTTAAATGGATTTGATCATCAACAAATATATCACTCAGCATCTCTTATTAAAAAAAAAAATCTGGAACACTTTTAGGAATTGCTTTACTTTGCAGGAGAGTAAATTGATTTTTTTTTATTATTATTATTAAAAATTTAGAGCACTAAGAGAGTCCTGTTATGTGTTTGTGCACGTATATGTGCACATTTGAAGGAAGCTTTATATTTATTTTACAGCAGAACTCCCTGTTAGGGTAAGGAAAAGACTTATAATTTAGTGAGATATACTTTGCCTACTTTTCTATCAATGCATTAAAATAATATTTCAATTTAAAATACACAAATTCTAGATAGAAATCCACCTGATTATCATACCAGCAATGGTCAGAAGACTAATTAGTTCTATTAATTTATTTAATCCATGAGGATAAGAAGGGTGAAAGAGGATGGATATGCGTGAGAAGGGAATTTATATATATATATTTTTCTTCTCACATTTTCATATTTTCCATTCACGTGTAATGATAAATTATTATAAAAGAGAATTAAACACCTGCAGGTTTCAGACTGTATTTTATACCTCCATTTTCTCAAGGGACCAGGCAGCTGAGTTACAGAGAAAGACAGATGATTGACAAAATTTTTGAGAGCATCGGTATAGCATAATGAATGCAAAGATACCTGAGGAAACCTTGAATAAACTTGTTTACCTACAGAAGCAATTTACCATCCTTATCTTGCTTTAATGTGGCCAAATTGACATTATTTTAAGGACTTCAGAGACAAATCTTAGTTAAATGTGAGTGATCAGTCTCTGATTTTTATTTTTTAAAGCTGCTTTGAGAAATTTGCCAGCTATCACAGATTTTAGGTATGCATCTAACAATGAGATAATTACTGTATTTCAGTCGTATTTGATATAAGTGGACTGGGACATTCATCAGACACAGAAGGAATTCACCAATTGAAACAACGCTGTAAACTAGATACAACATTCCTTGAAAATACTAAGTATATTGTATATTTTCTTTCACTGTGGAAAACATTTCCTCACCTTCTTTTTCTGACAGTTTGGAACAAGAACTAGGGAGGTTGTAGAAACTGCTGCAATTGGAATATGCTGATGATCTCTAAAGCCAGTCAATAAATGTGGAGGATAAGTATGGACAGCATCTCAGCAGATAATTTTACTCTCTGTATTGCAGCTCCTGGCCTTTGAGAAGTATGAACTGTTCAGGCAATTCCCATCTTACGTTCCTTAGTCCATTCAGTGCCCAGTACATATTGTAACATCATCCGTTTGATGCTACAGAGTCCAACTGAACCACGTATGTCCAACAAATCCAGTTATGTGAAAGATGAAGCCAGTACAACATAGATGTGTGTCTCCCTGAAATACATGTATCCAAAACTTACAGAATGATTTTGAATTGCAGTTGAGGTTGAGTTCAGAAACTACTGCAGCTGGAATACTGCACAAAGGAAGAGCAACAGTGAGTAAAATTATGCTACTTTCTTATTCTGGAAGTTGACTCTTCTTTCATGTGTCCTATTTTAATTGACAGAAGCCAAAAGAAAAAAAAAAAATGAAACTGCTGCAAAAACATGAAAGTACGATTGAACCCGTATAGAACTTACATTTTCATTGGAGAGCTGGCATGATAAACATGATAGAAACTTCCAAAGAGGATGATACTTCATATCCATAGAAGTTCAAATATTATTTCATCTGATACAGAAAGATGCAAATGGTGAAAAAGGATAGCTTTGTACTTGAAGATCTTTGATTTATTCAAGAACCTACTTTGACATTGAAACTTCTCCACTGGTAATAACTGGAAAAGCCATATCCAACCGCATGCAATACTTATCATGGATTTGTGCTCAGCTGTGGCTTTATTTAGAGTGAATTTCTGTGGAACCTTCTTTGCAAGTGCCATAGCTCAATGTAGAAACTACCAGGCTTATAAATTTTGAGAATCATGTGCTGTTTTAAAAAATAGTCATAAACTTTTTGGCTTAGATTTTTTTTGCATGATTCAGTTTTTTTTTCCTGTTCTTCATTTAAGTATTTTAGCCTTTTGCTTGGCACTAATTTGTGTGCAAGGGTTGTATATATCTATTCCATGTGATATCTGTTCCATGTGTTAGTAGAATGTGGGACTGGTGCTGTTAAATCTACAGCATTCTTCAATGCCAGTAGAAGTCAATGAGAACATTAGTTTCAGAAGGCTCAGAATAGGAAGTGGAGTTGTTTATTAGCTAAACATTTGGCTGCTATTTTTTTTTTCAGTAAAACATATATTCTGGTCACTGTGAAGATTCACTAGAACTAAGATTTGACTCAATGTAAATTGGAAATGAAAGAATAGAAACTATCTTTGTGTATAGCACTGATGCAGGCAACCATTTCAAAGCAGTAAGCAAATTCTTACTCTTTGGCAAGACAAAAAAATAACACACCAAAACAGTACAAAGAATTTCTATCTGTCGCTGTTTGAGAAGACTCTACAAACTTTATTTCTGCCCTTAGCAGAAATAATTTGCACTCCTAAATTTTTTGAAACTTCTCCAAGACTTAAAAAAAGTCATGTAAAGTACTTGCTGACTCTGCCTCCTTTTCAGTTGTACACCCTTGAGGTGTGTTACTGAGATTCTGAAGCTGGATATGTTAGGTGTAGGGTTTATGAATATGAAAAATAGTAAATTTGCATGATTGTGGCATATCAGTCATTGAAATTCACTACTATTTAAGCAGAAATGATGTATGAGTCCATAAAACATTTAATTAATGAACACTAAATCTTTAAAACAAAAGCTAAAAGAAATGAAAGAAAGAAGAAAGAGACAGATTTAACTTCTAAATGCATTTCATTTTTGAGACCCTTTCAAGATCATCTCTGAAGATCTAGTGTCAACACCATTGCAGCTTCAAAACTCATTTCTGCTGCCTATTGCACTGTTTTAAACTTTAACTTCTAAAATCAAAACAAGGGAATGTAACCTCCCGTTTGTAGTTTCTCTTTTAAAAAAATGAAAGGCTTCAAATGGCACAAGGGCAGCAATTATGCCATCCAAACCCATCATGACAGAGTTTTAGGGATAACAGTGAAACAGGCTAGAAAAAGGCAAAAGATATCAAAAGCAGACATGGTCTTATTCTTTTTTTTTTTTTTTTTTTTTTTACATTATTATTTTATGGTTTCTGGAGATGTCAAGATTAAGAAAACTGACTTCTTACTACTGTTCCCTTGAATATTATCTTAATACTTAATTAGTAGGACATGCATTTTAGTGTTATAACATTAACAGTTATGCCACATGATCATAGCCAGTCTTTGTGTAACTCTTGAAACAACTGGGATGTATTTTTGAAACTGGTTTACAAGCAATTACGTCTGCTGGAAGGCTATGTTTATTTATTCAGACAAAATTACTCATAAATATTTTGGTGCAGTTGGCCAGAATAAACAACCTTAGATGTCTTATTAATTTTTGAGGAAATGTATTAAAATACCTATGGTAAATTAAAAATATACTACTGTCTTCTGCAGAAATTACATGCAAACTCTTTCTTCATAGCAATTAACCTTATGATTTCCAATCTCTCCTCTCCTCTCCTCTCCTCTCCTCTCCTCT
>JAPSGF010000003.1:15614273-15635995 GCA_035772895.1 Perdix hodgsoniae
CCTCTCCCTCTCCCTCTCCCTCTTCCTCTCCCTCTCCCTCTCCCTCTTCCTCTTCCTCTTCCTTTTTCCCCTTTCCTTCCCTTTCCATTCCCTATCTTCCCTTTCTCATTGTTACCTCTCCTCCCTTTCCCTCCTCTCCTCTTCTTCTTCCTCTATCTCCCTCTTTTTTTTTTTTTTCTTCTTTTCAATATGTGATGTATACCATCAAAGAGAAAAACAAAACTATACATTCAGGGGGTAAAATTTCTATCATTTAGAAATGCAAAAGATTTATAGAGTAATGAAACATAAATGATGGAACCAGAATATTACTCTTCTCAGCACAAAGCTCAGTGTCTGAGCAGAAAAAGTCAGAATCAGAGAATTACAGAGTATTTGAGGTTGGAAGGGACTTCTTGATATCTTTTGATCTTCTAGGAGTCATCAGGTAAAGACCCCTCTGCTATAGCTGAGCTGCTTTTGAAACAGGTTGCGTGTGATTATTTCCAGGTGACTTTTGAAAATTGACAAAGAGGAGATTCCACAACCTCTCTGGGCAGCCTTTGCCAGTGCTCAGTCATGCATACAGAAAAGTGTTTCCTGATAATTAGTCAGAAAACACTTGTGTTCCAATTTGTACCCATTGCTGCTTGTCCTCTCACTAGGCACTGCTGAAAAGAGCCTGGTAATCTTCACTTTATACCTTCCCTTTATGTATTTGTACATGCTAACAAGATTCTTTTGAACTTTCTCTTCACTAGCTTGAACACTCACAGCTTTAACCTTTTGTCTTGCCTGCCTTATCTTTGTGGCCCTTCACTGAACTCTTTCCAGTAAATCTGTATCTTTTACTTTTTTTTTTTTTTTTTCCTGGGAAGCCAAGAATTGGATGTGGTACTCCACATGATATCTCACCAGTGTTGAGTGAAGAGGAACCATACCTTCCTCAACTTGCTGGTGGCACATCTCAGAATTTAACTCACAATACTGTTGGCCTTCTTTGACACAAGAGTGTATTGTTGCCTCAGATCTACTTTGATATCTAGCAGGACCTTTGAGGCCATTTCTACCAGCACTTGTGAGGCTTCTTCTGTAAAACTGCTTTCCAAATGGCCAGATACCAAAGTTTTTGGGTACATATGATTATTCTCTGCATGTGTAGAGCTTGTCATTTCTTTTTGTTGGACTGCATGAAGTTTTTGTCATCCCATTTCTCCAAACTGTTGAAGTCTTACTGGATGGCAGCAAACTCTGAGATTACACTTGACCCATTGACCAGTTAATTAAAGAGATGCTGATCATGGTGTTCATCATTAGTTAGCGGCCTTCAACTAGACTTCACATCACTGATCAACACCATCTGGGACCAACTGTTTGTCTGATTTTCAATCCACCACTCTCTGCTCATCCTGCTCAGATGTAAAATTTCCTTTATCATGGTATTCTTGATAACGGTGTTGAGCTCCAGGCAGACAATATCAGCTGCCCTTCTTTCACCTACCAAACCATGCACTTCATTTTAGGAAGTTATCAAATTGGTCAGGCTTTTTCACCTTTTTATCTTTCATTTGCCTGGAATTTGTTTCTGGCAGAAGTAATTGCATCACTTATCTGATGAGTTAGATTGAGTTAACTAACCTATAGTTTCCTGGGCTCTCCTTCTTGCCCTGATTGAAAACACTCAATATGCTTGGCTTGTGTACTCTGAAAAAAGGTTTATGAACATAATTTGGCTTTGAAATGTCATGTTTTTTGGTGACTCCAAGTAATTTTTTTGTTTCCAGCTCAGACCTCAACATATTATGGCACATTTAAATCTTAATTAAGGCATGTGAAGCAGCACATATCCAAAGCAGACTATGAATTCCTGAATGATAAGCGATATTTCTGGTAATGGCATCTGCTACTTATAAATGTAGTGGCATTGTAGTCTGGCTGCAATCTTAGCTGAAACATTTTTTTCATTGTTGACATTTACCTAATTTGGTGCTAAGAAAGCACAAAAACGTGGTTACTTGGAGAAGACTAGTACAGTAAAAGAAATTATCATGTGGTTGAGGTTTAGCAAATCATTAAAATAAACCAGCTCAATGAACTGATCAGCAACAGTAGAATAAAACTACACTGAATACATGCCTAGGGCAGTGACATTTATTTTACTTCCATCTCCAGTACTGACTTTAATAAATGACCAAATGTTCCAATAATTCTTTGTTGCCCTTTCTGGCTGGACTTCGAAGAATTTCAGGTGTATGTGAAGCATGTATTTGCATCAACTTCTTGACTCCATAGTCTCTTATCTTTTGATAAGAATCTTCTGTAGATCTGCTGATTGCTTTCCATTCTAGTTTGCCAGATGGTGCATCCAGGATGCGTAGCTGGCTCTGACAATGTTACTTTTGTGGGTTTGTGCATTGTAAATTCCCTGCTAGCCATGCTGAGTACCAAGAATGGTCATCAAGGAGAGACTGCTCAGCTGAATTGTTCAGGAACTAAACTGCCCTGTCAGGGTCTTTGCCACTGTAGAACTGCACAACGTTCTGTGGCCAAATAGGATTCTACACTATCTCTTCAAATAACAGATGATCTAACAGAAAAATTGTTTCCTTCTCTGTTCTGGGAAGTCCAATGGAAACTAGGCTTATTGAGTTACTTCCTATGCCTATAGTAAACCCTAAAGAGTATAACAGTAATTTTGAAAATCTTTGCATTCATCAGTTTTAACACAAAAGAAATGAGCTTCATTTTCTCTTTTCCCACCCTTCAATAAGATTTCTTCTGAAGACATTTCTTCAATTTCACAAAATCACAGAATAGTTTAGATTGGAAGAAACCCTTGGAGGTCATCCAATTCAGTCCTACTCTGGTTAAAGAACAGTCACCTAGAGCAGGTTACACAGGTTGCTAATGTTCAGTAATAAATAAGCATTCCAACATTGTGAGTGTATTGCTATTCATGTTATGTGTACAGGAGAGTCAGAAGAGTTGCAGCACTTGACAAAGAACAGGACAGTTTTAGTTGTCCAGGTTTTGAAATGATTCTTGAAAATATAGAACAAGTAAACTCTAAAGGCTCTAATATCAGATGAGAAATATCAGAAAGCAGAGTTCTCTACAATTTTAAAAGCTGTCTTATTTTGAGCTCACCTTCAGGGAGTGCTAACTTTGTGTTGTGCTCTCACTTCTAAGACGTCATAGATGAAGCAGTGGCATTTGATATGAAGTTGCACAACTGCTGTTATTATTGATCATGTCTGCACTATCAGACAGATCAATAGGCTAACTGGCTAATATTCAATCCCAGCATGCATTAAGTTTGAGGAAGTGGCACATTTAGAACCATTTAGGAGTGCTTTGGTTTTTGGTTTGTTCCAGGAGAGTTACAAGGGTTTTAGTGGTTTCTCCTTGCTATACTGATACCTCCATTGGAATGAGGAATAGAGCTGAGGAAATGGAAGAATAAACTTGACAAAAAAGACATAAAAATGCAATGCTTCTACTCAATCTTCTCTGTATTTTAAAGATGATTTTTTTTTTTTTTTTTTTTTAATGCACGAGTCTCTTCACACCTTCTCACTTGAATTGTAACTTGAAGGACATCTGAGAACATTGTGGGAGGGTAAGAGAGAGGCCAACTGCCTGTGACAAATAAAGCATCAAGATTTACAAGCATGAATAACAACAGGAATATTGTGCTCAAACTATTAGCAGAAAGAGCCAACTCTGATTTTCACCCAAGTCAGAGCAGAATGGCCAGAATGGAATTCTACCTAATACAAAATTTTAATTATTTAAAAGGCTCAATTTAAATGTTGCTTGTCTTTTACTGAATACACTTACAAAAATGAAACAACATGAAAGCCTCACAAAGCAGAACAAACTGCAAAAGCCAGAAACATACAAACAAACAAACAAACAAAAACAATAACAAAAAACAGCAGCAACAACAATAACAAAAAACAAGCCTAGTACATTTTCAGAAGGTCAAAAAGATATGTCAAGCTAGTCTTATAAAAAAAGAGTTTTGTGCTACAGATGTTTTTCAAAACGTTCAACAAAATCCACGTGAACATAATTCTACCTATAGTCTGTATTGTTCTATGGAGTGTAGTTCTCAGAAAAAGCACAGGTAGCAAAACTTTACTTCCCCAAAATGCACTTCAATATATTTTAAGTAGAAAATCCTAATTTAAAATAATGTCAGCATCTTTCGTCTGTAGAATATGAGGCTCAGCATCTTTAAATTATTTAAGAGGTCCTCAGAGAGTCAGTTATGCTTATAATGTCAGATTTACTCAAAGAAATGGAAAGAGCAAAGCAAAATGTTGAATAAGGACTTCCTGTGCGATTTTACCAAGCTATTTTTTACTGCCTGTAATTGCAGCAGCATTCTCACCTCACACAGTTTTAGCCAAAAATATATGTTGTATAACTACCACTTGCTTAACTTTTTTTTTTTTTTCCTAAGTAGACTAGGTCTGCTCTACTGAACTGCACTTTTCCCCAGGAGGATTCATTTACAAATAAATACAAGGTCTACTGAGAGTCAATTGAAAGTAAATTTGTGCAAGGGCTTACAAATCCTAAGTATGACTCCTTCTAAAAGGAAAAATATAGAACTGTATGAAACTCTAAGGGGGATGGTTTACCAGTAACATATTAGTAACCTCTCTGACAGGTTTCTTTTGTGTGTTAGAAGGATCAGAGTTAATACTTGTGATGTGATTTTAACAGTTTGTACTAAAAGAAAAATATGACTGAGAGGATTTTTAATTGGGAAAAACCTGCATATGGATGCAGTGCTGTCATCTGTAAAAATCATTGTACCTAATATACTTTCTATGCCTCTTCAAGAAAAAGAGAAACTTCTGTTCCTTCTTTTCTTTGACACTCTTTCAGCATGAATAAGGAAATTAGAAAGTACTCAGAGAATGTCTATCAGAGCTAGAACAAGGAGAACGGGCCAATTCCTACTTTACCTCCAGGCACCTTGTACTGGCACACCATGTACCACTGGTGTTTGAAACACTTTGTGTTTGAACTACAGCACAGACTCCCTGGGGAAGAGGTGCATCATCTCATTTGCTTTTGAACTGAGCACACAGGTTATTGAGTCTCTGTACATAATAAAAAAGATTGGTAGCACTCATTAATATTTTGAGAAGTGATTTCTCATTAACCTAAACAAGAATACTCCTTTTCAATGGGAATAAAACACACATTGTATGTATTTGCACAGTTCCCTTTGACATGATACGCATTAACAGGAGTTTTGGGTAATGCTGAGTAATAGTATTTGTGCTTGAATTCTATTCAAGCCTCCTGGCTTCAAGTCACAGGTTGCCAGATAATTTGTATATTGAAAATCACGCAGAGCAACACTTCACCTCTACTTAGATACAGCTTCTCCTGAGGGCAAAGTCTTCCCTCCAAGAGCCACCCCTCAACTCTGCCTACCAGCTTTGCTCTGGGTCTGTGGACCATCCTTTCCAATACTGAGAATAACAGCATCAGTAAAAACATAGAGAAGACAGAAATCTGACTTTGCCATCATTTCAAATATTGTCTTTGCCACAGACATTTTTTTCTCTTATCTCTGTTCTTAACACTTATTAATGAAGGATATTAAATTACAGAGTGGTAGATTCAGGAGGGAGCATAGACACAATTCATGTACCACTGTCATTCATCTCTTGCTTTCAGTCTTTGACTTTTAAATCCAATGTGAGGTTATATTCCAAGGAAATAATCAAGGCAGATATTTAACTTCATGTTTCTAAGTCATGGATCACCTTGTTAATTAAAGCCTGGCAAATGGAATAGCTCTTTATTTAAAAAAAAAAAAGCCTAACAGGTTTATCCATTATTTTATACTGGTCATCAGTGCATCAAGCATGCCTGAGTTCAGTTTGACTACTGTTTCTTTCTTCATGCTTCTGCTTTCATTACACAAAAAAAGTGGCAAGAATTATTCAGAAGTAGTGTTTTACTTCTCCCCATTACTGTATCATCTCAAACTGACATATATTCCCTACTACTTGCGCCAACTTCCTCTGGCAGAGAATGGTGAAGCTACATGGAAGACACTGTTCATTTACACAGCTACGGATGCTTTAGGCTTTGTTTTATGACCTGACTTAAGCTTTTGCATTTTTCCATCCCTTCTATCCCCATCAGTATGCTGCCAATGATTCTACTTATCTTAGCAGCATAAAAAGACTGACTTCTTAGTCCAGATCAATTGCAACAGTGCTTGGACAGCAGAAGGGCATATGAAGTACATTCATAGCAGATTCATCAAACCCTCCATACTTCAGAAAAAATATGAATGATTTTAACAGTAAGTTCAGTAATTAAATCCTGTAGAGAAAACAGGAAAAAATAGTGAGGAAATAAGCTATACATGATAGTTAAAGCAACAACATTTGATTTACACTATTCCTTTGCTTTTCTTATTTTTCTACTGCTGTTTTTATCATTTTCTTGTATTAACATGGAAGAAAGTCATATTTTTTTCTGCAAGGAACTTTCTCTGAAGAGATGTCTGAGAAGAAATTCTCCAAAATTAAGAATATAATTTTGAGAAACAGTAGGTCTCTACTTATGTTTTCTGGCAAACATATCTCATGCAATCTACTGATTACTATACATTATGTTTTTTTGTTTTTTTTTTTTAAATTTTATTTTCAAGCATTTATTTATTTTTAATCCTGATATTTCTGTTGGAGAGCTCTTTCAGTATTCTTCTAAGAGAGAGAATTTTACTTTACTGCCTGAAAACAAACAAACAAAAAAGGACAACAACAACAGCAAAATCCACTTTTCCTTGCCTTAGAATTCTTATATATATTGTCAAAAAAACATTTCTTTTGTCTTCCTATCTCTTGTCCAATAACCTATTATTGCTATTATGTAACCAGTAAGCCTATGTACTTCACAATCAGTCTTCACTTTTTAGAAAATCGTAGTCTAAATCATTTAGTCTTTGTGGGAATTCCTCACCTACCTTTTGGATTCTGTTGTTTTGATCTCTCTCCAAGTTGTACAATAGGCATTCCAAACAATACCTACTATGGTCTTTGCAATTTTATTAACAAGTTCTTTTTCTGGTGGAAATATATTATGTGATTCATCTTTTCTGATCACATTCACCTTTCACACCTTCATTATTTTGGTGAATTATTGTAAAATCTTGTTAACACCAGTTTTATTATTTTCTGTCTCTTTCTGCCATCATTCTTAAATGATAGGCATACAATTTATAATAGTTGTTCTCATTAATACTTTTATATATATATATATATATATATATATATATAATTATGACCCTGAGGGTCATCCATTTCTTCCTACCTGTCAACATACCTCCACTTTCTAGTTCTATAAAAAATCCAACAAGATCAGTTGCAGAACTTATTGAATAGCTATTTCTCATTGTACAGAAAGCTTTTACTTACCTGTTATAAATTTTGATCTCTGTTCATTCCCCCTGTTAATCCTGCAGAGTTTAACTGTCCAGATAAGTGGAGATTGCTATAGTTTTGTAAAATAAATAAATAAATCAGTAATATAATTGGGGCATGATGTGAAAATATATCTTTGCCAAAGAGGATGCTCTTCCATCACAAATAATCTAACATCATACATATTCTATTTCACCTATAAAATGACTGGAAATATAATTTAAATCTCCACTGATCTTTTTTGCATTATGTATCATGTCAGTTATCTTGCAATGTCTTCTTCACAAAATATTCCTCGTTCAAACTTAGGAAAAACGATTTATTAAAGTCTGTCATGGTTTTATGATTTTTGGTTATCAGTATTCCACATCATAACATCATGTGTGGCACTGGGAGTTTAACTTTGAATACTCAAGTTCTGGGTACTCGCCCAGAAGAGAAGAACTACATTCCCCAGGGGACTTTGTGGTCACAGAGAGGAGATATAACTACTGGCAAGGTCACCTGATGCACTCTTCTTCGTTGGCTCTTCTCCTGTCTCCCTGCTGATCAACTGTTCTGCGCATCTCACCTCAGTGTTACGGTGAGGCCTATCCACCTTTTCGACATTCTCTCATTATATTTGATTTATCAGCTTCAATTCTAATTATATTGTATTATAGTGTGTTATCTTGCATTCTGATACTGTACTTAGTAAATTAGTTTGTTTCTCCTCAGATCGTTGCCACTGTTTTTAATTACTTTGGGGTCCCCTGTTTCCCTTTTCTGGAGGTGTGGATTTTGCAAAATCCCTCCATCCTGCTAGTCATGGAACTGGGCAGAACCAGCCCGTAAACCACTGACAAAGCCCTAAGTATATGAATAATTGCAAAGAATTCATACCATACATTACATATAACTTCTATAGTCTATACTACAGTCTCCTGTAAAGTCTCCAACCTTTGCATAGTGATATACAAAGGCATAAATGATGCTTATAGCAAATAAGGAATGTCTTCAGAATTGTAAGTGGCCTTAAAGATAAGTACTGAAATGACATGTAGATCACTCCAAAAGTAATGCCTCCTATATATTTCCATGGAAACTATATCATATACAAAAAGCACAAAAACTCTACTTGATTGTAAGAATCTGTGTAGCTGTCAAGAATGTAGGTTATTTTTCATGTTGCTCTTTCCTCTGCTGGAATCCAGCACCCACTGCCTCACTGTGCTCACATCCAGTGTTTGGTCTCCAGAAATGTACAGCAAGCACCAGTGAATATCAATGGGTGCAATTTTTTCCACATGGAGGAATTCAGTGACACACCTTTGCTTCCTATGCACTTCAATGTCAGATGCCATTTGTCAGACTGCTACCCTTCTGCCATCTGTAACATGGCAACAAAAAAAGTAATGGAATATTGGCAGGTTGGCAGGAAATTCAACCTCTATTGCTGTACCACCAACATCTGCTTCTGACATCGTAGGCCAACAAAATGTAATGGTTTTTTTTTTTACTTTTGCCACAGACATTGTATAAAGCTTGGATTTCACCTGCTCAAGTTGGTTCTGTAAAAGAAGGCGGTGCATGCAAACTAGTATTTCAATAGTTCAGACATTTTACTGGAAGTTAGCACAATAATCTATTCTCTGAGGACTTTTAAACTACAAGAATATTTTTCATTTATTTATGTATTGTTACTGCTTACTTTGAATACTTGGAAGAATTCAACAGTTGTAGGAGTGGAAATATAGTAATGCTTTACATGTTAATAAAAACATTTCTTAAGAAATACTGAATATGCAAAAGAAATGAAGCAAGTATGGTAAAATGCAGGAGGTCACAGATTCTTTGATTATTCATACTTCTCACAATCATTAGAACACATAATTTGATGAACATTATTATTTATTAATTGAGTTTTTGTTAATGTTTAAACACGTCTTTTTATTTTATTTTATTTTATTTTATTTTTTATTTTTATTTTTTACAGGAATGGTTATTTAATGGAATGTACTTAAAAGGTCATTGGAATTAGTAAGGTAACTCATTGTCTCAAAATTATGCCTATGCCTAAGCAGTATGTTGGACCGTAGCCAGAATTCCACAATTCCACCACCAAATTTTGAACAAGGGCAGAATTTGAATCATGCTATCCTCTTGGTAGTTGGTGAGTATACTACCTCGTGTAGCTTCTGTGGATACTTTACACAGCTCTACAGCTTGTATATTTCTTTTCCCAAACCAGGGCAATATTGTTATCCAGCTTGCTTTTAATTTGCATGAAGATTTCTTTTTCATGCAGCAACTGCAGCAAATAGCATCAACAATAAAAGGATAAAAGGTACAATTTGTCTGAAATCTATCCCTTCATTAAGCATGAGATTGTCTTGTTGTACATAGCAGTTCATCATCCTTCTCATTTGAGTCTAGGAAAAAAAGGCATTATGTTGGGACTGTAAATTAACTCCGGTAAAACAAACCTTTGGATTCCACGTTTCTTGACAAGAAAGAGACAAATATAACATAGAGTAACTGGGCTTTTCAAAGGCTTATAAAGATACTACATCATTGAACAATTTTATACCATGAGGTCTTTTATGAGGATTTTAATTATAAAGCAAGATCAGAGTATCATATGTATTGGAATATTTGGCTCCAAGTATGGACTACATGACATAGTTTAAATATCCTCAAGAGAGTTGTTAGGTGCTGAGTATTTTGAAAAGTTGACCTTTGCTATATACGTATCCACTTAATCTTTGACACTGTCATCAATCCAGTACTTTCCCATTCAGTGAATTGAGTAGCAGAATCATATGCCTGAAATATTATTGAATATCTCTTGACTTTCAGACAATGGACATTTTCATTAACTTAAGGAATTTGCATTCCATAATAATATGAAGCATATATTTGAAAATATAAACAACAACACTGTTAACATTTCAAATAATTTTAGTGATACAGGAATTTACGTTGACATTAAAAGCTATGCTAAATTGCTACTTCAGTTATTTTGAGGATATCTCTATTACTAATATGACAAAAGATGACTTTAATGGCATAATAAACCAGAAACAAGAAAGCATTATTAAAACCTGCTTCATAAAGTGTTACTAGTCTGCTATCAGTTAAGCTGTTCGGACATGATGAAATTTCAAGCTAAATATGCTAGGTGACTTCATGTACTTTTAGGCAGCAGTGCTTAAAAATTATTAGTAATAGATATTTAAGCTAAAAAGAAGAAAGAATGAAAGGAGATATTTTTGCCTCTATAGTCCAGAATAAATATTATTGGAAAGAAATAATTACACATTTTGTAAAATCTAGACATATTTTCTGAGAATCTTTCTTCTCCTGGTTTTTACAGTGAAACATTCTTTTTTTATATTGCCCAGTTCTTGGAATCATTACATTTAGTTTGATTTATCCAATGAAATCAGTAACTTTAAGATCTTATGTATTTGCAAGACATAGAGGAAAGATACTCTATATTCCTTTCATTAATTATTTACCTCTCTTCAGGGTGAAACACTTACTTTACATGCATCATTCTTTCCCCTTAAAAAAGCATACTGGATCTGGTTAAAGCTTCTGAAAAATAGACTTCATTCTGGGTGGAAAAATAGTTGTTTGTGAAGTTTCCTTAATGAAAGCTTAGGGAAATTATTTTGGAGAACATCATCTTGTTCACGGCCAACAGATTAAAAAAATTTGTGCACATTTTAAGGTCTAGGATTGCTCCCATCACAAGTTCATTAAAGTGTTCCTTCCAATACAAAGATTTTAGAAAAGTAGAAAACTGAGAGTATAATGTTCTATTACATGTAGTTCAGATTTAGATCTACATTATTCTTAAAATTACAGTCTAACAAAAAAGCAAGCGCACTTTCAGAAAACACTGTGAAGCACATATGTCTACCGAGAGGATTAAGAATATGTAATGTATTATTTTTTATGCTTGAGTTATTTTAATGGTACATTTTAATTAAATGTCAAACAATGTCCAGATTATAAGTATACAGATAAAGTCCTGCAAGAACTTCTTTGGATATACAACAACTTACAAATGTATTGCTTACTATGGAAGCAAAGATCAGGTAGAAAATATTCATCAATGACTAAAGTAGATTCCTAGGAGCTACAGTTTTCTCATAGTACTGAACAAAATATATTTTCTATTAATTTCATACTATAGCTATAATGCTTTCTCCCCTCCCCTACTGATGATTTACAAAAGAGTTTTGGCACATTAAAATGGAAATTAAGTAGCAAATAAGGGAAATGAGTCATTAGAAAGGGGTGAGAGCATGCAATTCAAAATTAGAGAAGTTCTGCAGGGAAAAGAATGGAGTCATCTGGAAAAAGGTATCTTGGAGTGTTTTTCAAATAAACACACAAAAAAATCAGTATTATTAGGATAATTAATCTGTGGCAAATGCAATGGTAGTGATATGTAGATTTGCAAAGTTATCCTACAGCAAGCAAGCAGAAAACTACTTCAAGCAGAAGAGTTTTATACTGAACATATTTAAGTCTCCTGCAGTACTCATGATCATTGGTCCAAAATATTGCTTACTCCTTATTGTTTGCCTTTTATTTACAGGTCTGGTAGCAGAAGCATTCTGGTTGAAAGTTGTGAATGATTCACAAGCTATAAATGAGAGCAAGCTAAATAGTAAAGGATGAAAGGAAACCAAACCAGAGTTGTTTCTCCTGTGTCTGTGTGCTCTACAAACTTTACTGTCATCTTAATAATGTATTTCTTACAGCTAACCTCAATGGTGTATTCTGAAGATAACACCCAAAACAGAGCACCAGAGTTACAATGACCTGAGTATCTGTGCTTTGATCCATTTCTGAGAAGACTGCACAGTCAATAAGTTAGTTAAAAAAAGATAACTTTTTTGCCATATTACATAGTTCACAGAGATTCTGTGAACTACTGAGTATTCAAGTGCACTTGTTTAATAAAAATATTTGTATAAAACTCTTTTTTTGCCATTTTATTAATATTTGTCTTTATCAGCTGAAGCTGTCTGCATTTTAGTGCAAGCTAGGTATTTTATAACTCCAGGAAGTGCTAGGAATCATGCTTTTGCTCAAAATCATGTTAAAGCCACTTGTGGAGCTGGGGACTGAAATAATGGGAAAAAAGTTTTCTAGCTTGAACTTGGGTGCTGCTGAGGGTTGAGGTCAAGGTATATATTCCAGCCTCTGTGGCTTGCTGCTGTCTCTTACTTGTTGTAACAGCATGTAGAAACATATATGGGATTCAGCAAATACAGCAGATAGGTCTGATTTTCACACAAGGAGAATAGCAGCCTTGTGGGAATGTCATGGTTTTATGATTTTTGGTTATCAGTATTCCACATCATAACACCATGTAATGCAGTGGGGGTTTGACTGTTGATGCTCAAGTTCCAGATGCCTGTCCGGAGTAGAAGAACTACATTCTCCTGGGGGCTTTGCGGTCAGCGAGGAGATGTAACTTCCGGCAAGGTCACCTGATGGTCTCTTCTTCACCTGCTCTTCTTCGCCTGTGCTTCTCCATCTGCTCTTCTCCGTCTGCTTTTCTTCATTGGCTCAACTGGACTGCACTGCTCACCTCAGCGCTGTGGTGAGGCCTATCCACCTTTCGCACACACTCTCCCTCTCTCATTATATTTTGCTGATACTATACTTAGTAAATTAGTTTGTTTCACCTCAGATCATTGCTGCTGTTTTCAATTATATTGGGGTCTCCTGTTTCCCTTCTCCAGAGGCACTGATCTGTGGATCCCTCCACCCCGCTGTTCACAGGGCCGAACTGGCCCATAAACCGTTGACATTCTTGGTGGAGAATGCAGGCAACAAGCTGCTTTTAGCTTTTTTGAACTAATCTCTCTCTTTGCTGGCGGAGAGCTTCATTGGGAAAGTTTATCTGTTTCACTGGCACTCTGAAAAACTTGACCTTTAAAAGTCTAGGCGGACTGCCAGTATTCTAGGATATTTGGAAACTTTCAGCCTTGCTATCTTCTGTAAAGAAAAAAAAAAAAAAAAAAAAAGCTTTCTCTTCTAAAACTGCCTTTCAAGGGACTGAATACCACCATTTCTTCTTTTTTAATGCTTAAAACATGCTGGGCCTTAATTAAATTTGCCACTTTGCTCTATGGAGCTGTAGGTATATAAAATCGATTGAAAACACTGATGGAAATATGTACCTGGTGGAAATATGTACCTGGTATCTGCATACAATATGGCATTCAACTCCAGAGGGAGCTGCTAATTTCACAGGACTTGGGATTTTTAAGCAGCTTTCCAGTCTCTCTTTTGAATCCTTTATGCAGTTTTGCAATGCTCACCTGATCGCATTGGTAATCTCCCTGAATGTACTGCTCATCATTTCACTCAGTATTAGTATTTATTATATTTTGAGGAAGACCTCCCCAAAACCAGAGAATACTGAGTGGCAGGGAGTGTGGAGAGTCTTGGGAGAGACTTTAGAAGGATGGAAATCTTCGGTGTCATGGAACTTTACTCCTGAACACCTGAAAGACCTTGAGAGCTGACCCCACACGCTGACCACAGAGCCCCCTGGGGAATGTAGTTGTTCTTCTCCTCTGGACAGGCACCGGGAACTTCAGCATCAACAGTCAAGCCCCCGGTGCATTACATGATGTTATGATGAGGAATACTGATAACCAAAAATCATAAAACCATGACAGGGATTTTGTCTGTTACTTTCAGTATAGACTCTGGACCAGAATTAGTGAAGGTATCAACTGGAGTTTTCTGTCCCCTTTTATTGTCTTACTGAGATATCAGGTTTTTCAGACTCCATTTAACAGAAATAAGAACTGGAAGACTCACTGATTTCATGTTTTCTTGTGGGGCAAGTGGAGAAGCCATAATGGAATTCAGTGTCTCTCTTTGTGATTTTAACAATATTTACTTTTATTTAATAACATCAGATAATTTCTGATTGTCATTCTAATACAAGTCTGTATATTCAAGTTTTGTATACAATCTCAAAGAATCATGTGACTCATTGTTATGTAGCTACAAAATATAATAATTAATGTTCTTATATTCAAGTTAAATGTGCCTGGCAAATGAATTTTAAGAAAATTTTAAGCTTTTGCAACATCCTTGAGGCACTGTAATGCACTGTGATGCACTGAAAGAATATAGTCTACAAAAATCAAGCACAGAATGCACTTTAAAGTTTCCTGGTTATGCTGAGTTTAGGAGATGATTAAAGTTTAAGTTTTATGAAAGATAAAATTTCTGAATCACTGAACTTTCATATTCTTGATTAATAGAAGCCCAGCTTAATTGATGTACATTTTCTAATCCTCCCAATATAAGGGCCATTTAAGATGAAATTATATGAAAATGAGTAAGAAAGATACGATTAGATTAATATCCATAGAATCTTTAATCTGTAAATGACAAAACATTGCTGTTTATAATTCTACCAGTGAAGCTGTCAGAACTTATTTTAAACTAGAAATTTAGTTTAGAACATATTCGTCTTTCTAGTTTTCCTACCTTTCTTTGTTTTTACAATCCAAATATTTGAAATTTCCCTATAAATACTATGCTAAAGTTTGTTCCATGGAGGGAATCTTAAAATTAAATACAATTCCAAAGCAAACTTTTTTTCCATGGCACAACCTTTGTATAATAGCAGGCACAAATAAGCATCCTGTGGACTTTCTAAAACTGTAGATCAACACTGCATAAGTCAGATGAACTTTGAAAACTTCATTAGATCTGGGAAGAAACAACCCCAAGCCCCAAGCACCAGTACATACTGGGAACTGCACAACTGTAAAGCAGCTTGGCAGCTTGGCAGCTTCGTAGAAAAGAGGCTGAAAGTCTCAGTGGCAGTCGACTAGAGCATAAGTCAACCACGTGCCCATGCTGCTAAGAAAACTAACAATTCTTGGCTATTAGGCAAAGTATTTCTACTAGGTCAAGGAAGATGATCCTTTCCCTCTACTCATGAACACTGAGAGAGATCGTAAAAATCACAGAATCAAACTCTCAAAATCTCAGAGATTTGACATTATAAAAGAGCAATAAGTTCTCACAATTTTCCTTTATAAACAAATAATTTACCATATTAATTCTTCCAACACTGAAATGGAAAACGCATATCAATATATTAAAACTTTAAACTATCTGTTTATATTTTCCTGGGTGTCTAACAGCTAAGTTGATGAGTGTTGTTTCAAATGTTTATAGTTGTTAATTATATTTCTTACAGAACCCTGGATCAAACACTCAGAAATGAATTTGTGGTTTCATTTCTTTTTTAGTGCCATAATTACAAATTGTAAACAACTTCCCTTTTCCCTAATGGTTGAGTAACTTTATAAGAACAGAAGAGAGGGGTGGAGGGTGTGGAACAACAGAAAATTTAAAAAAATAAATAAAAAAGGGAAAAAAAAGAATCTATTGAAGTAGAAATTAAAGAGAGATGTTTGATATGATAAATAATGACTAGATAATGGGTTTCACTGGGATATGGAAATATATCCCACAAAAATAAAGCAAAAACCTGTGTGGAGGGGCTTGGGGAAGGACAACACCATCGTGTTTTTATCTTCCTTATGCTTGATGCTGTCACCAGGCCAGACCCTGGGAATAATTCACAATTGACTCAACTTGATTGTGAGCCTCCTTAAGAATGACTGTGGTTAAAGAAGAAATTAATAGATGGTTTTATTGCTTTGGTAAAAAAATGAAGAAGTAAGAGATACTCTGTATTGAATGCTTACTGTGACGAAAGAATATTTGTATAATTACTGATGACATACAGTCAAACAATATACATTTTTATTCATCTGTTGAGTTCTTTCACTTCAGTAGTCAGTTGTCCAATGAACTCCTGAAAATCTAAGTCTGTTGGTTTAGATCTTATGGGTTAGAAATTTGCATGGTGAAAGAGTTAATTTGTTCACTTCAGGAGTTGAGCATACCTCAAATAAGTAAAGAAATTCTGTTACAGCTGTTATGAGATTTCAGAAAAAAAATTGTATATTCCACTAAAAGTATATGCTTTCATTAGAGGAATAAATTTAGATGAAATACCAAGAAACACCTTTACAACTGTATTTAATGATCAGTACCCTCTTTAGCTGCGTTAGCTTTCTACTGTTCTTTAGGTCTGCCTCATTCTCATTTGAAGATTCTGTATTTCTAAAAAGGCAGTAGTATGATTCAGGCAAAAATGGGACAACTATGCATTGTCTCACTTGGGCTTTATTAGATTCAGGGCAATCCTTTGGAATATAGTCATATTTGGCTTAACAGAAGTTGCAGCAGTGAACATGTCTGTGCTAATATTCCTTCTCCCAGTGATGGGAGCTGTATGCCAAAAATAGCATGAGGAAAAAATCAACACCCACATAACTATGTTAAGAAGAAATAACAATAGATGTACAAGATGTATATGACAGACTTTTCTTCCATGGCTTAACATGATATCACGTGCTCTTCAGTGTGCAATTTCAGGTTTAGTAGAAACGTATCCAGTTAGTGTACTTTGACATTTAGATTGGAAAGGAAGAAAGTTACTATATGTAATGAACATCTCAGATTTTGATTCATTCTTTGGGTTTTGTCGTTTTCCACCTAAACTTAACACTGCTTATGGGAGACTTTTAGTCTTCCAGAGTAATGATCCCAAGCTAATGTTTCTTGTTCTTCTGTAAATGAAAGTGATTACCACATAGTACTGTTGTTTTATCTTTAAATATTAATGTGTTCTTTGAAATGAAACATTCAAGTCACTTTGTATACAACCTATTAAAATATTAAGAACACCTGTGAACCAATTAGTGATGACCACTGCGGCTTTCAGAGAAGGGACTGTATGATCACACAGCCATTCATACTAATTTTATAAGAATCATCTAGTGCTTTGTCAGTCTATCATTTTTTAATGTGCTTTTCTTTCTGTTTATATCTTTGAAGTTCTCACGTCATACCTACAAATCTATTTCAGCAGAAAGAATCTATACAAAGTAAAGCAACGAAATGCTTTGTGATCCTTTAATCTTTCATGTCTTTAACAATAACTAGCTGGTTTCTCTCTTCCTATCTATTCAATTTCATAATCAATTATATAAATCTTTGCTTCATAATAACAAAGAATCTTTTAAGGGAATCATGAGGATCTTATGGTTCATTAAGATCTTCCATAACTGACCTTTTGACATTTTAATGCAGTTCTTCCTATTGTCCTCATCTTCAAATTAAATCAATTCATGTATCACCCTTTATCATCTTGAAATCTAGCTTGCAACTGTAGTCTCCAGTTCCCTCCTCTAGAAAGGTGTCAGAATAATTCACACTTGCTTCTATCACTGCCTTTGACAATTTGTTTCATTATTCAGTAACCTTCTGTATAAAGAAATTCTGTCTGAACTGCTTATAGATTAATTCTTTCTTTAACATCAATCCATTATCTCAATTTCTGAGTAAATTATTATCTCAAACAGTGCCTTAGTGACAGCTGAGTTTGTCTCGCTCCAATTTATAGGAGGGAGAGGAGGTTCTTTTAATATCTGTATACCCGGTGTGAGATTAAGAAACAGCAATTCAAATGTTGGTCTGACCAGATTATTACAGATGTTAATTAGGGAGATGGAGAAGGAGAGGACGGATGCTATTATGAATTAGGGTAATGGGTAAGGGACGGAGGGCGACAGAAAAGATGGGAAAGAAGAAGCAAGGAGTCTTTATAGGAAGCAAGAGGGAGATAGTCACCACCATGGATCCAGCGTCGTTCGTAGTTCAGTTTTCGATCTTCAGAAGTGGCGGGTCGTCCGGCATTGTTGTTCTGTTGACCATGGTGGCGACCATGACAACGATGAACAAGGCGATGATGGCCCCTTTTCAATACTTTCAAAGTCGTCGAGTCAGCTGTCTTTGGAGTGATAGCTCAAATCCAAAAGTGATTGAGTCAGCTCTTCTTTGAGTGGCAGCTTCTGGCTCTGCGGTCTCAGCAGTTTCCTATCTTCCTGGCCTTACCAGCAGATAAGAGGAAGCAGGGCGGCGCCAACTTGTACCTTGCCTTCACAGGATATGATGGCATCATCCCCCAGTTTCCCATATCAAGCTGGAGTTATTCCATCACAGGCCAGATCTTCCGACAGTAAACTGTCCTGAGCACTCTCTTCCGGAGGCAATCAGTTAAAATTGTCCACACAGTGATGTTGATTGCCATATGGAAACACCCATCACTTATCTCCTAGACAAGTCAGTCTTATCACAAGAAATACCTCTGGAAGCAAGCTTTGAGACAAAAAAAAAACAAACAAGGATTCTCACAAAGTTCTCTGCATTCAGGATCTTAAGCAGGTCTAATTAGGACAGTGCTAAGATCTATCTTTTCTGTATATCTGATTTCAGATATTTTAAACTCAAAAACTTTTATGTATCTATCTATCTATCTATCTATCTATCTATCTATCTATCTATCTATCTGTCTATCTATCTATCTATCATCTACCTACCTATCTATCTTTTTTTTTTTTTCTTTTACAAGAAAAGAAAAGAAAATAAGCCAAACTTCCTGCAACCTGCAATAACAAAAAAGGAGGTGAATTCAGATTAAAGTAGGAGTATCAGGTCAGCAAGACAAAACATCTGAAAAATTCTTCATGTTTACTTTACAGCTCAAACATATAAGAGTTCTTGTGCCTTGGTTGTGCTCAGAGATGTCATGAAGAAAGAGGACTTTCAGGAAATACCTTTTACCTGCATCACTCTCTCTCTACTACACAGTGTTAGTGGTTGGACACTTTTCAGTGAGTGTTGTGTAATTGTTGGGCTTATTCTGATTTGGTGATGAATTGCTATCACTAACCTTTACAGGATATCTTAGGCAGTGGTTTGAAAGAGTTGATTTTTTTTTTCCTGTATGAGAAAGATTAGAGAAATCAATTCTCCATATGCAAATCTGTTATCAAAACTTGCAATCGTACAAAATCCAGTATCATCTCATCTACTTTTGTTCTAAATCTAGGTTACAAGGTCACTGAATTATTTTTGGTGAGATGAAATATTTTTTAGGTTTCAATGCAAGATACATCGTATTTTTATTTCCCATTCAAAATGGATTCTGTATCTAATGCTTTCCTTGTTGTATTTCATCGACTTATATCAAAGCTTTTTATGATGTAATTCTGCACAAGAGCTCTGTTTTTTCCCAGATTCTGGATTAAAAAAAAATAAAACCCAACTCACAGAAAAGTCCCCTCCAAAATAAAAGCATTCCATATTTTCCTCTCTAAATTCTGTTTGTCAGCAACCACACTTTCTGTTAAAATCATCAATATCGAAATTCTAACCAGCTTTATTCATGACAGAACTTTTATTATTACATTGCACTAAATATGTATTTTGTTACATTCATAACAGTTTGATCCTCTGTGATTCATTCACTAACTCCACTACCCAGAATTTCAGCTGTGCAGTGGTAGTGGTAAGTAGAGATGTAAGTGTTTGGGAAAAGCCCTAAATGTCCCTAAAAAGTATGTGAATCTAAAAAACGTCCCCAAAAATTTCCAACTGAAAAACTCACTGTCCTATTATCAGAATAAATTTAATTATTAACAGTTTCAGGAAAAACAACAACAATGCTCAAACTGTCACAACTTGTGGGCATGTAGAAGATAAAAAGAAAATAGTTCATTTCGTTTTTTTTTTTTTTTTCTTTTCAATTTTCATCATTTAAGAAGATGTTCATTTAGATTTTTACAAATTTTACTAGCTTTATATTCAACTTTTAAATCAATACATTGTTATGATATGATATACTAATTTTTAATTTTGGAAAAAACTAAAATTAATAATATTTCAACTATTGTTATTTTTTTTCTCCAGTGTTTACTTAGCTGAAAAATTAATTCAAGGTTATTTTCCTTTATTCCTTAATAACCTAGCTTTTTTTGAGCTGCCTTTTCACAACAAAACAAAAAACCTTTACTACAAGGGCTCCATGTTGTGTGAGAACAAACAGATATTCTGCGTAAAATGGCTCAGTAGTTTCATGTGAAGAAATAAAAGAAGAATAAATTGGATTACAGCCCTTGCATTTCTTTTGTAATGTTATCTACAAATCTAAGTGTGCACTCTTGTTTTCCTCTGAGCACGGGCAAGTCCTGATAGAAAACCTCACTCCACTTCTGCTACTGCTAGCTGCCAAATTATAAGTGTAGATTGCTTGACTATATGTCATAAGTGATAGGGTTCCCTGCTGACCCTTCAGTTAATTGCATTTTAAATGTTTGCAAAATTTCTGGATTTTTTTCTTTTTTAAAATTTAGCGTGCTCTTTTTGTCTGCTTGAACAGATAGATGGATAAGGGGTGGATATACACTTATGTAAATCCTCATTTGATGTTTATGTTTTCACGATACTACTCTAATATTTTATATTTGTGCTAAGCTGATTTGTTTTCCTTAATCCCTTTTTGAAGCTCCTTATTCAGCAGTTTGCTGCAAGTCTTTTTAGTCCTGCTGTGCCTATTACTAAATAGCAGTTGATTTTGCACACATATATTTTTCTTCTTACACTCTTTGTTTTCCTTAATGATTGTTCTCCCCTGCAATTCTCCCTTTCAGATTTCATCCAGTTTGCTTCAAATTCCATTTTATGGTCATTGTATTGCTGTTGTTTTCCAAAGATCATAGACTTGGATTCTGTAAAAAGATTCACTTTTTAGTTAACAGCAGATTCAACTTTTTAGTAAAAAGAAAACAAGAAAAACATCTGTTGATCTTCTGTCTTAAAATATTCAACTTTAAATGTCCTTTCCATTTTTCTTCTAACCTTCGAGACATAGCAAAAGCATTTTGTAGGCACAGACCTATGTACAGGCTCACACATACCAATATACACATGCAGAACTGAAGGAGATTTCAGTGAAAATACAACCGTTCTCAAAAGGTCAGACGTGCTGGCAATTCACACAAAAGTCTTCTCCTTGCCATTAGGCCCCTGATTTATTTAAGCTGGTGTCATGGTTTTATGATTTTTGGTCATCAGTATTCCACACCATAACATCATGTGGTGCATTGGGGGTGGGGTTTGATGTCTGCTGAGTGTTCGTCCATCGGAGAGGAGCTGCATTTCCCCAGGAGACTTTGCGGTCAGCAAGGGGATATAACTCCAAGCAAGGTCACCTGATCCTTCTTCTTCGCCTGCTCTTCGCTGTCTGCGCTTCGCTATCTGCGCTCCGCCGCCTGCGCTTCGCCGTCTGTACTTCAGTCACTCAACTGGACTGCACTTCTCACC
>JAPSGF010000003.1:15655995-15799384 GCA_035772895.1 Perdix hodgsoniae
TCCTTCCTTCCTTCCTTCCTTCCTTCCTTCCTAATTTGTAATGGTTTTGTTTGATAAATCCAACCATTTTGATTTTATTTGGCAATTATGTCACAGCTCCTGGCTTTTCCTGATGCTGTACAATACCACATGCAACGTTTATGCAAGAAATGAGATACAAAAATATTTTCCACATTATATGCCAATGTTAAAATGATCTGAAACACTACTTAGACTCCTCATTTTTAATTAATTTTAATCAGTACAATGTTTTTCAGTTTCTAACTTGTCAATATCTACCACTCTTAGCTAAAAAAGTCATGTGCTGTGTGTGAGTCTGAGAATTTGACAATATCTCTAACAAGAGTCAGAGATTTCTATATCTGTATAGTTTATAAACTATTCAGAAACTAAGTAGAAACTACCAGTACCCAATCTGCCTAGTGCAGAGACAATCATGTCTTTTTTTTTAATCTGTAGTCAATCTTTCCTTATTGCCACTGGAAACACTACCAAAACTACACATCATTCTCCAGGTATCCTTAGAGGGAATTTTACTGTGTAAGTATAGAAATAATATTGAAAAAATAAATCAGGTATTACTAAATTCTTAAATACTTTAAAGAAAATATTAGAATGAACTGAGGGTTTTTAGCTTGAAAGTCTATATTTGCAGAATTCCAAAATCAAGATAGACCATGATGAATTTGGATTATGTTTGTCAGTGTCTTGTTCTGTCAGTGTCTAGTTTTCTGTGTCTTTCATAATAAATATGCAAATAAGTAGTAGAAAACAGGCACAGTCTTACTTTGAACAGAAATCTGGAATCTTTCACCTTCCTAGAAGTATGTTTTTTCTATGAGGAGGATAATAAAGTCATGAGATCACAGAATGGCTGAGTTTGATAAGGACCTGTGAAGGTCATCTGGCCCATCCCAGTCAAGCAGGGCTATAGAGGACAGGTTGCCAATGACTGTGTCCAGGGGCTTTTGAAATGAAATAAACTGTTTGCGAAAGTGAAGACATTTTCACACTATTAGCTCTTAATGCGTGGTTTCCTCCTACACAGTTCAAACCACAGTTCAAACTTGATGACATAAGGCTAGTGATCTAAGACCTGATACACACAACCTAGCATGCTTTGAGAGTAAACATCTACATGAATTGCCATGAAAAAATGACAGATTTAGTTTTTAAAATCATCTCTTTCTGGAAGTCAGATACCTTTTTGAAGACTACAATGAAGCTTCCAATTTCTACCTACTCTTATAGTTTTGGCTGCTAGCCACCATGTCAAAAATGGAATTAACGTGCAAGGTAGAAAACAGGTAGGGTTTTGGTGTGGCCTTTGTCACCTTCAGTTCATTGCAAACAGTTTTCTGCTTCTCCAAACACACTATATAGAAATGCAAATGCAATAGCATGGCTCTTGAGAACACTAAATAGAATTTTTAAAAGAAATTAAGGATATTTAAGTAAAAATATTTAAATAAATATATTTAAATTCTGGCTTGAAGGATTTTGATTTTAAGCCATGAATCTGTTTTTAAAACTCATAATTTTCAGGAAATATGATCTTTCCCTATTTTGAATACTTTTTTACTCTCATGACCCAGCCAAGATTTCTAAGCTGTTGTTGCTAATGAGGCCTACAATTGTAAATTATTATTTTTTTTTAATTTAAAACAGACATTTCAATTTCAGTCATTGAAAACAATCAATAATAACATTGTGCACTAATGAAAACTGTAAAGGATCTGTTGCCCTACTGGAAAAGCATGGATTAAGCCAAAGAATTGGAGATCCATATGTGAGCTCTAAAAATGAGCTATTCAGTTTCTAAGTCCAAAATGATAACTTATATAATTGATTATGAAAATTATCAGAGTTATGTGGGGCATGAAACATATTTATAGAAGTATATTAGCTCTATCATTACAAAAGAAAGAAGAACCATAGTGTCCACAGAGTTATGTGCCTACAGTTATTGATACAGTCATGGTACAATGTGAGTGACTATAGTAAATCCAGAGAGGCAAAGGAATGGTCCTGATCATCTAATATCTACATTAAACATATAAGGAAATTTTTGATTCTGACTAGTAATGTTCTGATCCCGTGGGCTAAATTTGCATTATTCTTTTGGAAACAGATGTGTTTCAAGAGTTCTGGGTCTTAGACTTTCGTCACAACAACCACATGCACTGCTACAGGCTTGGGGGAGCTATGGCTGGAAAGCTACACAGCACAGTTCTGGGGATATTGTCTGACACCTCCTCAACATGAGCCAGGAGTGTGTTCAGGTTTCCAAGGGTAATGGCATCCTGGGTTGCATCAGAAATAGTGTGTAGTCAGCAGAACTAGAGTGGTGATTATCTCCTAGTACCTGGCACTTGTGAGGCTACACCAGTGTTTAGCTCAGTATTCAAATACTGTGTTCAGTTTTGGACCCCTTACTAAAAGAAAGACACTGAAGTGCATGTCTAAAGAAGGGTAACCAAACTGATGAAGGGTCTGGAGCAGAAGTCTGATGAGAAGCAGTTGAAGGGACTGGGACTGTTTAGTCTGGAGCAGGGAAGGCTCAGGGGAGACCTAATCGCTCTCTATAACTGCCTGAAAAGATGTTATTTCAAGCTGTACATCAGCTTCTTCTTCCAGGTAACTAGCAATAGGACAGGTGGTAATAAACTTGTCTTGGTGCTAGGGGAGTTTCATGTTGGATATTAGGAAAAAGATTATTCTAAGAAAGAGTTGTTAGCTTTTGAAACAGGCTTTCCAGGGAAGTGGTGGAGTCACCATTCCTGGAAGTGTTCAGTAAACATGACACAAAGACAAGCATGCTTGGTGAGAGTGGTTATGATGGGTTGACTATTGGATCTGATTATTTTAGAGGTCTTTTCCAACTTTAAGCATGGTGTGATTCTATAATTCAGTTCAGCTTTATTCAAAGTCTATCCTACCCACATGCTACAAAATAACAACGTGTGAGATGCAAAACTTCAGCTGAGGACTTCTGGAAATCCTACATAAAAAATCTATTTCACACCAAAATGAGAAAATTTTTTTTTCAGTGGAGGGCAGGTTGGATGATGAACTGGGCAGGCTGCATGCAAGAATCAGGTGCTGAAACTGCGTGCAGACGTACTGGAACCAGGTGATCTTCAAGGCCCCTTCCAATCCAGGCCATTCCATGATTCTATGATAATTTAATCTAACCTGAACACCAAGACCAAGTTCTTAAAAAAATATTTCTATTGTGGAAAATTCTGCCAAATTCATCACATTTTGTTTTTGCTGAAAGTGAAAATGATCACTTAAACCTAATACTGAATCTTAGAGGAGCCTAAATGTTTAACATAGCAGACAAATGGTTTAGTATGCTAAAATACAAAGCAAAACTAGGTAAATAAAAGCAACAGCATGAGTGGAAAAAGAAAGGTTAAAAGGTGTTAAGACAAAGGAAAAAAAAGCAACATCCTAAGAAACTCAATGCTTTTTTACCTGGGATAAAAAATTCTGTCATGTTACAGGTTTTTTTTCTAATCCCATTTGTACAATAAAGACAGTTCTTTAAGTAAAAGCAATGGGGTTGGCTTCTGTTTCATGTCCCATCGTGTATTTATGCTACAGCCTTTTGTTTCCTCCATGAATCCAGTACACACATATGAGTAAACCTGTGATTCTGTCAAATGGCATTACACTGCACATGAGTCAAATATCTGCGATTATTCCTTAGCCCTTTTCTGTACACAGTGGAACTCATGTAGACTCACTATCAGCAGCTTGTACATCAACAGTGAAATGATCTTTGGCCATCTCATTTGAGTGCCTTGTTTCAACATGCTGAATAACATAATTCAGTATAATTGAACACTCAGTGGATATTAGATTGCTCAGAGAAATGAGGGGAAGAAAAATGCAGCAAGAATGAGCCTGCTTTTATAAACCAATTTTTTCACAGGCAGAAAGTGGAATGGTTTTAACTAAAAGAGGAGAGATTTAGGCTAGACATAAAGAAGAAATTCTTTACTTAGAAGGTGGTGAGGTGCTGGAACATATTGCCCAGAGAAGCTGTGCGTTCCCCACCCCTGGAGATGTTCAAGGCCAGGTCAGATGAGGCTCCAGGCAGCCTAATCAAGTGGGTTACAATTCTGTCCAGGGCAGGGGTTCGAAACTAAGTGGTTTTTAAGGTCCCTTCCAACCCAAGCCATTCTATGATTCCATTGTAGCCAAAATCTAAATGAAAATCAACCGAATTATGGGATTTTTGCTTGTCAGGCTTGTGGATAGACACAGTTTCACACAAATTAGAAGAAATATGATTGCCAATCCAATCAGTGAAACAAAAAAATATGTACATAGACAAAAATTTTATAAACAGACATACACAAGCACAGACACACAAATTTATCTAACTATTTATTTACTTAAGTATGTGAACACATATGTTAGAATTAAACAGTTTGGCCTATGATAAATTCACCGTTGGAAAATCTACAAAATTACAATAATATTAATAATAAATAAAAGCTCTTTTTCTTCTTTATATTCCTGCCTTCTGGTGAATGTCTCTTCTATGTGTCCACGGCTTCTCATTACTGACAAAAGATATCTTGTATTTTCACAGTTTCTCTCTTCATTTTACATTCTTTCTTCAGATTCCTTTTTCTCCTTTCCAGTTACAATGCTTCTTGCTCACTAACATTTTCCCATGTGGTTATAATAAGACTGGTGTCAAAGTGTCAATTTTTTTTTCCTCATACAAGACAAGGTTTAGATAGGCAATATGATTTCAAGTGGTAGGATGCTTCACTTCGGACTTCCACCTTGGCATGCTGCTGGTTTGGCTGTTACTAGGAGGAAACCCCTTTCTCCTTTCAACAGTTGTTCAACACCTAAAGGGAAAAAAAGCGATGTATGAATATGCTTTTGCAATACAGTAGCTTTGTAGACATATAAATAGAGGTTGAAATGATGAGAAACTACAGTTTCAGTCTTCATGTGTTTGCTTGTCTTTGTAGATGCATACTGCATAGTCCAGAAGCTGGCTATAAAAGAGGAAAGGAGCTGCTTTCTCCTTATGCTTTACTGTGCTGCATAAGGGCTTTTCACTGAGACTGTATCTTCAGTTCTCTGCAGCTTCAACCTGGACTCTTCACTTCTAGGAAATGTGTATTCTGTTTTTTCCATGTGATGCTCATTCACAAACTGCTCCATCTTCAGTTTAAGACTATAAAAGTATAAGAAGCTGACTGACTTAGATGATAGTAAGGTGAGTCTTCTACATGCTGCTCCTTGAGTTGAAACACTAGTACATATGCAGCAAAGAATATGACTTGCAACCATCTTTCCTAGTGAAGCGTATTTCAAAGATGGTTAAAGGACAAATGAGAATTAGCAGCAATGTAAAATAACGAGTGTGGCTCTCTGCCCAGATTTTTGCCATAAACTTAATTGATTTTGGTAGTTATAATAACACTTTGCAACAACAGCACTTTCACTGCCATTTTAGGCAAAATATGAAACCACATTCTCTGTCTCACACACACAAAAAAGGATTAGTGATGGAGGCACATATTCATGCACACATCTGTGTGCATGCGTATGTGTGTATACGCATGGAGAAACATACAATGATATAAGTATAGAAATTCCTAAAATTCTACTGGTGGAACTGAAGTACAATCCATGGTAGATGTAAGATCAGTATTGAAAAATGTACTGAGGTACACTCTCTTCCCAACCTACAACTTATGCTCCCACCTGTTACCTCTGCTCAGTCGTTGATTTCACTGTACTGAATGTGCACAAGTATTGTTGACAGGCAACTAAAGAAGGAATGTTCTCCTGTCTCCCTTGGACTGATTAAAACAGGTATGTGAATACTGAGAACAATACAGTAAATGAAATGACTGTACACACAGCGAAAGCTCAAAATGAATGTAGTGGCAGCTGTGTTTGCAGTTCTGGTATTCATAGAAGTTCTAACATAACAGATCACAGAAATCAAGGAGCTAATCAATAAATAATTGTTTATGAAGCGAAAATGTCATTTAAAAGTATTTATTAAATACTATTAAATGAGAGAACAACACAGGCAGTATAGAAAAATAGAGGGTGGAAAATTAGTATAGAAGAATAGAATAGAAATAAAGGTTAATATACACATAACTCAATGACATGGGTTCAGTGTTTCACTTCTGCTCATTGTTTTGACATCCACATGTTCTAATCTAAGCACGATTAATGCTTCAGAAAATTCAGGTTGAGACAATCAAATAGCTTAGTGTATGTGTAAACTAAAACTTTAAATATATCCATCCCCCTTACCAAAACTATAACTATCTTTCCCTTGCTGAGGCCCTGTGTCTACCTAATTTAAAAAAAAAAAGAAAAGAAAAGAAAAAAAAAAGTTGTGCATTTTTATTGTGCTAGTGCATACTATATGGAATAGTCATAGAAGTTGAATGAGGAAACTAATATTAGATTACAAAATTTTGTCTTTTAAAAATGAGATGAATAACACCATTTAAAACTGTCAAAACTGACAATGATAACTGAATTACTTACAGACAAGGGTGCAATTAGGACAGAAACACAGTAGCAGTGAATTTACCATCCACACAGTGAAAAAATATATAGCATAGATCAGTCTACGTATCTCATTTGTAGGATGAGTCATTTCTAATAAACATTTTTTTCAGTCCTTATGGAAAATGAAGTCCTGAAAATTCTAAATTACTAACCTGTAAATAAAGTACTTCACTTGAGTTTTAAGGATCTTTATGTTATGTACAAATAAAAACTTTGCTCTTCTTTCTTTGAATGCAGTTTATACACCTTTCCAAAATGAAAAATGACTGAACAGAACTCAAAACTTTTATAACAGCATGCAAATTAAATATTTGGCTTTTTATGAAAACCCTAAAAATACATTTTTGAAGGAATGCTTTTCCAATGAAAGGATTATAAATAATTTTCATTAAAAAATATTTTATTAAGAAGGAATCATGGTGAGCTTGAGTATATGCAATTCACTTCATGTATTTACATTTACAGTTTTCAGTGATTTCAGGTTTTCTTACAGAAAGTATTTTCTTCTTAAGTATTATTTTTCTCCCTTTCAGTTGGTTTTGAAATGGCATTCTCAATTTAGCATTTTCTGGGTGTGAAAAAATGTATAAAAGGAAAATATAATTCACAGCATCTAGTTTTTCTCTAGATTTTCAAGTTTTTGACACTGGATTCCAGGATAAGGGAAAGACTCAAGAATAGGAAGCACCAGAAATAATTTTAGCTTTGAGGAGTTTAATTTGCAAGATAAGGAGGTTTTGAGTCAGACTCATCTTTGATTTTTTTTATAAGAAATTTATCCATTCCTGATTTTGCAAAACATACTCACATGTCAAAGTGCATTCTTTAATTTGCATTTATAAGTAATGATCTTGTTTAATTATACAGAGCAGGAGTTGTACATTACCATACTGAATATGTCATTAGAATAGTTTTTATTCTAAGTACTTTTTTTTAAATGGCATTTGGTTACTTAAGTGTAAAAAATAAGAATAAGAATAACACGATCCTTTTTTTCTACCTTATCATGATGACTGTAAATTAATATAAATACTAAATTTATACAGAATGTTATCCATAAGCAGCATATAAACAATGCAGTCACTGATGATTAATTGAAAAGGAGACATATAAACAATTCTTTGATCTCTGCCAAAGGGAAGACTCAAGAAAACTGACCCACTTCCTATGACAGAAAGAAATCAACCAAGCAACCACTCAGAAAGAAGAGAGGGACCACAAACAAATCAATTGAAAAAACAAACAAACAAGGGAACAAAATTATTCTAGAGCCTGTAAAGTTGCCCTGGCAGGGGATCTGAATATGAGTGCAGAAAGAAGCAAAGAGCAGAAGAAATCAGTATCTTGTGAAAGATATGAAAAATAAGAAACCGGAGAGTTGAAGGACTCCTATGAAAGTAATTCCTTGCTATTATTTATTAATTTTTCTAGATTTTGTATTACTTTTTCTTTGTAAATATTAGTATAGCAAACATAGTAAGAAATTAATCATAACTAGGTGAATAGTTATATAAATTTGACATATTAGCTTAGTTAAAGTTCTGAATATTTTTTAAGTCTTAATATGATAATTGTCATTTTTAGGCACTCCAGGAAGTTTAAAATTCTAGCTTAAGGATGATTAATTCAGCCCGTAACTAAGAGGGTACAGTTTCCTTAGTGTCTCTGAACATCATAGTCCTGCAGAGGTGAGAACAAAAGTAGATTCAATTTCAAAATCACATTATGAGGAGTGACTTCTATTTAAAATATCTTCGTAAACTGAGAGGTTATAACATAAATCCCCACTATGCCAGTGTCTTGTACTTGGAAGACCAGAGCCACATAAACTTCCTTCACACAGATTCAGTAAGGCAACATGCTACAGGAGAAAAAAATGTGATCTGGTATCAATCTTCAGCTTCCATGCTTTCAGCTTCAGGTATTTAGACATGCTGAACTGAGCTGCCCTGCAGAAGTTAAATGAAAAGACAAATGTGGATAGGTTGTTCAGCACTACAGGTGAAAGGCTACACTCTAATTTGGCAAAATATGTTTAAATTAGGCCTTATAATAGGTAGGTTCCCCATTATTTTGCACCATTAACTTGGTTTTAGAGAATACTTTAAAACGCTTTCACTTGTTAAATCTTTCACAGCCAGCTGATTGTCTCCCTAACAGAAAATGAGAAGAAAACTGTCAAGAAGAGCAAGGATTATCTTAACCTTGTACTACACTGATCAGAACTCTGCTCGAAGTCAATGATTGCAAAACTTGTTCAGAATAACCTGATGATTCAGTCTCCCAGAATGCTAATCTTCAAAATCATTGCAGCAAGAAATAAGAGGTTTAAAGCCACATTCAGTTGTAATGAGATCCGTCATTAAAAGCAGATCACAGTCCGTTGACATGAGATGTCTAACTTGTAATTACTTTTACTTTAATACTTTCATTACCTCAAGATTCATTATTCTGTCTTTATATTTTGCCTATTATTTTCATTTTATTCTAATAACAAACTTGTTAATAAAGCTCTCCATTTTCTGCAGATTCGTGTGTTGTACCTTTAATTTATACAGAAAATGATTTTTTATTTATTTTTTTTTTAATGAGAAAGGAAACCTGGCTGCATAGCCTCTTTGTATTATTCACTAGACTTTTTTTTCTTTTTAATGTTCAGAAAAATTGTCTCATTCTGAAACCTGCCTTTCTCTGCTTTCTTAAAGTGTAGATCTCAGAATTATTCTCTATATCTTAATGCATGGATTAACTGCAGTTTGCCAGTGGATCATTCTCCCTTTTGAAGAACTGATAGTTAAGAGAAATGCAGAGCACTTTGCTGATTTTTTTTTTTTTGTAATTATTTTTTTCTTATTCTTCTTAAATGAAGATTAACTAAGCAGTTCTTCAAGTGACATTTGTGCTGGTTAGCCTCACTCATGGAACATTATTGCACTCTATCTTCAGCCAGAAAGCCTGTCGTTTCCTTTGAAGGTTGGGAATGGCAAAGGATACTCTATCTGATTAATTATCAGTTAGTATATACTGAAAGCAAATAAATAGAGCAATAACATTGCCAAATTATGCCCACGTCACATTTAGTTGGTTTTCAGTAATGAGATGCAGACTGGAAATGCACCTATTTCCATTAATTCCTTCTTTTATACACAAAGGACTAATTCTAATTTCAGCCACATAGTATTTTATTTTTACCATTGAAACTGGAAGACAAACTGGCAAATATTTATGAATCTTAATTAACAGTTTAAAAATATTTTACAGAAACAGATCTGTAATCTCTACCTTCCCATTTTCTTGTTTGCTACATGTCCCTCTCTCTTGCCCACATATGTAAGTGTATATATTAATATAAGCTTATTTTTCCTTTAAGAAATATTATGATTTAAAATGCATTGAAAACAGGACAGAGGTGGGATTCTAAGAAATTAAAGGTAAGTTATACTATTCTCAAAATAGCTAAGGTAATCAAAACAGACTTCATGACTAGGAATAACATTATAATGTAGCATTGTCCCCCAACTACTTGCCATTTCCATGTATGCACGTTAATGTACTAACAAACTACAGCTTTTAATACCAGTGTGTTTGAAGACCAAATACTATGCCAGAGTGTTACACTGCAGTCTAAATTTATGAGTACTACATAATAGTGCAAAAATGTCTGCAAATACAATTACCTTAGCTTTCAGTTTCTTACTTTCTCACACAGCCTCCCTGGGAGGCTTTAAAGCAAGATAGCTAATAAAATAGATGACTGAATGCTATAACATAGATGTCATATGACAGGTCTGAAAGCATCAGGAGCAAATTGACTACTGGGCTACATAGCTCTTCTGATATTCAATGAGTGAGACAATTTGTCCTGACTTACCCTTGAGAGAATCTGAGGCATGAAAATATAAACAAATAATACAAAATCAGAAGTAATCATTTTTAGGCAATGAGAAGGGATTAGTAGTAAGGCTTTTTAGTTACATATTGTCTGCCCTTTCCAGTCTGAATTATAGATGCAGGAAAACTATTGCTTTCATAGAGCTTCCTGAATTTTGTCTCTGTCTCAGCTAAGTATGATAGAGGCAAATGAAGGAAAGAGAGGAGAGAAAGGCGGGGGAAGAACAAGTGCATGAGAAGTAACCACTTGAAGGTAAGTGCCAAATATTCATAACACAAAACGTAGACTCTTGCAGTAATGCCATAATTATCAGCTGGCAACTTGCCATACAACAGGCAAAAATAACCATGTGCCATCTGGTAATCTTTTTTTTTTTTTTTTTTTTTTTTCCCAGGTAAAATGGAAATTAAGGGCTACAACTAAACTGTGATTTGTTAGCTTGAGAGAGTGATAGAATGTCATGGTTTAATACTTTTGTAATTTTGCTATCAGTATTCCACATCATAACATCATGTAAAGTATGGATAATTCACAGAGGTTCAGCTCGCAGAAGAAGACTACGTTTCCCAGAGGACATCACGGGCATGAGATAGAGTCACGGGACAAGGACAGTATATAATCTCACTCCCGTGACTGAAATCTCACACTCTCTCGGATCCTCGGAGCGTGGGGTGCCTTCCAGCCGTTTTGCCTAGAGCTTACAGTAGGCCTTTCGGTTTTTGGGACTCACTCTCTCTTTTTTTTTGCTTATTACAATTATATTGTATTATATTGTATTATCCTGTATTCTGATATAGCATTTAGTAAATAAGTGTGCCTCCTTAGATCGCTGCCGCTGTTTTCTTTTCCCACTCCCTTTTCCCCTTCCCTTTTTGGGCCAGTGGCCCTTTTGGGTAAGCTGCCCCCCTGTCATGGGCACAGGTAGATCTTGCTTAACCCGTGCCAGATTTTGGTGGAGGATGTGGGCACAGGTAGATCTTGCTTAACCCGCGACATAGAACAAGCACATAGGACTTGTTGGTATATCTGTTTTCCACTCATGTATCTTGATATTAACATAATAGAGCAAATAATAATTCTAATTTTCCAGAGAATGTCTCACTTAGGGATCTAAGGTAAATTATGAAAGGAATGCAATACTCCTAAGACTGTGAATAGTAGATACATATATCTATAGGCCTGGCTGCCTTTCTGCGGATTCCAGTTTTAACTCCCTTATTTTTTATTTTGGATTTATTAGTGCAGTGACATTTTCAGTGAGGAACTGGAATACCGGTTGCAGATGCCCCGTTCCTGCAGGTGTTTGAGGCCAGGGTGGATGGGGCTCTGAGCAATCTGATCTAGTACTTGATTTAATGGATGGCAGCCCTGCCTCTGTCAGGGGAGTTGGAACTTGATGATTCTTGAAGTCCTTTCCAACCCAAGCAATTCTATTATTCTATGATTCTACGATACTCTTTGAT
Source organism: Perdix hodgsoniae (assembly GCA_035772895.1). Taxonomy (NCBI): domain Eukaryota; kingdom Metazoa; phylum Chordata; class Aves; order Galliformes; family Phasianidae; genus Perdix; species Perdix hodgsoniae. The sequence goes on from JAPSGF010000003.1 coordinate 15,667,924, forward strand.
TTATATATTACTCTTTCATTTGCATTCAGGTGAAAAGAACATGAAGACAGAAATGAATAATTAAAAATGGTGATGCAATCTTTTAATTACTAGAAATATTTTTACTTTTTCATTAACCAGAAATTACTTGCAGAAGCTATCTGAAAAACTGAATATAGCTGTACTACAGTATTTCATCTAATGTGCATTTTCAAGGATAGAAATTTTCAGAATTTATTCATGACAAATTTACTCTAAATAGCTAGCTGCTAAATCCTCACATCTAACTGCATTGGCTTCTTGATCACTTTGTTTTCAAGTGTTGTTTACATAATTTTTTCCCAAGCATTTACTACTGCAGTCCTGAAGGTAAGTATTTACTGAAGTTGTTCCATTTGTTTTTCTTTGTTTTACTTGTTTTATTATTGTGTGTCATCTTCTTTTGCCACAAGCACAGAGGAATACAATTGGCAACAGGTATTTTCCTAGTTAATGATTCCCAACTATTTCTTTGATAAATGTATTGTGCATTGCTCTGTGAATCTTATGCATATTACTACTACTGCCAGAATGATAGAGCGCACAGAGTAAGAGTTTAAATAGTCTTACCTGATAGGTGAAGCCAATTAAAGCTCTTTTTCCTTCAATTCAGTCAGTAACAAAAGTCAGATGGCTCCATCCACTACTTAGAACAGAGCTTGTGATATATCATAGGCTATAATCAGCCTGTGAAATCCCAAAAGTGTATATTCAAATGAATGTTGCAAATTCTATTCTCCTTGTTGCAGCTCAGCCCTTGAAGGACCTCGTATTAACATGTGTTTTAGAGAGCTGTTTCCATGTCTGTACTTGATTATTTAATGCACACAAAGTGTGTCAGCATCTCTTACACCAAAATTGTTTTGGAATCTGAGGTTGAATACAAGAGGTTTTAGAATATTATTTTCTCCTTATGTAGTAGTTCTTTCCCTACAGCTGTGCCTTCACACTTGTTTAAAGCAGTGCTGGTACAAATCTCATGATTTCTCTCCTGTTCCTTCAGGATCCAGGAACTGCAGAATCTGTTAATTGGAGTAAAACTTCTGAATTAATAGCCCATACTCTCATGATACTAGACAATGAAAAATCTCAGAGACCTGCAATTACTACAGCTCATAAGAAATGTATTGTCTGTGGGATCCTTCTTATTTATTTATTTATTTATTTATTTTAACTGGAAGGGTTTGGCTGTGGCTTCCGCTGCATTGATTTGAAAATAACTTTTCTCTCATGTGAAATAAACTCCTAGAATATTGCAAAGGATATGACTTTTTCCACAATTACAAAAATCAACATTTTCCAAACCAGAAGTCTTATATTCAGGTCTTGATTTGAGGTTATCACATAAAATAATTAAAGGTATTCTCTGTGAAATGATATGTAGCACTTTGAAGCTTAGGAAGCTTCCATTAGCAGGCAAAGTGGCTTGAAACTTCTTGAGCGCTTCCTTGTCCAGAGATAATTTTTCCTTTACTTTACTTGGAAAAGACTACTGACAGAGTTTCTTTTTCAGACAAATAGATTATTTTGTGACTAGACCTCAAAAATTGCCTCTGTATAGAATACAAACATACTATTAAAATAATTTTTTAGGGTGAAATAACTTTAAAGAAGTGATAAAATACCTTATCATTCTAAATAAAATATAATTGTATTTTAAGTCTTAAGAGCCAAATATTTAAACATTTCCCATTACTTTCCCTGCTTAAAAATACTGTCCAGAGCAATCAGATTCCAAGCCATTCAAACATAGAAATGATTACACCTGAGAACATCAGTGCCTTAATTTTCAGCATGAATTCTGGTTTGATACTTACTTACTGTAGATACTAAGAAATGAAACAATTGCATATCCTCCACTCAAGTAACAGAGAGAAATAGGCAAATATTTTTCTGTTGTGAAACACTGTGTCAACACTGAAGAGATAACTTCCTTAAGAAAAAATGATAAAAATTAAATTAGTTTGCACAGATTTTTATTTTATTTTATTTATTTTATTTTATTTTATTTTATTTTTTAATTAAACAGCGCTTCTCAAGTAGTCATAGTGAAAATAGAATCATTGCTAATGGAAGATCTCATTTTTACTACCTTTCCTATTTAGCTTATCTTAAGAGTCAAATTATGATTACAGTCAGGCTGACCTGTAACGGTATTAGCTGAGGCATCATAGGTTGGCTGTTTTAGAACATAAAGTCAAAATGACATTTTCAAAGAGATTTCAGAAAATCATACAGTATATTACCACCACTTTTCACAACACACCATGGTACACGAAGGAAGATGTCAATCACTGAGTGTTTTTTAAAAAATGCTTGTGTGGATGTTGGGAGAGAAAGTGTTATTCTTCCCTTTGAAGATTTCTTCCTTCTGTGTCTGCTGAAGATGGCTTCAGAAAATGAACTGTCTAGATGACTGCCTTCTCCAGTGAAGATGCTGACAATGCAAACAAAAATTAATCAACTTGACTTTAGTTTACCTGGCAGAAGAACTTTTGACTAACTTATCATCAAATAGTAGTATGATCACTGAAAATACAATAACTTGATTTGAAATGAATTCTTTGTCTTTATGTTCATCCCCTGAGTCTCAACTTTTGGCTTTAAATAACATTGGAAATTAAAAAAGGGGTTTGATTTTCAGCATATTAAGAACAGAAGGAATTTCAGATATTAAGACAATGAGTATTACACACACACACACACACACACACATATATATATATTTAATGTCTAATGTGTGTGTGGAGAAAAAGCCTTCCTATATGATGATAATTCAAAAACATAAACCATTCATTAAATATCGGGTACTAGAAGCTCATTCATGGTCAGAGAAGTGTTGCTAATAGGCTTTGTTGTACTAATCTGAGGAAACTGCAGGTCTACAGAATAATTATGTGATCACATACTTAACTGCAGTAAGGTATATGTATGCAACCTTAAGGAATGTGTTCCTACACTTTTCTGTCAGAGGTAATCTCATCAAATCAAGCCCTACCTTTAAAGAATTCGGCATTGTAATTAAAATGTATTGTAATTTTGAGTCACTGCTTAAGGAGGAGTTCTGAGGTTCTTGGCCTGTACTGCAAGTTTGCTTGATCAAGATCTAGGCTGGAAGCCCTCTAGTTGCATTACTTTGTTACAATGCGTGATAGAACTTCTCAAGGATACCTAGAGGTTGTCTAGTGCTTTAATCAGCTAAGTTATATCCACATGATCCAAAGAGAATGCTTACAAAGAGAACATCTCTATTTGTAAACCCAAATTCAAACAATTATATTTATTTATTTCATCTCTAGAATGTTATCTCCACCCTTCCAACATTTATTTTTTTTTTCTTCTAAAAGTTGATTTGCCTATGCTGAATGGTTTTACATAATTACAGCTATTTGGTGACTGCTAGAGTTTTATTTACATCTCATTTCCTAACAGTCTCTCAAAACACTCCCTGTATAGACTTGATTATAGGTTTTACCACTAGAAAGATGACCAACATAGGTCTCTGATGGCTAAAAAGAAGCTTTACTTTACTATGTTTAGTGGGAGATTGAATTTCAATATAGCATGGCAGTGCAGCTGTATCTGCATTTCAGTAGTGCAGATTCAGGTTGCATGAATATTCATAAGTAAGAATCTATGTGGCCTCTATCTGCTTTACAATTTTTATTCATATTTAAGAGCAGAGAATTGATATACATGGTAAAGAATAGTATATAGACTGGGTTGTTCAGCTGAATTGGACAACAGTGCCAAGTATTTTCATCATATAGATAGCAGGAGGGATAGCAATAAAGGTTGGTAGGGCAAGCGCTCATTAACAAAGGAAAATGCATACAAATCTGTAAATATGCTTTGTAGCAAACTATCTTCCACCAATATAAGACAAAATTTGTTCTACTAGCCTCTCTTATAGCAAAGCTTAATTAATTGAGGAGTTTGCTTGAATATAGAGTAGAAGGTAATAAATAACTTTGCCATTATTTTCACTATATCTTAAGATATATGAAGACCACACAGTAGATTTAGCAAAACAATTCCACAATAAACATTTAGCAGACTGTGAAATAGCCTCGTCATACAAAATTTGACATTTTGTATTAAAAAGATCTCTAATTTCTCCCTTGCATTTCCTTCTGGAAATCATCTGAAGTACAGTATTGTTTCATACTTTATATGAAATGCCCCCACTGACCTCATGTTACCAATTTCTTAATATTTAAGCTGACAGATGGAGTGTTGGGATTTGAACCAGATATCAACCTTCTGTTCACATATGACTTGCTTTGCCTTTAATAATGCAACGCCACAAAAGCTGAGTCCTAATAAGGATTTCATATCAGATTGTATTATTTTATCAAATTCTCATCAAGAAACGGTACTGCTTGCTTGGGACTCCATTCTATGTATTTTTTAAAGATTTACTGTCCTCTCAAAATGTTAAATGTTACTAACGATGCATTTCCTATTCTCCAACAATAGAGGTAGACCAGGATTTCAGTGACTCTTCTGAAACATCAACACTTGCATCCAAGTATTTTAATGCCATCACATTCTCAGTATATCCTTATTGCCTCTTTGAAGATGCGTTTGATGACTCCTTGAATCAGATAAGAGCCCTTTTTTTTGGTTATCCTTATATTGGAAATACTCCATGGTCATCCAAACTTACAGAAGCACATCGTCAGCTCTTTAGCTTCTAATAAATGACAATAATTCCAATATTTATGAAGGCTCTTTGACATAATTGGAAGGAGCTTTTCAGAACAATAGCTGGAGAGAGATAAAGTGGTTGGCAGCATGTGAGCTTATCCTTCCTTCCATGTCCCTTCTTCCTTCCTTTTCTACTTGTCTCTAATAAAATTTGTACAAAAAGTGTAAAGCAGAGCAAAGAAGCCTCTTTGGTGAGGACTGAAAGATCCTCTCAAGTCTAGGAGCAGATTTTTGATTCAAGGCTCCTTTTATTGATAGCAGCTCACAGTGCAGTTTGAATGTTTATTAACTTCATGCTTATCATTAGTCCTTTAAGTATATTGCAGTGTTTTAAGTAGAATCAGACATCAAACTTTAACAGCATCACAGCATATGGATTAAAACACTCCACTCCATTTTTACTGAAGAACAATCATCTAACTCTTTGCCTACATAAAACCCCCACATAAAGTTGTTCCCACTGACCTTATGCATACACATGGATCCTGATCATTCTTCCAGAACTTTTGCCCGGCTCAAGAGTAGCACTGTGACTCCAACACTCTCCTCAGATGCGAGGAGGAATTAGCATGAGATTAGTTACTTTTTCATGATTCCTGCTGATGAAGCCATATACTAAAATTGCAGTGTCTCTTTAGCCCCTTTGGGAGAAAAGAGAAGAATATGAGAGAAAGCCTTCCTCTTGCATGACGTCATTTCTACTTTTCCCAGAGATCGTATGGAAGGATCAGCTGACTCACAGACACTGTGAGACCAATCAGTGGGAATGTTTATGCAAGCTTTCTTATGTCAATTTTTCAATATTGTCTCAGGAATTAGATGAATACATGTCACAAAAATCTATTCAAATATAAAATTCCCATGGAGAATCAAAGAGAAAAAGTCAGTCCATTGTCTTTGAATGTAATATCCTGCATGCAACACTTTGTTTATATGAACACCATTGCCAATTGCTCCACTAAGTGTGCAGTGAGAAGTCACTTTGATTTTTCCATGCATTAGTACAAATAAATCAGTTCCTTCCTCCTTATAAACATGGAAACCTATAGAAATTTTGTAAAACACTAGAACAAAATTTGTATCCCAGAAATATGGTGCACTGCTGCAAACTGAGTTATGAATACTTTATCATCATAATTCTTGTGCAACCACATCTCCAGACTAATGATTTCCCTCCTAACAGACACCTGCACAATAAATGGGAGATCACCTCAACCTTTGCAAAACCGCAAGCAGCAGAAGACACAGAAACTGCTTCAGTCTTTCAGCAAAGTATTAACATCTTCAATAGCTAATCTAAATGTACAAAATCAACTGTTGGGTTAAGAACACCTAATAGATTTTCTTGCTTCTCTACTAATTAAGTGTTACACTGAAGGCTGGATGTGTAAAATTGAAATCAGTTTCAATTCTGATCTTTCAAACTTAGCTCTGGTTTGTCAAGCAAGTCCTCTCTGTTCTACAGTTTTTTCATTTTATTATCAACTCAAAGGCAACATTTTTTCCCCTGTTGACTGATACAAATTCAGCGAAGCCTGGGTTAATGTTACAGGTATAAACATCACTTTAAAGATTTCACGTCTTAAAGATAGTGCAAAGGAAATGCTTCATGTCTAAAATTGATTGGTGAATTTCACCAGAAATTCAGCTGTGAATAAAATAACCTCTCCTGTTTTATATGCATGGGTAGTTTCTCAGAGTAATGATGCAAAATGGAACATTTTCTTATTGGGATATGGTATGCTTTGGACTAAACACATCATAAGATAGGAACAATATATTAAGGCAATTTAGCCTTAGCTATGAGACAAGGATATGGATGCTATATGATTTCAGCACATAGACCTGAAGCTCTACATGTTATACTTATAGAAATATTATAGAAATACTATATCAAATAGCTCTAAATATTATTTTAGGCATAAAGTTCTTGCTGTTTATTTATTAAATATACATAAATTAAATGCACAATGTAATTTTAAAATCGTGAGCTGCTTGTCCTAAATATCAGGAAACTGCAGAGTTAGAGCATCTGTTTGATTACATCGTGTGTTTTACTGGTAAGTGAAAACAAAGAATATTATGAGGTTGTTGGTGATCTGAAAGTCTGAAATCAATTCTGATTAGCATTCTTAATGAATGACAATCTTAATTCTGCAATTTTATCTTGGGCAGTTACAACAGTATATTTTAGTTTTGTAATTTGCTACTATTTTCAATACCACATTGATAAATTTTGTCTCTACATTAAGATTAAAGCAGAACACCAGATCAAAATGCTGTGCTTGCTGGCATTGTTTCTTTTAAGAATTTGAATGGTGTTGAGTTTTCTGTTACCACAGTTTTTCAGAATAGTAAAAAAAATCTGTTTCTTGTCTCATAAAAAATTGAAAAATTTCTGAAAGTCTAAAATGAACATAGTTACAACAGGACCATTCCAAATTTCTGCAGCTGGACAGAGGAATATTTTCAAAAAAGCTAACGACAACAGACTTTACCAGAATTTTTCCTCATGTATAACTTATTAACAATGAAGCTTATGAGAAGAATCAGAACAATTTGATGTTCTCAATCTCTCCTGAGGGTTGACATAAACAAAAGTATTCTTCACGCTATGGCTGGAATTTTAGTTTCTGGACTGTTGATTGCTTACCATTTCATAGATATAGGTCTTTGGTCAGAGTGAAGTAACTAGAATAGTGTTTTCTATGCATAACAGTGATGCAAACTTTGTGGTTTTACTTTATTCTTCTCACAGGCTATCAGTTAATAAATGGAATCAAGAGAAGGCATATGTAAACAATATTTTCAGCCCCAAGGAGGTTCTTTTGCACAGTTTAAAGTCAGTGATGAAAAGGTTACCATTTGATTTAGGAAAAAACAGCAGTTACTACTACAGTGCAAAATAATTTTTCAGCATTATCCTGTCTTCAAAATGAAAACATTAAATAAATCATTTGGTGCTCTGAAGAGAAGTAGCTTTGTCATTATATATTGGAAACATCTGTAGTCAAACTTCAGGTGCAAAAGATTTTTGTCAGCAGCCCATAGAATGATTCATGATAACTTAGTTTTGTTCTGGTTCTTCTTCTGTCTAATATCATTATGAGCTTATCAATCAGTTTCCAGCTTACTGGAATTATTCAATATAAAATTTATGAAAAAATATATTGTTTATATAGTACAAGGAAAGTGATTTAATATACTTTTTTTTTTTTTTTTCAGACTGCATCATGGTAGATTTTACAGGAAGAAAATTTGGCATTTTCAGAATCTGAAATATCTTGGAACTTGTAGTCTGTAAAGAAATATGAATCAAGTTTATGTTGTACATTTTCTACTGCTTTTCAGAACTCTCCTTGTTCTTATACTAAGGGCTCTGGACATGGGAGATAAAGTCAGTCTCCTGCTATTGAGATTATTTTCTTTTATAAGGTTATAAACCAATGGATCAACAAACAGGCATTTTCAAGCCTTCCTTTGGTGACAAAAATACAATGCAAACACAAAATGCTTACAGCCTATGCAGTAGGCCTGTATTTGATGTGGTGAGAACAGTAATTAGTGTCACTTCGAAACAGATTCATAGAGTGGGTTACCTGAACTTTGAATTAAGCTTTAGTGGGGTATTTAGTTGTCTTCATAGTGCATAGTTGAAATCTACAATGGGTACTGTAGAGTCTCAACACTTAATTAGGGAGGAAAAGCATCTTAGGCAATTTGATCTACTTGAGGACGCTATTTATTGGAACACATTAATTGATTTTTCCATTTGTCAGCAAGGAGCTACATTAAGTTTTGCACACATTAGGACAGAAAAAAATAGTGTGTACTTAGGCAGTGATGAATGTTATAATAGGAAGTAGCATAAGGCACTGAGAGTAATGTGGAATCTTTGAAGGCCTAAGCACATTGATCATTTAGAGTGAGAAAATCTGAAAATCAGAGAGAGGTAACACTTTTTTTTTTTCTGGAGATTTAGAAGTACCAATGAAGCTCACTAAAAGTAACACAAGAACTGTAGCTGGTTCTATTTCTCTCTAGGGATATACGCATACAAATTTCCAAGCTCCGAAGCCTTCCAGGGTCTTCTTGTACACAGCACATAGAAAACCCCTGTCAACTATGTGCTTAGGGGCACTGTCATACCAAATTTCAACATGGCCTGGTAGCACCGAAGCCTGGTTTTTATTAGAGATTTTTTCAGCATTAAGGGTCTCCATAGATATAGCTTTGCTCTGTCTCCACCTCTTTACATTAATTCTAATATATTATAACATGCAATGACTATAGTGCTGTACACTATGCACAATATACCTTCCAATGTTCACCCCCTCCTTTTAGTGTTGCCACTAATCGAGTCAATAAATAATTGGATGGGTCGTTTACAAAGATAAGCGTTCTCTCTAGGTCTCAGAGTGCCTACACAGCTGGAAAAAGAAAAAGCTCAGTTTAAAAATCAGGTCCCTCTATTTTCATGAAGTGGAAACATTCCTCTCCTCATTTTGAGGATACATGTAGTGAAGAAATGAAAAGTTCACTACTCGTTAAGAAATCATTGAGCTCTGGGGCCTCTTTTTGAAGCCAGTAATTTAAAGGAATTTCTACTTTGTGTGGTGAAGATTGAAATAACCAGTACGAGTGCAGGAAATTGTAAGATCCTGGGGAGGGATATGAAGGGGAAAGATTTCTTTCAAACCCATTAGTGATTTTAAAGGCCAAAATTACACATGGGTCTGAAATGCAACAAAATTAGTGAGTCTCAATTTGAAAGTGAGAGGGAGTTTCTAATGCAAGTAAAGCTTTTGCCTCTAAGCCTTTGAGAAGGAGAGTGAAAGCAAGCAGAACCCACAGCAGACCAGGGGCTGCAGTGGGAGAACCCTTGCCGGGAGAGGAATCGAGGGCTGCCCATGCTACCTGAGCAACCAGGTCAGACACGTCCCTGGTAATGAAGATCCATCCATTACCATAACATGCAGTCTAGTGCTGTAGATCAGTTTCATGGCCTCCAAAGAAGCTGAACAGTTATCAGTAACATTCAAAATTCCACTGGAAAGTCATTCATTTCACTTTATGGTCCTAATTAGCCATTTGTATAGTTCTATAATTAAATATGTTCCTTTCTCATCAAGTTTTTCACTTTAGTAATGATACCACTGTGCCACAAACAGGCACCATGCTGTTTGGTTTGGGACTTATTCATAGCATTTAATTGGTCACCCAGTGGTTAGCCAATAACCCCTTCTATGGGAAGCAACACTCTGAATGCTGTTAATGGGCTAGAGGCACAGTGATTGCCTCCTGGTACCCAGCAGTACTGGGAATAAAGCAATTTCCTCCACTGTGTTGTGTGCTCAATAGCTAATCCTCTCCACTCTTGAAATGCACACTATTTGGTTATAAGTATTTGTACTGGCTTACTTACCGCTGGGTTGTTAATAGGCAGTGATTCTTCAATGCTCCTTCACTGAAGTTACAGTCTGCTTGCTGACTGCTAATTAAAACAAGTTTGCACTCTAAGACTGCAACTAAAAGGTAGCAAGGTCATATTATTTAATGCAGCAGTCTTTTATTTAACAATGTTTATACAGTACTTATATGCACACATTTTACAGACAGACACAGATATTATTGATCATATCAATATAGTCAGAATGACCAATAGGTTACTCTCCTCTTACTCTTCCATGTAACTATCCCTTTCTTCCTGTTTGTCTCCAGCAGAAGAAAAGCTCTCTCCAGCAGATATAATTCTGGTTTATTTATTCTTACTTTCTGCTTTACTAACAGGAAGGTTGCAGAATACTCCTTAGCCATACTGCTACTGAAATCTGAGACAGAAATAAGAAATTGTGCATTTATAAAATGTTCTTTAACAGTCTTTCACTTCTCCATACATTAAAATAAAAGTTTGCTTATCAAGAGTCTCTAGCACAATGTTGGACACTTCAATTTCATCAGTGGCTTATCTACCATTGAGTTGTCTTAATCACTTAGATTTTTTCAGGCTTATTTTCATTTTTTACATAAACTAACATATAGACTTGCACCTCGGAAATAAGTTCAGTGTTTATGAAAATGAAGGTATTAGGTAAAAAAAATGCACTGCATCCCATTTACTTCTAGCATACATATTCCCTGTTAGTCTGAGCAGTCACAATTTCTCAATTATACAGCAGTAAAAAATATACTTAAACCTACATACCCCCTCACTGTCCTCTGCTAATCCCAAGAAAACAAAATTGAAGCAGTTTTGTTTCTACAGTGTTGTCTTTCCTTAATAGCATTCTTTATATTTTAGCACTGCCAGGGCAGCCTACTCATCTTCAGACTCATTTTACTTTTGTGAGGGAATGCACGCAACCCTGCCTCATCTTCTCTGTGTTATTTAACAAATAGTTAACAGTTGATACAAAAGAAAAGTGATGAAAACAGGGTTATACTTAATATCCACAATCTTGCTGCATATGTGTGACATTTTTATCTCTTTCGTTTCAAATTTCACTTGCATAATTTTTCTCCACTCTCTTTCTTTACTTTGTTGTTGTTTTACAGAACAGAAAGAGATTACTGAACTGACACTCAGACAAAGTACATATTGTATACCTCTTAAGGCATGAAGGAATGCTCTTCAGTTTTTAAGGATGGTTGATGCTCAGGAGCAGTGCAACCAAATGATTAGCTTATGTTTTGTGAATGAGAGGGTACTTTGCATTCCTCTATCTTGCTCTGATTTGGAAAACATTTTTTCATGAAAACATTCATGGAAGTTCATCCAGATGTAATCTTATTGTACAGAATTGCTTCTTTTCATTGGTGTTTCACCAGCCTTACTTCAGCTTTTATAGACTTGGTTTCCTGAAAAAAAAGTTTAGATAAACATCTTGATAAGTATATTTGAATCTTATTTTGAATAAATACCCAGGATTACTTCTATAACAAACATTACAAGACACTGCAGATGATATAGTTCATGATTTTTATACAATCTCTTTGTAAATTTTATAATATTCACATGATTGTGAATCATGTGGAGATTCCTTCATGCATTTTGAAGTTATCAAAAGTTATCATACTTTCTGAACAGAACAGAGCCCTGTTATGCTTTGTACTGTAAATGGAATAGAGATGGAAGGGACAAAAGAGAGTGAGTAAGCAAGAGAAAGAGAAAGGATGCCTTTTACTCCAGTCTACCTAAACAATATACTGTTCATTATCCTTTCCCACATCTGTTCTCCTACCAGCACTCTCAATCACCTGAAGATTAGGTAAAATTCCTAGATTATAAAGGGTGAGTTTTCTGATTAATATATCCAATGACATTCTTCCACCCCACAACTTGATCTACAGAACATCTGTCCTGTGGTCTTTCAGGCAGAAAACAGGATCCCTACTTCCACACAGAAACAAAACAAAATAAAACAAAAAAGAATATTTAGTGCTTCAAAGTATGATTAAAGTGTTGAGATAGTCAGTGGAAATCATTTAATTGTCTTCTTTAAATCTTGGATCAGATCCCTACAAAATACAACCAGTCTCTCCTGAAGACTGTCTACAGCAGGTATTACATTGCTCTAGTTATTTGACTAATGGACACTAAGGCTCTGAGATATTAATTAACTTGCTGTCACTATGCAGCAGCCTGTTCTGTAGTGCCTAACAGAAGCTTTAACTACTAAATCTCAGACTACTCCCATCTGTCAAGCAATATTTAGGTGTCAATATTACTGTTTAACAAAGTAGTCTAATACTACCTCTTAAACATCACTGTGATAGACATTAATATCCACCATAATTACATTTTTGGTTTAGTGAAAAACAGGTGAGGCTAAAACCTGTATCTAGACAGTGGACTTCAGGTAACTGAAAGGACTGTGAACCCCTATTTAAAACAGATAAATAACAGGTACATTGCAGAGGTGAAGACTGATGCTCACAGAACATTAGCAACATACCTTGGAAATTATCATTTTGGACAAGTTTTACATGAGCTGGCCTTAGCTGTTGAGTGATTGAACATAGACAGCCTGTGATTGAACACAAGGATTGCTATAAGGTTTAGTGCTACTGCAGTGTGACCTTGCAAGGTCGCTTAGCGCTACATCATGATGATTCTCCAGCTTGCATGTCCCTACATGATAGTCTGCTACACAGCACAGGGATAGGTCTTTGTACAGAGCTGTATTTCAGGGAATCACTGTCAAACACTGCATGTGGGAGAGACAGCATGTTCAGAAAGCCATCTGAAACAGACAGTAACTGGGTCTGCCCATCATAGACAACTGGAGGAACAAGTACACCTACTTTGTGGAAAGAAGCATTTTAAATGCAGGCTGGGAGATTTTCTTGCAAGAAAACTGCCTGCTGTTGTTTAGTTCTACTTCATTCAGACCAACAGGACTGGATGTGCTCTCTGTAAATAAACCACTACACTAAAGAATATTCTAGGCTCATGTAATCAATTTGCAGTCTTAATTGAAACAGAGCCCCAATATTGGCTGTGTGGGCTAAAGGGGAAGTGATGTTATTATCACCTGGTTGGAAGAGTTAATCTAGTCTGCCATGCATCATGATTTAATTATTCCTAATTGATCCTTAATAGATGGATGTCAAGTCTGGCCTTGTTCAGCTTCAATTATAGCAATTTCACAACCTCATTTTGCAGTGGAGCTTGGCAAATATCTGATGATTTCTGCCACTCATTTCAGTTTGAGCACTTCTTGAAATTTTCAAACATTTCAGAACCACAGAGTGGAGATTTTACCACAGATATTCTTTGTAGGTCGTTTGTGAGTATTTCCAATTTAGATGGCTTAGAATCTGTGTTTGTTGTTCTTCTGTGGGTAAGAGGCAATTATGAAAATGAGTGAAAGCCATGAGATGTTAAAGTGAAACAGAAGTTAAATGGTATTTTTCTTTTTCACTTGTTTAAATTTGTATGTAGGTAACCTTAAAAGAAAGAAGGAATATTTTATTAAAGCTGTTAGAATATACAACTCCCCATAAAATTAATAGTTTGTTTTCCATAGTTTACTTTTTTTTTCTTTTACAATTTAAATAAAGTAGCAGTTTAAAACATGCTTAGACTGTTTTGCATTGTGATTACTAGAAAATTAGTAAAATTATATTCCAGGAGAGTAAGAACTGAGTAGGCAAAAAAAGTTTTTAGTGAAAGCTTTTTTATTTATTTTCCTTTCCTTGGTATGCTTTCCTTCACACCAGTTCAACCTCAGAGATTAATTAACATTTTTTTACAGAAAAGAAGTAATATTTGCATTAAATATTCAACACCACTGAAAACATGCTGAATTAAGGCATCAAAAATAACAATCTGTTCTAAGACACGAGTAACTCCAGTTATTACCAGAGAGAAAAATCAGTGTTAGCACTTCATTGGATATGTTTTCATGGGGAAACTAACTCAGATTAGCTGCATAGTAACATTTTTTATTAAACAGTGCTAGATATATAGGCCAGATCAATGCCAATATAGAAAGTAAAAGCACGCTTTTTACATATCCTTTGTGAAGGTTGAGACACAAAACTATTGAGCAACTAACTGAAAAAATGTAAATAACTCTCAAAATGTTTCAGCTAGAACATAATTATTAAGCAAATGAAGAAGAAACATATGGAAAGTAAGAGTAAAATTAGTACACTCTCAGGATATTTCAAACAATTATTTGTCCACTGTTTAGGAATATACAAATAATTTCTATTGCAGAGAGAATTTTATTTATTTATTTATTTTAAGAATAAGGAGTTGTACTTATTAAATAGCAATATTTTTTATTATGTTCCAATAACTTTTTTGTTGTCTTTTACCTATCTAAACCTCTATAGCACCTTTCCTCCCCTGCCAGATATTGCTTCTAATAAGTATGTTAATATTGTTATTAAGAATTGTTACACAAAGGAACTAGAAGAACTTGGTGAAAGAACTTTTTTTTTAAAAAAAAAGTCTATTGTAAACAGAACCACAAATAAATGGGCCTTTTAAACAGTTTTCTTATTTCAGGGAAAGACAATCCAAACATGCTCTAGAAGAATATGTATACAGTCTATAGCCATTTTTCCTCATTTATGTTACAAACTTGCTAAGCATTGACAAAATAAGATAGCATAGCATAAAATCTATGAGTAAATAGCATAGGAGTCTTTTATTACTTCGAAAAGAAGACTTGATTTGTCCCTCAGCAGCTTTGCTGTGATTCATAATGAAATTCTTTATGTTACAGAAATATCAATCTGCTTTAACTTGTTTACTTTTGCATGCAGGCATTAGAGTGTTCTGTCTGGGATAGTAAGTTATCCAGTAAAATCTTAAACACAGCCTTCCTGGAAACAAACCCAAACTACTTCCATTAACACATGAGACGACTTCACTTGCTGATCTACTACTTTTTAAAGGGACACTTCTGACAGGGCTAGTGTCGTCACAGGGAAGTACCATAGAAATATAGAATCATAGAATGACATAGGTTGGAAGGGACCTAAAAGATTATCAAGTTCCAACCCCCTGCCATGGCCTTGCTATCCCCCTACCAGCTCAGCCCAAGGCCTCATCCAGCTCAGCCTTCAGCACCTTAGCGGATGGAGTATCCATAGCTTTCACAGTAGTACTTTGCTAAAGAGTGTTTGTTGTAGATTATTTACCACTACAATCCTAGAGAATGATGTCAGAATCTGACAGAATGATCAGCAATAATTCTTTCTCCTCCTGGTATCTAGCTAGGGTCAAGCAGCATTAGAAGTGCATGGAACTTTACAAGACATACTCATGGAGCTGAATCAGGACATCCCAAAGGGATGCACCAGAATTCACTTGGAATTCAGGTACCAGAATTCACTTAGAGTCTCCAGCATAGATTAAAGTCTCTTCTCTCACTGCAGAAACCTTTATTTTCTCTAATGACTTTGTCCAGAGTACACCCAGATAAGTTTCAGCAGAGTATTATCATTAGGTCTTCTTGTTCTCAGATTAATGGAATTACCCTGCTGATTTAAAGGGGATGAGGGAAATGGTTCTATTTGATAAACCAATGGAAAATGACCAAATAAATATAAATTCCTAGTTCAGCCATTTAAGTATTTCACTTAGTAAGTTGTATGTATTGACTCTACCAAGGTTTTAGTATTTCCAGAAGAATGGCCTACATCA
This sequence comes from Perdix hodgsoniae, assembly GCA_035772895.1. NCBI lineage: Eukaryota > Metazoa > Chordata > Aves > Galliformes > Phasianidae > Perdix > Perdix hodgsoniae. The sequence continues at coordinate 15,683,813 of JAPSGF010000003.1, forward strand.
CTGCTGATAGCTTAGCGAACATCTATTGTTGCACTGCCGGAAGAGTTCATATCCGAAGGAACAGCATGTACTTTGCTGAAAAAAAACCAACCAAAACATTACTCAGCAGGCATCTCACTCAGTCCCACACAGACTAAAAAAAAATGTTCCAGAGCTGAAATATTACAGCTTGTTTGCACCTGAAGGTACCAAAAGTGATTTACTGTTGGCAGGTTTACCCACAAAAATTCAAGTTGAATGTTTATTTGGAACTGTACCAGTGTTAGCATGTCTCACTGGGAAATAATCTAACCAGCAAGGCCACATAAAACACTGACTGAAAAGCAGTGCAGAGGCAAGCTCTCCATTCTCTAAACATATCCCATGTGAAGCAGGTTTAGGAGGCAGGCATCTGCCATAGAAGGGTTTGCCATTAATATGCGATGAAGAGGAATGGCTAAGGAAGTACACTGTCAGACACATTTTCTTCTATTCTAAAAACCATTTTTTTTTCTTTCTCACAAATGTTACTGCTTTTTAATAAAAATATAAGTAATAGGATGGAGAAATATCTTATGCTTAACGCTCTTTATGCTGAACCTCAGGGAAGATTTGATGTGTATGCAGGACTGTAACAACTGCTTTTGTAGCAGAATGGCAAATCTACATCTTATCCACTCTACTGGCTGATGCACTGCCACGCAATGGTGAAACTTTTTAAAATGATGCACATCAGCTAAACTAAGATACTAACATATCCATGCCCACTGGTCAGATACAAAGCCCTTTAAAATCAATGAATTGATTCAGGCCAACATGACTGTCTCCTGCCAGCTATGATGTACTGAGGAAAGAGCACAAGCTAAAGAGTTATGTTGGCAATCATTGCTTCTCCACCTGACCAATTTGGAGAGAGCTAACAGACAAATACATAATTTAATGTAATTAAACAAACAAAACATATTACAAATAGAACAAAAAAAAAAAAAGAAAGAAAAAAAAATAAGGAAACTGCCATTTATTTTTATGAGATAGATCTGGACATTTTGCTTTTAATACCAAGTGCAAATTATTCTCAGTATTAGAACCCATTCCAGAGGATCTGCTAAACCAGATCAGCAGTTCATCTAATATAGCATTCTCTTCCTAGTTCTGCTGGAGATTTCAGAGGAACAGTACAATTTGACAATTCATCTAATTGTATAAATCTACACAACCGGGAACCTTTTTTTCCCCTTGCCCAGCTGGTAATCAGCATATGCCCTGAAGCATGAGGTTTGGTTAGAGAAAAGATAAAAGCAGGGGAGAGAAGAAATAATAATGTAACTTATTTGAGGTATTGCTTTAGACTCTAATGGATCCTGCCACAAATTAATTCTTCATTGTACAAATGCCCTGTGGTGATGCTCTGAACTACAGATAGATCAGCTGTGTCAAGTACACCAAATGAGTGGTGTAAAGGTGCTAGATTTTAAAGGAAAGTTTTCTTCCTATTCACATAGAGAACAATTTTTCAATGTGGGATCATACCTCTGATGCCCAGGAAATGAATTTATTCCTTCTTCTTGGATGTGTCTTGACTCTATCACTGGATAGACAAAGCTTTGTGTTCTTAATCTTCATTCAGCTAACTATTACATTGACTCCTGAGTGCAAAAAGGGACTTACAATGTCTGTGAGTAGTCACAATGATAAAGATGACTATGTTTTTATATCTGTACTATGTTTCTTAACAGCCAATGAAGACAGAAGAAGGAAGCAGTGTGCCCTGCCCTATCCTGCAACTGGCATTTACTGCAGTTACCTTAAGCTTACCTTTACACTGTTACTTCTCAGGACAGTCCTTCGGGTACCAGGCAAAGCAATAAATGTAGCACCGCATTGGCTTGTCCATCTCTGTCAGCCTTCTTTCCATTTCAAATCCAGCAGAATAGCCTGTGGGAAGTGGATTGACAGAGAGGTTTGGCCATTAGTACTCTTTTGTGCTGTTATCTCTTTTGTTATGTTTGAAAAAGGCTTTCTTTATTTCTTCTTCAAGGCTGAAACAAATAGCCTGCAGCAGAAGCCTGGAGAAAGCAGACTTAACCAAGATAGGACAACAAGGATGAGTGATGAATTGTACTGACAAGTCTGTGTTGATAGAAATTTGTGAACAGTGTGGAGAAAGAAGGCCAAAGTGGAGTCACGGTTTCGTGTTCAGTAGCTGGAGAGTGTTTGTCCTGGCTGCAGTGTTTGTGTTTGAATAGTGGCAGACAAGGTGAAAGACGTGAATAAAAGCCATCCATTCTAATGTCTGCTTTCTAAACTCAGTTTCTCAAGATAAAGTGCTCCGTAAATATGGTAGTCAGAAACTGAGAATAACATAGCAAGAATGAAAAGGACAATGCAGGTTGCATGAGATTATAGGTTACCATTTATCATTACTTGAACAATAAAAAAAAATATAATGCTAGGAAAAGCAGAATTAACTGTGCTTGCTACTTTTTGCTTTCAATAGCCCTTCTAAGCATAAAGCCCCAAAACAAATGACAATAGGTTATAGTATGTAGCTTCAGTTTCTCTATAGTTCAGAAATATTATAAGCTACTGTTCACAATGAGGGTGCAGAAATAAATCAAGTCTGGAACACAAAATTACTAAAGAATTCTGATTACAGAATGGAAGTGAAATGATCTTTAGTTTCGTGCAGTTGCCCAGAGAAATCAGAAGTCAATTGCACTATCTTGACTGATAATTTGACAGAAGTGGAATTGGAGTTTAATTTAAAACATCATCTTTCATACTGAGTAGTACTGCATAGAGAGCACCTCTTTGTGAACTTTTACTCTGTGGGATGTGAGATTCTCTGTTTTAAAGTTCTGGCTGGTCACTCACCACATCCTCTTTTTCCTACTGGAAGTATCAGATTCAGCCACAAAGTGAATCAGCAGTCTTTTACAAACTTTCTGGAAAGGCACAGGTGCCAGCAAGTTTCCAGTAAATGTCACACATTTTGAATCTGCTGGGCTTACTGTGCATGCACAACTCAGCAGTGTATCACATAAACACTAAGACTGATATATTATGGATGCACTGAACTTACTGCGCTTGCACTGTATGTTCTGGTCCTGAATTTGCTGAATGAAAATGAATGGGTAGATTGGAGAGAGATTGAATCATATACATCATTTTTTATGGAAGTTAAAGAAACTGTGCAGCTGATGCTCTCCAATATGCTTCACAAAGTTTCTTCCAGTGTCAAATCGCTAGTGCTGTACTAGCACAGAGATTACTATGAGTCTAGCATCAGACACTGAATTCTGTAAAAGAAATATAGAGTAAAAATGTGAGTAACAACAGCAGTAGAAACAATACGATAACATGTCTGTTCACTGCCTGACTCCAATTTTTCCACCCTTGCATATTTTCATTTCGTTTTCATTCTGAGTGATTAAGCCTCTGGTCATTCTAAACCAGACAGAAATATTGATTAAATTCCAGTTCAGGACTTTATTTTTTGAAAGCAATTTTGCAGATTTTCCCAGAGCTTGATTCAGGGGAAGGGAGAATATATGGAACTGTGTAATATTCATTTTTTCACAGATGCTAGATGAAAAGAAAATAAAACATCTGTGGAGATAAAGCAGAGAATGAAGCAGATGGGAGAAAGAGCATATGCTACCTATACACTTCTCTTCCTCATCTGATTTCTGATTCCCCTTTGGTTTCTGTACATCTGAGTTTAAGTAGGAAATTTAAATGAGATTTTCTACTGCTTCTGTCTTGTACCACCACAAGAGAGAAAGAGAAGAAAATGCTTTCCAAATCCCTACCTTCCTTTTAAAATAAATTCAGCAAGAAGATCACTAGGAGACACAAAAAATTCTAAGTTTGTTCTTTCCTTACTTAATGCAAAGTTTCTGCACTTAGCCATATAGCCAAACTGTAAAATACAGAGGAGCTGAATGTTTTTCTGCATAATTCTTTTCTACCTAACAAGCTAACTCACACGTGCAATAACATCTGTAACATTCTTAAGTAATGAGATAGTGTTTCCATTTGAGGCTAAATCTAGGTTGGGGGACGTGCCCTAAAAATTCTCCTGAACATGCAGTGAAATCTTTCATATCATATTTAAGGAAAACAATTGAGTTTCTTCCTACAGACAGTCATCTTTTTTCCTCACTTCAGATCAATAGGCTTCACACTTTCTTGCTACCTATGTTCACATCTCAGAAAACAATGTCTGTGAAGACCTCCTGTTAGGATAGTGATTGCTCTCACTTGCACACATTCTTTTTTGATGACATCTACTATTACTCTTGCATTTCCAATGAGATTTAAAAGTGCTTTTCCTCTATCTCCACAACTTCATTTATTTGACTTAATCTTGAAAGCTTGTTATCTGGGTGAATTTGTAAAACATGATAATCATGATGCTACTCACTATTGTCCAAACTAACACTTTAGAAACATCTTTGTTGTGCTATCTCAAGAAAAACTGTCAACAGATATGTACGGTACCTGAGATTTTAATTTGAGGCTCTTTCAGAATGAACTACATGAAAACGAATTTGTTTCCGAGTCTGATTAAACAAGATAGAGCACGAGAAAAATTGAGTTCTTTGCAAATCTCAGCTTAGAAAATTGCACAGTAACTTGCAGAGAAGTTGTGTTGCTGGTGCTGGTCTAGGGAAAAAAACAAAACGCAACAACAACAAAAGCTAATGAATAATTAATACATTTTTTTTAATAGCTCCTTAGGCCAAATGTTAGCTAGAAACAGACATCTCTAGAATCATATCTGAGCCCTACTTGAAGGCATGACAGGATGATAAGCTGTGCTCTGACTTCATTCACTCAGTGGAAAAACTTGAAAAAACTACTGTTCCTTTAAAAAATGTAAAGATACTTATAAAGATTTGGGGTCTTACTGTAGACAGAAACAAAACTATAGGTGTTTGTCAATCACAATACATCCTTGCATTCATTTCCTAATTTTAATCATACATTTTCTTTTAAATTAGAAAAGCCCAAGATCTGATCTGTTTTTCCTCCGACTTCTAACTGAGAATCAGAAATACTTCGTTTTTTTTTCTCTACACTTTAGATCTGTGATGCTTAGAGAACCGCTCTAAATCACCTTCGCTCTGTTTTGGCAATGTTCTGCCTAAAGATACTTTTTAGTTATAAATAACTCTGGGACATGAGTATAACCAAAGGAAAAATACGTTTCTAAAGTAATAACTAAGGAAAGAGAGACACAGATATTACCTCAAAAAAGCTAAGAGTTGTTAGTCCCTGTAAAACTATAGAGAAGCTTATTTTCTGAAAGGATTGTGGGAACAAATAAATAATTGCCCCAATTATTCAAAAATTCTTTAATTGAAGGATGAAACTTACACACAAGATAGAAGTAACAGGCCGCTTTTCATTTATTTACTTCTCAATTTTTTTTATTTTTTTTTTCCCCCTGCACTACTTTGAAAATGAATCATGTGGCATACAGCCCTGGCTGTTGCTTGCCTTTGTCCATAATTGGTACTTTATTGTTGTCAGCATTTATTATAGTAGTGCCAGTACCAGTGCAATGAATTCATGACCTGGAATAATGACCCTCTAATAGGATCAAGGGACATTTAAAGTTTCTCTTTTCATATAGTTTGCGGTCTCTTATGAGCAGAACAATCAAAATTCATTGCCTAAAGGATCTTCCGTTGTTGGACATTCAGACTCATTTGCAATCATCATTGGTCTGGGCTAGCCTTAAGTGCTACAGAAACTATGAAGCTCAAGATGACCCTGGCCAGCATGTCACCTTGTCCTTTGGAGAAAGGAGTATTAATGACAAAACCTCACTGCAGAAAGCTGTTTGCACAAAGTACCAACTTGCTGGTATGAAGCAGTACCATAATTACTACATATTCACAGTTTAATAAATAGTGTAACAGTGCCTACAATAAACTCTCCTAGAAATGGAAAATATTTGACATGCTTATTTTCAGGCTAACAAAATCCTGAAATTCATTTATGTTAGATTTTAAAAATGTAAAAAAATATTTATGATGATATATTCTGCTGCTGTGTTCTCTGGGATGTTCAGTAACACATACTTTTATTCTCATAATGAGTAAGTTGTATGCAAAACTGTAAAGCCAAGAAATCCAAGGACAGCTATGACAGATATAATGAGGAAAAATGTTAGATAAGGCACCAAGATCCCAAGAAGGTGCTCTAGCTACCAGAGCAGGTTGCAATTCTGTTGCAACCTGTGAACTAGAAGACAGTGAAGAAGGTTGTCCTCATGCAGCCCATGAAAGCTGCATGATATTTACACCAGAGCAAATATCTATGCTACCACCTATGGAGGACCCCACACAGGAATAGATTTTCTGTCAGGATATGCATCCCATGAGATATCCACACTGGAGTTGTCAAAAGAACTGTATCTCTGTTCTGGATCTGTTCTTGAAGAATTACAGCCAGTTGGAAAGATCCACATTGATATAGTTCATGAAATGCCCCAGCTCATGGAAAAGACCCACATCACAGTAGCAGAAAAGTGTGAGAAGGAAAGAATATCAGAGAAGAGCTGTTATGGACTGAATATAATGCCCATTCTCCATCCATCTGCAGTGCTTAGGAAGGGGAAGGAAGTTAAGAAATCAGGAATTAAGTTTAACTTGGGAAAAATAAGACAGGTGTTTTGTTTTTTTCCTCTGTTTCTCACTATCTTATCCCTACATGAGATGTTCTGAAAACAATGCCTCCTTTATGCAAAGATTCCTCCAAAAATAATGCTTCCTATTTTACTATATTGAGTCACATTCTTAGAGGGATCTGTTGGAGGTATGGCAATGGAGGCTGAACCTCACCATCACTACTCCCCTATATTTTGTTGCTGTGTGTAGATACGCACAGTGATGCTGTGCATGGTGCATCTCAGAAGCAGTGGCAACAGTGACAGTGTGTCACCTTCACTGGTGCAGAATTTTATGAGTACAGAATGCAGGCTCTTGCTCACTGCAGGTAAAAATGAATAGATAAGGGTGGTAATTCTGTTGAAAAATACAATATACTGAAAAATAGTTTTTAGTTGAGAATTTGCTCTATCAAGTAGAACTATTGTGCTCCTTGTATCTGTTGTAGTTTGCACGGGAATAAGTAAGAAGCACTACTTTTGGAGTGACCTATGTAACAACCCTCAAAACACCTTCCAAGATTAGGGATTTCCTTGTTTGGTGGGGAACAAACATTTCGGTTATGACAATAATCTACTGTAAGAGGTAAGCTGCATGACGGGGCTGTTAGTTCTGACAAGTGCTTAATTTTATATATCAGCTGAATGTTAGCATCTTTAATGAATGAGCTGCAGTTTTCATGTTGATATTTTATATGATAGAGAGAGTAATTAGATTCTATGTTTGTTGTTGTTGTTTTTGTTGTTTGGTTTGGTTTTTGTGCTTGTTGTTGTTGTTTGGTTTGGTTTTTGTGCTTGCTCTCTCCTACTTGCAGTATCGTATGCCTGTAGGAATATGATTTCCTCAGCAAAAATATCCACTATAGACATTATGGCATATTTTTATCTGGTAATTGCCTTCTGAAGGCAGTGTAGATGAAAATAGAACTCTTTTATCTGCAGAAAATAGTAAACTAGTACTGTTCAGTCTGCCTCTTAGACCAGGGAGTAGTTAGTGAAAACGATTCACATAGATTTTGATATACTGCTATATCCTGATCCGATAGCTCTTTTTATAGATTACTATACTCACACATTATAAATGAGTACAGGTTTTACCTACACTTTCTTGCCTATCAAATAATAATAATAATAAATAATAATTTACTTCCCTTCCCTTCCTAGCCCTGCCCTTCCCTGCCTCTTCCCTCCTCTCCCTTTCCTTCCCCTTCTCTCCCTTCCTCTTCCCCTCCTCTCCGTTCCTCTTCCCTTTCACTGCTTTCCCTCAGAGCAAATTCTTAGCTAAAAAACACTATACACTCCAAATACCATTATCTACGCATTTTTACCTCTTGTGTACAAGAGCCTGCACATCACACTCATAAAAATATACAGAAGTGAAGGTGACACACTGTCACTGTCACCACTGCTGAAATGTACCACCCACTGCCTTACGTGCTCATATCTATGGTTTGGTACCCGTAAATGCTCAATAAATGTGGCTGAATGTCAGTGGATAAAACTTTTTCTGCACAGAGGTAAAATTCAATGACATACCTTTCCTTTCCATGCCAGATGCCATTTTGACAGACTGCCCTCTCTGCTGCTATTTGTCACACAGTAACAAAATGTGATGGAATATTTGTGAGAAGGTTCAACTCCTACTGCTGTACCACCAGTATCTGCCTCTGCCATTGTGTGCCAACATAATAACATAGGAGGCATTGCTTTCGGAGTAGCCCTCAGAATTTAATTTATTGCCAAAGTAAATTGTGATATATAAAAATACATAGTTCTTGTCCCCATCAGTGATACATATGTTGGTATCTACCTGTACCTGCTCATCTACATTACTGCAGTGGCACAGTTTGGAAATGGATTTCTTATAGACAGAATTTCTCCCTTACCTTCCTTTATCAAAGCTTCTTTCTGACAGAATGGTTTTAGTTTTAGAATGTGGACACTCTAAAGAAACAAAACAAAACACAACAAAACAAAAACACAAAATCAAAAACACAACTATTGTATTTTCTTGTTAATTTGAAGATAATTTTAAGCACAGAAAAGAATGTGTAAATTTTGTACTAAGGACAGATTGCATCATCTTAATTTCTAAAACAGGCATGAATAAAAGATATGCTTCCAATTTTGTATCCTCTCTTACCACTTGAATATTTCCCTCTTCTGTTGAATATCTATCAAAAAATTATGAATATTTTTCATATTCATAAATGCTTCATAAGGAGATTTCTTTTTTCTATTTTCACACAGTTAATGGAAAAGAAGAAAAAAACAACAAAAAAAACCAACACCAATTAGGAAATGATAAACAACACTGCTTGAATCACCAGCAGTTCCAGGAAACTTTCCAATGTTACTCACATTAATTGAATATGTACTTTTTCAGTCACAGAAGTTGCCACAGTATTTCTTTTAAAGGTCTGTCCTCCTAAATAAACAATAATGACCAGTGGTTTTGGAAAGAAGGAGATTTCATTAACGATCAAAAATGCAGATTTTGGACACCTTATGATTCTAATCTTATTCAAAGAAATGAGTATGTAGGTAGAGTTTCCTGACATATAGCTCTATGTTTTATGCATTTAAAAAACAAACAAACAAACAAACAAACAAAAAGCTTTTCCAAAGCAGTCTATTCCACACTTCCCCTCCCTGCGATTATTGTGATCTTATTAACCTCTTTCATCTTCCTTCTTAAAAAACCCTTTAACTCAGTCTATTCAGGTGACAGGAAGACAGGCTCTGAAGGAAAAATATTGATTATTAGCAGTTCTATTCTTTATCTTATATAAAGATTCAAACACATGAAGAGAGCAATAATTTCCATACCTTGCATAAATCACCAAGAAACATATAATTCATTATTTTTTATCATTTTTTAAAAAAACTCCATTTCCTTAACACCTCCTCTCTCACCCTCTCCCAAAAGAAACTTCCCCCCAAAACAGAAATATGACATTTTTATTATTTTTATTGGTAATTTTAAAGAAAAAATAGCATAGAAGTATAAAATTAAATTTCTCTGTTGTTATGAAAGTTGCAAAATATTTCTGTTTTGATTTTTATACTCCTTTATTCATCCTTTCTTTCCTTCCTTCTGTCCTTTCTTAATCTGGATACCTATATGTGCTGGAGTGCAAGGTCCAAAAGCTATAAACTTCTGGTTAGAAAGTTACATGGAAATGACTGAAACAATCTGAAGCATTTGAAAAACAGAAAATAAATAAACAAAAAGATAAAAAAACAAAACAAAACAAAACAAAAAAAAACCCAAGCAATCAAAAACGGGCAAACCAATAAATACATTTACTTTGTTAGACAAAAAGCTCCTGCAAATAAACTCCTAAATTGTTGCCTCTGATAAATCACATTTATAGTTAAGATAGAATTCTGTTGACCTAACTCTATAGCAGTGTTTTTTTTTTTTCTATTTGTCTCTCATCCTCACTCTCTTGTACTAATTTGTAAAATAGTACATAATATAGATGAAGAAGAAAACCTATTTCTCCTGATAGGTCATCTACCTTAGTTAAGTCAACCCTTGCACTTCACAAGGACTGAGGAATTTAAGATTTGCAGGAACTCTGAAAATAGGCAGGGAATGCTAAAAGCATCATTTATTTATTTATTTATTTATTTATTTCAGTGTATTTGCTTATTTTTGTATTTATTTTTATTTATTTACTTATTTTATTTTATTTTTTTTCCAGGCACATTCTCCACAGATCAAGGAAGAAACAGTAAATCTCTTCAGGAATTGAAAAAGGGATATTGAGTATTTTATGGTTATTGGTCTGCAAGAAACAGACACAATTTCGTATTTTTCCACACAAATATCAAATTGGAAACACTATGGAAGGGAGCTAAAAATGCAAGCTTGTAAATGGTCCATGAAGTATTTACCTGCTCTGCTTCAATAATGTTTCAGACAGCTCTTAATAGAGTAATTTAACTGTTTTTGGTGTACTGCTACTGTTTTTTATTAACAAAAGCAAGAACAATCCTGGTTTTTTTTTAATGTTCTTGTTTTTACTGAAATTGAGTTGAGTTACATGGGACAAGCCTTACCTCTAATTCCAAAAGCAAGCTCTGAACAGTAAAAGTTTTGCTTTAATAATAGGTGAAATTAAGAAACTACAGTAATATGTGGTGAACCAGATGATCTCCAGAGGTCCCTTGGACCCCCTATGATTCTGTGATTCTGTAACTTGCAAACAACAACACATACAAGCTCCACATGAAATAATCATATTTTATATGATCACAAGCAATTAAGGACTTCAAACACTGCAGCAGATTATGATAATTAAGATCATATAGGGATGAGAAAATAATACTGAAAATTTAGTGAGAAAGAAAGAGAAGTCCAACAATAACAGCATTACAGGCAGAAATGAATAGTTACAGCTATTTGCTATTACTGCTGATCAAGTTCAGACAGTAGCAAAGAAGTAATAACTCTATTTTTGCATGGTAGTTCTACGTTTATTCTACCCGACAACTATAAAAAAATCTTTCTGTTTTGCACTGAACTCTCATTTCTAAGTATTAATGCTTTATGGTAGGGATCTCTTAAATTCTTTAATTTATGTTAATGAATTTCACATTGAAAGGCTTTCAGTTGTATTGAAACCCAACAGCATTTATTACCTGATAAAAAAATTCATGATTTTATGCTACTTGGATACATTTACAGGAAGAGGAGAAATGCGAGAAAAACATTTCTCCAAATTCTTTTCTCAAAGTGGTCTGCAATAGTTTTTCAGATCTCAGTCAAGCCACTTACATTTGGAAAATTAGGTATGAATCATAGAATGACAGAATCATATAATATCTTGAGTTGGAGATGATCCACAAGTATCACTGAGTTCAACACACGGCTTCACACAAGATAGCTCAGAATTCAAACCTGATGTTGGAGAGTGTTGTCCAAACACTGATGGAACTGTGCCCACTGCCCTGGGCAGGCTGTTCCATGCCTACCACCCTGTGGTGCAGAACCTGTCCCTAACCCCCAGCTACCCCTGCCCTGACACAGCCCCATGCCGTTCGCTCGGGCCCCGTCGCTGTCACACAGAGCAGAGCTCAGCGCTGCCCCTCCAGCCCCTGTAAGGAGCTGCAGCTGCCATTAGGCCTCCCCTCAGCCTGCTGTGCGCTGAACACACCCAGGGTTGTCCGCTGCTCTGACGTGTGTTTACCTTTGCAGCCCTCCTTTCTGTTTTCTTTAAGAAATTTATGTCTTTCTTATATTGTGGATCTCAAAATGGCATGAAGTACTTGAAGTGAAGCTGTACCAAAGCTGAGCATAGGCAGTCCCTTCCTTCAACCTGCTATCAGAGCTGTGTCTTATGCACCCCTTTTGACTGCCAGGGCACAATGTTGACTCACATTTAACTCGCCATCGTTCCGAACCCCCAGATACCTCTCTATGTGGCTACTCTCAGTCCACTTGCTCCCTTGTCTGTACATATAATTGAGTCTGCCTTGTTTCAGATGCAGAATTTGGTTTATTCATATTAAACTTCATGTGGTTGTTCACTGACCTGCCTTCCAATTTCAAGATCTCTCTGCAAGACTTCTTTATCCTGGACGCAATCAGCAACTTCTCCCAGTGTAGTGCTGTCCAAAAGCTTACTTAGTATAACTTCAACTCTTGTATCCAAGTCATAAATGAAAACTTCATAGAGAACTGACCCCCAAATGAAGCCCCACTGGCAACTGGCTCCAGCTTTGTGTAACTATTTACTGAAACACTTTGAGCTCAAGCAGTCAACCAATTTTTCACCTATAGCATTAAGTATTTGACTCTATGCTGATCATTTTGTCCAGAATGCTGTGAGAAGCAGTAATGGAAGCTTTGCTGCTTCCTCTTGTCTACTAGGAGTGTAACTTTATAATAAAATGAGACCAAGTCCATCAAGGAGACCTGTAAAAATAACTGTGGAATGATAAAAAGCCGAGATTAAGTCTTTTCTTCAAAACAACAAAAGAAAAAAAACAAAAACAAAAACAGCAACAACAACAACCCAAGTAGGCAGGAGTAATATAAACCCACCATTTGAGACAACACCCTGTTTTCACTGAAACTTATACAGCTCATCAGAAAACTAGGTTACAATGTACCCAGACAGCCAACTGTTTTCTGGGGTGAATGAAGCACAGTAAAGCTTGCTGGTTGAAAGGAGTGACTGTACCACTCAACACTGATGCTATCAATAATAAAGTGCTGCACATGGTTTTATAAATAATATATATATTATTTAAAAGGCATAGAACTGTTGCAGAGAGATGACCACATTGCATTCTGCATCATCCTCAAGAAGAAGAATATAAAGAGAAGTGCTGATTTCTTCTCCAGTGACCTAATGACCTCTATGAAATGCTTAAAGTTGTGTTGAGGTAGGTTCCAGTTGGATATTAGGAAAACTTCAGTGAGAGTGTATTGGGCAACTTGATCAGGCTTCCCAGGGAAGTGGTCATGCCACTGAGCCCATTGATGCTCAAGAACTGATTGGACAGTGCTCTTGGGTTGTCATCTGTACAGCGAAGGAGCTTGATCTCATGGATCCCTTCCAGTTCTATGTTGAACCAGATGCAAGTCTTTTTGATTTTGCTATCTTCATTAACTCAGTATATCACAGAATTTTTTTTCAAGGTATCCCAATTTCTGCTTTATTCATTTTGCTTTTGGTCTCATTGATACGTTACTTATTATAAAACCAGGAAGAGAATTATTTAGATTATATTCTGAACACCTTCATGCTGGATCTCGTGTGGTAATTTTGTGCCAAAAAACTTATGTACATTTGTGAAAGGAAGTACATACATTTATTGCACTGACTATAATTGATTGAAGTTAGAGTGATTGATTGTTCTTTTGCTTTCACATATGCATTAATCTAACCTTCTAGAAATCCATAATCTTCCTAAAATATATTCTAATTTGACTATACAGATTTAATGTCTTATGCTAACAGAGTTTAATATTCAATTTTTTTCTAATTATATATCTTTTCACAGCTGTAGTAAAGATAAAATGTTTAAAATCTACTACTTCTATTTCATTAGATCTTAATGAGTTGTTAACTCTACATATATAGTATCTCTGCTCCAGCTGCTACTTTGAATACAAAAGAAAACCCCCAAAATAAAAATACATTTTTACTTACATTTTTAGAGTAAAATTAGCCTTAAAACTAATTGGGAAAGCTATCATTTTTCCAACAATCTGTATTTCTTTAAATGAACGTCTAGCTTTATCCTGTAATGCCAATACAGACAGCACCTGAATACTCCTAATTAAGAGTATGTAACCTATAACTATAAATGTGGTAAGTTATGTGACATAGTTTCTGTTTGTTATAGATTCATGAACCTGCTCAAAACTTATTTCCCCTGCTAATGAGCTAATGAACTTTGCCTCATCATAAATCTCAAACTGAATGTGCTTTATTTTGAATTATTTTCATATTCACCAAAGATAATTTAAGAATAGAGTTTATCTTCTGTCTTATTTAGGAAAGTAGGGAATGCCTGATGATCTAGTTAGAAATTATTTCTTTACTTAACAGTACTTCAAACAGTCACTAAGGTATCTGGCTTTAGCAACAAATTACTGTGGAACAAATTTCAAGGGGGAAAAAAGAAAAGAGTCAGGATAAATGACAAGAGCTAAGAGACCAAGCACTTTCTACAGATATCTTAGAGAAAAAGGCAATTAGGTTCCTAAATGTACCACTGTCTCCTACAGTTCTTGAATTTGTTGTTTGCTGAATGAACTGAACTGGTATGAAGAGATTTAGTTAGGTGTTCAGAGGTCCCAATGCACAGAGGTATTTACAAAGAACACTGCAAGGTTAGGCTGAGGAAAGTTTGGCAATGTATATATCTATACCCCCCCCCCCCCCCCCAAACCAACAAAAAAAAAAGCACATTGATATTTGTTACCATTGCTTCAAATTCTGGAAAATTGGCTTGTTTCCCCCCCCTTCTTCTTTTTATATGTTGTGATTTTAAGGGGAACCTATAATCCAAGACTGTATTTGGATATGTCAATCAACAGCTCATTCACAAAGACTCATGAAGTGATTAATTACAGGCTTGACTTAATTGGTAAATTAGCAGTAGAAGAGACCACTAGTGCCTTGAGCAAGATTTCAGTTCTACGGAAGGTATGTGCAAGCTTATGTCGTAGCTATAAATATATAAACTCAATATTTTGACATTAATGGAACCATGAAATGCTATTATAGAATCATATAATCACAGTGTTTTGCTATTTTCTCCTTACTTTCTGATCTTCAGTTTAGAATCATAGAATAACCCTTTGCTGGGTGAAGAGTTGGCTGGAGAACCAGGCCTAGAGAGTATCAAAAAATTCAGTGAAAGTGTTTGTAATATAAGAGAAGAAAAAAAAGTATACAGAAAAGATGTTTTCTCATTATAAAAGGGCTGCTCCAAAAGTAATGCCTCCTATTTTGTTATATTGAGCCATGTTGTCAGAGTCAGTTGTTAATGGTATGGCAGTAGAGGGTGAACCTTCTCATCAACATTCCCTTAAAATTTGTTGCCTTGTAATGGATGGCAGCAGAGAAGCAGTCTGTCAAAATGGTATAGGACATGGAAGTGAGGATGAAACAAAGAAGTGTAACTGAATTTCTCCATGTGGAATAAAGTTGCACCCACTGACACATATCGAGGCTTGCTAAATGTTTACGGTGACCAAACAGAGGATGTGAGCAAAGCAAAATGGTGGATTTCATCAGCAGTGACAGGAATGTGAAAGACAAGCCATGTTCTGGACAAGCATACACAGATTTCACGCAATGAAAATAAAAGTGTCTCAATCAGCTCATCCTCACAAATCATCTAATGATGATTATGTTGAAAAAGTAGTGTTTTTTAGCTGAGAATTTGCTCTATCAAAAAGATTATAATGCTCTTTGTGTCTGTTGTAATTTCCATGGAAATAAATACAAGGCGTTATTTTCGGAGCAACCTACATAATTCGAAGCCTGGTGTTTTATCAAAATTAATTTTATCTAAAGGCTTTCCAAATGTTTGTGATGATGATGTTGATGACAACGATGATGATGATTTTAGGATCTAGGACAAAAAATCCGGCCAAGTATTTTTTATCTCATCACTCCCACAGAAGAACAATGTTTTTGTTTTAGCCTGAATTTGGAAACCTGACCCACAAACTCATGGCAGCCTGCGGAATGGCCTACATTAATTACCACATGAAAATCTTAGGGAGATAAGACACATTTATTATGTTATGGAAACAAAATATTACACTTGTAATAACAAGTTCCTTCTACAGTCATGGAGAATGTTATTTGAAATCATCGTGTATATCTCCTAGAAAATTTGGCAAACTATTTCTGTTCAAATGGAAATATAAACGTCTTTACTTCTTTTTACACACATATCTATATTGAAGCAGTTCTTATACTGTTTTTAAACCTAGTTAATCAAACTCTTTTCTGAACTGTTTTATTTTGCCTCAAGAATAACTTAATTTGATTAAACTCAGTCTTATGCCCAATCAAGATAAACTCCTAATCATTTTAAACTTGAAAAAACACTTTTTAATGGACCTCTAAGGTATCGACATGGGGGCTAATTCATGTAAAATCAGTTAAATTAAGCTGGCACAGACAAGGCTTAATAGCAAATTAGTTTTTATCCCTATATAATACTAAGTAGATATTTGTTCTAAAACAGTCTGTTTTTTTATTATTATTATTTTTAATTCTCAATTATGTTATCTACTGTCTCACTGTATGAGCAAAGTTTAAAGCATTTAGTAGCAACAAAGGTTTTCTATTAACAAAAGGCAATTTCTGTAAGATATCCTGAAAGATTTCTTTTTTTATATAAGTTAAACTGTATTCAGCATTTGATGAGCTTTCATGTGTGCTGGATATTTATCATCATCAAAGTATTTTTCAAAATCACCAAAGGCAGTCAATTCTTTAAAGACTAAACCACCACCTGCTTTGATGCTATATATTTTTTCCCAGGGGTTTGGATCAACCCTGAAGTCATTACTAATGTTTTACTGTGAGGAATACCGGCTGAGAACTGCCATAGTCTGTTTGTGAACTTGCTTTCTGTTCATTCTCCTACAAAGTCCTCAGATTTTTGTTGTCATCTCTGAAATAGGGAAAAAAGAAAAACAACACAAAAAAACAAAACCAAAAAAAAAAAAACAAGCAAAAAAACAACTGAACACAAACAACCAAACAAATTCTAAAAAGCCAGCCATATCTTGGGCAATTTTTATTAGCATGCTACAGACTAAGATAATCACAGATAAGAAGTCCTAATTCTGATGCTATTGTTCTTACTGCAGTTATATCTACCTAAAAAACAAGAAACATTTTATACAGAGAGGGTTGGGAAGAAAGGCAGAAAGTGATAACCATAAATGCCCATGTGTTTCCCAGTAGTACAAAGTTATGCTTGGGAATTGCCCAGAGATTTGTGATCTCTGTCCTTAAACTAGTTAAGTTTATCTACAATCAAGATGCTTGCTTATCATCACTTATGGGAACCAGTAGTAGAAAGGTCATGCATCTTATTGTTCTCACTTGAAAAAAGGATCAAAGTGATTGGAAATCAAGCTAATATTTTTTTTTGTTGTTTTTGTTTTTTTTATGTAATACTTTAAATACTCATTCAAAATTCTGAAGAAAGTTAGAAGAAGTAATAGAGCTGTTGTGACTCCTGCAATGGCTCATTGAAGGGGTGGTCACAGTCAAAAGATATACTACAGTAGGATAAAGCATTCTTGATTTAAATACGTATGCAAGGATATAACTGTTTTGAAGCTTCTGTTGTTTAGAAATTCATTTTTGAACTGCTTATTAAGTCATTTCTATATTTTTTTCTAGATCTATATGTAAAACACACACAAAAGAAAAAAAGTACAAGTATTTTTTACTATATACAAATAACTATATATATCAGGCCAGAAATAATCATGCAAGTATTTGATTTTCTGTTTTCAGCCATTTTCACTTGTTTTGATTATTTTATAGATTTTTGCTGTAGGGCAAATCTAATAACAAAATTAATTTTAATTTGTAAGCAACAACAACAACAACAACAAAGGTAGAAAATGTGATTATTAGAAACTTCTAGCCACTTATTTAATTATTTTTGTTGTTCACACCTAAAAATATTTTCTATGTTTTGCTCCTATATGTAATGTAGTTCAACATATAATTTGTCTTTGCTTTGAAATGTCTAAGCAGACCAACATGAGTGAATCATTGAAAATAGACTCCACAGCCAAAATTTGACTGACTTGGCACCAAAATACCAAGCTTTTTCATGCATTTAGTTGCCAAGGACATTTTGAGGATCTGTTCCAAATCACATTAAGATGTGACATTTTGTACAGTATATATTGTTAAATTGTGTATTTTCATTCCACTGTATTAACAGTACACCAGGCTCAGTATCATCAAGAAAAGGCTATTTAGGAATGAGTTGGACAGCATGGTATTTAGCAAAGGCTCCTGTCACAAAAATCAAAAATGAATTGCCAGATATTTAGCTTAACAGGGTACCGTCAGTTGTGCTTTCTTGAACTCAGCCGATAAATGACTGCAACTCATATTACAGTTGTGCATTATGTTCAGTTGTGCAGATGTGTCAGAAAGCTCAGAACTACTTCTGAAGAAGCACTGAGGTCATCAAAGCCCATCCTAGAATAATGAGGTCATGTTTTAGCTCAGTATCTGAATACTGAATGACTGATCTGATACTGAATGACGTATCAGAATGGGAGGCTGAGCAGCCTGACAGTGATGAGGGTGACCATACTGAGCTACACTCCTTGTTTGGACTTAATTCTTACATGTTCGTACAATGCTGCATGGTGAGTTAAGAATGAGGATTTTTTGGTAGGAAAATTGACAATGCCTTCACTCAAAAGCCATTGTTGACAAATTTATCACTCTACAAAACTGTTTTTATTTAGTCAGAAATAATTTGAAGAGTAGTATACAATATTTTTTTAGATTGGGAAGAGCAATCATCCACTTCTGAGTGTCTGTAGATATGATACCTCCACAGGTTATTCTTTTGATTTTCATAGGAATAGACAGAGGAGAAGTGTGAGTCCAACATAACCAAGCACAAATTTTAGATCTAACTCAGCTGTCAAAGCACCATCTATAGTTAGGTCAGACATGGGACATTATGCATACGGTGCTGTCTAAGCTTTTTTGAATATTTAAGATTGATACCAAGATGTTATACTCATGATAGCACCAGGTCATCCTAAAGTCAAGTTTCTTTTGTTATTTTTCTGTTTTTTATTGTTTGTTTCTTCTTTCATTATAAAAGCTATGTTTGTGATAACTTAGGAACACAGTGAAAGCAAGAAATACTATCACTGATGACACATAGTATGTAGTCAATATATTTTGGGTTCAGGCTGATATACTAAGAATATAGTTTTAAATTGGTTATATCAAACAAACTCAAAGAAACAAGATGAGAATTCATAATTCATAGTTCACTCTGGTTTATATCACAGAATCACAGAATTATCAAGGTTGGAAAAGACCTAAAAGATCATCCAGTCCAACCATCACCAATACTCCCCAGCTAAATCATATCCCTCAACACAACATCCAAACGTCTCTTGAACACATCCATGTTCGGTGACTCCACCACCTCCTTGGGCAGTGCATTCCAGTGCCTGACCACCCTTTCCGAGAGGTAATGTCCAGCCTGAATCTCTCCTGGCGCAGTTTGAAACCATTGCCTCTAGTTCTATCACTGTCTACACGAGAGAAAAGGCCGACCCCTAGCTCACCACAACCTCCCTTCAGGAAGTTATAGAGAGCTATAAAGTCTCCCCTGAGCCTCCTCTTCTCCAGGCTGAACAATCCCAGCTCCTTCAGCTGTTCCTCATAAGGCCTGTGCTCCAGGCCCCTCACCAGCTTCGTAGCCCTCCTCTGAACACGTTCCAGGGCCTCAATGTCTTTCTTGCAGTGAGGGGCCCAAAACTGAACACAGTACTCGAGGTGCGGCCTCACCAGTGCAGAGTACAGGGGGACAATTACCTCCCTATTCCTGCTAGTAACACTGTTTTTGATGCAAGCCAGGATGCCGTTAGCCTTTTTGGCCACCCAGGCACACTGTCGGCTCATGTTCAGCCGAGCATCAATCAACACCCCCAGGTCCGTTTCCTCCACACAGTCCTCCAGCCACTCCGCTCCAAGCCTATAGCGCTGCCTGGGGTTGTTGTGGCCAAAGTGCAGGATTCGGCATTTGGTCTTGTTGAACCTCATCCCCCTGGCTTCAGCCCAGCTCTCCAGCCTGTCCAGATCCCTCTGCAGGGCTTCGCTACCCCCAGGCAGATCCACACTCCCAGCCAATTTGGTGTCATCTGCGAACTTACTGAGGGTGCACTCAATGCCCTCATCCAGGTCATCAATAAAGATATTGAAGAGGACAGGCCCCAGCACTGACCCCTGGGGAACACCACTCGTGACCTGTCGCCAGCTGGATTTAACTCCATTCACCACCACTCTCTGAGCCCGGCCCTCCAGCCAGTTCCTTACCCATCCAAGAATGTACCCGTCCAAGCCACGGGCTGCCAGCTTCTGCAAGAGAATACCGTGGGAGACAGTGTCAAAGGCTTTGCTGAAGTCTAGGTAGACCACATCAACAGCCTTTCCCTCATCCAGCATATGGGTCACTATATGAATATAGTTCAATTAAGTGAAACCTCTGTTCAAAACAAAATTATGCATATCTAAAATAACAAGCACATTTGCAATAAGAACAAGGAAGTAAAAAGAAAGAAGAGTAGCTAAATGCTCATATAATTGTGAACATCTTAATAATCTCAGTAGCTAGAGTTAGGAATTTCCAATTTTGTGGTGTATTGTGCATGTAGAATGGGGCAGTGACCAAAGCGTGCTGTCATCTGGCAACAGACTGTGCTTTGGAAGCTGCCCAGTATCCAAGATTTGTATTCCATTATGTTGAGCTTGCACTTCACTTCTCCTGGACACTCTTAGGAGTGGCAAAAATCAACAGAATCCAAAGATAATTCAGACTACAGATGAAAATTACATGTAATCTGATACTCACAGTTTTGCATTTCTTTTATGAGTGTGCTTGATAAAACTATGTATTTGTGAAGGAGAGAGAAACAGAATATGCATGGGATCTTAATAATCTTTTCCAATCTACTTTATTATACATAATGTTATATTGGGTTACTATCACACGGTAACAACCATACATGTACATGCTCATTTTGTATATTGTCTTAATTTCATTGTGTTGTTAAATACACTAGTCCCCTCTACTCCTTCACCACTCTCTCCTTCACTCCCCCACAATTTAAGTGTTCATTATATTATATTGTGCTGTTTTAAGCATATTTTCATTTAATTGAATACTGGCACATTCAGTATTCAGTCAGGCATAATGTAAAAAATAAACAATACCAAAGAATTCCTGAATAGATTAGCTATATATTTCATAAAATAGAAAAATGGTAGCATATATCTGATGGTAGAACTGATTTTTAGATAGAACTAAATTTCTATATTTAAAATCCTCACAGAGTAAATACTCTTTGTGAGCTGCATAGATAGCTGTGTACATAGATACACCTCTCATGGAGATATTATATACAGTGTGTGTATTTAGTAGTCATGTATTTGCAGGTCAGCTATGTGTATGCTCACAGATCTGAACTGTTCTTGGTCAGATATAACATGGCAGCTAGGTGAAAAGAATTTTGATGCACCCAATTTCTAGTTGGAATTACTGGGAAAGGCGCTGTATTTGGTCTTGAGCTGAAGATTGGATAACATTTTAGTAGCCTTTGCTTAGTAAATAATAGGATATTATCTGAGATGGTCAAGTAAAGATCTCATCAGTTATTTTAGGGATGGACTTCAGGTCTTGGCTCTCAGATCATGAATGGTTTTGGTCAGAGGAGACCTTAAAAATCACCTAGTTCCAAACCCCAAACAAGCCATGGTGAGTTGCCATCCAGTTTCAGGTTGACCGGCCTTCCAACCTGGCCTTGAATACTTCCAAGGATGAGGCATCCACAAATTATCTGGGCATTTCTTTCTCTTATTGCTTCCAACACCACCACTCAACACTCATTAGCAAACTTGCAGAGGGTGCACTTCATCCCACAGTCTAGGTCCTTGATAAAGGCATTAAAGAGCTCTGGTCCCAAGACACTCAAATCCACTCATCACTGACCTCCACCTTGACTCAAAGCCATAGACCACAGCTCTCTGTCTGTGACCATCCAACCAACTTTTTTTCCACTGAATAGTACCTCTTTAATTTTGATTATGTCAAAAGCACTGCAGAAGTCCAGTTAGATTACACCAGTTTTTCTTCCTTTGTCCATTTCATCATAGAAAACCAGATTGGTCAAGCACCATCTGCCTTTGGCTATCTTGGATCACTTCCTCATCTTATATGTGCCTTAGCATATCCCCAGGACGATCTATTCCATGATCTGTCTGTCCAGTCACAGAGGCGAAGCTGCAGTTCTCCACGTCTTCTTTTTTTTTTTTTTTTTTTTCTAAAGGGCAATGTTATTTCCCTATTTCGATTCATTGTCAGTTTTGCCTGATGGCCTTTTGAAATAGCGGAGAGTGACCTGTCAGCTACATTAGTCAGTTCCTTCAGGATCTTGGGATGCATGTTTTTTGGGCTCATGGACTTGCATATACTCAATTTCATTAGGTGGTCTTGAACTTGCTCTTTGCTTAGAAATGAAGGAACGCAATATATTTTACAGAAAGTTCTCACAGTGTTTAACTAAATTATGCCTTGGGATTATTGTCTATTATATAATTGCCTATAATAATTCCATTCTCTTGCTGTTGAGCGATATGACAGGGATTATTGACAGTATGGCATGGTTAAATAACTATTTGTTATAATGCTTGACATGCTTGCATGAAATTCTTTATCACTGCTAGTACAACACATCAGCTCAAAATGAAGAATTTTAGGCATGTTACTCATTATATGTATGGCAATTAAACTATCCTTTTTTTTCTTCATGGATGTTATTCCCACTAACTTTTGCAGCAGCCAATAAGTAAGAGGATACAAATATAGCTGAAGATTTGTTTTAATTTTAGCTAAGTATTTCCAGAGATACTCAGCTCTACAGGACAGTTTGGGTTCTAAAAACTGTTGTAGATGCAGCTGGATCCTTATTTTATCCACACTGTGCCTCCTGTCATGGACAAACAGATGCATGGACATTGTTGCCAATCTGAAGTACAAGAGTTCAGGTGATAAGGAGAGAGAAGAAACATAAAGCAGGTGTGAGAAGACATTCAAGCTGTTGCCAAGACTACCTGAAAGATCTTTATTCTATTTCTATACAGAAAGAACAATGAACAATTGGCAGTGCTTTTGTAAGGGCTGCTTACCTCTTGCACCAGCCACTTAATTTCTCTAAATACTGGAAACAGGCTTCCTCTTCTCAGTCTGGGAAGAGATAAAATCTGACTGTTAATCTATTGTCTTCCCTGAGATTCAAAAGAAGTATCAGTATCAGACTTTTAAAAGAGATGGTAGCAGCTTTGTCTCCTCTTAGCATCTAGAGTATGTGTATTTTAAAGCAAGGCATGGCAGAGAGCTAATCTTTTGCATTACATTGCTTTGTGGAACATATATAAACCATGTTTTTTCATTCTTTTATTGTGAGTGCCCTTCTGTCTGTACCTGGGCTTAGAGCTGAACAAGTCATCACAAGGATAAGAAAATATTAAACACCAACTGATCAATAACTGTTTAGGACTGTATTCTTTGATTATTACAAATTGAAAGAAAGATTAGTAAAGCTTGTTTAACTTTATACTGTGAAATGTATTTGCTTTTCTGATACTTGTTCTTCACAGAGAAGTAGGATACACACCAATATGTGAAGGCCGATCTGAAAGTAATGCCTCCTATTTTATTATGATAGCCTACAATGGCAGAGGCAGATGTTCATGGGATGGAAATATTCCCTTTTATCTTTTTGCTGTGTGACAGATGGAAGCAGAGGGGCAGAGTGACAAAATGGTGTCTGACATGGAAGAGCAGATGAAACAAAGGTGTGTAACTGAATTAGTTTATGGAGGAAAAAAATGGTACCCATTTACATTCATTTGTGCTTGATGAATGTGTATGGATACCAAACAGTGGATGTGAGCACAGTGATAGAGTGGGTGGTGCATTTCAGCAGTGGCGACAGTTACAGAGGGTCACTTCTGCTAGTGCAGACTTTTATGTGTGGCCTACCGGCTCTTGTTCATCGCTGGCAAAAATGCATAGCTGTTTGTCATTACTATGTTGAGAAAAATACATTTTGTTGCTGTGAATTTGCTCTGTGAAATTGTGCTCTTCGTATCTGCTTTAGTTTCCTTGAAAATAAATATGGAGCATTACTTTTGGAGCAGCTTATGTATTTGTTTTTCCACATATTTAGATTCTTATAGAGGTAGAAAACAAAAGTGTATACAAACTGGAAGAAAAAGTACAGTGGACACACTGTTGAAAACTTTTTCTGCTTGTTCAAGACAAGATTTTTCCATCTCTAGTATATTGCTTGTAACCTATGTAAGGATTGACTGCACAAACTGAGAACACTAATATTTTTTAGCATACACTCACATAGATTATGATCTAAATTACACTAGTGAGGACTAATGAGTTAGTTACTCTGCATGTGGTTCAGTTTAACAAATCAAAATTATGCTCACAGCGTCATAATCAATTTGTATTACACCAGTGTATGCAAATGAGCATAATGAGAGTTGAAGAATCTGCAGGTAGAGTGGAGATTAGGCAACAAATTCCATAGGCTGTATAAAGTGTTGCTTCTGTCTGCAAATAGAAGAGCCAGTTAATTAATATGAAAATATTACTAGTCCGGATCGCTGTATAATTTGAAAATAAATTTAAAGAAGCCAAGTCAGAGATCTGTATGACCAAAAATATGACTTTTGGAAGCTGAAATAATATCGAAAGCAAGATAACAAAGTAGAAGTGATAAGCATTTTAACAATACCAAACTGTCTTAAAGGAATGGTTATGTAGTGCAGCCCCCTGAGGCCCAGGGAGCTGGCTGTCTACCTGAAGTGTATGGGAGAGACTGGGGATGAAAGTTCATGCTTTTTTTTTTTTAATTTTTTTTTAATTTTTTTTTTTTTTTTTGGCCATTGT
Source organism: Perdix hodgsoniae (assembly GCA_035772895.1). Lineage (NCBI taxonomy): Eukaryota > Metazoa > Chordata > Aves > Galliformes > Phasianidae > Perdix > Perdix hodgsoniae. The sequence continues at coordinate 15,708,708 of JAPSGF010000003.1, forward strand.
GTTTACTTAACTGTAAGAGTCTAAAATATGTTACTCTCTAGAATTAAGTGAGAAGAGATTGCTGCAAGGCTGTTTTGAACTTCAGCTCTACTGAGGACCTCTCTCCCTTTGTTTTTTTTCAGGGCTGTGTTTGTGAACTGCATTCATGCATTCCTTTAGGGCTTTGATTTTGATTTTTTTTTTTTTTCCCCTGCACATTTCCATAGAATATTTTCTGTATTTTGTTTGTTTGTTAGTTTGTTTTCATGTACAAATACTTACAACACTCACAAATCTCCTCTCATTATTTGGGAGACTCCTTAGTCCATGGAAATCAGACATTGTACAGTGTCAGATTTCAGTTAGCATTTTCCTATTACCCTAAAAAAAGAGTGTCTATGTATATTTGGCATGTAGGTGGCTGTTACTCCTAGAATCTCTCATGAAATAGTGGGACTTCTCAGCCTTCAGCATGAACTAATACTTTTACGTTAACTTGAAAAATGGGAAATTTCTATTAATTGTAAGGGTATAAGCCAAGTACCATGACAGTATTTTCAAACAGTGGAGTGAATTCGTGGAGAGGCTGTGAAACATACACACACTATTTACAATACTCAGAACTTCTCAGAATCTGACAAGTCCCTGAAAAGCTTGCTTTAACTGAGCTATACATCTCCAGACTTCCCAGTCAACCAATTCGAAGATGTCATCATGGGGTTACAAAAAACAGATAGACAATCTAGAAGAAAATATCCCATTAGCAACTACAAAGGTAAACGTGCTGCAGAGTAAAAATGAAAGTGGTGTCTATTTGCTCAGATTCTTCTTACATAAGGAATGTTTTGTGTTGCTGAGGCAAAATGATCCTGAGGAGTAATATCCCACTGTGAGAGGGTTACTTTACTAGTTACATGCACAGTTCTTCACTCTTCCAATTCAGTATAGGAAGCAGCTATGAATGGATTTCTGCACTAGGCTGATGATCCTTGCATTTTGTTGTCGTTTCTCAATGTCACTGACAGTCAAAACAGCTTAGAAGAATCCTCAGTGTTCACTTCTCTCAGGGAACAGGGCAGCACACACATGGTTTATAATCTTGTAATCTTTTTATGCCTACCCCTTATTTACTCCATTTGTTGCGTGTACTGATAGGTGATAGCAATGGCTTAGGGAATTACTGTATTTAACAGTAAAGAGCTGTTTCCCTCATGATAATGACAATGCCTTTTATAGTGGCTGTGAATTCAACTCTGTAGTGTCCAGCATTTCTGTAACATTTATTAGTCTCTGATCCAGTGACACATTCAACAGAATAGTGATAGTAGTAGGTAAGTTAGCATGGCATATTCCCCTTGTCTGTTGAAAAATCTTCAAGAAATAACAATTCTACCTAATGCAGCAAAGCTGCAACATATGCAATACATATATTGTGAAAATATATATTTGTTACATGTGGAATGAAGGTGTTTTGTCCTTTTAAAAATCTGTCTTCAGGCTCACTGAGAAGCACAGAAAAGCAGTTTCAGATTATTTTGATAAATATCTGCAATTAACCAGAAAAAGATGAAGATACACAAAAAGATGAAATAAAATGATAAATAATAAAGAAATAAATCTAAGTTGTGGTTAGTTAGAATTTAAAATATTCCTCAAGCAGAAAAAAAGGCTAAATTTGTTGAGTGAATTATTTGCTTTTTATGATTTCTCTACTGTATAATTTGACATATTCTAGAATAGAATTATGTAGACATTCTGAAGATGAAAACAAAAAATATGTTATTTTCATGAAAAGTTGTAGCTCTACCCTGTCCACCATGTGTGTGTTATTCAATAAGTTACAGAAGAAGAGTTCATTCAATGTGGTTATGGTTGTGGGTTACACTTATCTGAACACAATTCAGTCTTTTATATGTCAAAAAAAGTTCTTTGCAGCAGGTTTCCAGTAATAAAAAATGTGATTATCCCTGTCTAAGAACCCTTAACTAATTTATTATGTCTTAAGAATTACTAAAACGTGTCAAATTTGGGTCATTTTTAATATTGTATTTCTTTAAAAAATCTGTTTGAAAAGCATCTCCTGTTTCAGATAGATCCTGCTTAATTGGGAGTTTGTATTAGACACTGTCTAAATACACCCATGTATGACTTGTTCACTTAGTGCATTATATTATATTCCCTAATGAAATTAGTATTTCTGTGGAAATTAGGAAATCTTTAAGACTGTTATACTGTTATTCTTTATTAAAAAAAGCCTTCTGTGTACAACCAGTATACAGAGGAGACAGACCAGAAAAATGCTTTTTAGCATTTTGCACATCAGCAGTTATCAAGCATCAATTTGATTCTTTCCTCCACATGTTGAAACACAGCTCAGAGCATTAAACCCATTCTCCAGTGATTGGGACAAAAGTAGGTTAGTAGAGTGGGTTGCTAGGAGACCAGTGTCAGCGTCATCTATGACCTTGCAGGGCATAAAGAAACTGTATAGATTTATTGAGCTCTGTGGCACATTGTCTAAGTCCTCTGCTTGGCTGTCTTACTCCATTTCCATCTGTTGTAGTGCTCTAGCTCTCCCATGCACATGCACAAATACCCTCCACTTCCACAGCAGCCATGTGCTTCTTGAGACTTCTTAAAGCATCACCATTATTACTCTCACATTAAGCTATTGCACAGTGTCTTAGCTAACCAGACATAGTGAAAGCAGCATCAGCAAAACCCCATCCTTTTAAAAGCTCTCTTCTTCATACTGCTGCTATTAGAAATATAGGAATCTGTCCTACTGGGAACAGCACTATGAAAAATGTATAGACATCACAAAGTAATTTTGCTGTCACATTCAAAATATTTTTTCTAAGTTGTATCCACAGTTTTCTTCACTGAGGTGACTTAAGGTTAAACAGCGGTGTACTGTAAGAATCTGTGGTAATCATTTCATTTTCCTGACATGTTTTTTGGAAACAGCTAAAGGCATCAGGTAGAAAGAAAAACAAATGAAAATGTGATACTTACACAAGTAAATCAATTTTAAAAATGTCCTTTAGATATGCAAAATTTTTCAGTACCAGAATTTTTGTGAGACAGTTTTATATGTTTACTGTTTGAATGCTACTGTTTGCATTACACAAGAAGAGACAAAGACCATGGGTCAGATAATAAAATCCTGAGGTAATCTAGCCAATTTTTGTTAGCAATCTACTTGACAGAAAACTGTCCCAATAATTTGTATTAAAAAGTACTGTGTTGGGTACTTAGACTGATGCCTGACCCATTCCACAGTTTGTGTCATGCATGTATCATTTTGTCTGACAAATACTTTTACATGTATACATAATCAGTAAAGATGACTTTTAGGAAGAAGAGAAACACTTTTCCTAAGCAACCAAATTATCTGTCCTGTTTTCTACTTTAACAGGTCTCAATAAACTACTCTGTGAATGCCAGTAAAAACTGGTATTATCGGAGCAAAGAAAAAAGTGATGATAAAAAAAAAAAAAAAAAAAAAAAAAAGGTTTTTTTTTTGGAGGCTATTCCTGATCACTTGCCGTCTTGCATTTAAACCTATGAACAGACTCCTAAAGCATCTCAACTAACTACAGCTATCATAGAGATGCTCAGGCACCATGATGAGTACTAGAACATTAAAATCCTAGATTATGAGTGCATCAGTCCTGCCAGTAGACAACGTTCCTCAATCAGTACTAGTGAGAAGAAAGAAATTCAGTTGTTGGTTTATTTGATATTACCCCCTCTTGAATCATGAAACCATGGTTGAGAGATTTTCAAGCACATAATTTTTATGAAAATTAAAAAAATAAAATAATTTAAAAAAGGTAATAGTTTAGGAAGTCTCTATTCCTTCCACAAAAAAGCTATTGAATTTTTAAATGTAATGGGGCACTGGGGGATGCTGAAAGTGATCTAGTGCCTGTTAGTACCCTATTAGCAGAATTTGGGATCTAGAGTGCAGTCTATTGAACTCTTTGGGTAGCTAGAAGCGCATCTGTAACTACAAACTCTGAATGCTCACATGTTTGCTGTTGGACATATATGCATGTACCTGCATCATCTTTGTTTAGGCTGAGGATGTGCCACTTGTTCACTGCATTTTGATTCAGGCCATACCTCTAAAACCAAAATTTCACTGAGAGTCAGTTCTGGGAGTATGTTCAGACATGACTCACTGATGCCAAGCTGCACTAAACTTGACACACAAGAGAATTATCATTGACATATTGATGATCAGTGGTTCTACTGGCTCTTCGGTACAGTATTTTAGAGGAGAAGATTAAAATATGTTCTCTACTAGTCAGTAGTAGACTGACTAGTCTTTGTATTTTGGTATTTTGGTATTTTGGTATTTTGGTGCAAGTATTTTCCTTGCAAGTACTTTCCACTGAAGTTGAGCTCATTTGGAACAAGAATAAGGACTATAGAATCAGAAGAGAAGTAAACAAAAATATAAAGCTAATGGAATACAGTATTCTAACAGGGTGCTCCTTCCAGATGATATGGTGTCTTATATGTTTTAAAAAAGACTCTAAAGTTTTGCATGCATTTTACACTACTTAGACTATTGTGAGAATCTGGATCTTAAAATGTACAGTAACATAATCAGCCAAAATTTTGGAGGTATTATTATTGTTAAAATGTATAGGACTATGTTCACAGGTGGCAAAATAACTTTACAATTCCCCTCACACAGTTTACTAACATAAAACAACCATTCAAGACTTCTCAACAGGATGGACAAAATTTTGTTTTAAGAGCTCAAGTCTCCACATGAGACAGATTATAAAACAGAGAAAGGGATAGTTTTGAGATGGAAGTTTCAGCGAAGCCTGCTCATATTCTGACCTGCAGCTATATCAGATTTACAGGACCCCGATGGGCCTGGGATATGTGTGTCCATTATGTCATAGAAAACTATGTATTATTTCTGTACCTTAAAGTGGGATTTGATTAGGAATGTAAGCTTAATGTTTAAATTAATTTAAAGATAAATTAATATTATTCTCAAGTAAACAGAAAGAAGGCTATCCATCTCTACTTTGAGGGAAGATTAAGGTAATACTTATAAAACCAAACCTAAACAAAACAAACAAAAACAACCCAAACCTTGATTTCAATAAGAACGGATCTTTTTTTGTAGAAAAAGAAACTCTCCACACATTGACATTCCCACAGTTTTAATTTCAAATTGTATCAAAAACATTAAAACATAAATCAAAAAATCATTTTGATTTATGAAGGGAATATAATCTCAGAACAAGAATTTCCTCACTATAATGTTGTTGATTCTACACAAAACAAGACATGTTGTCCTCAGGGTTTGATAACACCAAAGTGAGGATGTGTATAAATAGAAAAGTCTGAAAGGGGAAGTTTTGTTACTGTTGATCTTCAAACAAGCCCCAGTATGTTCTTGATTATCTTCTAAATAACAATTAATAAATGATAATCTGCAGTTTCCTTCCTGTTTCATTCAGATTAAATTTGTCTATGTTAGTAAACTGATAGAGGAACACCTTATTTTTACTAAACTCTCAGAAAAATCCATACCATATTGTGCTCACCTGCTTGTACTGTTCCCCCCCTGCTGCTGCTGGATGTTGCTATGGATTTAGTGCATTACAGAATCACCGAATCACAGATTCGTAGGGGTTGGAAGGGACCTCCAGAGATCATCGAGTCTAACCCTCCTGCCAAAGCAGGTTCCCTACACCAGGTCCCTTCACTATCTTTGTGGCCCTCCTCTGGACTCTTTCCAAGAGATCCTTGTCTTTTTTGTACTGGGGAGCCCAGAACTGGGCACAGTACTCCAGATGAGGCCTTACCAGGGCAGAGTAGAGGGGGAGGATCACCTCCCTCGACCTGCTGGCCTCACTTTTTTAATGCACCCCAGAATGCCATTGGCCTTTTGGCCACTAGACACACTGCTGGCTCTTGGCCAACCTGTCCACCAGGACACCCAGGTCCCTCTCTGCAGAGCTCCTCTCCAGCAGGTCATCCCCCAGTCTGTACCAGTACATGCAATTATTCCTCACCAAATGCAAGGCTCTACACTTGCTTTTGTTAAACCTCATCAGGTTTCTTACTGCACAGCTCTCCAGCCTGTCCAGATCTCACTGAATGGCACAGCCTTCAGGTGTGTCAGCCAATCCTCCCAACATTGTATCATCAGCAAACTTGCTGAGGGTGGCTGCTATCCCCTCATCAAGGTCACTGATGAAGGTGTTGAATAAGACCAGACCGAGCACCAACCCCTGAGGAACACCACTGGTTACAGGCCTCCAACCGGACTCTGCACTGCCAGTGGCAACCCTCTGTGCTCTGCCAGTCAGTGTCTCCCTGGTGAACCCATAATGACTATTCCTGATAACCTCCTTTTCTTCCAGTTGTCTGGAGATGGCATCCAGCACAAGCTGTTCCATCATCTTTCCAGGGATAGAGGTGAGGCTGACCGGCCTGTAATTTCCTGGCTCTTCCTTCTTGCCCTTTTTGAAGACTGGAGTGACATTGGCTATCCTCCAGTCTTCATGCACCTCCCCCATTCTCCAAGACCTCTCAAAGATGATAGAGAGCGGTTCAGCAATCACCTCTGCCAGCTCCCTCAGCACCCGTGGATGCATCCCATCAGGTCCCGTGGATTTATGAACATCAGTGTTGCCTAGGCACTCTCGGACTGCCTCTTCCCTGAGTAAAGGGAAGTTTTCCATTCCCCAAATCGTCTCACTAAACAGGGTCTGGGATTACTGAGGGAGAGCTTTTTCACTGAAGACAGAAGCAAAGAAAACATTCAGTATCTCTGCCTTCTCATCATCCCCTGTTACCAGAACATTGCCAGAACTACCATTAAGAAGTATACATACACCTAGTCTATTCTAAAATCTACTGGGATATGTAATTGAGGTGTCCCAAGCTATCTGGTTATCGAGAATTGTATGGAAAATAGGAGGAATTAGAAATCTGCACAATTGTAAGGCTGTGATCTTTCCAGGCTGTGGTGATATGGTGTGATGACTTCCACTACTGCAGTGCTGCAGGTCCTAAGAAATTGCTATCAGGAATGATGAAGAGATGGAGTTATTCTTTATGTGATAGAACAAGTAGAGTGTATTGAGCTTGTCCTGATAACGGATCGTGAGCTTATTAAGAGCTTATGGGTAAAGGCTAAGATGCAGACAAAAATATGTGGCTCTTTAGTGGGTATATTTCTACAGAACTCCTGACCAGGAAAAACAAGTGAAGGGGCTTTCTATGCACAGCTTAAATTAACTTCACAGTCACAGACACTGGTTCTCATGGAAGATTTCAATCACCTTGACATCTCTGGAGGAATAGCACAGCAGAGCATAAGTAATCTAGGCATTTCCTGGATAACATCAGCACTTGCTGACCCAAGAAATAGAGGAACAAATGAGGAAATATTCTTTGCTGGATCACATATTCAAACAACTAAGTGTTTGCTGGAGACATGATTGTTGAAGACAGTCTTGACTGCAATGACTTGAGACAGTGGAGTTCACAATCCCGAGGTGAGGAGGAGGGCAAAAAGAAAGATCTAAACATTGTGCTGCACAAGCAGATTTTGGCCTCCTCAAAGATCTTGAAAAAATTCCTTAAGGCCTTGGAAGCATGAGGAGTCCAACAAAGCTGGCTGATACTCAAGGATCACCTCTTCCAAGCTCAAGAGAACAGTCCATTCCAATGAGCAGATTGTCAGGGCAAGGAGTGCCTAGAGATCCACAGGCTATACTGCCTTACCTTGTTTCCAGAGAACGTGAGGGAACAGCTAATCCTGGAAACAATTTCCAGGCACATGAAGAAGATCAGGCGCAGTCTGCATGAATTCAACAAGGGGAAATAAGAGTTGACTATATCTATTGTCTTCTACAACAACTGACTTGTTAGATGGGAAGGGAGAAGTGGATATAATCTGCCATGTTTTCAGCAAAGCTTTTGATGTTATTTCACATGAGATCCTCATAGAGAAGCTAATGATGTATAGGCTGGATGGGTAGACAGTGGATTAAAAAGTGGCTTGATGTTGGACTCAGGAGCTGATCCATAGCATGAAGCCATAGAACATTCTGAACTAGAAGCAGTCCACAAAGATTATTGAGCTCAGTCCTGGCTGCACACAGGACTACTCCAATAACAAACATATGTCTGAGAGCATTGTCCAAACACTTTTTGAAATATGTTGGGCTTGGTGCTGTGGACACTGCCCTGGGAACTCTGTTCCAGTGCATGACCACCCTCTAGTGAAGAATATTTTCCTAATACCTAAAGTGAACCTTCCTGATGTTGACCCATGCTGATCCCTCAGATCCTCTTCCTCATCAGTGAAGAGATCAGGACTTTCCTCTCATTGGCTGTGACTGATAAATGCATGGGCTTTCAGGTGTTCTTCAAGAACTCACAGAATAATCTCCACAACTTTTCCAGGCTTTGAAGTGAGACTGACAAGCCTGTAATTACCAGATCTTCTTTCTCTCTCTTCTTGAAATCTTGGATATTTGCTGGCTTCCACTTAACTGAGACCTCAAGTCTCATGATGGAGTCACAGGATAGCCTGAGTTGGAAGGGATCCACAGGCACTGTTTAGCTCCAGTAATTGTTTAAAGGACAAATATGGGATTTTTAAAATTATTATTATTATTATTATTATTATTATTATTATTATTATTATTATTATTATTATTATTATTATTATTTATTTGAACTGGGTTGAAAATATTGGAATTTTACATTATACCATTACATAACTGGTTCTACCTCAGAGGATGGTGATCAGTGAATCATATGAATACTGCTAATCATATGAATCTGATTCATATGAATCTGAATCTAATCATATGAATACTGCTAATCATATGATCATATGAATACTGCTAATTAGTAATGAATGTCAGGATTCCATTCTGAGTACAGTCCTGTATACCACCTTCATTAGTGATCTGAGTGATAGGGCAGAGTATACAATTAGCAAGTTTGTTGGTGATATAGAAATAGGATGAGTAGCTGATATACTTGAGGCTCATGCTGGTAGCCGGAACTGCATGCGAGAGAAATAGGTTGACAAGAAATTCATAAAGTTCAACAAAGGGATGTACAAGTTCTATATCTAGGGAGGAAGAGCCCTATCAATCAACACATGCTGGGGACTGACCGGCTGCAAAGAAGCTTTTCAGAAAAGGCCATTGGCATACTTGATGCTTATAAGACATCAGTGTGCCTTCATGAAGAGACAGACAACAGTATATTGGGCTGCACTAACAGTGTTGCTATACCCCTCCAGTCAGCATTGATAAGGTTTCCTCATGAGTACTGTATCCATTTCTGGGCTTCCTATTTAAAAAAGATATAATGCTACTTGGGTAAGTCCAACAATGGAACACTAAAAAGATTAAGAATCTTTCAAGAAATAAGAACAAGTTTCCCATGAAGAAGGGCTGAGAGAGCAGACAGTGCTTTTTCATCAGTGTATGTGAATACATGAAGGAGGAGTGCAGAGAAGAGAGAAATGAGCTCTTTCCAACAGTGCTCAGTAATAGAACAAAAGGCATTGTACATAAAGTGGAACATGTAAATCTCCGTCTGAACATCAGACTGCAAAAATGGTGGAGCACTTGCACAAGCTGTCCAGAGCAGTTGTGGAATACTTTTGGAGAAATTCAAAATCCGGGATGTGGTCCTGGGCAACCTATTGCAGGTGAGCAAATGGGTAGGACAAGATGAACTCCAGAAATTCTTTCCAACCTTGACTGGTGTGTGACATTGTTTCCAGACCCATGAATGTAGGGCTGTTGTAACAAAAAATTCAAGTAGAGGACAGCGAGTCTTACTGGCATTTTGATGCCTGGCATTGTCTTACTCTCAAATAATGACTTTGGGTCTCTGTTTTGAAGTCATTTATGGGCAAAACATTTGTGGATGGAACAAGAGACAAGATTAGGATATGAATGAAAACTTTCTTATTTGCTGTCATTTTTATGAAAAATGAATGTCTTAAGAATTTAGTGGAGTAACAAGAGATCATGTATGATCTAATACTGAACACTCACTGCTTTTTTTTTTTTTTTTGCAGGAGTACTACGGCCTGAAAACTCTGTTTCTCATTCAAGCAGAGGAGGAACCTTTGTTCAAGAGTCACGGGAAAATAAAATTTCTTTATTGGTGAGAGGTAAGTTCATCCAAGAGATGGAGATAGGCTGGACGAATACATAACTCTGAGAAAAACCCAGCAATGCTCTTCCCTTCTAGATTTTGCTGGACCATCACAAACGGGATGCCTGGGAGGCATCACCAAGTACATTACATAACCTCAGCCTAGGAACCTTGCTCGAACTATTCATCAACTGCTTATGGTTCAAGACTCACTTGCTAGCCATACCTGCAGCATATAAAAAGAGTTTTGAAAAGGCCCAGGTAGATGTGACTGAGTACCTGCCTGTCAAGAGGAACATTTATTTGGAAAGTGTTTTCTTTTGAGGATTATCATCCCGATAATCCTGAATGATTATCAGGATAATCATTCTGAACCTACATGGATTGACAAAATGGTAGGAAAATAACAAATTTTTACTTTTGTAGGAAATTCAAAATTGTTTTTTTGGAACTTTGCTTAAATCATTTTAACCAAAACAGGTATTAGACTTTTCTAAATTTACTTACCTGAAATGATATGTATTTCAGCAAGGAAAGTTGAAATGAGAATGTAAAGCTTTAGTGAAATAAGTATGATGAAAACTGTTCTTAAGTATAACATTTGGGAAAAGGGATAATTATTGATGGCAAAATGACTGTGAGTGTTATTACTACTTGTCCTGTACTCCATGAAGAATGCCAGGCCTGCTGTAACAGGAATCCAATCAGTGAGCCCTCACAGCACGGAACAAGTGTATGGATGTCTTCGCAGTTGCCTTTCCATGGTGCAGACCACAGAAAAACCTCCTAACACAGGCTAGCTAATTTCAGCTTCTCTGTGTTCAGTGTATATGAAAATCTCTGCTGTGCATACATACCCTTGGGAATGACGGTCACACAAATATTACTGAAAATATTATCTCCTCTTAATCATTTATCACAGGAAGATGCATTTATTTATTTATTTATTTATTTTTAGGAAAATGGCAGTGTATAATGGAAAAATATGTGACTGTAAATGACTGTAAAAAATGTGAGAACTCTGCTTGGACGTTTAGGCTAACCTTGAAGCTATCAACAGACATCCAGGATCTAGTCCTTTTAATTCATTTGTTTTTAGAAGCATCTTACAACAGGCAATCGAGATGTAGGTAGGATATTAAATGACTACTAGCTTGTCATCTGGTTGCACATTTACTTCAATTACACACACTCCTGAAAATCTCTCATCAAAATTAGATGCTAGAAAGACATATAGAAAGCTATATTTATGTCTGGCTGGCACTATGTACTTTCAAAACATTGCAGACAAGATTTTTAGCCCGATTTTAGATCTTGAGGATGTGCAAATAAAGGCAAGTAGTTTAAGTTAAGATACTCACCATTTCATTTCTGTGAATTCACAAGAGGGACATCTGCTTCTACAGTAGAATTTTCACAACAGAAATTTCATTTTTATTCCAAAATTCTAGCAACAAAATATCACATACACAGGCTGTTAATAATAATCAGTCTGGCTCCCTGTGAAGATTCTGAAACCTAATGGTTTGATTTCACTGTATGTTCTAACTGATTTTTGATGTTGTATTCTTTTTTACAAGCAGCAAAGCACCACAGAGCCATTTACTCACACCTCTGCCCCAAACTACCCCCACAAAAAATGGGATGGGGGAGACAATTGGAAACAAAATAAAACTCATGGGTTAAGATAAAAGCTGTTTGAAAACAAAATAAAAGTCGTGGGTTGAGATAAAAACTGTTTAGAAATACTGAAAAGAGAAAGAGAAAAGAAAGCAGAAAATAGCAATGGTAACTGTACATATCAAAATATCTAAATATTTACAATGCAACTGCTTGCCACCTGTTGACTGATGCCCAGCTAGCAATACAGTTGCTTCCCACTGCTGACTGATGCCTAGCTAATCCCTGGGTAGCAGACGGCCCCTGACCAACTCCCCACAGCTTTACAGATTTCTCCATGATGTCACATGCTACACAATAACCCCTTGGTTAATCCAGTCCATCTGCCCTGGCTCCAACCCCTCCTGCATCTTGCTATCATGAAATTGCAGTGGCAGCTCTCCTCCAAGTGGCCAGGTCCAGCTCCATCACTCAGCAACAACCAAAACATCAGCATACTATTTACACTGTCTACGATGAAACCAAGGCAATATCCTCTCCTTATTCCATATCCTTTGCACCCAGCCCAGAACAGGCAGTTGGGATGCCACAATGATCTATGCTTCAATACCAACCACCTCCAAAGCAGCTCAAACCCCTATGTATGTTGCTCTTTTCCAGTTGGAGTGTTGCAGCCTAAGATCTTGGATCCTTGATCCCAAAACCATAAAACCTGATGCTTCCTGCCAGACTCTCCAGGTGGAGCCATTTTCTGTGGCTGCAGTGTAGAGCACATTATTTTTTACATCTTATCCTTACCAGACTGACCCAAAGGATACTGCATAAACTATCTCCTGTGTAATTTGTTCAAGGTCTAGTTGTTGCTCAGGATCTCATACAAAATTGTTCTTCTGCGTTACTTGATAGAGAGGGTTTACTATCAGAGTGTGATTCAGAATAAGCAAACTCCTAAAACCGACAACATCTAAGAAGCCTTTTCACTTATTTTACAGCTCACATATAGTTAGGTATTGGATGCTTACTGACTACTTTGTGTGTTCTGACTACTCCTCCTTTCCATCTTCATGATTGCTTTCCTTCTTTCACATCTTATTCTTCTGTCCTTGTCTTAGTAAGTGATTATTAAAAAGCAACCAAAAAACAGAAACAACAACAACAGCAAAAACAGAAAAAACAAACCCTTTAAATAATATAGTTCCTGGAAAAAAAAGTCTGAGAAATCTACCGAATAACTAACTAACTAAATAACTAACTACCTAAATAAATAAATAAATAAAATCTCCAATACATACTAGACAACTATAGTGTTTATAACATTGTAGTTATGTTTTAGTTATATATACATTATGTACACTTTTGTTTCAGTATGCTCTGGTAAGGTCTGCTGTGATTTTAACCATTTGAGCCTCATATTGGATGTCAAAAGAGACTGCTGTTATTTAACCTGACATGAAACTAGGCTCCACACAACCATTTTCTCGCTCTCCTCCCAAACAAGTGGGATAGGGGAGAGAACTGGAAACAAAATAGAACTCATAGGTTGAGATAAAAACTGTTTACTAAGACAGAAAATAAAAAGAGAAAAGAAGGAAAGACATATATATATAAACAATAGCAATTTCTGTAATATCCACTATGCAACAACTTGTCACTCATTGACTGATGCCCACCTAGCAATACAACTGATCACCACCTTCTGTCTGATGTGTAGCCAATCCTTGAATAGAAGTCAGTCCCCCCAGCCATTTTCCTACAGCTTTATAGCCTTCCACATGATGTCATGTGGTATGGAAGATCTCCTTAGATAATCCAGACCATCTTTCTCGGCTCCACACTCTCTTACATCCTGCTTCCATGTTGTAACAGTAGTGATAGCCTCGGGCTCAAATTTATCACTCAGCAACAACCCAAACACTGGTGTGCTGTTAACACTATCTCAGCTGAAATCAGGATATACTCCCTTTGAAATCAGCCTATTTTTAACCTGTATTATCATCTTTCTTATAGCATCTCTAATAACTTGCCATTCACATACATGATGAATGCAACACATTAAACTGGCAAAAAGCTATCCCTCTCTCCTTTTTACTGGTTTCAACTTCTGTCAGTGTGATGAACAGAGAGAGATCTCAGTAGGGTCAAAAAGTTGTCAGGATCACTGAGGTATCTACAGATAGATATAGAAATACATATGTAATAAATTGCCTTAAGAGCAATTGAGACTGATTAAATTATTTCTGATTATATGTTCATTGTCAGTATATGCTGCATGCTCTGGATAAAGCAGAGATGGTCTGAAGTTGAACAGCATTATACTTCACTCTATGTAGGTGTGCTGTTGGTCAAACATGAAGGCCAAAAATATGTTAACTCTTTTCCACAGTCACTGTTGTTTTATGTGTTGACATCACCTCACTACTGAATGCTTTTGAAAGTAATGGGCAGTGAAGCAAACAGTAAAGAGTAAAGCTCAAGCTAGAAAAGCAGCAGGAGGACGAGGTGGACAGAGGTGCTGAAGACCAACATAAAAAAACGCACTTCTGCTTTTGAAGTGTGAGTGTGTTTTCAGAAATATACTACATATTTTCCTTTGACTCTGAACATGTTTGCATGCACCAAGCCCTTGTCAGGAAGGAAGCTAGCCTTTAGATGCAATTCCCAACTCTAGTGGTTAGAGTGGTCACACAAGAACAAGTCACCTGTAGCATGAGTTCTTCTTGGTAGTATTTTCCATGACAGAAAACATGTCCAGTCATGGAAATGTGACCCTGATGGAACTGGTTCAGAATGATTCAGCGTAGCACTGAAATCTGGGTTATGGATTTTAATGAGAATGCATTTAATTTTATTTGATTTTTTCTTTTTTTTTGTGGTAAAATATGGGAGCCCCTGCAATGCAAAATATGCATACTCGGATACACTTACTTTGTTAAATAACGAAATAGTTGAATAAGGAAATTGTGAAATAAGCAAAAGAAATTGATTGAGTACAAATAATGCATTAACACCTTTATTTTAGAAATGAATAGCTATTTTTGCCAAGGTTTTTGATACATGTGCAAATAAATAAATAAATACATTATATTAGACAATTAAATGTGCCACATCAAAGTTATAAATCAGTTATTAAGATGATATATCTGTACATGCACATTTTATGAGACATAAATATGTAGTATGGTGTACAAAGAAACAGAATCTAGGCTCAGAGTACCTTGTAAATGTCTAATATGAAGCTAACAAGGATCAGAACTGTTAAAGTGAGGGGAGAGGGAATACAGTAGTTGTGAAATAAATTTTTATTATTTTGTTTCAGAGTCGCTGAGGCAAGCAGCTTCAACATCACAGAACTAAAAACTTCAGAACTCCCTTGTACTTGGACCAAGATCTGCTTCACCTCTTGATTGTTGCTGCATGATGAAAGAGATCATTGTAGATGACTAAACTCCCTTTCTGAAATGACTACAGACTTCTTCAGATGCAGAATCAAGCTAAAACATTTCCCTCATATGCTTTTCTATTATCCTTTTTGAAAATTAAGAGAACAGGAAAATCCAATGAAATGTTTGTAAAACAGAAAAACAAATAATAATAATAAAAAATTATATGCAAGATAGACACTAGGGGAGGGTTAAAATAAAAGACAAATTAGCTGAGATCAATTAAATGCATGTATTTCCTGTCTTACTACATGTCTGCAGTTTGCCAAGCAGGACCTTCATTTAGCAGTGGCTAACTTAAGCGTAAAATATTAGTATGTTTTAGTTGTCTTCATTGCTTGTAAAATTTTCATGGTTATAACGGAAATGACAGTAATGTTCTTAATAGTGAGGACATTTAAAAAATAATAGGTAAAATACATACTGCAGCATCCTTATTATACTAATCATTTTATTTTTTCACTTTCAACCTACGACTGTTTTGTGAGGAGAAATCTAGATATTTCCCACTAGTTTTTCTTGTCTCATAAATATTTTAATAGGGAAACAGATAGTGTTACCCAGGTAAAGGTTTTTTTTTTTTTTTTTTACCTGGACAGCTTTTTGTAACAGATATTAAAAATCAAGGTATTAAGTACAAAAAAGATGTCTGGCTGCTGTTAGCTATCAGTATGTGTGTCTGTGCTCATGAATGTAGAATACGTTAACTAGTCTATCTGTTCTAGTGACTAAAGAATGTCACTGAGATAAAGGTATTTAGAAACTGTGGGTAGAAGTACTTAAGAACACTTCAGCAACTCAGGACCTACAGAACAGATGATATTTCTGATGCAAATTAACGGGGAAATGCCACAAACAGGTGCAGAAAGAGTCTGAGGAAGAGCTATTTCAAATCTGCTGAAATCATCTCCTTAATCCTGCTTTACACATACTAGTCATGGACAGACAGATCGTCCTGAGAGATTTTGTTGTTTGTTTGTTTGTTAGTTTTCCACCATCAATATATAGCAGTAGGGAGCATGTGACAGTAGCCCAGAATATTTGCTGAAAGGAATGCTACTGATTTGAATCCCAGAAACTAGAATTTATAAATGCACATGTGCATGTAGGGAGAGTCTCAGCTTTCCTAACCTTCCTATTTTAATATACCATGCAGTGAGTCAGAGAGGAAAGATAAGAGCCATTCTGGGAGCAGATAAAAGTCTAAACAGAAATAAGTCCAAGGGACACACAGAGCACTAAACTGACTGTATTTTTTTCTTTTTTACAAACCTTCACTTAGTGACATGCACCTAAAAGCAAGTTTAGGGTTTGAAAGGAATGACAAATACATTTCAAAAATGGCAGCGCATTTCCCCAGCAGCTGCGATGCACTTATTTGGCACTGTGCAATACCAGTGTTGGCTGCATACCACATGGCTCCCTTGATCTTCTACACTCCTTTTGATCCTTTGCAGGATCTATTTCTGCATGAACCGTGGTATACGCAGGGAGACTGAAGGACTCATCTGGCATTTTGGTTTTCATTCCCTGATAGATTCATTTTTTTCATTTTCCTTGCCAGATTCTCAATCATTGTCCTTTTTTTGCTCCTTGCCTTCACTGCCCTCAACTTTCTCCTCTCTCCTTTTCCTCTCCACAGTAGTTCCTACTACAACCAGTGTGTATGAACTTAGCAGATTGACAATCCAGGTTTCCATCCATTCTGTTCTGCTGCTACAGAAACGTCTGCATCAACATTCCACCTTTTCTGGCCTTGCTGCAAGCTATGTAGCACAAGAAGCTGCTCCTGTTAATAAGAAATCCTATTTGAAGAGGAAAATAAGTTCCAGGTTAAGAATGAAAGCTTAACTACTTTGCAAAACTCACCGAGGTCAAAATATCTCTGTACTATACAGTACATTTGCAGTGATGTCACTTTCAATATACAGTAACTCACCAGATAGCAAGAATGCTACATTCTGTCATTCTGTAGTATATTTCTCAATCTGATCTGCCCAAAGCACAGAAGAAATTTAAATCTTTCCCTTTTTCTTGTAAACAGTAGGATGACACAAATGGTTAACATACCTTATGTACATTTCGCAATAATGCAGCACAGCCATATAGCTACCTAGAAGTCCAGTATCAGAATTAGATTGTGGCCAGAAAAGCATTCACATTTTTAGCGTGTTTCTGGATGCTTTAAGTAAATTTGATCATATAAACTAAAAGTAATGCCCAAGAAATCCAATCAATTCTCTTAGACTTGCACTTTCCTACTCAGACTATTATGTAACACAGTTGATACCTTCAGAAGTAACAGGAATGATCAAAACTAAAATTTGAGGTAAAAACACCAGGAATTGATGTCCAGGGTTTGTGTACATATCACATTAGAATTTGTGAATTTTATAATGTATTGGAATCATTTATAGCATTAATATTTAGGACTCTGTTTTATCTATACATTTGTTTGTCAGTATGTAATAGAATCATAGAATCTTAGTATCATAGAATGGCTTTCATTGGAAGGGACCTTAAGCATCATCTGCTTCCAACACTCCTGCCATGAGCGAAGTTGCAAGCCACTAAATCAGGCACTAGATCAGGCACTGGATCAGACTGACCAGGGCCACATCCATGACAACAGCAAAACAACACAAAGTGGGTTTTTTTTATTTGTTCTTTTTTTTTTTTTTTTTTTTTTCCAGAGAACTTATTTCTTATAACAGATGCAATTCTTCCCTTCAAAGGGACTCTCAAGTTGTATGTCAGAAACAGCTGCTAGTGTAGAAAAACAGCAATCAGATTTTCTATCTTTCCCACACAAATCAAAATTTTTGCTATTGTTTCTCCCGTAGATAATCCTCTGTTTAATATACAAAAAACATTCTGAGTTTCAGTGATTGCTGTGGCTCTAGAAACACTTCAAATCTATTTTAGAAGATAAGCAGCTCTCTTCCTCCTGTTACCTTCTCCAGAAAAGGAACACTAGAGCTGGACTACGTGCAAACCTCCACATGCTGTAATATATTTCCTTTATCTGACAAGAAAAAATGCAGCACACCTCAGCATCCATACTAACTGTTAAACTGATATTTCCTGGCCTCTAATAATTACTAACACTAATCTTCTCTGATTAGCAGTTTCACAAAGAGGTTCTGACTGGTGAAAACCAAACCATGCATTTGGACCAAGATTTTTATTAATACTAGAAACAAATAATGAAACAAACACATCATCTTTCTGTTGTTTAAATATACTTGTCTACAGTACTGAAACAGGCAGAACTAATTAAATAGCCCAAGCTATGTTCAGATTTCGTTACTCTTAAGGAATACGTGGCATTCTTGTACATGAAAGTAACTTTTAATATAAACCATTAGTGCAGTTAATAATATAATATAGAATACAAAAGAAATTTATTGCAAATACCTTAGGAGCAGTGACTTTGTGAGTCATATTCAAGAATGTTGTTTGAAGTGACAGAAACAGGCTTTTCATTTAGCATCCTCAGATGCTGGTTATTTAGAAATATATGTTTGAGTTTATAATTGATATATATATTTAAAATAATGATGTTAACAAATACCTAAGGATGACTACTTTAGGAGGACAGATACAGAAAAAATAATCCATTCATCAGCTTATGAATGACAGCCATTGAAGAGAATAAAGAAGTGAAGCAGCCATTGTTAGCTTCTATTTCTATATCACGATGCTTGACCAGATATTGCGATGAACTTTACACTGAACCAGGAGTGGGAATTCAAAAACCAGATTAAAGAATATATGCTAGGAACAGAACTTAGAATGACTCAATACAACCCTTGCTGTTGACTCTAACATACTTCCTTAATTGTCTAGACTGAACACAGTATTATTTTTAAGATAAGCAACAATAACAACAACAAAATTAAAAAAGTAATATGAGATTTTTTTCTGAATGAATAGCAAGGAAAAAAAATACATATAAACTTTTTTGCCATGTAGAAGCTTACTTTTGCCTCAATTGATGAAATATATTTTGAACCACAACTGCTGAAAGCTTGAGAGTTAATAAAAATGGTCTTTATTATTTAAAATAATCAGCAAAACCTATAGAAAGTGCCAGGAACTGTTGCACAGTCCAACCAGTTGTTCTTCAGAGAGCTAGTTAGATCCCAAATGCCTTTGGAGAAACTATTGGAGAAACTTCCAGAGGGCGGACTTCGAATTGTTCAAGAGACTAGTAGGGGGAGTCCCCTGGCATTCAGTCTTAGCAAACAGAGGGGTCCAGGAGAGCTGGTTGCTCTTCAAGAAGGCAGTCTTAAGGGTGCAGGAGCAGGCGGTTCCCCTGAGACACAAAATGAGCAGGCGGGGAAGAAGACCGGCGTGGATGAATAGGGAGCTATTCTTGAGGCTCCGGGAGAAAAAGAGAATCTACCGCCTGTGGAAGGAGGGACGGGCAACTGAGAATGAATACAAGGAAGCCGTTAGGATGTGTAGAGGTGAAATCAGAAAGGCAAAAGCCCAGCTTGAATCTAACCTGGCCGCTGGGGTGAAAAGGAATAAGAAACTCTTTTATAAATGCATTAACAGTAAGAGGAGGACAAAGGAGAATATCCACTCTTTGCTGGATGATGCTGGGAATGTGACCACTGAGGATAAGGAGAAGGTGGAGGTTCTGAATGCCTTCTTTATGTCTGTCTTTAAAGGTCAGACCAGTTATCCTCGGGGTACTCCTCTCTCTGACCTGGTAGTCTCGCCTGGGGAGCATGCTAAACCCCCTGTGATTCTGGAAGAAACGGTCAGAGGCTTACTACTCCAACTGGACTGCCACAAGTCCATGGGGCCGGATGATATCCACCCGAGAGTGCTGAGGGAACTGGCGGGGGTGATAGCCAAGTCGTTTTCCATCATCTTCCAGCGCTCCTTGTTGACTGGGGAGGTCCCGGAAGACTGGAGGCTTGCCAACGTGACTCCCATTTACAAGAAAGTTTGTAAGGAGGATCCGGGGAACTACAGGCCTGTTAGCCTGACCTCGGTTCCAGGGAAGGTTATGGAACAGATTGTCTTGAGGGAGATCATGCGGCATGTGCGGGATGGCCGGGGGATCAGGCCTAGCCAGCATGGGTTCATGAAAGGCAGGTCCTGTTTGACCAACCTTATCTCCTTTTATGATATAGTGACCCATCTGCTGGATGAGGGAAAGGCTGTTGATGTGGTCTACCTAGACTTCAGCAAAGCCTTTGACACTGTCTCCCACAGTATTCTCCTGCATAAGCTGGCAGCCCGTAGCTTGGATGGGTACATTGTTGGATGGGTAAGGAACTGGCTGGAGGGCCGGGCTCAGAGAGTGGTGGTGAATGGAGTTAAATCCAGCTGGCGACCGGTCACGAGTGGTGTTCCCCAAGGGTCGGTGCTGGGGCCTGTCCTCTTCAATATCTTTATTGATGACCTGGATGAGGGCATTGAGTGCACCCTCAGTAAGTTCGCAGACGACACCAAATTGGCTGGGAGTGTGGATCTGCCTGGGGGTAGCGAGGCCCTGCAGAGGGATCTGGACAGGCTGGAGAGCTGGGCTGAAGCCAACGGGATGAGGTTCAACAAGACCAAATGCCGAATCCTGCACTTTGGCCACAACAACCCCAGGCAGCGCTATAGGCTTGGGGCGGAGTGGCTGGAGGACTGTGTGGAGGAAACGGACCTGGGGGTGTTGATTGATGCTCGGCTGAACATGAGCCGACAGTGTGCCCGGGTGGCCAAGAAGGCTAACGGCATCCTGGCTTGCATCAAAAACAGTGTTACTAGCAGGAATAGGGAGGTAATTGTCCCCCTGTACTCTGCACTGGTGAGGCCGCACCTCGAGTATTGTGTTCAGTTTTGGGCCCCTCACTGCAAGAAAGACATTGAGGCCCTGGAACGTGTTCAGAGGAGGGCTACGAAGCTGGTGAGGGGCCTGGAGCACAGGCCTTATGAGGAACAGCTGAAGGAGCTGGGATTGTTCAGCCTGGAGAAGAGGAGGCTCAGGGGAGACTTTATAGCTCTCTATAACTTCCTGAAGGGAGGTTGTGGTGAGCTAGGGGTCAGCCTTTTCTCTCGTGTACACAGTGATAGAACTAGAGGCAATGGTTTCAAACTGCGCCAGGGGAGATTCAGGCTGGACATTAGGAAATATTACTTCTCGGAAAGGGTGGTCAGGCATTGGAATGCACTGCCCAAGGAGGTGGTGGAGTCACCAAACATGGAGGTGTTCAAGAGACGTTTGGATGTTGTGTTGAGGGATATGATTTAGCTGGGGAGTATTGGTGATGGTTGGACTGGATGATCTTTTAGGTCTTTTCCAACCTTGATGATTCTGTGATTCTGTGATTGCTCTTAATAAGCACTCCATTTCTATTGCAGAGAATCTGGCCTTCAGATGATTGATGAGAACATTAGGGCTTTTGTACCTGCTTCTTTTCCACTTTTATTTTATTTTATTTTCAAAATATGCTAATACACACACATGTGAAGATTTGTCCAAAACTCTTACAGCAGGCAAATGATTTCCATTCATTATGTACATTAACAGAAAAATACTAATAGCTATTTTATATGATGGGAACCATTATCTCATTTCAAACCCCTACACATACAGGCATGTATACACACACAGACACGCACAAACCAAAATAAACAACAAAAATTCCACTATGGTCTCCACAGTAAAAGGGATTCAATGACAGTGTAAGCATCCATGTCATGTTACAAAATTACAATGATTCTGAGAGTTCTAAGACAGAAATATTCTTATAGATAAGCTTCTCCTTTTGAGAAATGAACACGTCCTCAAATTGTTGTAAAAATATAGTTTGGCTTGACATTATTCTTTATTTAAAAAACAAACAAACAAACAAAAAAAAAAAAGAAAAAAACAAAAAACGTTTAAATATACTTCATATTTTTCTATTCTGTTTGGATTTGCTTAAAATATGATTTTAAAGCCACGTCTTCAAGACTATATATGTTACTTTCACTCAAGAAATGTCATGCAGAACTATTTCTGTAGGTTGCACCTGCTATTTACAACTCCAATACTACATTTAAGAGAAAGAATATTGGAGGTATGTGCCTATCAGTTCCAAATTCTGTTAGCATTCCTTACTTACAGATTTTCCTCTACCATTGGACAGTGTTCCTCTCCCCTCATAAATGTGTCTTGATTATGCTGCTGTGGTAATGATGATTGAAATTTCATGTTATTTCCTACGAAATAATTCAGATTTTTTATAAATTCTGGAGTAGTTTCATCCTAATCTTCCTGTTATTAAGTCTTCCAAAGAGAAAGCAGGATCAGCAGATACTGGAATATTATTTGAACCAGTTTTCTCCTGGAAAACTCAGTTCATTACCCCAAGTTCCCCCAGGGGTTAAAAAGTGGAAATTAAGTTGTTAGAAAGTTGAAGACAAATTCCTTCAAAAGTGATACTTCAGTTGAAATACTGTTGACTGTAAAGTTACCTGTACTGACAGAGACTCCTCAATTTTCTAGGTTTGAGGCTTTTAAGGTCCTTAAAAGTCTTCAGGGTTTGCAGCAAGTGCCCAAATAGCACTATAGTGTTAGTACCTCTTGGAATTTTCTGAATAACAGAAGATTTAATATCTGTCTGGTTACATATCTTCTAGCTTCTATAGTTGGATATACAAAAAATGATTTTAAGTTTGCACTGTCAACTTACAAAATATTATAGTCATTCAAAAACATAGAACAATTGAAAAACAAATACTAAAATTATTATAGCTCTTTGAATACTAAACTTTTCTATCACCTCTAAATTCATATATTATCTTTGTAAGATTTTGAATTTTATTGCAGTAAATTTTAAAATCTGCTTTATTTTTCCTAGCCAGAAAACTAAAATCTCATCTTAGGCAGTAGTTATCAAAGTAATCTCTGTTTTATTCAGCAAATTCAGCAAATTAATTATCCACATATAAGAACAGCCCCTGACTAGTAAAACTTGATACTAAGAGATTTTATGAGCTATATCACTAAATACACAAGTATTTCCTAGGACAGATGGAGTTATGTTCTATCCTTTCAGCTGTATTTTCCAGAATGTTATACTGTGCTTCCCTCTGAGTTTTGATGTATGTTAGAGCTTCATTAGAGTGAATATATATTATCCTACTTAGTAGGATTATTAGTGTAATTAACATTGCTCGTGTGCTGCTTTTGCTATCACTAAGCAATGATGTCTTAACAGAAGTCTGGGAAGTTTTTTCTCATTGTGATATGTGCTGACGCCAGATGAATTTACACAAAGTTCTTAATCCTCACTACAGGGGAAATTTCTGAGTGCAACCTTTTGATTACTACTTAACATGGCTGAAAGTTGACATTTTCTTCCTAGTTAGTTGGAATTAAAACCAATAGGATCAATTTGTTGCAATACAAAAATTAATTCCCAGAGATTGCCACTTGCTTCATCACATTTCTACTGAAACTAATTTAGTGCCAACTTCTCACTGAGGACTTCTGCAGTCAGGATTGCAAGCCATGTACTGGCCTTGATTGATATTGCTTTAATAGAATGTTACAAGAAGGAATAAAAATCTGTCTAGACACTGGCAGCTAAAATAGGTAGGTTGTTTTGTCCCATATTATAAATAACAATATGTATTAAGCAAAACACATTTAATCTGGCAAGTAAAAGACAAACTTGCACCCATGAAAATAGCTCATCAACTAACACAGTATTTAATTATTCCTTAAAGAGTACCCTTAACCAAGGAATTATCCCACTAATACTTCCTCTAATTTCTTCAAGTCTATATTTATGAACTGCCTGATGCATATTTTAATGATTACTCAGAATACCCAGAAGCTATGCTGTCCTGTTTCAATGAAAAGTTCAGCCTGAGGAATGTTGTAAGGAATTGGAAGTCATTCTGTACAGATTTATCCTGAGAAAAACAAGACAAAGCAAAACAAACAAACAAACAAACAAACAAACAAAAACCCCATACAATTGTAATCTCAGCATATGGGGACACAGTGATACAACATGGACTAATCTGAATGAGAAAAGTGTGGTTAAGACATAGCCCATAAAGAACGTGCAGACATAGAACACCTTAAATTCAGAGAAATTTCAAGTGGTCATCAGGTCCATTGCTTTTCTCTGAACAGTGACAGCTTAGATCAGATTGCTCAGGGCCTCATGTATTTGCATTCTGAATGCAAGGATGGAGATTTATTTACATGATTTACAAGGAAGGAAACACAAATCCTTTTATTTAAGTAAAACACTTTGCCTGCAATCTTTCATCATCCTGCTTTGCATTTATGAAATATCCAAAGAAGTCTTTTATTTGATTTGTACTAAATTTTAAATCAATTAGCAGGGCTTGGATTACTTTTGCTTCTTTTTAAAATTTATAATAAATACAACAGATTTTCAGTCTCAAATTACATCCGAATATCAAATGATGATAAAAATGATATTTTACTATGTCATTAAAATTTTTAAACATTGCTACCACAAATATTTTTGCAGGCATTTTGTTCAAATTTTTCATTATGAATGTTGTAAAGGAATTTTCCAAAATCATTACATATTTTAATGATCTTATTAATTTAATTAAGTACTTAGACATAATCAACTGTTCATAACATTTGACTAAATATCACACTGAAAAACATTGGAGAAAATCACAATGACAATGGAATGAGACGTATGATAACTTTGAAGGCAGATTTATAACTGAAATTCAGAAGAATAACCTTTCTTCCTCAGGTACAGAGAAGTGCCTCCTTTTATCCTGATGTCTTTTAAATTAGCTTTTTGTGGTGTTCTGCCAGTGAGAAGGTGGGGGTTTACAAGGATCTAGGAGATGGTACTGTCAGGACAGCTGAACCAACTGGCCAAAGAGATATTCTATGGTATCATGCTCAGCAATAAAAGCTGGTGGAAAGGAGGAAGTGGTGTTTGTCTTAACAGGAATCTATTATACGTGATGAGTCTTGATTTCCTGAAGAGGCTGAATCTGTCAGTGGGAAGTCATAGAATCGTAGAATGGCTTGAGTTGGAAGGGACCCCAAAGACCACCTGTTTCAACACCCTGCTTCAGGCAGAGTTGCCACTTAGTAGATCAGGTTACCCACTGTCCCACTCAACCCGGCTTTCAGCATTTTCAGGGATGCAGCATTCATAGCTTCTCTGGGCAGCTGTTCCAACACTTCACCACACACAGTGAAACATCTCTTGATATCTGATCTAATTTTCCCTTCTTTTATTTTACAATATTCCCCTTTGGTGTTATTACTACCTATCCATATAGAAATATCCCCTCTATTTATAATAATCAAAATTACAGAATCAAAGAATTGTAGAATGGCTTGGGTTGGAAGTGTCCGTAAATATCATCAAGGTCCAACCTCACTGCTACAGGCAGGGTTGCCAATCACTAGACCAAGTACTAGATCAGCTTGTCCAGTGCTCCTTTCAACTCACCCTTAAATACCTCCAGGTATGGGGCTTCCACAACTTCGCTGGGCAAACTGAACCAGCACCTCAACACTCACTCACCAAAAAGTTCTCCAACATCTAATCAAAATCTCTTCTCCTTTAGATTAAAATCATTCTCCTTTGTCCTATCACTATCTACCTTTATAAAAAGTTGATTTCCCTCAGGTTTATAAACTCCCTTTAGATACTGACAGATCTCAATGAGGTCTCCCTGCAGTCTCCTCTTTTCCAGGCTGAGCAAGGTCTGTTCCTTTAGCTTGTCTTCACAGGAGAGATGCTCTAGCCCTCTGATCGTATTTGTGCCCCTCTTCCAAAAATCTTTTCTGTGTTGGGAGCCCTAGGCTTGGATGCAGAAATCCAGCTAGGGCCCAACAAGGCAGAGCAGATGAGGACCTTCCTCATTCCCTGTAAGTACTGGAAAGCTGCTCTAAGTTCTGCCTGGAGCATCCTCTTCTCCTGAATAAATTCATTGTTTGCCATGTGAATCATTTTCTTTACCAGACAAACTCTCTGTAACTCAACTCATGAGTTCTTATACTTTTATCATTTCAGTTCTCCCACTTGGGGAGAATGAGTAAGCAGCTTTGTTACTTAACTACTTGCTGGGGTTAAACAACAACAGTCCATACCATGACTTTCTAAGCCATCAACACAGATTCCTTAATTTATTTCTCAAGTAGAACACTCCACCAGAATCTCTGATAGTATCCATACACTAGAATTTAAAAAAAAAAAATCATACACAGAGCTTTTGAGTAAATGGTATTTCTTGCTTAGCAGATGCTTTCACAGTTATAACAACCCTGCCAGCCAGAAACAGTAGAGTGATCTTAAGGTGATTTTCTTTCTGTAGAGGATATACTAGATCACTGACCTTAGCTAGCTGGCTTTTTGATAAACAACTAGAAAACAAGAGGAAATAGCATCTCCGGGGAGACCAGTGAGCTATTTCAGATACAGAATGCTCTTTTCAACGCCGCTTACAAAAGTCTTCAACAAGATAATGAGCAGCTAGTCCATAAGGAAAACTTTTTTATCACTTTTTCATATCTGATTTTTGAATACTATACTTCCTTAACAAAAATTCTTATCTCTTAATATGCAAATAATTTTGTTTATTATCAGTGTTCTCTTTAGTAGAAGCTTGTAGCTTAGAATTGCAGTAGAAAATAGCATATGAATATTAAGTGCATTTATTTTTTCATCCATTTCACTCAAAATGAAAGGAATATGTATGTTTCTTTATCTGTGGATGCTTATTGATGCACTGAGGTTTTTTATTTTTCATTTTTATGTTTTTGATATTTTGCCTTTCTTTTCTAATATTTTGGGGTTCTTTTCTATTTCTATTGGTTTCAAGATATATTAAATGAGAGGTGGTCCGAGAGTGCCTAAGCAACACCAATGTTCACAAATCCATGGGACCGGGTGGGATGCATCCACGGGTGCTGAGTGAGCTGGCAGAGGTGATTGCTGAACTGCTCTCTGTCATCTTTGAGAGGTCTTGGAGAATGGGGGAGGTGCATGAAGACTTGAGGATAGCCAATGTCACTCCGATCTTCAAAAAGGGCAAGAAGGAAGATTCAGGTAATTACAGGCCAGTCAGCCTCACCTCTATCCCTGGAAAGGTGATGCCATCACCTTTTAGATACTGGACGCCATATCCAGACAACTGGAAGAAAAGGAGGTTATCAGGAGGGAGGTTATTAGGAGTAGTCAGCGTGGGTTCACCAGAGGGAGGTCATGCATGACCAACCTGGTAGCCTTCTATGATGTTGTCACTAGCTGGGTGGATGGGGGGAGAGCAGTGGATGTAGTCTACCTTGATTTCAGCAAGACATTTGATACTATCTCCCATGACATCCTTATAACAAAGCTGAGGAAGTGTGGGATAGATGAGTGAACAGTGATCTGGGTTGAGAACTCGCTTACTGGTAGAGCACAGAGGGTCGTCATTGGCCGTGCAGAGTCCAGTTGGAGACCTGTAACTAGTGGTGTTCCTCAGGGGTCGGTGCTCGGTCTGATCTTATTCAACATCTTCATCAGTGACCTTGATGAGGGGATAGCAGCCACCCTCAGCAAGTCTGCTGATGATACAATGTTGGGAGGATTGGCTGACACACCTGAAGGCTGTGCAACCATTCAGTGAGACTGGACAGGCTGGAGAGCTGTGCAGTAAGAAACCAGATGAGGTTTAACAAAAGCAAGTGTAGAGCCTTGCATCTGGCAAGGAATAATTACATGTACTGGTACAGATTGGGGGATGACCTGCTGGAGAGGAGCTCTGCAGAGAAGGACCTGGGTGTCCTGGTGGACAAGTTGGCCATGAGCTAGCAGTGTGCCCCAGTGGCCAAAAGGCCAATGGCATCTGGGGTGCATTAAAAAAGTGTGGCCTGCAGGTCAACATCCTCCCCCTGTACCCTGCCCTGGTAAGGCCTCATCTGGAGTACTGTGTCCAGTTCTGGGCTCCCCAGTACTAAGAAATCCCAGACAGGGATCTCTTGGAAAGAGTCCAGAGGACGGCCACAAAGATGGTGAGGGGCCTGGAGCATCTCCCCTGTGAAGAAAGGCTGAGTGAACTGGGTCTGTTTAGCCTTGAGAAAAGAAGACTGAGAGGGGACCTGATCCAGGTCTTTAAATATCCAAGGTTTGGGGGGCAGAGTGGCGAGACTCTTTTTGGCAGTGTGTGGAGACAGGACAAGGGGAAATGGCTGAAAGCTGCAGCATAGGAAGTTCCACACGAATGTGCACAAGAACTTCTTTACGGTGAGGGTGACGGAGCACTGGAACAGTCTTCCCAGGGAGGTTGTGGGGTCTCCTTCTCTGGAGATATTCAAGACCCACCTGGACACCTACCAGTGCGACCTGGTGTAGGGAACCTGCTTTGGCAGGGGGGTTGGACCCTATGATCTCTGGAGGTCCCTTCCAATCCCCACAATTCTGTGATTCTGTGATTTTACATAATTCATTTCATTCTGAAAATCAAAAACAAACAAACAAAAAAACCAACAGAAAATGAATAAACATAAAGGGAAGTGTATCTTTACTTAAATCATTCCTAGCATTTAATATATGTGGTTGTAAGTAAGCCTTAATAATTTCATTTGAATTCAGCCATGTTAATGTGTGTTCTGGAGCCTTGATAATCTCATTCAGATAACTGAGTAGTTTATTATCAAAGAGTTTTTAACTGATGCCTTTTTTTTTTTTTTTGGTAAAGTCATTTATTATAATAGCTTATTTATTAAGAAAATAATTGTTTGGTACTTCATTTTGTATCACAGAATAATGGATGAACATTGGAAACTCTTCTACTTTATGGAGGGAGGATTCGAAATGAATGTGTATCTGAATGGATATGTTATAAATAGCAGCACCATACTATTGTTTAATCAGTATGTTTTAGATGCATTCCCTTATTCTCTTATCTGGCACTTGAAACAGAAGCTGATAATGTATACTTCCTCTTCAAAATCGATCTTTGTTTAAAATGACAAAAAGATAACCTTTTTCTCTATGTCCATTTTTTGGACATTTTTTTAATAAGAAATAAATAAGAATTTTAAATGAAATGTCCACTGTAAAACTAACCCTGTTCTCCTTGTTTGTATTCTTTTCTCATAAATCCTACCAAACAGAAGTATGTCAGCTGTATTCATTGCTGTACAAGCTGCCTCTTGCCAGTTTTTCAGCATGTTGTTAGACATGATTTATTGTGTGTAGTTTAGTGGGTTTTTTTTTTTTTTTTTTTTTTTTTTACCAAGAAGCAAATTTGACTACCATTCCTGAATGAAGAAGTCATCTGAATCGTAGTTAGAAGAGTATAGATCTTATCTGATCATTCGTAATATGATGTTTTCTCATTCTTCTAGTTTTCTACTGCTGGCCACTTTTGATGGGAAAAAAAAATATCCATCTACAAACATTTATATAATGCTTACATATTCTATATAATTTTAAATATGAGATTGCATTTTTCTTGTGTTTTTCACGTCTTCTATTATAGTGAAAGTTTATGTCCTTGGGTTATCACAGTGCTGAGTTATTGTGCAATTATCTCATCATAAGACTGTTCACAAGTGATTATACATAGATGGTACGTTATCTTAAGACTGTATGCATGGTCACTTCATAAATCCAGATCAGGCAGAATTAATCATAACAATCTAGTTGCCCATTAATACATCTGCAATGGAAAACTGTGCTGCTTTCACACATGCATATCTACATATCTCCAAAAAAACTGGAATAACTGTCATACAGACAGTGATTAATACTGGAGAAATGCCTTACAACAAGAAGGGAATGTGGTAAATACATTAAAAAGTCCATTTACTGAAAAAATTGTTCAATCCTCATCTCGAAAATTTATCAACTGTGGCTAAGATATATGATACTTGAAGAGGTCCATTTTCCCGTCAGTGCTTTTAATACTTGATATTTGGCAAAACTAGTCCATTCCAAAGCATTTCAAGTAATGTTTATAACATTGGTTTGTAAAATGACTACGCTCAACAATAAATGATAGCTTGTGAAAGGGAATAACTAGACATTAACGTTTATAACAACATTTGTTTAAAATGTTTATATAACGTTTGAAGAGGCGTGGCACAGCAGGGAGAGGGAGGTGGTTGTCCCTCTCTACTCTGCCCTCTCGATTCGTGAGGCCCCATCCGGAGTACTGCATGCAAGTCTGAGGCCCTCAATACAAGAAAGATGTGTAGCTGTTGGAGAGCATCCAGAGGAGGGACACAAACAAGGCTGGAGCACCATCCCTATGAAGACAGGCTGAGGAAGCTGGGCTTGTTCAGCCTGGAAAACAGAAGGCCATGGGGTGACGTAATTGCAGCCTTCCAAACAGGAGGGGAGTCAACTCTTTCCAAAGGTAGATAATGGCAGCACAAGGGGAAATAGTTTTAAGTAGAGGGAGGGAAGATTTAGGTTAGATATCAGGGGGAAGTTCTTTACCAAGAGAGTGATGAGATGTTGGAACAGGCTGCCCAGGGAAGCTGCGATGCCTCATTCCTGGAAATGTTCAAGGCCAGATAGGATGGGGACCTGAGCAGCCTGGTGTATTATGAGATACGGAGGTTGGTGGCCCTGCATGTTGCAGGGGATTTGGATGATCCTTGAGGTCCCTTCCAACCCAAGTCATTCTATATATTATGATAATTTATCAGCACTGTCCTTTAAAAACTAGTTTGTACTCTTTGTAACAGACTCTACTGCTATGGGTCTCAGAGCGAAAGCAGCAATAAACAATATAAATGTCATTTTGATATTTCCAAATGCCCATGATTATTTCGTAAACAAGTTTCTGGCTTAAAAAAATTTACTTATCTTGTTTTATCAAATTAATAAGATGTTCACTGTTGCTATTTTCTCTGGTTTTTCTTCAAATGCATTTGCAGTACATTTTCAGGCCTGTACATTCTAATTTCCTTTTGAATGTACTCATTTAGATCTCACTTTATCGTTTTCTGGTAGAGAAGAAAAAAAAGCAACCATAGTGATTAACACAACTGTCACTTATTCTTGATGCTCTACTTTATTTATTCATGTCATACAGCCAAACTTGACAATATAATGTTCTTCAAATCTGAGTTCTGCTAATGTATACAAAGAAAATAAAGGTGTCCTTTGAGTTGAAGATTCATCCAGGCATCGTAATATATACATTAGAATTGGTGTTGTCTTCTACAGAGAAACTATCTTGTAAGTTGCCACATGCAAGAGACTGCTTTTTGTGTTTTCAGAGCAAAAATCACCATTAGTAATTAAGATGTTCTGTCCCTCCTCACTTGGGAGACTAGCTTGCCTGTTGGCAGTCACCTAGACCACATATTTACCATGGTCTCCAGCACAAGCTAGTTCCACAAAGACTGTGGCAACCCAGACAGAGGTCCTGACTCTGAATGTTATTGTTCAGGTCTCTGGCTTCAGTGAGTGTGTAAGCCTGCTGAGCCTGCTGTTGCCTGAGGAGAGCAGCAGGAATTCCACCTGCATGAGGTGTGAGCAGGTGGAAGATATGCTTAGCATGGTGGCAGAGCTCAAGAAGGAAGTGGAGAAGTTAAGGACCATCAGGGAGTGTGAGCAAGAGACTGACTAGTAGAGTAACTCTCTGGCATGCCAGTGAGAAAGGCAACAGGGAGATACCCCCCAAAAAGTGATGAATCCTCAGTCCTGTCACTGTTGGTCAGAGGGGGGCAACCTGAGAAGGCAGCAATAGTTGGAAGACCTGCCAAGTCCTGGCTTGGCATCATGGGCAAACCCCTTCCCTATCAGCCTCACTTGCCCAGATACCCTTAAGTAAGTTTGAAGCACTGGGCATTGAAGGGGAGATGAGCAAGGAGGAGAGGGAGGGTTTGCGTAGGACATTGTCAAGGGCAAGGTGGTCAAATCTGTGTCTAGATTGTCTCTGCTAAGAAAGATGGAAGGGTTATTCTTGTAGGAAATTTCTTTCTCAGGGGAATGGATGGTCCTATATACAGGTTGGACTTAACCTGTATGGAGGCGTGCTGCCTTCCTGAGACCCAGATGAAGAATGTAACTAGAAAGCTCTCAGATCTTGTTTATCCCTCTGATTACTACCCATAACAGATAGTTCAGGCAGGCAGTGATGGAGTAGCTCAGAGAAGCCTGCAAAGGCTTCAGTGTGGTTGGTTTAGGAAGTGGGAACACAACTGATATTTTCTTCTATACCTTCTGGAACAGCAAGGGATATAGAGAGGGCTAGGAAAACCCAGGTAATGAACAAGTGGCTCAGAGGATGATGCTGCCAGAGGAGCTTTGGGTTTTTTGACCACAGGGTAATTTACTTGGCATCGGGTCTAATGACTGCAGACAGGTGTCACCTGTCTCTAGCAGGGAAACAGATCCTAGCCCAAGAGCTGGCTGGGCTCTGTGAGAGGGCTTTAAAATTGGTAGGAGAAGGAAGGGGATACAATGGGGCTTGCTAGGGTAGAAGGAGTAGTCTGGGACTTTGTTCCAGATCCAATGGGCGAACAGAGTTGAGTGCAACAAGACAGAGAAAGGCTTGGGGTTGCTATCATGCCAGGAAATTACAGGGAAAAAACTCTCTAAACTGTCCTATAGGATCTTGCAGGGACTCCTCAGAAGAAGCAATTCTGCTGACCTCCTTCCAAAACCTTCTCATGTTCCTCTAGGAAGCAGTGTGGGAAAACTTCAGATGCTTCCCAGATATTTGAGGAAGGGTTTCTCTAGAAAGATGGTGTGTCAGAAAGTCCAGACTGTGGAAACAAGGGCTTGTCATCTGGGAAGCATACAAGGATGCTGTCCAGACTTGCAGAGATGGGATTAGGAGAGCCAAGGCACTGCAGAGAGAAGGAAGTAATTGTCACTCTCTACTCTGCTCTTGTGAGGCCCCATCTGGAGTATGGTGTCCAGGTGCGAGGCCCCCAATACAGGAAAGATGTGGAGCTGTTGGAGATGGTCCAGAGGAGGGCCACAAATAGAGCGCTGGAGCGCATCCCTTTCAAAGACAGGCTGAGGGATCTGGGTTTGCTCAGCCTGGAGAAGAGAAGGCTGAGGGGTGACCTTATTGTGGCCTTCCAGTAGTTAAAAGGGGATTATATAAAGGAGGGGAATCAACTTTTTACAAGGGTAGACAGTGTTAGGTGAAGGGGGATGGTTTTAAGCTCAAGAAGGAAAGGTTTAGATTTGATGTCAGGGAGAAGTACTTTTCAGAGAGAGTGTTGAGGTGATGGAACAGGCTGTCCAGAGGCTGTGGATGTTCCATCTGCAGAGGTGTTTAAGAGCTGGTTGGGTGGGACCCTGGGCAACCTGGTCTAGTACCAGATCTGAAAATTCGTGGCCTGGTGTGTGGCAGGGGGTTTGGAACTTAATGAACATTGTGGTCTCTTCCAACCTAAACCATTCTATGATTCTCTGACTCTATGATTACTCAGAGTAAAACTTTGCTCTTTGAATTCTGAGATTGTGATAAATAACTTGATTCACACACAGTAAAAATAATAATGAATGTGAGAAAATGACTGAAAAAAAACTCACTGCTTTGGAGACTCCACTTTTGGACAATGAAAGTCCTTTTCTTTGTGAAAGCAACACTTCTTGTTTCCATGAAAAATACCATCAAATTTGGCCAATTATCCAAAAAGTTCTGTTTTGTAAATGATTGGCAGAGATGTAGAAGAGTTTAGTGGGTGCATTTTAAGATTTTTATCTTAATTTTATCTCCTTGGCTAGAACTGGCTGGAAGATTAAGTGTCTCTATTCATCTAACAAAGTTGTGTTAATGCATAGTCTAGATTGTCTAGATCGACAGATTTCTGAAATATTAAGCCACTGAGCATAGGTGAATATAAATTCCCACATATTGTTTCTTTCTATATAGTCTCCAAGTAAAACGTTTTTCAAAAGCAGGATGCGTGTGAAACAATTAGTTCAATAAAACCAACTTGTACTGGCATATGTCTGAACCACCCACTAAAAACAGTGAAGTAAAGTTAAAAAATATACATCTCTCAGATTTCAACGTTATCCATATTCTGTCTCCAAACTGGGAATTACAATCTGAAACACTTACCTTAAGGAGTTAGGAATATCAACTAACCCTTTCTTCAATGCAAACCTGTAAGAGACAGCATACTTGCCTTCCTCTTTATGTACTGAGGTTCAGTGGAAAGAGGATTTATTCAGTTTCTACAAAACCTAAGTCTGATTCTGTTTTAAATCATCTAAAAACAAACACTTGTCATATAAAGAAGATACTTCAGTCCTTTATGTTTAAACTATTTAATCTACCTAGGTAAATAGAAGGTTTATTTGGACAGTGGAGAAAAAAATGCATCCATTCTAGAGATAATAGAGATAATGGCCTGAGTCGTATAGTCGATACATTAGAAGGATGGAAAGCCATCCGGACAGTCCAGGACAGGCTGGAGAAGTGGGATCATGAGAACCTAGTGAGGTTCAACAAGGCCAAATGCTGCACTTGGGCCAGGGCAATACCAGGAGGGGAAGATCTCCTTGAGAGCAGCCTTGCAGAGGACTTTGGAATCCTGATGGACAAGAAGCTGGACATGTGCCAGCAGTGTGCAATTGCAGCCCCGAAGGTCAGCTGTGTTCTGGGCTGCATTAAAAGAGGAGTGGCCAGCAGGGAGAGAGAGGTGATTGTCTCCCTCTTTTGTGAGGCCTCATCTGGAGTACTGTGTCTAGACCTGAGGCCCCCTCTACAAGAAAATTGCTAAGCTCCAGATCCAGATTTGCTAAGATCCAATTGCTAAGAGCAGATCCAGAGCAGGGCCACTGAGATGATCAGAGGGCTGGATCACCTCTCCAATGAGCAAAGGTTGAGGGAACTGCACTTGATTAGCTTGGAGAAGAGAAGGCTCTGGGGAGACCTCATTGTGGCCCTCCAGTACTTGAAGGGAGCATATAAACAGGACAGGGAATTGACTGTTTACATGAGTTCATAGGGATAGGACAAAGGGGAATGGTTTTAAACTAAGACAGAGGAGGTGTAACTTAGATACTAGGAGGAAGTTTTTTACTCACTGGGTGCTTATGCACTGGAACAGGTTGCCCAGAGAGGTTGTGGATGCCCCATCCCTCGAGGCATTCAATGCCAGGCTGGATTTGGCTCTGGGCAGCTTTGTGTACTTGTTGGTGTTGGTGTTGGTGACCCTGCCCATGGCAGGAGGGTTGAAAATAGGTGATCATTTTGGTCCTTTTCAACCTATACCATTCTATGATTCTGTAGTTCATTAGATGTTGTCACACGCTCTCAAGAGCATTATTTGACTTTTGAATACTATAATATGGTCTTACATGCTAAACAATACATCATCTTTAAGTAATCCTGAATATACTGTGGGCTTGACAATTGCTTTGAAAGGAATCAGAATTCTATAGAAAGAGCAAAACTGCTAAAGATCACATAACTAAGAATCATAGAATTATTAAGGTTGGAAAATACCTCTTAAATCATCTAATCCAACCATCATACCATCACCACCATGCCCATTAACTCATATCCAAAAGTCCCTCATCTCCATGTTTCTTGGACACCTCTAGGGACAGTAACTCCATCAGTTCCCTAAGCAGCCTGCTGAACTTTTGGCCAGAGTATTCAATATTTATCCAGAAAATGTTCAAAATAAAGGAGAATCTGTGTTGTTTTCTTCAGTACTCAATTTCTACCAACTTGTTCCTACAATACATTCTCTTTTCACAGTTAAAAATAACAACAGTGTGTACTGTAGAATTATTTTCCTTAGTTGAGTCCAGTCAAGGACAAGAAGTCAGGGAAAATGTTTTCTTTTAAGAAACAAATTGGGTGAATAAATAGCACCACTATGAAATCTCCACTAAAGTCATAAACTAGTCTTATCCTATAGCCCAGATTTTCTTCCAAAAATCTCTGGTCTCAGCTGAAAACAAAACAAAACTTCCATCCCTTTTAATGTGTTTCTGAATATTTTGGATTCTGAATGCTGTATAACTTTCCTGCAGAAAAAGCAACATGACTTGCATGATATGTTTAAATGGTCCTGTCAGATCTGATATTGTCGCTATTTTAAAGGCTTCCAGTTTTTTTTTTTTTAATTTTATGAAGCTAAGTTAAAAGATTACCAGCAACACGCTAATGAGTTTTATTCATTTCATCCTAGGAAATGAAAAAAAAGTGAAATATAATTTCATGAGTGTCAAGTATAGTATGTAATTGCACATGTGCAATCACAATGGCTTTGGCAAAATTAAGAAAAAATATGCATGACCAGAGTGACTCAAGTGGCAAGTGTGTGGCAAACACAAGAGAAATGAGCTCTTTGGTATGCAGAGAGAAGGGAGCCTACAAACCCATGATTGACTGGAGACTGCATCTTGGCAGCATACACAGCTTGCCGCACTGACAAGAAGTTTTCCGATATGTGTCTACACTATTTTGTAAATTGTTTCAGATGGAATAAGGAAGAAAAGATGAACCTACCTTTTCCCAGGCAAATTAATGAGATTCTGAAGACAAATATGTGATATTGTTAAATTTTCAGTGAACTCAGTTGTGTAACTCATGCATGTCTGCTACTTTTCTCTCCCACTGTAGGAACTAGTACATTCCTTCATTTTGAATATGTATTTTTGCTTTTATATTAATGAAAATGTATTGATCTGTACTTGCTGAATATCATATAGACACCAGTAATTCAGTGTATCTCAGCTTTATTTTTTCCACCCTCTGTGTCCACTCCTGTTTCTGGCAGCTATTTCAGTACTGAGTCAGTAGTACAGCTGGTCCATCAAACCGTACTTTAAACCAGTATTTTCTATTATGTTTTGTTCTCGAAAAACATAACCATTGAAAAAGTCATGTTCAATTTTTCAAGCTACTGATAACACATAAATTCTTATAGTATGAGAGTGGGAATTTTGCTTTAGGATTATCTCCTTGTATCTTTGCATGTTTTAACAAATGCAAGTTGTGCAGTGGGGGCAGAAATAATACCACCTGTCATATAAAATGTCAGAGAGATTGTGGAGCACATAGGAATAATTCCCCATACGTATTGCAGTGCTTTTCACAAAAATCCATGGCTCACGTGCCACACTTTCTCAGAGACTAACTACAAATATGACTTAAAACAGTAATTCCATTTTGGGAGTTCCAAAGATTTCTATAAAAAGAACAAGGCACAAAGTGCTGGCATATTTAGTAATGACATTAAATTTTGAGTGGTATTACAAATTTAAGAGATAACTGTAGCTCATACATGAGATTCTGTCCAAAAACCTAATTGTTTTCTAAGGTAATTATATTTTCAGGACATGTTTACAGCATGGCCAAAATTGATTTATACTAGTCTAAATCTAAACAATGACACTGAAAATCTCTTAAGTTTTATTCCAAAATCAAGATTAAAAAAAAAAAAAAAAAAAGACTTGAAACAAAGAATGTGTGTTTACAAAGGCTGAAGAAAGCTAAATCTGTGTCTTAATTTTGGAGACAGTCTTAAAGTCTGAGAAGTAACTGAGTAAAGAGCTGCACAGAATTACTTGCTGCAGGTGAACTCTCATGGTAACTTCTCACAGTCACCTTCTGGATGAAAATTTGTACTGAAGTGTGATGCAGTGCTGGGTCAGGTCCTTCATACCACCAGTCCAATGAGTATAGGTAAGGAAATATGAAAATAATAAGTACCTACTCTTAATGCTGGAGAACCAAATTATGATTTATGCCTTGTACTATTAGCTTATCAAATGACACTGGTAAAGATTGAAGGATAGCTGTTGGCATTTTGTTTAAAAAAAATAATAATCAGAAATACTTACACTGATAGTGAGGTTACTCAGTTATAATATACATACAGAAAATAAAAGGAAATCAGAGATAATTCGGTTATATAGGAACCTGTCTTTTTGTGGTTTTTATAGTTGCTGTTTGTTCATTTGTTTTAAATAAATATGGAGAAGGCCTTGACACTGTGAAAGCACTGCTCATCAACAGCAAATGCTGATGAGTTATCAACGCTCATTTTGTCACTGATCTAAAACAAAACACCAGTTGGGCTACAGTGAAGAAAACTAACACCAACCCAGATCAATCCAGTACAGTGTAAAAAGCAGGAAGGAATATAGCCCTCCAATAGGAATGACCACTGAAGCAAAATAATCTCCTGTGTTACTAAAGATAGACAAAAAAATAAAAATAGTATTAATAATAAACAACTCCCAGAGAATCAGCATGCTAATATGTTGAAGCTAAGTCCTGTGAAGTTTGGTTTCCTTCCCCCTTCCTCTTGTCTTCTTTGGATATCTTTCTATTTTGATTTAATTGTTTGAAACATAACAGCATGATAAAAGTTTTTTTTTTTATGGAAATTTCTCACAGTAACACAATCATATTTCCAACTCTTGAGCCCCTGAGCCTCAAAGATTTCTCTTCTATGGAGCTTACTTGTTAATTTAGCACTGATCAAAGACTAAAACATTTATCATGCTTATTAGTGAATAAACCTAGCAGCAGGTATCCCAAGTGAGGAAGCAAATCCTCATTTCCTGCAAGAATGAATTGGAAATTATCCAAAGAGCTTGCAAACATTTTTCAGGAGTGACGAATTATCAAAAAGAAAGCAGCTGCTAGACATGGCAGCTCAAGGGTTTGGAGGGATGTGAAAAAATAAATAAATAAATAAAAATAAAAAAGCATCCAGCAAAGCACCAAGAGACAACTCCATGGCAATATATTCTACACTTTCATTTACTGTAATTGCCTCTGAAATTCTGTATCAGCTCACCTTAGAACCAAGTTACAAATATCTCTGTGAACTATCCTGGTTGTTAATGTACAGACAAATACCAAATTCTTCACTCTTACTTCTTTACAATCACTTTTTATCATTTCCAAAAATGCAAATTGACAGATTGTAGAAGATTGTCTAAAGCATGGGTATCCAATTTTCTGGTTTGTATGGGCCACGCTGAGTGAGGTGGAAATGTTTTGAGTGGCATATAAAATATATAATATAGTTAATATATACAAGTCACAAAGCATTTTATTTTTAATATGTATACATTTACTAGTACATCAAGAAAAAACAATGAAAACATAACACTAGAAAGATATTTCATCTCTGTTTTGTGGAAATAGTGCAACAGTCTAATTTGATGGAAGTGATTCCAATTCCTAATGAGTTTGAATTCACAAGAGGTTTTTTTAATGAACTTATACTCTTCCTGTGCTTCACCCTTGAAAACAGTTATTCACAAATGTACTTACAGCAAAAAGCAATGACATAAATAAGGCATGCCTGTGAAGCAAGGGATATTTTCCGCTGCTAAGAGAGAATTATAGAATGTAGCACAGATAGGATGATTTTCACCTTGAAGACATATATTTTACTCTTTTAGATGACTGGTCAAATCCACAGAATTGCTAAATCTGTGAGCCATTTTTAATTTTCACACTCTGGCCCAAATTTTCCTTTTGATTTCATAAATGACTTGATTTCACTTTGCAAATCATTAAATCTTTTTAGCATTTTACCTTTACCTATTCACTTTCCTTTAGAAAAGTAAAACAGAATCAGCATCTGTTTCTTTGAGGAACTCCTGGAACTGGTGATGATTCAACTCCTTGGAATTTACAAAATTCACAGATCTGATGACAATTTGCACAATATTACCCATTTCTAAAGCACCCATGCATAAATTTTCTTGTAGTATGATGCAGTGATATTTCATCAAAGAATTTGATGATCTCTGAGGTCACTCCCAATGAGCTTATGGCAGCAATTGCACTATCTTGTATCAATTTTGAACATCCCCTCTTTTTTTTTTTTTTTTTTAATAGCATCAAAGATGTCATTTCTTCTCTGACATTATATTTGTTAACAATATCTCTAAGAAAAACGGCAAGGTGAGTTGTATTCATCTATCACCAAAGCATAATATTTGAAATTAGTGGCTTAATTCTCTAAATTTCTTCTGATAGATTTTCCCATTTTTTTCAATTTGTCTGGCTACAGACAACTGGTTTTAGGAAAATCTGTTTTTTTTATCAAGACTCATTATATCTGCCATACATTATATCTGCTTTTTATACATAGCTTCACAAACTCACCAACAATAAATGGTTTTGCTTGTTTTATAATCAGATTTGCTACTACATAACTAGCTTAATAATATGGCCCACTCGACCTGTAAATGTTTTTTTAAAAAAATTTTGTTGAGACCACAGACTTTTTTCAGTTCTCCTATTTTGTCTATATGAAATATTCATTGATATGTGTTAAATTTGGCAGCGTATCTTTGCATTCTTTTCAAACTGTAATTTTTGAAAAACTGACACAAACACTCCTTACAAATTAAGCATAGACTCAAAACATTTGTTGTGATAAAAAATACTCATTCTATCAAACAATCTTCTTTCATCCACTATATTCCTTATTTGGGGGGAGGAGGTGTTCTATTTTCTTTTGAGATGACATTGGGTAGGTTAAAATATTATTCCTGACAATCACCAAGTGGCATATGCTTATGTCATGTGTAATTGTGTTTTACTGAGAACTATAGGTGATGGGTGGATGTTTGGACTGGATGATCTTCTGTGTCTTTTCCAACCTTGGTGATTCTATGATTCTAATACATGCAGGTTTCAATTCAAATGAGTGTGTGGGTCAGGAGCAAGAGGTGGAGTTATAGCACTGCACATGCTTTCCCCTTGTCCTGCTTTCCACCCAGGCACATTTATGTTTGGTTGTTGCTGGGCGACAGCCTGGGGATGGGCTTGACTGTTTGGTGGGGCAGAGCTGCCACCATGATGGCACAGGACAGGGATTGGCTACAGAACAGGCTGGGCTGGCCTGTATGCAGGCTGTGTGCTGTGAATTGGACGTAACTGTTCTAGAGGCTTACAAGAGGCAGTGAGCACAAAATGATAGATTAGAGGGTTCATCTGAACTTTAACAAGCACTTATTTAATGTGCAGGTGACAAAATGGGCACGGGTTGCCCAGAGAGGTTATGATGTCTCCCTCATGAAGATCTTCAAAAGCCATCTGGACATAGTCCACTGCAAGTTCTTCAGGGTGCCTCTGCTTGTGCAAAAGGATCAGACCAGGTAGACCCAGAAATTCCTTCCCACCTCATCCATTCTGTGATTGTGTGACAAAATCTGCACAAATCCATTTTGGAGAGAAAAACAGGGACTATATTGTTTAGCATTTACTACTAAAAGTTTAAACTCAGTTGCAAGGAGGCTAACTTGGCCACAAAAGACTTTTAGGGAAGTGGAAACTAGATAAACTTGCTGAGTTAAACTCAAAAATAAGACTTACTATTGAATGCAAACCAACCAGCAGCATTTGGTTTATCCCACTTGACACTGATCTGAAACTACTATTCCATGTTTATTGCTCCTCTATTTCTTGCTATTCTCAGTTCACAGCCAGACTAAATTTTACATTACTGTATGCAGTCTGTCTTTGGATTTGTCTCCTTGAAAGTTGTGGGTCTTTAAATACTTCTGATTTTATTCTCTCTGATTTTATTCTTCAGACTTTGGTGTTATGCCTTAGCTAAATACGTACTCATCTTGATATGCTATTCATGAGAGTAAAGAATATGAAATGGGAGCAATGTAGCAAGCCTACACTGCTGCTTTATGATTAAAGTATGTTACATACACACTGTGTATGGAGCTGCTGTATCTGCTGCTCCAGTGGCTTATTCAACTTAACAGAAGATTCAATATGAGGCAGACCCAGTGATCTTCATGAAGAAAGACATACACATGTACACATCCTGTGTGGAACGAGAAAAGAAAATTACACTACAGAAGTGCTAGATGTTCTGATTTCATAATGCTGTTCTTGGCAAAGTATTTTTGTGTGCTTGATATAATAACAAAAAGTGTCAGAAGTCAGAAAATAAATACAACAAACAGCCAGGCACAGATAGAACTATGACTTTAAAACACTCTTGCTATTGGATTACTATGGGATTTTTTTATTTTCAACTGGATTTCTTCACAATGTGAACACAGCAATGCTCTGTGCATGAGCTCACTCATGCAGGACGTTTCAGACTTATAATTCCCAGTGAGAATTTTCTCTGGAGAACTTTTCAGCTTAGAACTGACAGATATGAAAGCTCCTTTCTGCTGTCCATTTTGGCCAATATCCCCAGTGGCAGAAACTTGTGCTGTTTGAACATACTTATCTGTGCTAACCTTGGTGAAGATATAGTTAGAATTTTCTATGATAAGGATTGGAAACTCTTAGATTTTAGATTATGTATATCCCTCCTTCAGCACAGAAAGAACATAGCCAAGTTTTCCCACATTTGTGATTATTTTGCTTTTGCCTTAATATTCAGCACCTATTTTCATTGCAAATAGAGATGAAGCACAAGTTTCCATTTTCACTGAAAGTCCTACATAATCCTGTGCAACATCTACATATAAGAATAACATAATGAGTGTAACAGTGATTATATGTTAATTTAAGGATATTTAAATGGAAAATTCCTTACAGGCCTTAGATTATCAGAATTATGTGACTTTAACTTGGGCATTCAGCCATCACAAGAAGAATTCTAATTATATACACAAATATGGCAACTGAGGGGAAAAAAAGTAGAAGTAATTTTAAAAGACATCAAATTTTTTCTAGCTTATGTTCAACGAATCTTAGAAATTTTGTTTCTGTTGAAGGAAGATGGATGTAATTTGAACACATTGCATTTGTCTCCTATTTTATACTCTTTCAAAGGTAAATAAAGACAAGTCACATGAAACAAAATTCTGATTTCTTTACTTTCATCACAACTCTTTCTTGTCAAGAATACCCTATGAATTACAAATAATCTGATTGAAAATAAGGGATGTAACCAATTACAGTTTCAAAACAAATAAGCAAACAAAAGAAAACAAAAAACCAAAATCATACAAAAAAAAATCAAAGAATAAAGAAACCAAAAAACTCAAGAAATCTTTATTAATGCTGTCTTCTCACACTGAATTTCACTGTCACCTACATCCACATAAAATGGGATACTGGAGTTCAGACAGAAAATAAGTCTGAAAAAATAGTATTATGAATATTAGTTTCACACAAATCTTCATTTTGTTTTTATTGGAACTCATGTTCACTCCCACAGTTTCTTAAAAATATCAGACAATTGCAAACTGTATCTTGAAATGGCTTAAATGATTGCTAATCTTGTGAATGAGTATGAGATTTTTGAAGTGACAAATAGCCAGATAAGCTTAGAACAAGTTCTGATAGATCCTTATACCATTACATATTTTTAATAGAAACAAAAGGCAGAGCAGAGATATTTAAGTGTTGTAGTATGTAATTTAAGCCAAGTAATTCGTATTCTGCTTTTTAATCTAGAAAATGAACCCAAAATAATATTTATACTTAAAAAAATATATATTTAAAATGCATTAGATACTATTGGCATTGTGGTCAGATAAGTAAAATGTACAAATATTTGTATTTTGACAGTGTAACAGAACAAAAGCCTCAAAAATCAACAGTAAGCAGTATTCAGTTGTGGAATAATCTCCCCTTGGAAACAGTAGGAAGAAGCTTCATCTCCAGGGATATTTACAATTCCACTACACAAAGCACTGGAAAATATACTGTAGGGAAAAATGTTGTACTGACAGCAACCTGGACTAGTGAGTCTTTCCTCTTTTGTTACACCTATGATATCTATAAAGAAAGTATTTCAGTTATTCAATCTTAAATTTGCCTTTGGAACTCCCATAACCTACCATATGATAGATAGAGTCTATCATAGAATTTGATTACTACAATGAATATTTTAATAACCAATAATATGGAGTCTGAAAAGAAGCTGTACCATGACCTAAATTATAAATAATGTGAACAAAGCTAAAACATAACAGTATCAAATATACTAAAATTATTTTGTGACTGACTAACAGAGTTATATAGTTATGTATGTATTTGATCATGGTATGCATCTTTCTTTTATGGGCTGATGAAGAAAAACAATGTGGCATTATGTACACTGTTCTTAACTTGTGAATTACTGTTGCAGGTATTACAAAGGAGGTATGAAAATGCCCTAAAAAATGACCTTACAATTGACTCCCAAAGTTGAGAATATATCACAAGTATACCTTTCCTAACAACACTTTATAAAACATGTTTTTGTTGGTAAAAGTTTTCAATTTTCTTTTCCAAATTTGTGTGTAGTTATTGTGCTATCATCCCATCCAATTTATATTCTTCTCAAATTTTCAAGTTGGAGGAAAGAGCCAGAAACAGACTTCTGACTATGGGCTGGTGCTTGTACAACGGTTTTTATTTTTATGACAATGGGACTTTGTATTAAGATTATAATCTCTTAGGGATGAATAAGATCTGCCTATCTGGAAGAGGCAGGGTAGTCTTTGTCAGCACACTGGCTAACATAATGAGACAGGCTTTAAACTGATGGACTTGTAGTGTGAGATCCAAAATGGTGATCATATCATTGAAACTGACTGGAGAATAAGCCAGACCAACCAGAAGAGTGACGAATGTTCTTTAGTTGTCTGCTGATGTGAACCAGAAGACCAGCAACCTCAAGTGTATATAGCTATGGGGGACCTTCTTGCATTGTAGGGATATCTACATCCTCTGTTCCCTTTTATTCTCTGAAGTGTCAATACACCATGGAATGCAGCATGAGGAATAAAAAAGAAGAACTAGAGATCTGT
This sequence comes from Perdix hodgsoniae, assembly GCA_035772895.1. Classification (NCBI taxonomy): domain Eukaryota; kingdom Metazoa; phylum Chordata; class Aves; order Galliformes; family Phasianidae; genus Perdix; species Perdix hodgsoniae. The sequence continues at coordinate 15,753,616 of JAPSGF010000003.1, forward strand.
GAATGACTGCAGGGACATTATACATATATATATATATTGCAGTCATGGAGACATGGTGGGATGGTTCACATGACAGGAATGCTGTCATAGATGTCTGTGTACTTCTTAGGAAAGACAGGTCAGCAAGGTGAGGCAGCAGAATTGCTCTTTATGTGACAGAAGGTGGTTTGGCAATCACTGCTACAAGCTCCAGTTTCTCCAAGCTCTGAATCAGTACACCCTTAAGAAATCAAGCAAAGGTGACAGGAGACCTACATGGTTGATTTAGAGAGTTCATAAGACACTCATGCAAGAATAAAGCCTATAGAATGTGGGAAAAGGATTTGTCCGGAGCATTGTCAAGACACGTAGGGATGCAATGAAAGGGTCTAAGGCTCATTTAGAATTCAGTCTGGTGAGGGAGATCAAATGTAACAAAAAAAAAGGCTTTTTTAAGTATGTCAGTATCAAAGGGAAGACTAGGAAAAATGTAAGCCCACTGCTAAATAAGGAGGGTAATCTGGTTATGGAGGACACGGAGAAGGCATAGTTATCAAATGCATGATTTGCTTCAGTCTTTAATAATTTTTTCACCAATCTGGTAGCCTTCTATGATGTCATCACTGGCTGGGTGGATGAAGGGAGAACAGTGGTTGTAGTCTAACTTTAGCAAGGCTTTTTACACTGTCTCCCACAGCATCCTCATAGATAACCTTGGACGGTGTGAGATAGGTAAGTGAACAGTGAGATGGACTAAGAACTACATAACTGGTTCAGAGGGTTGTTATCAGAAGCACAGAGTCTAGTTGGAAATCTGTATCTAACGATGTTCCCCAGAGCATTGGGTCTGGTTTTGTTCAACATGTTCTTCAGTGACCTGGATGAAGGGAGAGAATGCACCCTTAGCAAGTTTGTCATTGTTACAAAGCTGGGAGGAGTGACTGACAAATTGGAAGGCTGTGCTTTCATTCAGGGAGACCTGGAGAGGGTGCAGCATTGGGCAGGTAGGAACTTTATGTTGTTCAACAAAGGCAAGTGTAGACTCCTACATCTGGGAAGGAATAACTGCATGCATCTTTATGGGATAGGATCTGACCTGCTGGAAAGGAGCTGAATAACCACTGGTGAGGAGTCAAGTGCCAGGCTCTTTTCGGTGGTGCTCAGTATCAGAACAAGGAACAGTGGGCACAAACTGCAACAGAGGAAGTTCTATATGAAAATAGCGAAAACCTTTTTACTCTGAGAGTGACAGAGAAAGGTTGTGGAGTCTCCTTCTTTGGAGATACCCTGGACACTTTCTTGTGTAATCTACTGGAGGTAACAAGCTTAAGCAGAGGTACTTGACTAGATATCTCCAGAAATCCCTGCCATCCCCTACAATTCTGTGATTCTGTGATTCTATGATTTGGTGTGCTATTTCTGTACTTTCAAATAGTGTTTATCTGATTTGAGAACAATTCAAGACAGTTATCATGCAACTCAGATACATGTAAATTTCTCTATTAGCCTGTCTTTAATTTCTGTGATGGAATCAGATGTGCAGTTCCATTGCTTTCATCACCCAGTCTCTCTCTCTATTTTTATGTTGCCCTTGTGTTTCTCAATATTTCCCAGTAGATATATATATATATATATATATATTTCTTTTGCTGTAGCTGATCACAGTTGTGAAACATTTGCTGAGTCCTCTTAGATTTCCCAGGAGACAGTGGCTTCATCTTAAGATGAAGCAGCTTCAGACTCCGAGGAGTTAGGTTTTGTTGTCAGTTGTTATTTCATCTATTGTAAATTTTATTAATTAATTATTTTACATTCTAATTTAAAAATAATAATTTAACAATCAGGTTCATTGTTTTTGAGAGGTATACCCTGTTTTTTCAGTTTGGATCAGTTTGATATAACAGTGATATTTTAAAATCTATTTTGATTATTGATTACCAATAATTGGAACGTATTAAGGACAAGTATAAGTTGTGCAGTAGCAGTTGTCTTGTTCAGTATAATAATTTGACTAGGTTAGACTGGACCTTAACCAATTTTGTTTTGAAGAAAGAAGGGGGACTTGTAACAAAGAAATCATTAGCATTCGGTGGACCAGTGCTTCAGGGCATTGATACCACATTGCGTTCATCTTATGTCTTTGTGCATTCCTCATCTTTTAATAGTAGGCCAGAAGAGAAAGGCATTTTAAAATCCACTGAACTCTGATACTACACCACCAAAATTCTTGTTTTTTGAAGGCATCTTTTAAAAACAATACACATGTATATGAAGCCTAGAGTTTTAGTGAGCAAAATTGTGTGAATAATGGTAGCAAGTGACCTCTTGTTATCCTCCATTAAGCAACAAGAGAGCTGATAGAGTATTTTTGACAAAATAGGCAAAACTTTACAAGTTAAATATGGTTTTCTTAAATTCAGATGGCATTACTTGGTCACTACATTGTCAATTAAATCTAAATACTTTTTGACTCGCAACGTTACTTGCTTCTATCAAACAGTGAGGTAATGTTGTCCTTTTCTTCCCTTTTTTTTTCCTGCAGGACTTTGCCAGGCCAAAAATTTGCCTTATATATAATAACAAACATCTGCATTTTCCTTTGAGCTGATTTGTGTTAACTGTGCTTTTTGATCCTCACTGCTCTATAGCAGTAGCTAAATTCAGAGAAAAATTAGTGTGAACAGCACTGAAAAAGCATCTGTTCCTCATTTGACATCATAAATCAGAACACTTTGCATTATTAGAGATTTGTTATGGTAAAGAGGAGTAAACAATCAGAAATGACTGAGACTTTTTGTTATCTAGCTAAGAGATATGAAAACAGATATAAAAATGGAGCATGTTTTCTCCATGTGCATCTGAACATTAGACACTATTTATTCACGCAAGATAAACCATAGGCAGGAAACCTGACTTGAGTAGTGACTTTGCTTTTTATTTCATTGTATCAGCTGAGGAGGAGAACAAAACACAGTATGCTGAGTTGAAACGTTGTGGTTTTTTGACTTTTTTTGTTATCAGTATTCCATATCAGAACATTGTGTGGGTCAGTTAAAGAGTTAATGTTCTTGTCCCATTTACTGCCCTTTTATGGGCACTTTGAGTATCCTGATGGGAGGGGAGAGGGTGGCAACCCCAGAGGACCTGTCGGGAAGAGGAAGTGGGATGGAGCTCCAGAGCAGCCCAGGATGTGCCCCTCCTTCCTGCCTCGTCTCAGCCATCTTAGTTCACCACAGAGAAAAGCACGTGCTTTCCCTCACACTATTATAGTTTGACTCACATTTTGGATACTCTCGTCTCTCTCATTTTGTTTGATTTGGTTAAATTCTGTAAATTACCGTTCATCTTCAGGTCATTGCCACTGTGTTTTCTCTTTGTTAATGTGATCTGCTATCTCACTCTCATTCCCCCTCTCCCAGAGTGCACGCAGCCAGGAGCCGGCTAGGTAGCAGCAAACTGTTTGTACCCCTTCCTTGTTTTTGTTTTTGTTTTGTTTTGTTTGTTTGTTTGTTTTTCTTCTTCCCAGGGCCAGTGCCCCTCTGTCACGGACTTATATCTAGGGATAACCCCATGACAAACATTTAACTGGAAGCCCTAGTGGAAAGTGGAGTTATTTTGACTGTCCAGCTAGAAGTAAACAGGTCAAAGGATATGTTCTTACAGCAGATCTTATTTAAGGAAAGTCACTAAATAAGTGCCTAGACCTTGTTTTTGAAGAAGGGTGAGGATGCCAAGCTAGGATTACCATTGAAAGATGATTAATGTGCTTGTAAAAAGAGGGAAAAACTATCTACTCTCTCAGGAGTGACTGAAGTCAAATTTTGGTTCTGCTCATAAAAGACCAAATTCACATCACAAATCTGCTGAGATAGATCCAATAACTTTTGTATTTGAACAGTGAAGTCCCTTTATTTACACTGATGTGTGAGACAAAGTGATTTCTGAAGTATTATTTCAACAGTATTTTTCAAATTAGAAATTTACATTTCTTCTCATTAGGTCTGATCAGTCTCTTGCTAGAGGCAATAGGAACTTTGATATGAGAGGAGGGACTCTGTGTGCCTTCTTTTACTGCAGCTATGCCACAAGCCATGTACATTACCCTCGCTCCTTGGACTCAGGAGTTCAGTGATACACATTAGTGTCCTTCCTAAAAACTACATTAGGAGCTTTTGTTACTGGCACTGCTCAAGATGCTTTTTTAATATTCCTTTGTTTTTCTGGGGACTTGGTAGATGTCTCTTCTTGCTTTGGAATTTGTCCTGTTATGATGCATTTGTGCTGTTCTTTTTATTCTTCTACACAAAATATTTTCTTATGTTGAGAAGTGAATTATGTACAGTGACTGTTTAATAAGTTGAAATTCAGTGTTAGTGAAATTTAGAGATCAAAACTAATCAGTTACCAGTAGAAAAACAAAAACAAAACAAACAAACAAAAAGAAAAACAAAACACTGATCAATATTAAAAAGGAATCTGTACTTGTAACTGCTGAAACTCAGATTACGTAAAGTCTGTGCCAATGCTGGGGAACTCTTTTAAACACTGTTAAGTAAAACAGAATTATAGTTGAAAAATGGCTTGAGGCGAAGAATTAATGAAAAAACTACCCTGTTGTGAAATCCAACAAATTAGGAGCTATAAAATGGGTATTATATTTAGAAGTGTTAAAGCTGTTTTGAGTTTTTACATTTCAGGGGAAGAAGTAAGATGTACTCAACAGAGTACATCTGTTAGTAGTTAACTAAAAATAGTAAACACATTAATAACTTTGAAAAATATCCAAAGGGGGAAAAAAAAATAAAATAAGAAGGAAGTACTACAGTGGTAAGTGAAACTTCTGACCTGAAAATAGTTAAATGAAAGAAGCTCTGTTGTCTGATACATTTTTCATTATCCTACAGACTTTATAAAAAAAAAAAAAAAAAAAAAAAAAAAAAAAAGACTTTATACAGACTTCCTTAATACCTTCAGAAAAGACATTGCTATTGCATAGAGAGATAGTATTCTCTAAAAATGACTGATAAACATATACTTTCAAAACCAGTTGAAACTGGTGACATTTAATGCTTGAATGCTGTTATCTATATAATTGATTTTTTTTTCCTGTTTTGTTATCTGTATGTTTTCAATCTGTATTTCCAAAAGAAAGGGATGCCCATTCCTCATTTCTCTCTGTGAGCAGAAGAAAGGGAGACTTCTATGGCCCACATCTTCAATGAGGATACAGTATGATGAGGGCTAATGAATTGTTAGTGGCATGCAACTTCCAGCAGAAAGGTGCCAGAAGCAATTAGGGGAAGAGGGCAAAAATGCCCAGGAAGAGAAAGGAGGAATCTACAACTGATAGGTGTAGGTAAAAACAGCACACACAATTACAATGCTGAAAAAAAAAAAAAAAAAATTGAATTCAAAACTGTTGATATTGAGTAGCATCAGGAAAAACATCACATTAGATGAAAAATAAAATTTCCTAACATTAGTTGTATAACTCTGTGGATACAGCGAACAGAATGTAGATTTAAAACTTTACTTAAAACAAAACAAAACAAAAACATTACTTTTCTTGGGAAGGTAATCAGTGTGTACTTCAAAAGCAACTGTCTTAATACACATACATTGCAGATAAGCACTGATAGGTGGATATTGAGCTAATATAAGCTGCCATCCTTCAGTTTAAATCAATAGAGAACACTGAACACTGAAGTCACTTAGTCATGTCAATGAGAGTCTGTCCTACTGTCCAGTTGTATATGCCCAAATGAATATAGTTAAATGTACCTACACTAATGAGGATTGTGCCAACATTGTTGAGCAAGGAGGATTCATTATAATCACGTGTACTATGGTGCTCAGTGAAAACAACATTGAAGTATGCTGAAACATTTAAATTACATTTATACTTCTTACACTGAGCCCTTGAAGTTTCAGTATATTCCAGTCACTGCTAAAAAAATCTAAATCAAACAAGTTTTATCTTAAGTTCTTAGAAGGCATCTAGGACAGAGTAAGTTATGTTTTCTTTTTATACAGTTTATTCTGAAGTAGGACCCTAGCATGTGCTACAACATTAAAGAGTTTTTGGCAGGTTTACATCTCTTTTGAAAAAATGCTGACAGTTAGATATAAAATTGTTACTTTCATATGTAAATCTTAGCTTTTGCGCCTGATTCCCATCAACAATACAGAAAATGAATTGCAGACTTTTCTTATTATAATGTTTTAACAATAAAACCTGAGCAAAGCAACCCTGAAGTCTCTTTGATGTAATAGAAGATGAGATACAGTGATGATTTTGATAATGGATGTGAAAGGGGGCCTTTTTTTTTTCTTTCCCTTTTTCCAATAATTGAGTTTAATGTCAAATCACAGATCAGTTCATTATCAATCAGTACTACAGGCAACAACACCCACTTGAATTATTTTAAACTGAGGTGTAAATCTGAGATTGAGTTGAATGGTCATGTTTTTCAGATAGTCTTGGTCTGTAAATCAGACACTTCACTTAGAAACAGATTTATTTAAATGGTGGAACAAGCAGGCATTGATAAATAAACTTTTCTTTGTCAGGAAGAATAATTGCTGGCAACCTGAGTTTTAACACGACACAAGAGCTTGATCACACAACTAATTTATTTAATCAAGGAAAGTTCAGAAAGACAAAACTACTGAATTTTGAATAGATGAGCATCAGAAAAGATTACACAGGGATGCATAAAACGTGAGATATCTGCAGTGAAATGGCAGCAGCCCTCATAAGGGTTTTGACAATAAAATAATGCCGCAATAATTTTGTGTGTTAGCCTAATGTATACAAAATTTTTTAGCTTCTGATGTACAAATGCTATTTGTCCCCATGCAGAGGGCTGGTAGATCAGTAAATTCTAGGGAAGGGAAAGCACTCTGACAAGAAAGATTGTCTTACAGCTCCGTACAAAATGTATATATGAGACAGGACTGGTGTTGTAAATATTTAGTTGTAGTCCCTTCCAAAAAAAAAAAAAACGTAAGATACAAAGTTAGCCCAAAGGATTTTACTGCCTGTGACAAATTTAAATTATATAAGTTGTCCAGAGCTACTTAAAATTTTGATGCTTCTAATATACTCTTTGACCACACAAAGTAGTTACACAGAGCAGGACAGGGAAGCAACAGGTCTAAGCTCAGTATCATTGATTCCAGCTAAGTATTGTCTGAGATAATCAGTCAAGACAAAAAAGTATACATACTGATGGGAGGAAGTGAAACGCAAACAAACAAAAAGATCAAAAATCCACTCATAAGATGTGAAAACTGTAAAACAAGTGGAGTTTCTTTCTGCCCTTTGCTTTCCCATTGTAAATGAAGAAGGTAAAACAGGAAGACTGAAGGTTCACAGTTATTCTTTTAGAATTATGAATTCTGCATAGGGCTTGTACACAGCCTTCACCCCTGACCCTTCTGGATGTTTAATCATCAGTTGACTTCTTTCATACCTATTGTGTTTCCCAAAGACGGTGATGGCAGCTTTTCTCTGCAAAGGATCCAGTCAAGGAGAGGTGTAGCAAAATTTGCTCTCTCCACTACCTACACACTACTTTCACATACTTTACCAAAGGACAGTGCTCATTTACTGAGCCAGAACTATTCACTGGAATTGTCCTGCATTTCCCTCAGTATATGAACGCTTCTCCACTTCCTTTTATTTTTCAAAAAAGCCTTTTTTTTTTAAATTTCAGATCTGTTGTAAGATGACATTTTGACAGTGTCATTAGCCTCTTAACCTACTCTTTATTTAACGTCTGTTCACTTGAGATAGTTTGCATTATGTAATTTTAACAGACAATTTCACAACAAACTCATAGCATAATTCATGTTTCTTTGTGGAGGGACACTCTCATGTTGAAAAATTGCTTCAAAATTCAAATTAGTTCCCCACTAATAGTGAACGTGATCTGGGATTAGGACATCATGAGACAGGCTAGTTTTACCCTACTGATGATGTGTTGCGCTAGTAATTCCGGGTGGGATGGGAGCATAGGGTGGAGTAATCAGAGCTGTTATTTGTAAGGTTATGGCTGAATACCATGTAGTACAAATACCTGATTCAAAGTAAAGAGCTCCTTGTCACACAATCACTTGGAGAGCTAGATATTAGAGAAATAAAAGTTAAGCAATTAAAAACATGTTTGTTGACTTCAGCAAGTTTCACTTCATTGTTCATCAGCTTCATTGTCCTATGTGCTCTACTTAATGTTTCATTTGGCTGAATTTAGGACCAGAACAACAAACCATTGTGCAATGCAAAAAAGCAAACTGTTATGTTATGACTGCAGGCCAGAAGCCCTAAAGTAATAGCTATCAGTGGACTTACTTAAAATAAAATAAATAAATAAATTATATAATTATATATAATAAAATAAATAAAAAGACAGAGAAAACTTTTACATCTCAGTATTCTGGTTACATTTGTTTTAGAATATGATTCTAAAAATCTCAAAAAGTAAAAAGAGAGAAGAGCTGATCTTATCATTAGCAGTTAAATTTTAGGTCCGAGCCTTTTCTAATACAGGTTTATTTATAAAGATGCTCTTTAGTGTTAGTGACAGGAGTGAGCAAAAAAGCTCTATATATTTAAATTGACCACTTTACAGAACAGTTACACTGCAGAATCAGATTAAACATCCCTCTGGCACAATACCCTGTTTCTGATAGTCATCAGTGTTAGACAGTAAAGAAACAAGTTCACTTGTAGCTAATCTTTGCCCTGATATAATCCACCTTTCATTCATCAGATATTTGGAGACTCATCTCTAGATCATCGAGTTTGTAAGGCCTTGATCATGTATTTACCCCTTCATTTCTTATCATATACATGCTTTTCTTTCAACATTTCTGATAGTGAAAGTAAAATAGGAAATGAGTTTTCACTCTAGTTCTAGAGCTTATAATATTTTCCTTATTTTAATTTACTGAAGTCACCAGTCAGTTGAGGTCTGCTATCAGAATCAATTGAAAATGTGATCAAAGATAGGTTCTCAAAGTTTTTGATGCTGAAGAAAATTCAGTTACCTATTTCTGTTTTAAACATATAGTCCAAATTTTCTATACCTCTGAACATAAGTTTGGTTCTACCAGAGACAACAAACTACAGGAGGATCAGAGTTATCCAAGATTTCCAGCCTTCACTGAAAATCTAATCCTGGGAAATTCAAATTCAAACAGAAGAAATTATGCAGTGTAAAGACACGGGAATTTATACTTGACATTTGCTTTATTTGATTTTTGGGTTCTCTAATTCATTTTCCCAAGCCACTATAATTTTATATAGTTTCAATCTTCAAACTTCCAATTGGATTAAACAAAAATCTCTGGAGGTTTGTTCCTAATAGTAGATTTGTAATATGAAAGATTTTAAGTAGAGTGATAGGTGTTATGCTTGGGATGCACAAGAAAGGAAATGTAAAAAAAAAATTGAGAACGTGAGCAAGTGTTGAGAAGATCTTGACATTGAAAAGAGATCTGCAAGTTTCCTCGTAGAATAGAAAAAGATAAAGGACATGAAGAAAGATACCATGAGAGAAGAAATAGCACTGTAAGCAGTAACAGCTCAAAAGGGAACATCATTGAGCTATGGAAGCCAGAAATATTAATAAGGCACTGTTTGTTGCAAGTCAGCTGGAGTTCAAACATTAAGTGTTTTGATATCAGTTGTCCTCTTTTGAAATGCACTTTAAAAATTCACGTTCTTAACTGTCATCTACCAATTCAAATTGTTTAAATTCATCAATGCTTAGGGTGGAAACTATCAGTGTAACACTACTACTCAACTATTTAACAGTTATTTGGTGGCTGACAATGTTTAAATAATGTACTCTTCCTGTTTATTCAAAAATGTGCTTTCCACAAAATGAGTAGCTATTTCAGGTAACTAGTTCATCACTCAAAGATAAGACAAAACAATATTTACTGTCCTTACTAAAATTAGACAGATGGTCTTGTAAACTATCTGTGTCTGTGGAAAATTCATGAATGGTTTCAATTTTCACTAAAGTTTTAGATGAAATGTTAGCTTAAAAGTATCCTGGAATCTCCACAGATGTTCTCTTACAGCCTGGAAAAGAGTGGGAGACATATAATAGATGCTCATCTTTAATACCTCTGATACTAACAGGGGGACTCCTCAGGTAGTCAGGTGAGAACCCAAATCTCTTGGGTTATAAAGCTTAAGAAAAGTGACTTTGTATCATTGATCCTGGCATTACCTTTTAATGGTATCCAGTGACTGGTTTCCTTTTGCAAAAAAAAATCTTGGACTCAGTCATATACTAGGCATATTTTGTACATTATTTCCTTTTTAGGCTCAGTAGTTATTTTCTTGTAATTTTGGGAAAATCGTTTTTGCTATTCTAAAACTGTTTGGATGAATATCTAGCCATTTTGAAACAATTTGTATATCTACAATTTTGTTTTGGGGTAATGATAAAAATATCTTCTTGCATATTTCATAAGCAAATGAAAGTATTTTAGATTATAACTGCAGTCTAAGCTGTTCTCTCAGAAGAAAATAGTAGGATGAGGAATTCTCTGAAGATAAAGCATTACTAAAATCTCTTCAGAGAATCACACTGCTCTGTGATCTATTCATCTTACTCTGTCTCAGAACAACAGTTTCCACGTACAGACAGGAGGAGAAAATTAATATCTCTTCTTCCAATTTTATTCCAGCTGACTTTTTTTTTTTTTTTACCATTTATTAGAAATTATATTTTATGGACACTGCTAATCAGCCCTATGTGTAACTATTTCTCATTATTTTCATACATTTTGCTATTATATGTTTTTGATAACTCTGCATCAACTTTCATTTTTGAAAAACTGTAAGGTAAAGAAGTCACAATTTTTTTTTTTTTTTTTGATGTTTGATACAACTCAGGAAAGTATCTTTGAGAGCAGAAAGAACAATTGGAGTTGCAAGACTGACACAGTCACAATTTCTTCAGCACATTTTGAAGCAGAACTCATCCACCTAAAGAAACTCTTATCAGATTATCTACAAATTGACTGCAATTAAAAAAAGAGAGAGAAAGAGGAAGAGATAATGAGGCAGACAAGAAAAAAATAGCATGGGCAGAAAAAATAAGCTTGTACATCTGATTTTTGAGGATACACTAGTATTAAAAGATTTTGTCTTTCCTCTTTCCATAATGAAATACATCAAAAAGATGGAATGAGTTCCACGTCCAACAATTTATTTTTTTTCCTAGATAATATTAATGGCAACCCAATAAACAGAGGGAAATAGTTTTCAATGTACTGTACAAAAACTGCACTACAAAAATCCCATTAGAATCCCTGAATCTGGGATACTAACCATCTCTGTTCCCCAGCTTTGAAAATGTACTCCAAAACTATCAGTACTTTCCATTAATATGTGCTTGAATTAGGTGGGTGGTAAATACAATAGGTGGTTCACTATATTTCATTTCATAAACACAGGTTTTTCTCTTGTGCTTGTCCCTAAACTGAGAATTAGCATCATCTACTTCTGGGACAGAAGAGCTACTGGAGAATGTTTGCCCCAAATACTTATTTTATTTAATATTCTTAGAAATCCTTTAAAAGTTCCTGTTGCTTCCATTCACTTGAAACAACACAAGAATATTAGGATCACACTGTGGAAGAGGAGTGTCCAAATTAGAGGAAAACAACATGTCACTAGGTCCTTTTTGTTTGCAAACGTGTTATAATTCTCATGGGCACAATGGTATGTAGTCACACCAGCAGGCATCCTCACAAATGTGCACTGCTATAATATAAAGTAGATTATGAGCAGCTAAGGCTGTTAGTAAATTAAGATCTCCCTCATTCAATTTTAACAATAACTTGACATATGCTTCAAAAATATCAAAAAGTACTACTTATTTATTCCTTTGTAGAGAAGGCCACCTTCTTGAAGATATTATGAACAGATTTAAATAGAAGCTATGTACCTTGTTTAAAAATCTATCATTTCCTGCCCTGTATTTATGAGTTTATAAAGTCAAAAAAAGTGCTGAGTGTTGTGCTGGGTCTGGTCCGGTCTGGTTGTTCAGGTTTGCAGTATTTTTTTCCTGTAATATGGGTCTTTCAGTAGCCTTAATAGACTCCATAGTGGAGCAGCAGTCTGAAGCTAAGGAAAGCTTTTTAAGTGTTCACTGAAAAGTAGAGTCTCTTGTTACATACAGGTGACTATCAGAATTGCTTGCCTTTCCTTTTGTTTCATAACCTTTATGTCTACTGTTCAGCCATTGCTCACATACAGATTTTTCTTAGGGAAAAGTTTGTTACTAAACTGAAATGATTCTTCTCTGTGTATTCGCCATATTGTTGATGAAGGTTTATTTTGCTCAGGCTTGATGAATCTAGCTCGTGCGTAACGCTGGTCAGTGTGTCTCATCCACTAATGGATCTTACATTACTTGCAGTATACATGCCAAGACAACAGTCCAGCAATAAGGAAGCAGAAACTTACCTTCCTTCTGTGAACTTCAAGCTCAAATTTAATAAAGCAGAAATTTTGATAGTGCTGTAGGAGACAGCTGCTCTTTTAAATTATTTTCCCTAATTTCCTCTTGGACATCACCAAAAAAAGAAATATGTTGGGTTTAACATAGATGAACAAGATTCTTCTCCAAGACAGTATTTTTTTCTATAGGTTTTTAATCTCTTTCTCCCAGCTGCTACTTCTTTTCCTTACTTGATGAGAGGATAAAAAACAATTGATGATCTGGGGTTTACTCCCATCTGAAATAACCATTTTCATACTATGGAATGCTAAAATAAAATGTAAGATGAGTTAGAGTGTCTGTAGCTCAATTTTGTCACTCTGAAATCAAAGGTGAGCGCTTTTTTTTTTCCTGCCTGCTTCTAACATACTCAACTTTTCTCCTCTCTTCTCTGTTTAGCTATGCACCTTTTCACATTTTACTGACTAGCCAATTCTGGACTGTTGCCAAAATGTTCCTCTCTTTTAGACTGTGACTTTCCCATTTCTAGTTCTTCTGAGATGTATTCTCTGTAAAACAAGTGAAATGTCTTCTCATTTCCCAGTTACTGCCTCTGCCTTCATCTCAAATTCTCAGCAACATTTCTGTGCCAGCTTCCCCTCTTCCATTACCATGTTTACAACTGTCCTCAGCAGTATGAAGAACCTCTAATAGATCGTATCATATGGTCTTCCTCTTGACTTATCCTTCTGATATTGCTTAGAAGTGAATATATTTATACTGGACAATCTGGAAGCCTTAATACATTTTTTTTTAAATCTTATCTAGTTACAGTATCCCATATTCTACCAAAGAAACACTTTGTGATACCTTTATTTCACATCATCATTAGTTCATATTATGACTGAGGACGGTATGCGATGATGCACAGCAGAAGTTGTGTCAAAGCTAAATATACAGTTTCTTAGGAAGTAATGTTTGCTAGCAACACATTCTCCATTTCACATCTTCATACCATGGAAAACACATTTAAAACAATTTATGCTATTTTCTTTGCCCTGAATATGCACCCAGGTACTTCTGGGTATCAGATACTGAAATGTCAATTTTTGTAACAATCTCCCATTACCTTAGCAAAAAAGAACTAGGCAAAAAATATCCAAGGTATTCTGCGGTCCTTATATAGCTGAAACGTGAACAAGACAGAGTATGATCTTTACAATTTATATCTACACCTGTATGCAAGCTTCTATGAATGTTTAGGCATAGTTTGGGACACCTGCAATCTTTCATTTACTGCAGCAGAAAACCATACAAGTCAATGGCATATCCCCATTCCCAACCTATGAGCACCACCATAATTTATAGAAGGCTTCAAACTGCTGACTTATATTTTATGAACTCTATTTCCCACTTGAATATTTAATTTCGTTGCATTCATTTTATATAACGTGAAATTGGCCTGGATGATCCTGTAGGTCTTTTCCAACCTTGGTGATTGTACGGTTCTATGACTGTAAGTACTATATAAATCTATTAATCTGTTTTTTTCTTACCAACTGCATACACAATATATTTTCATAGATAAGAACCATATTTGCTTGGAGTTGCAGCTCAGTTTTTCTTTAGATGAAGAAATATGTTTATTATTGTGAGAAAAATTCTTTATTGCTAAAAGGCACAATTGCCCTGACAGTAATGCTTCTTTAAATTATGGAGAAGAATTTGATTGTGTTGAAATGTTGAACGGATGAAACAGCTGAGGGGAACTAGACACATCAGCCCAGTAATACTGGAATAGCATTCTTAGCTATTTCTTTGCTTTTATCAGTCAGTTTCTATTACAGAAATGCTATTAAAATAAATGTTCTCTTCTCTCTGTTTTTTTGGGCACCAAATAGAATGATAATTTTCATACAAAATGCCCTGAACTCTCAGACTTTGAACTGTATTTCCATCTCAAACTGTACCTTTTGTACACAAAAATCAGGACTGAAAAGTTGTGAAGATAGATTTCTAAAATAGACATGGATTTAGTTTACGTAGTTCCTTTTACTATAATTCACTCACATCCCTTTACACATGGCATTCTTCTTGGAATCATAAGGTATGCGATAGAAAACTTAGCTCTTTTCACAATAGGACATATCTGATTTGCCAAAATGACATGATAGTCTTGCATTAGTAAGATGAAAGGCTTTGATCTTGCTCAGAGACACACATACTATAGTCATTTCAATAGATAAATTGTCAAACTGCTTGAGAGTATCAGTTTTGACATACAGTCAAGTAATTGCCTTGGGAGGCTTTAATACAGTGAGTCTGAGATACAGGAAGATGCAGAACTGACTAATGCAGATGCCGCATTTTAGACCTATTAGATGCAGAGACGGGGGAAGCCATAGTAGTTTCTGTGAGAAATAAAATAAGACTGTAGCTATTTTAAAACTAAAACCCCTTCACATTTAATCAGACCTTGCTCAAAGTCATCCTCATGAGATTGGTCCCAGTGGTAAATATTTTATCAGTAACTATGGTTACATCAGCCTCCATTCCTGCATAGTCCTTTGACTGACCAAACAGATACAGTTCTGTTACATATGACTTGGACTAACCTATTACACTTTCATAAAATGAGTTTAAGATAGCATAAATTTTAAATTTAAATTATCCTAAAATATTACTTTACTATAGTTTTTCCGAAATAAAATTTTAAAGTTGAATACTTAAAATATAAAGGCTTATCTCCAAGGTATATAAGTATTGAAGATACTTTCCAGAAGTGTGAAATGTACCAAACGTTTACATAAAAATTTGGACTGATGCACTGAGTTAAAATAAAAAGTATTCACCTCATATGTATGCAGGTACAGCTGACAGTTGTATTGATAACTGTGATACAGCATTCTTGTCTATTTAGAATCTGTGTCTTTAGGTTGCCTTAATTTCCCCAATTTGGAGGCCTCATGCTATACAGCATGGGAGAAATCAATACAGTTTTGTAAACTGCCTGATTGATTAACTTTTGTTGACCTATGATAGAAATGTCAGGTTTTGGGTTTTTTTTTCCTTCTTTCCCTTTATAATCAACAGTCCTTAGAGAATGAGCATAGCAAATTCTAGGATGCCAGTACAAAAGATCATTTGTTTCAAATTTCTCAGATCAAAAGAGCACTGAGCTGTTTAAATGCTATGGAAAAGGTTAATGACCTTTTGGTAACCTCTGACATAGTAGTAAAGTACAAATAAAATATAAAGAAAACAGATATTTTTAAAATTCTAAGTAAACTGGAATTTTAACTATAAGTATTAGTCATTGACTCATCCTTTTATTGCTATTTTGGTTGGAGTTTGCTTCTCATCAAGAAAAAAAAGTAGATAAAATATAATATTTACAATGTTACATCATTATAATTTAGGAGTCTGTAATAGCAAAGCTGTATTTTCAGTTTCATTTAAGATATGAAGTACTTTTAAAATATTTTTTAAAATAGTCATGATCACAGCTGAGTATAGTAGTTTTATTATATTCTTCAGCTGACCGTAATTATAACTCACATGAAAACCAACCCCGAGTATTCTATTCTGAATATTAATCATCATAATTAATGCAAGTTTATTATTGATATTTTTGCAAACAAACAGGGTTTGTGGGTTGTTGTTTTTTTTTCATCACTCTAATCATCTTCATGGCACTCCTCTGGACCCTCTCAATATCTTTCCTTCACTGGGGGTCCCAAACCTGGATAAAATACTCCAGATGGAGCCTCACAAAAGTAGAGTAGTAGGGAACAATCCTAGTCCTTCCTGGCCACCTTTCTTTTGATGCTGCCCAGGATACAGTTGGCCTTCTAGAATGCAAGTGCATACTGCTGACTCATGTTAAATTTTTCATCTGCCAGGACCTCTAAATGTCCTTGGCTGAATTGCTTCCAATGAAGCAATTGACTTCTTCTCTCAGCCTGTATACATACCCCAAACCAAGTGCAGTGTCTTGCATTTGGTCTTGTTGAGCCTTGTTTATTTGTGACAAGTGGCAACTGTCAGGGATCCATACTGGAACTGTTACCCTCTGAATATCTTCATGAATGACATAGTGTGTTTGATTGTACACTCAGCAAGTTTGCAGATGATCCAAGATGAATGGTTCGGCTGATATGATATAGGGAAGGGATTTCATCCAGGAGAACCTGGATGGGTTTAAAAAGTGGGTCCACATAAAATTCAAGATGTTCTACAAGGCCCAAGTGCACTTTGATCATAATAATTATAAGAAATCAGGGAGTGTAATGATAGAGCAAAGAGTATTGGTTTAAAACTAAAATAGTACAGATTTATATTAGATATAAGAAAGAAATTCTATATCATGAGAGTAGTGAGGGAACCTGAAAAGATGTTACCTGAAAAGTTGTGGATGCTCAGTCACTAGGATTGTTCGAAGTTAGACAGGTCTTTGGGAAAACAGACCTAGTGAAAAATGTCCAGCTCCTGGCAGTGGTGTTGGACTAGATGACCTTTAAAGGTCCTGTCCAATCCAAATCATTCAATTTTATAATAATTCAGCCATAGTGTTACCATGCATACCAGATAAACATGATATTTCTATATACTAGTATCAGAGATGACTAAAGCCATACTTCAGAGTGCTCTATGGATCATGAACATCACCAGAAGAATTAAGCTGGTTCTCACAGTCACTCTTTTTTCTACAAATTTGTCTTTCTGAATAATTGCTTTAAAGTGTAACACTTTTATAGAAACAACATGCTTCTGTTCCTTCTTTATGATTTCTCTTTCTTAAAGCCTTCCTCTTACAATACTACAGCTTCTCAGAATTTGGCTACTGAGTTATTACAGTCAGATACTTACTATGTCATACTAGTATTCTGAGATTGCTTTACGGGCTTTGAGAGCTTTGTATGTAGTGGATCTATAATATAAAGTTCAGTGAGACTCAAAACTCACTTTGCTTGGGTGGAAGTTCATATACTCCTTGAAGGATCATAAGGAGGGTATTTTAAATAATCTTTGTGAATATATACAATTTGTTTCAAAGTAAGAAAAAATGTTTAATAACAATAAAAAGTAGTAAATACGAACAAAACTAGCTCATAGAGAGAGGTAAAAGAAATTCAGGTTCAGTGAAGGCAGTACAGAAACAAAATCCCAAACCAGAAAAAGTTCGACTTAAGGATTTGCTGCCTTTTATTGCTTTAAAGGTTTGTATCTGGCAAACTGCAAGTGAACTTCAAAAACTTGGTAATGGAGGAAGTTAAAATCATTCTAAGGTCATATTTCAAGGGAAAAGGGAGAGTCAAAGATAAGGAATGTTGTTGATACCTTAGACTAAATCACATTCTGATTTCTCTTGGTTAAAACAGTACAAACTTAGCATATAAAAAATCTTCTCTGGTCATAAATGGTTCTGTGCATGGTATATTATAGTTCAATAGCATTAAAAAAAGATAAAATTTTAATTATGTTAATAAGTGAAAGAGATCATTAAATTATCTAAGTAAAAAATAAAAAATCAACAAAACCAACACAACTTGAGTAAAACTTTAAAAAATTAATATATGTAATTTTGACAGACTACTTGTGTAGCAATTATTTCATTTGTTAACTTTCTCAGTATCAATTATATCCTGAACAATTGGAAAGTACCACATATTTGCTGGCCATACTGAGCTGTTATATTGCAAAATGAAGAGAGTCTTGATAAGCTCATCCATGTGAATTGGTGAATTACAATCAAGAAACTTTGTATGGAGTTGAATATCAGCTTCAATGAGTTGGAAATGAAGGTGGCAAAGCTGGAATATCACAAAGTCTCCAACAGGTGGGTCACATGAATGCTTACAAAGAAACAGAAACTGTATGCAATTTTGTTGAGGACCTATAGAACCAATACAATGCTGAAAGTGAAGTTTTCCTGGACTGCAACATTATCGGTGATGAAATATCACCACTATGAGCTGGAATCAAAATGTCAGCCCATTGAGGGACAATATGTAAATTCCTCATCAAAGAAAAATCAAGATGCAGCCCTCAGCAGGTAAAGTCCTTTGCACTGTCTTTTGGGATAGACATGAAAGGGATGATTCTTTTGGATTTCCTGGAACCTAGACAAACCATCAGCTCTGACCACTACATTGCAAAACTGCCTGAGCTAAAAGCTTGAACTTGCAGAGTTAAGTCAGAGAAGAAGGCAGCATTTCTCATGCAACACTATAATGTCAGTTCACACACCAACTGAAGGCAATGAAGCACACTGCCAAACTTTGATGATCCTTCCCACCACACCCATAGCATAGTGTCACGGTTTTATGATTTTTGGTTATCAATATTCCACATCATAACATCATGTAATGCAGTGGGGGTTTGACTGTTGATGCTCAAGTTCCGGATGCCTGTCCGGAGTAGAAGAACTACATTCTCCTGGGGGCTTTGCGGTCAGCCAGGAGATGTAACTTCTCCTGAAGTTGTAACTTCTCTCTTCTTCACCTGCTCTTCTTCGCCTGTGCTTCTCCATCTGCTCTTCTCCGTCTGCTTTTCTTCATCATCTCAACTGGACTGTACTTCTCACCTCAGCATTGTGGTGAGGCCAATCCACCTTTCGCATACACTCTCTCTCTCTCATTATATTTTGCTGATACTGTATTTAGTAAATTAGTTTGTTTCACCTCAGATCATTGCTGCTGTTTTCAATTATTTTGGGGTCCCCTGTTTCTCTTTTCTGGAGGCACAGATCTGCGGATCCCTCCGACCCACTGGTCATGGAATTGGGCGAAACTGGCCCATAAGCCGTTGACACACAGTCAATATTTGGCATATTCTAACTTCCATTTGTTCTGGCTGATGAAATCTGGACTGCATGGGCAACATTTTCCTTGTAATTATATAGTCATAGCAGCTGTGATACAGTAGGTCACCTCTGCCAGTGCAGTTTTATCAGAACAGCTTGCAGATTCTTGTTCAATACTAGTGAAAATGTAAATCTAACAAAAAATGACTATATTGAAAAATATAGATTTAGACAAACAATTTTTATGTGCTTAAATGTAATACAAATAAAACACCCTTTGTGGTAATGTGAAACTCAGAATGTAAGCTATTTTTCAGAAGATATGAATGTTTGTGTTTGCTCAATGCTATGAAGTCAGACACTAGAATATCCTGGATAATCCCTGTTTCTTTCTTCCTTTCTTTCTTCCTTCCATCCTTTCTCCCTTTTTCACAAGACACCTAAATCTTTTCTCTTAGTATATCAAAAGTACTGCATGCCTTACCCTAACGTTTATCTATAAGATAGGCCTTCAGGCAGAAGGCACCCTGAAATATTTATGAAAACAAGAAAAATATTCCCATCTTCCAGTAACTTCCCTCCTTTTGCCTTTAGTGAGAAATAAATGTAGGACATTGTCAGTGAAAACTCTTGATTGTAGTCTTGCATATATAGGATCCAGTAGCATGTCAAAGGGCTGCTATTACTTTAAAATGAGTGGGTTCTGCCTTTGTCTTAGAAGGACTGTAAGAGAAATGGACATTCACTTACTTAGCAGTTACACTCTATTATAAGACACTATGGATTAGCAGTCCGGGCAAATGCCATTTTTGAGTATCTTCTCAATGCAATTGACATTTACCTTGAATTCATAGAATTTAGAGATGAAAGTGTAAGAGAGAAAGGAAGACAAAAGCTCCATTAGCTTCACCGGCTCACTTCCTGCCCATGAATTGTGCTTCTTACAAACACATTTTCTAGTATACAGTGCAACCTAATTTTAAATGTGCCAAAGCAGCGAGCTTCCATCACTCTGCTGGGATCCCTCAGTGCTGCTAATTGGCTTGCAAGAGCCAGTTCTGTGAAACTGTAGAGCTGAAGGGGAGAATTTATTTTCTGACCTTTAATTTTATTTCTGTTATCTGAATTGATTTTACTGCAATAAGAGTGTGAAATTTTTCAACTTTCATTCAATCTTCCTTGAATTCCATCAACTTTCACTTGACTATGCTATAGCAAAATTGTGTAGGCCTCAAAATGTAAACATTAATTTCTTGGAAAGTTGTGCAAGCACGTTAGAAAATAAAGTCATCTCAAAGACAAAACGATCATTAAAAAATATGGATAATTCTATCATTGGAAAACAACCCAAATAAAGAAATGAATATATGAAGAATCTTTTTAGAACTTCTGCAAAAATTATCTCCATATCTATATGCAATATATTAGGCTGATCAGTGTAACTAGAGAATTGTCCTGAGCTTTTCTCAATACCATTTATCTACATTAAGTTTGAAATTATTTGGTAACATTCCTTCATCATAAAAATTTGGGACCATGTTTTGTAATTGTACAGTATCTGCAGTCATAAGAAGTTTAACAAATAAGGAGTGAAACAGAATCATAGGATCATAGAATCACCAAGGTTGGAAAAGATGATTTCCATGATTTCCATAATTATCTGGTCCAGCTGTCTACCTACTACCAATATTTCCTCACTAAGCTAACATCTAAACATTTCTTGAAGAATTTCAGGGACATTTTCCTGGTCTGTTTCAGTACTTGACCACTCTTTTAGAGAATGAAAATAAGAGTCAGGCTCTCCTTTTCCTTAGGACAACTTAAGAGTTGCCTTGGTATCTGTGCAAACAGTAGTTCAACTATGTAGTCTATTTGTTTATACACAGGTTCCATCTTCCATATAATAGACATCATATCTTATAAATTTGCAAATTATGCATACTTATTGCAAAAGAGTACACTACATTAAAAATGGAGGTAATTACATGGCCGGCAGCCTTATCAGTAAGTCTACTACAGTTTCTTGGTAACAGGACAGTTTCAACTAAGCAACGTTCTGAACACATACATACGACACAAATAAACCCTGCACATTTTAGTACATTATTTTCTCTTTTCCTACTTTAAAGAAAAGTAAGAAAAAATACAACACTAAAGAAGCCTTTCATTATTCTTGATTTACCTCCAATGTTTTTCTTGATTTTTGTTTTCTTTTTATTTAAACTCTGCATATTTCAGATGATGGGGGAAAATAATCTATTAAATCTAACTATAAATTATAGTCACTTATTCTTGCTTGGTTTCTTGGGTCTCTGATAGTGGGAAAAAAATGAATCAAAGCCAGAGTCTGCATACAGAAGTCACTGTTTTCTTATGAAGGCAGAAATGCTGACTTCCTCTTTTTAATTTGCTGCTCAGGGATATTCAAGGTTGCTGAAGCTTTCTTTGAATTACATGTTTTTGTCTGGATCCTTCTCAACAGCCTGGACGACTAGCAGAAATACACAAATGTGGACACGCTGAACCCAAGATTTCTAGGCATTGCACTGCAGGCAAACATATGAGAGCCTTATTCTTGTGAGTAGGCTCTTTTTTGTTATCTTCAACTGATATCAGGTGTAAAAGTAAATTCATGTGAGAGTGGCAAGATGGAATGATTCTGTCCAAAATCAAATAAATACACATTCATATATTCCAGTTCATTAGCTGTACTGAAGGGAATCATCTGGGTTTGGATTGTACTCAACACTTTATCTTCCATCTCCTAAACAATTAGCTTCAACTATGTCTTCTTTCATCCTGGGTAGACAGGAGGCAACACATTTTTTCTGAGAGCATAAAACGTATTTGAGTCAACACATTGAGAAATCCTCAGTGGTCAAACATGGGATAAGTTTTTGTTCCTGTGGATCAGTATGCCTAGCACACAAAGAAATCTAGCAAATTCTTATATTTTAAACACTTGAATCTGCCTCACAAGTGCTCAGATTGTACTAACACAACAATATTTCTCCAAATGGAATTTACCTTCTACCTCAAAAAAGAATTCAGTATTTGTTAAGGAATAATTATTTTGAGATAAGTTGTGCACAGTCATTCCTAGATTTTAGAGTAAAAACAAGGAAATTTGCATGATTTTCTGTTCAAATCATGTTCCTCTTTTTAATACCATGGTTTTGAGGCCTTAGATTGTCATAAAACTGTATTAAAATTTATTACTGTGCAATATTTAAATATTACTGGAAAATCACTCAAGTATTACCCTCGTATTAGGTAATTAACATAAGCCTGGTAGTATTTGTTTATAAAGAAAGACACTATAAGTATTTGTAGAAAGTTATATCCCAAAAAATCACGGAGCATCTAGAGGAAATAGCGACCTGTATATCAAGAAAAGGAGACAGTCCACAAAATCAGAAGTAAAGAAATCTGGGAATATGTGTATTTTTAAATGGCTACTGAGATCATTCTGTATTATACACTAATGAGTGAACTAGTCAAGGACAGAGTAGACAGGGACGATATGCCTGTGTCTCTGTTTTGCCACCCATCAAAAAAAAGCATTTCCCATTGCATATGTGTGTACACACATGCATGCACATCTCTCCATATATTTGGCCAGCCCTGAAGTGATTTAAAACACTGCAACTGCAGCAGAGTGTTAACAGTGCAGCTAATACTTTGACCATATTTCAGTTAGTAAATATATATAAAAAATACAACTGTGCATGAAGTAAAACCATACACTGCCATACTGATATGGAGACTGACATACAATAGAAGAAAAAAATAGTTTGATTTCGTGATCCTGAGTTCCATCAGTGGTAAAAAAAATAAAATCACTTTAATTATATAAACAAGAAGAACTGTTCTTAATCTGCTAAGAACAGAGAGTTTACTTATGGTATTCAATTGTATAGAGCTAGATAGTATCAGATATGTCCTAACGAGGATTATGGAATTACCAAAGTGAATTTCTCTGTCTATCTGAAAAGAGCCTCTTTAACTTAGAAAGCACTGGAAAAGCTTTCTGTATTGTAGTTTTATTTGTGGAACCCTTTCCAGAATGGACAAGAGTAGGAATAATCACATTGTAAGTGTAGATCCAACCTCAATATTGTGATTAAAGAAAAACAAATCTGACTGTGATTTGTGACTGAAGGGGTGATGCTGGTATTAGTCATTCAGTTTTATATTTTCTGTTACTTCCAGGTCACAGCAACAAGCCCTTACTTTCAGAGAGAGAAAGAATGAATATGCTAAAATTGTTCATAACCTTTGCTAAACTATCTGTTCTTTTGAAATCTCCTACAGCATCAATGTTACCAATGCATTTTCCAGAGCCTTTAACAATCAAAAGTGTACAAACCATATGTATTCACTGGTGCACAAATAATTTATTACTGACTCTCTTCCCTTTGAGAATGCTGCTAACAGGATGCTTCTGCTTATTTAATTCCTGCCCATGTAGTAGCTTTGAGTTTCTTACTTTCCTTTCTCCTGTGTGTATAGTAGTTTAGTTAGTTACAAGGTTAAAAAGGCAGGTGTAGAATATTCGATCACCTATCACAGGGATTGCTAGCAAATCAGCAAGGAGTACTGAGGAAAGAAATCGTGTCATCCCCACAAGACTAGCAGCTGATTTCAATATTAGGGAAGCATTTGGATTTTACAGTAGTCATAAGCTACATACTGTTGAATGTCTGCATAAAGACCTGTTTATTTGCAGGTGACTGACCAGAGATTTATCCCTTAAATAATATTTTGCTACAGCAAATCATTTTCACTGTCCTAACTATAATATTATGACATTCTGATGTATCCTCACAGACTAGAAGCAGAGGAAATAAGTGCCTGATCTATGATTTGGTAAGTAAACCTTCAGCTTACTTCTGGTTCCTCCTCAGATTACAATGTACACATTGTCATGTTTATGCAATAATAATTATCAGTTCTACTGTAATCACAGGCATTGTTTGTCTATGCTTATATCTCCTACTAAATTTGCATCACGGTCATTTTGTGCTCCAATAGTACAGGCATCATACCTAGCTTGGAGTCTAACATGTTTTCACACCATTTGTTTGTTACTATTAATACTCTTTTGATGTATGCTAAAAAAGCAGTTTGTACAGGTGACAGCACTAATATATACTTGCATATGTAACTCTTTCTGAGTATCGTACTATATGCAAACTTCACTGACACAAAAGAATAAGAAGAGTGACCACATCATGCACTGTATTGTGGCCACATACATTGATCATACATCATTACCTTATAGTAATTCTGAGTTGATAAATATACATACTTTTTTTTTTTTTTTTTTAAGAAATATGTAAGCTAAAAATCGTTGTACTCCAAATGAAATACAAATTTATTCTGACTCTTCTCATACAAAATCAAGGGCCACCTTTGATGTCAATAGTAAGCAGTTATCACTCTCAATTAGATGCTAATTTTCTTCCTCTTGGAGAATTAAAGACTTGGCTCTCAATGGTCATCTGACAGGACTTCAATTAAAGGAAAAATATAACCCTTTGTACTTTTTATCCTTTTTACTTTTGTTGTGCCAGTGTGCTCACCTTCCTTCTAGGTCTGATTTCTGTAAAAGCACAAACTATTTATTAGGTGCTGAACAATCATCAATACTGGGACCTCCATGTTTTAATTCCATAGTACTACAGAGATAAAACAGTAAAACTGCTGGCTTTAAAAATAAAAGTCATTGTGCTTTCTCTACTGTGGAGTCCTATACAGTTGTCTATTGTTCCTGGATCCATGGCAGTAAAAAATAGTAAAAAAGTTGAATGAAACACCACTGATTTTCAGCAGGCCTCGTAATCATGTACTTGTCCCAATAGCTATTGCTGATGTAGATTTTCTATGCAACAGTTAGGACAACTATTGGATGTTTTTTTGTGTGTGTAAATGCAGTTTTTAAATTTTAATTGTCTAATTATCCCAAAGGAAAGTTTTTGAAGATAGTGGCAGAATGAGGAAAAAAAAAAAAAAAAAAAAAGGATTATGAATCATTAAGATAAGGTGGTTGAAATATCAGAAAAGACAAAACATCACAACAATCCAGATCCAAGTTTAAACTCAGGTTCCTTCTAGTCTTTAAATCAAGTTGTTATCTTGAGGTTCTCTTTGAACTTTGTCTGTCCTCACTGGAAAAAGGAAATGCAATATGAAGGTACTCACTGCCTATTCTTTCCTTTTCATATTCAAAGAAATTATTTTTTTGTGGGATTTCTGACTCATGGGAAATCTACCACCGAGGAGAGAACAATGATCCTATAGGGAATTTTTCTCTCCCACAGATATGACTTTAGGCAGCATTCACCAAACTGCAAGAGCCAAAAGTGCTGCAGTTTTGATTCTTTTAGATTTCATTAATCAGTGTCTTATTCCTTTGTCCCTTCCTATTAGCATTTCTCCCAAACTTTCTAAGTCAAGTTGCTAAATTTTTACTGCTGACATAGGATCAATGCAAAATGCATCAGACAGAAGATAACTCTCATCTGATTTAGAAATGGTTTAGAGTTCTGTTTTCCAGATGCTGTGCAATAGCTGATCTCAGTGAATGAATGGAACAACTTTTCATTAAAGTTTCTTTCAAGAATCTTCAGAATAAAGAGCAAAAAGACACTTTCAGATTAAACGTAACTCAAAAATCAGAGGCTTGGGTAGACAAAAATAAAATTAAAAGAAGAAAAGTTAAAGCCACTTCAAAATACTCTGAAGATAATATATTGCGGTACAGACAGTGTATGAGAGAAGAGATGAATTGTGAAAACTACTGCAAAAAAAGAAAGTGGTAAGTTAATAAGAAAATTACTAAAAAGCAAATAGGCTGATATTTAAAGTATCATTTATTAGAGTTTCTGGTAATTATTGTTGTTATTGAGTTATTGAAATATTTAGAATTAGGAATCAGGGTTGCAGAATTGTTTAAAAGCCATTGTTCAATATATATTTTGGTTTATGTATTTATATTATTTTATTATTTTCTAGAAAGGTGAATGGCCTATTTCACATGAAGCATTATTGCAGAGGAGTTAGATAAAAAATCCTTTTACACATTCTATGTAAATAATTGTCAATGTCTTCCCAATAATGAACACTAATCAGAATTTCAATTTCTGTAAAAAACATTTCTCAAGCAAAAGGTATTAATCAGATAATTTTGGAAAATGATTTAAAGAAATAATTAGATGTAACTAATTTATTGATAATTTTCTAAAATAATAATAATAATAAAAACACATGGTTTTGCTAAGTTATTCCTGGTTCTGAACCAATAAGCACAATATTATTAGGTATTTAATTCAGTGCAAAATCTGATACCTTCTCAACAAGATAATATTCTCAATAAAGATCACTGACTTTTTCTTTTAGTCCATTTTAAGCTGTGTTTAACATTTTAACTAAGAATCATACAATCACAGAATGGCTTAGGTTGATCTTTGAGTCAGATTTTTGGCATTTGTTTTTGGGAAAGAATGGGGGGAATAAAAAAGAAGGAAAAAAGAACGTAAAAAAAATAGTTATTGGCTCCGTGAGTGAGGATCAATCCAGTGGATGTTATGTACTGTGACTTCAACAAGGCTTTTGACACCGTCTCCAACAATATCTTTGTAAGTCATCTTAGTAAGTGTGGAATAGATGAGCAGACAGTGAGGTGAACTGAGATCTAGCTGTCTGCCAGAGGGTTGTGACAGTGGTGCAGACTGGATGGAGAGGAACGTTATGTGGTGTAGAGTCTTACACCTGGGGAGGAATAGCTACATAGATCAGTGCAAGCTAGGAGCTGACTTTCTAGAAAGGAGCTCTAGAAGAAAAACCTGGGTGTCTTAGTGGACAACAGGTTGATAGTGAACCAGCAGTGTGCCCCTGTGAGTAAAAAGGCCAGTGGTATCCTGGAGTGCATTAAAAATAACATGGCCAGCTGGTCCATTGAAGTTCACCTCCACTTCTGCTCTTTGCTTGTCATGCCAGAACTGTATCCAGTTCGGAGTTCCCTGATACAAGAAAAACAGGCAGCTACTGGAGAGAATCAGGTGGAGGGCTACAAAGATGATTAGATGTTGGGAGCATCTCTCCTCTGAGGAAAGGCTGAGAAATCTGGGACTGTTCAACCTGGAGAAAACTGAGAGGGGTCTTAATGCTTATAAACGTGTTAAGGATGGGAGTCAAGAGGCCAGGTTCTTTCAGTCGTACCCAGTGACGTGACAAGGAGAAATGGACACAAAACTGGAACACAGGACAATAACATCTGAACATGAGAGAATTTCCTTAAAAGTGACAGAGCACTGGGACAGGCTGCCTAGAGAGGTTGTGGGGTCTTTTCTCTGGAGATAATAAAAATCTGCCTGAATGCTTTCCTGTGTAACCTGGTCTAGGGAACTTTAGCAGAGGGTTTGCACTGGATGATCTCCATGGGTGCCTTCTAATCCTCTGTGATTCTGTGGTCCTACATCTTTTTGTACGCACAGAAAATTATTCTGTATTTCCTTTTAAATGCAACTCAAGATAACTTCTCTATATGTAGCAGGATGAAAATACTGATACTACCCTCTATTACATCCTAGAAAATATTACACACACACACACACACAAACAAAAAAAAGAATTCCTCAAACCAGAATTAGAAAATAAGTCTTGTTGTATCTCATCTATTCAGTCCTGATGTTTTAGTTTTAGTTTCAGGCTAAGACTGTACTGTGTGTAACGTGCATCATCTTAACACATAGATCTCTTTTTCTACCAGGCCATTTTATAATGGTCAAGTTCTACATATTCTAAATTATATTTGTGTAAATTCAGGAGAATGACAGGCAGGTGTGAAAGTTTGCATTTTACAGTTCTAGAGAAGAAACAATGAATTTTCTCTGATGTCAAATAAATTGTAAGCTTTTCTATATTTTCTTGATTTTATACTTTTATTCTTTTAACCAATACACTCTTATGTTTCTTAACTGTAATTTCTCTTTGACATGTAATTATTTTTTAAAGTCAGTACTGGAAAGTTAGCACTTTCTGTGCTTGTATTGAAATTTCAAACTCTTTCATAACATTTTTTATTGGAGTAGAAAAATCAATTTTTGTCTTATGCAGTGTACACTTGTGCACACTTTTTAAATAGTACTGCTTTTTTACCCTTTTCAGTAGAGCAAATCTTTATTTTACCATAATTCAGGTGCGACAGAAGATATGTTTCTGTGGTACCAAATGTGCTGGGAAAGTCTTATTTTGCATTAACACGTCATCAAAGAATTCAAAAGAGTGAAGACACCATTTATTTTAAGTGTCCACAAACACCTATGGAGAAATGTATGACATCTCTGAATACTAAATAAAACCATTATGATCAGTGATACTCTGATGAACTCAAATTACTCTGTAATGAGAGGACTCTAAGTGTTATTTTGATCAATAATGTCATATACTGTGGAAATATATCAACAAGTATTCATAGGCTGTAAGTTCTTGTCTGATTTTTAACTGTGTAATTAATACACAGATCATTTTGTTCCATAACTTAAGAGTTGTGAAGAAATCACTATATTATACCAGAATTCAATAATTCCTTAATTCTTAGCCATCTTTGACTTGCTCAGAAAAATTGCCCTTTTTCATCCTTTAAAACAAAAGAAGAAAAAGAAAAATAGCATAAAATTGAATATACATTTTTCCATCAGAAAGCAGCAGCAGATCTTCCAAAGGATAAAAACACTAAAACTGTCAAGACAGTAGAAAAATAACCTGTTCGTACACATTTCTGTCATCTGAAAAATTCAGGATAAGTCTTTCACTAGAAACAAAGCTGGTGGCCTTTATCTTTATTAAAGTAAGAGTTTCATTTATACTCTCTTACCAGCTTTATTCTATGTTTTTGAAGAAAATTATGATAACGAGTGAAAGCTAACCACCTAACACAGATTCACACTTTTTTTTCATAATCCTTGAAGAACTGAGATTACAAAAAGTAAACCTACATACCAATACAATAAGAGAATGTCTACCACATTGTTAAAGAAATCACATATCTTTTCAATTGTGCTCTGATCAGCTTACCTAATGGAAAGAACATAGTGGAATTAACTAGAGTTAACAGAATTTTTCTAATGAAATTTCTTGAAATCATATCTCATTCTTTATTAAGGTGAAGGGGGAAGTGATGTTTTATCATTATTTATGTGAAGCTGAGACTTAAATTCATGGTGCTGTATATCTTCAGGATATACCTTCTTGATTAATACTTAAGTACTCTCAGCTTCTGAAAACTAGGCTTTTTAGAAAATTAAGAAAAAAAGGCCTTTAAAATGGAAGTTCTTCTAAATTATGAAATCAAACCTTTCTGGTCTATTTGAAAAGGGTGGGAGCTCAGAGAAAAAGATAGAACTTTGGCGGTATTCAGTAAGCTTACTGTTGCAACAAAGCAAATTACAGTGGAGTCAAACTATCCCTAGTAGCCATTTGGTAGCTGTCAGTATTGTCCAGTACTGATGGTGTCTGTCATGGAAGTGTGTATAAAGCAAAGGTGCATGACTGAATTTCTTCATGAGGAAAAATTTGCAACCACTGACATTCATTGATGCTTGCTGAACATTTATGGAGATGAAAGAGAGCACAGTAAATTGGCAAATGTTGCATTTCAGCAGTGGTTGTGGGAATATGACATTTAAGCCATATTTGGGATGGCCATGTAGATTTTTACAAGCATAGCATGAAGGCACTATCTCACTGCTAGAGAAAGAACATAGCTAATGGTGATGATTATGTTGAGAAGTAGCATTTTGTAGCTGAGAATTTTCTCTGTGTGTTACTGTGTTATTGTGCTCCTTGTATCTGTTTTAGTTCCTATGGAAAGAATCATAGAATGGCTTGGGTTGGAAGGAACCTCAAACATCATCAAATTCCAATGCCCTTTGCTACAGGCAGAGATGATAGCTGCTAAAGGAAGTACTAGACCAGATTGCCCAGAACCCCATCCAACTTGGCCTTAAACTTCTAAAGAAAGGGTATCCACAACCTCTCTGGGCATCCTGTTCCAGTGCTTTACCATTCTCACCATAAAAAACTTCCCCCTGAAGTCTAATCTCTGTCGTCCCTCCTTTATTTTAAAACCATTCCCCCTTGCCTGTCCCACTGTCTACCCAGGTACAAGTGTGATTTCTCTCATATTTATAAACTCTCTTTAAATACCGGAAGGCTACAAAACCTTTAATCTTACATGAAAAATAAATAAATAAATAAAATAGGTGGCATTACTCTTGGAGCAACCAACATAAATATATTTTTCTCCTACTATTATATGAGCAACAGGATACTGAGGAAAACAAGTGCATGACAGAGTGAAAAAGCATATATAAAATCAAATCTTTCATGCCAAAACTGCTGCCCTTGTCTGAGTCTCACTCTGAATCTTGTCTTAAATTTTTGTTATTTTTTGAAGGGCTAGGCCTCTAAATCCATACACAATGCGATAGAATCAAAAAACCCCTCAAGTTATTCTGCAAATTATCAAAATCAGTCAATCAGAATCAGTTATAATCTGCAACTAGAAACCACTTCAGGAATTAATGCTATTCTCCATAAATTGGAAGTATTTCAATTACTGTCCTTGAATAACCTTCTGGAGGGGATGTCTTGTTTTTATTCACTGTTTTCTTGGCAGTTTCCCTTCTTCCTAAGAGCAAAATTTATTACACATGCATATAAACTTCAAGCTTGAGGTAGGAAATGAGAGAGCTGGTTTCATTTCAGATATTTTAAACTTAAATTTATTTATTAAGATTAAAAAAAAATAACTGATTGAATCATTTGAAGTTCACAACAATAAAAAAAATCACACTTCACATTTTCTGTAGCACTGTATTATGACTGAATCTTTTAGCTTTTAGTGATCCATGCCATGTTTTTGAGGAACTCTTAAAACAAAGGCTCTCCTGAATCTACACAGCAGACAGAATTTTGATGACCTTAACCTTAATGAAGAACAAGTTCTACAAACATGTAAAGTGGTCATTAGATACAAGTTCTTATGGACATGCTAATACTACTCACCTCCAAATTTTTTTTATGTTAATATCTTTTTATTTAAATTTAATCCTTGGGTTTTAAAGTGCATTGCCACCTGCAGTTCTTGATGGAATTTGATTTTGAAATGGATGAAAATGGGGAGAAAAAGAAAAAAAAGAAAAAACCCACAACAGCAACAAAAGAAACAAAGACAAACAAAACAACAACAACAACAAAAACAAAAACATTAAAAAAAAAAGACACCACCACAACAAAAAACAAGGAAAGGCTGAACTGACAGATTCCTCCATGCCCCGAAGTAATATGACATACTTCTGCAGAAACATTCTGATCAGTTACTGATTTCTACCAGCTTCCCCATCAGGCAGCCAGTCTCTTTCCAATTTGTGCAGTCATTGCATTCCTATCCATGAACTCTGCAGGACATGGGTCAGGCCATAAGCAGTCAAACCACATTTCTCTCTTCTCCCCAAGACATAGACAGCTATGATGAGCTGAAAGTACCTGCTTACCATTCACAAAGACTGTAGTGTAGCTGTGTTATCGTTTCCCTCCTTTAGTTTATTCAATCACTCAATTCACCAGGTGCATTACTCCCTCTCTGGACCAGTGCAATGGATAGATTAATTATGCTAATCATCCACTCTAGGCAGCAAAAGCACAAAACACACGTCCCTTCTATTCCTCCAGCCAATTCTTTTCCATCTACACTTCTTACCTCTGGGTCTCCCCTGTGTGCCTGAATTTTCACAAGGCTGGGATTTGGAGACAGAATCCAAGACTTTCCTTTAGTCATCCTCTACTAGCAAGCCATGTTAAGAAGCTTTGCTTCTTCTGACTACTGTGGATATCTGTACATTTGTTAGTTTTCAAATTTTAATTCCATAAATACTAAAACTCCTACATTGCTTCTTTACAAACCAGTCCCTAACTGTGTTCCTTTTCCAAACCTACAGTTATATCAAAATTCAAGGTTTTGATGCTTTCTACAATCACTTTTTAAAAAATTTTATTTATCATGTATTTTTTATTTTCCTCCTCGTAATCCACAGATCATTTTGTTTGTGTTTAGGAAGTTTAGATAGGGTCTCTTTCTGAGGGTTTTCTTATTCATTTTTTTCTAAGCACTAAGTTAAATAGTGCACAGGACATATTCAATTAACTGCATAAAGTACAGCATTGCTTGGGATTTTAAATATCGTAATGTATAAAGTAACATGGGTAAGAATTGGTTCAAATGTTTATTCGTTTGGTTTTTTTTGTGCATGCTTTTTAATTTGTTTCAATCCTTCAACACAGTTTTACAGCAAATTTTTCCAGAATCCCTTCTGTAATGCAAAATTTTGAACTAAAATTTATTCCTCTATTAAAAGTAAAGAAATTTTTGTCTCTCAATTCTGTGATCTTATGATTCAATGCTGGAAGGAAATCTACAGTAAACTTAAAAAAAAAAATAATACTGGAATCACTAGGACTGTGATCATTTAACCGTCAATGTAATTGATTAACTCTATAGAGATTATTTTAGAAAAAAAACAAACATTCGCTTTCTCAGTTCTGACAATTTTCCAGTTATCTGATCTTTCATTTGCCACCTACTCAATGTATGATGTATTCCTATCTCTTTGAGTGTTTACATGTGATCATTGTATACTTTCTCAAGATACTAAAAAAAGTATGAGAAAAATGTGGGGAAAATACAATGACTTGATTTTAAGGCCTAATCTATAGATGATATAATTAATTTTCATGTCTGAATGAGAATCACTCTTTTTTTAGATGTGAAACTGATGGAGAAATGCCAGTTTGTTACACGACAGCATCACAAAAAGCTAGGCATCTTGCCATCAAAATTGTCCTGTTTGCCAGGGCATTGTCCAGAATAGATTTTTGAATATACATAATGTTAAATAGACTTTTAAATGAGACTATACAAGGAATATGATTAAATACAAAAGCTGAATTTGTGCAATTTTTTTTTTAACAATGGAGTGTGAATACACTGCACTAATGCACAGCAGAATAAATACTGTGTTGCACATTATTTTGTTGGTGTTTGTTAGGATGCAATATTGGCAGATTTTGAATCAAGTGACCTTCCCTAACCCTCAGAGTCTGCTAAGCCAGGGACAAAGTGAAAAATCAAGGTCATTTTTCAGCCTGTGTTAACTAGAATGTCAATTACTCTTTTGCTCTGCCACAAAGCAGTCACAGAGAGTTAGTGCACAGGCTTAGACATGAGCATGTAGAGAGGGACAGCCTCAAGATATATTCAGTCTGTTGCTGTCAACGTATGCCTTTCTAACTCTGTTGGCAGTCAATATGCTACTCAAGGTTTGGTTCAGTTTTTTACGCTCTCAGTAGTTAATTCAAATGCACTCATCTGTAATTCCTGGTTAATTGGAAGGAATATTTCCCAAACTGTGTGCAGTTTAAATGTTTTTCGCTTTTGTAAAAATCACAGAACCATAACTGGTCGAATTTGGAGAGGACCTCTGGTCATCTGATCCAATCTCTCTGCTCAAACAAGGTCACCTTGAGCAGGTTGACAGGAACTTTGTTCAGAAAGCTTTTGAGTAACTCCAAGAAAGAAGGCTCCACAGCCCCTCTAGTCAACATATTTCTTTTCAGTGCTCTATCACTACACAGTAAGAAGTGTTTCCTGATGTTCAGACAGAATTTCCTGTATTTCAGTTTGTGCTCATTGCCTTTTGTCCTGATATAAGAGCCCAGCTCTGTCTTGTTTAGATAGGCCCTTCAGATATTTGAACACAATGATAAGATCTCCTTTGTGGCTTCCCTGCTGCAGGCTGAAAAAAAATCTCAGCTTTCTGAACTTTTCCTCATATCCACTATCCTCACTATTCTATTAGTTTAGTATTCTTAATGTTCTTAATTACAGAGATATTTAGGTCCTACTTCAAAGGTGATATTCTACTGTGCAGCCATGGCTGAATTAACGCTGTGAAAACTTATACTGCTAGGTGAACATGGCTACAAAAAGCCATTTACATTTGGAAAAGATATGTAGCCAACACTGGTGACAGCAATGTGAAAGACAAACCACATCTTGGATGGCCATACATGGCTGTCACACAACAAAATGAAGAGAGTCTCAATCAACTCATCTTTGTGAATTGACAGAAAACGACCACAGAACGGTGTACAAAGCTGAATATTAGCTTTGATGCATTGGAAATGATGGTTACAGTGTTGGAATATCACAAAGATAGGCCCCATGAATATCTATAGAGAAACAGAAAGAATATTGCGTGCAAATTTGCAGGAACCTATAAAACCAAAATGAAGCTGAAGGTGACCTCTTCCTGGATTGCGTTGTTATCAGTGAAGAGACATCACCACTGTGAGCTGGAGTCAAGACAGCAGTCTGTGGAGTGGCAACACTGAATTCCTCATCGAAGAGAAAGATCAAGACACATCTCACAGCAGGTAAAGTAATGTGTATTACCTTTTGGGATAGAGAAGAAAAGCACGACCCTTCTGGATTTCCTGGAACACAAACTATCATCTCTGACCACTACATTGCTATGCTTTCTAAGCTGAAGGCTCAAACTTGCAGAATCAGGAGAGAGAAGAAAACAACATTCTCTTGCAATGCTATAATACCAGGCCCCATGCCAGTTTGAAGAGCGTGGAACACGTTGCTAAACTTCACTGAATTGTGCTTCCACGCTCACTCTATAGTTTAGTATAGCATGTTTTCTGCATTCTGACTTTCATTTTTTTGAGCCAATACAAGACTGACTCCATGGGCAACATTGTCTGAGTAACAAAGCCATCTTAAGAGTTGTGAAATCGTGGGTCACCTCTGCTCACGCAGTTTTTTGTGAGGGCAACATGTGTGCTCTTGTTCAGTGCTGTTGAAAATGTACATCTAATGATGGTGTTCATATTGAAAACTAATGTGTTGTAGCTTACAATTTATTCCATGAAACTGTTATTGTGCTCTTTGTATCTGTTGAGATTTCTGCAAAAATGAATAGGAATCATCACTTTCAGACTGACTTACGTAACTGATTTCTGAAATTGTGCTGTAGAGCTCTGCTTTACCGCCATTCAGTCCCATACAGTCTTTGACTTGCTGGACAACCACAGCTAAAAGAAAACATTTTCAAAGTATCCAAAAAAGTCAAAAAAATGACTTTTACATGCTAGAACCTTGTTCAAGAACATGCCATACATTAATCCTTTCTGACTTCTGGGTACAAACTTGACTGGAGTCACTGCTTTGTGAATCTTCCTGTTGTAAGCTGAACTAATGAAAATGTGCCCCTCTAGCTGTGGTAATGAATGGTAAAGAAAATCACTGAAGCAACTGACATTTCTGACCAGGAACTGAGGACATAGTACTGGAATTACACAAATTCGTGATTTGAGGCATAGCACAGAAAAACATAAAAAGTCTGTTGTGGGTCACTTCCACTTTCATCTAGTCACCAAGAATGGATTATTACTGCTATTTTTATATCTATATGTATTAAGACAATCAGTTAATAGCTTTCATGGGTCTATTTTCGCTGTCTAAATAGCCACATCATTCTAAAGGAGAAGGTAGTTGCTAAATTAGAGTGTCTGAACTGTCTCTCAGGAAATTTAAATATTTTTGTTACCCAGACACAATCACCCCTCCCTTCAGTGTTTATTGGCCTCGGTAAGTAGTACATTGCCATTTCTAGACTCCCACAGGCTCTGTTTGAACTTTGCAGTGCTTCTTAGACTCTTGGTCCAAGTTTGTGTTCCATTTCAAGCTTGCCACCATTTCAGGATGAAGCCTGCTATACTCCGTAGTTGAGATTTGCTTTTCCTGGGGAGTAAGCCTTGGCACATGATCTAGAAGAAATATATTCTGCTTTATGTACTCCTTCTGGACAATCAGGTTTAGAAAACACCGAGATCTACAAGTACTATATCTATGGAATCTCATCATGAAGACTATTCCTGGTGAAGTCCAGTTTACTCAAAATCAAAGTCCTGGAGTCTGATTCTGACACATTGAATCCGTTAGAAATGACTACAGAAGAACATGGCTGAATAAAGATTTTAAATTCATCTTTTAAATATTGTGAAGGGTCTTTGAAGACATAGTTTTGTACCATATTTTAAGAAGCTGAAACAAGAAACAGTCATATGCACCCATGACACCCTCAGGGAAGTCTCTTGAGTTTTCATTAGAAATATTTTCAAATTATATTTACTGTGTATGTTTTACAACTTTACTTTTGTGTTGAATATGTCACTTTCCATTACAGTCTAAATGTAACATATTCATGTGTAACAGCGCTGCTGTTCTTTGAAATGGCATTCTGTAAGGAAAAAGTTGTCCAAAAGAAATGCCAGTTTATATACTACCTTATATAACCATTATAAACATAATATTAATAATTTGTTACTTACGTAAAATTCAAATGAAATGACCAATGACTTTGAAAAAATATTTAGGATGAAATGGAATTTAAGTAGAATTAAGTATTCTACACAAAACACTTACTGGACAAAATAAATAAATGAATGTTTGTTTTAACATCTGAAATACATATTTTCTTTTGGTATCAGTCTTTGAGCTAGTATCACTTTATTTAGTTTCTGTGTGCTCTGCTTATCCCTTGGAAAGTATCTAGAGTATAACATTTCAATGAGACAATCTTAAATGGTTTCAGGCATACTCGTCAGAATTTAAATAGATAAGTAATAATTAGTCTTCCACATTCTAGATAAACTGAATAAGATTTTGAAGAAGGGAAAAACAATCAGCTAATGATACTGCAAAATACAAGAGTCGCTCTCTTCTTGGGATAAATGAGACAAGAGACTGTTTTCAGAGTAGCTTCATGGCTTCTTGACCTGAGGATGTACATCCCAAATTCAGGAGTCAGAATCCTGGTCCTAGTGAGAAGGCATACAACAATCACCTTCTGCCTCTTCCCCCATTGGAAAGGCTGTCTGCACTGCAGACTGAGTTTTAGATACTTGCTCTTCTACAGGCTAGTTTGGAGATGACTTGAGGCACATGGCTTCCTGCAGGCAAAATAAAGATCTGCACTAATTTTTAGACTGCAATATGGGAGACTCTGCATCCCAGAGTAACTTATTTCACTATATGTCATCCTTGTTGACTTTCTCATTTTGTCTTGAGATCTTTTCTTCTCTGGAGGTCTGTCTTCAGCTACAGATAAATTTGTGAGCTGACTCCTGATTTACCTGTTTTATTGAGACAAACCACATCTTTCCCATGAAGTTACAGTTTCCTGCAGTTTCCTGCAGGTAGGTGGCTACTGAGAGGAGCTGAGAACTGACTTTTACATACATCTCCCTTGTCTTACTAAGACTTGAAGTAGGCCTTACACATTGAAGTGTCTCACTGAATATCTTGAAAATTTCGATCACACATATATCCCACCGGCAATCTTGAACTGTGTCCCAAAATCAGTTCTTGAAGCATCCCTTAAAAACAGCATTTTTTATTTTTCCATTTAAATAGTAAATAATTATTATGTTGTCAGAAAATTGCCGCTCCCTTAAGTCTGGAAGGAAGTTGATAGTCGGAATCTGTTTTCTAATTCAGTGCACTTCATTTAGGATTATTATATGCCTTTTGTTTTTAACAGTTTCTTACCATATCCCACAAGGTAATGATTAAAACTTGAAAGCTTTAAAAGTGAAAACAATTGCTCAAGAAAAATATAAACCAGTTTAGTCAAGTGCTCTGGGCTCTGACTGTCTCATTTTTCCCTCCCTGTCTTCCCTTGGGTCTTCTTCTCAAAGCCTGCTCTTCCTCAAGACCAACTATTCCTGTCAGATTGTCTTAAAAGACAAGCTTCATTCAAAATGGGGATAACACAGATAAAATGTGCATGTATATTGTAAAAATTTTTACTTTGCCTTCATTGCATCCTTTTTGTAGTAATGCCATAATAACCTTTGGGAGAATTCACTACAGCATAGGTGAAATTATGAGGGTAAAACTTTCATTGGTTTCCACAAGTGCAGATATGCACCACAGACAATAGCACTGATTCTACAAACGCTCTGATCCCTGAACAGATTCACTGAATTTGGTTGAATTGAATACCGGGCATATGTGAGAAGTCATTTGCATGCATAAATGTTTACAAGATGGGGGGGAGGGGGGAGGAGGAGGGGATGGGTTGTCTGAATTTCAAGTGCTGAAGTTCAAAGAAAAAATAATTAACAACAAAGCCATTCCCAAGAGCTGCTTAGTAGTTCCTACAAAGTACTGGATTTCCTCAACCCTCATTAACTTCAATAGAAGTTGAAGCCAAGTGACATGAAGCAAGATCAGGTCTCAAAATTCCGGCTAATATACATTTCTTCTTGACAGCAACAAAAAGGGGGTCTGATACAGTCTGCTCAGCTCAGTACTTGTGTGAAGGCCAAATCTGTTTTTGTCTCTTTGCAAGTAATGGTCTCATTAATTCAGCAGGTCTTTGGATCTGCTGAAATACAGTTATTTCAGTATATTAGCGTATTAAGATCATTCCAAAGCAAGTTTTCAACGTCAGAGATAAAATAGATACCAAAGGCATTTTTTTAGAAAATTCATTTTTGTATCTTAAAAAGTCCCCCTTGCATATATTTAAGAGAAGAGAAAAAAAGTCTACATGTGTGCATGTTTGTATATATATATGTATATATACATTTTTGAGTTAGTATTAATACAGAAGCATGTATATATATATATACACAAACATATGTGTGTGTATATATATATATATATACACACACATTTTTTTACCTCAATTTCACTTCATCTATAATTAACCATACATAGCAGACTTTCTATTACAAAGGCCTATGCACTTAAACTTTAGTAATAAATTCAAAAATCCAATACCAATCAATTACTTAATTTTTTCAAATTATGCAAATAGCAAAAAGGTTACCTGGGCTGAATTCAGATTCTCAAAGCTTTATCTACTTCAGTTTCAGGTCATTTTCAAAATCAGAATGGGCCTATTTTCTATATCTAATTGCATGCAGACAAATCCTATGGTAACAGCTGAACTTAGAAGAATTCACTTCCAAATTGCAGAAATTATCATTATTATCATTATTATTGCTGTCATTTGCACACCCATCAATGTATAATCTGGAAGTACTTTAAATGGTTGAAAATGTGATAAATTGACATTAATGAAATAGGATAATCAAATACTTAATATTTCAATCCTTACATGCATGCCCACACATACATGTGCATACACACACAATGTCACTTTGAAAGTAAAATGAAAAAACATAATTATCATAATATTAAAATTGAGTAACTGTGGTCAAAGAAAATCTAGGAACACGAAATGTATACCTTGATCCTGGTCTCAGAAGTGACTAAACTAGATCTTAAATCAGCATCTGGTAGAAAATAATTCTAAAATTGAGGGATGCAGTAATGATAAAGCTCTGCTTTTGGCAGCATACAAAGAGGTAGAATATAAACACTACTGAGAAATGCAGTTGACAAATAGGAAGTAAAACCTTTACTAAGCATGTAACTCAAATGTGCTTGATGTGATTGTGGACCATCTTTGGCCAGCAAGCATCCTAATACAAAGCTATTTGAATGCTTGCACAGTCTGGGTGTTTGAATGTAATATGAAGTAATTTCAAATCCCTGCTACTTCTGCCATCAGTCAATCTTATGCTTATTATATTCATTATATATCTGCTGCAGACTTTTAAGGAAATGGGGTTTTAGAGAAAAAAATAAAATGAAATGAAAATTTTAAATGTACAGTAAGCACAAAGAATACATTGAAGACATGACAGAAGAGACAGATTAAGCTTATTAATTTTTGAGTGGTGATGAAGTACACCTCATTTGTTTACAGGTAGCTTTACTCAAATTGTAAACAAAGACAAACCAGGCCAGTCTTCTTAGCAAGGTGCTGAAAAATGATCGGGGAAAATCTTCTTTTTTCCCTAACTTGATTAGGTTTTTTTTGCATATGTTTTGTGCTATCCATTATGGGATGTGATCTATTGGTACAAAATA
Source organism: Perdix hodgsoniae (assembly GCA_035772895.1). Lineage (NCBI taxonomy): Eukaryota > Metazoa > Chordata > Aves > Galliformes > Phasianidae > Perdix > Perdix hodgsoniae. The sequence continues at coordinate 15,793,946 of JAPSGF010000003.1, forward strand.
GCATTTTATAGAAGTGTTTTCTGGGCAGAGACATCAGCTAGAAAACACACTTTTGGATTGTTTATCTCACTATGTACTCAGTCTGAAATTTTATGCCTACTTCAAACTGAAAAGTATTTGTAAATTTGTTAAGTTTATCTAGCTACAAATTGTTCCAACTCCTGTGTAAAGGCTGTGGTACAGCATTTAGGTATATTTAGGTTTTAACATTAGAATTTAGGCATCTTCACTGCCCTTGCTAACACAATCTAAAGAAAAATCATCATCCTGACTGTTGAGAAACAGCCTAGTGGGGAGCCCATATGCTACTTCATTCACATTTGTTCAGTGATGTGGCAGTGATATCTATATCTATATCCAAGTCCCTGATTATTTAGGCTGTAGGATAACTACATGCAGGGAAACGTTTCTGTACAGAAAATAAGTATTTTGCTTTTGTTTTTAAAGACAAAATAGCACTGCTGTACACTTTGAATCTGACCATAATTTCACACCACAAAAATTTTAGTACCTTAAATGTTATCTGCAATCAGATATTTATCAGTATATTTCAGTATCCCCTATATGCAATCTTTTGTGTTTGATGTAAAATTGTTCTTGCAGAACATGTAACATTTTATTTAATTGATGGTTAAGATTTATGAAACTGACAGGTTAAATAGGGCAGCCTGGAGCCTGTTACTGGATCCAGAGATTTGATAGCTGAATCACACTGAAAATTCCCACTGTGATTTGCAAGTTTTTTGGAGGAGAGTGAATTTTATTACAAGGGGGAAAATCATTTCTTTTTTTGCACAATCTTAATAAAAAGGACTTATTCTAATGAAATTCCCCACCTGTCTTGTGAGTTCCCCACCCATGACTAACAGTGGAGAAGTTGACTGCCTACGAATTTCTTTGTTAGCCCAGAGGGGTTTGTACCAGCAGGGAACACTTGAAGAACAAGACATGCTTCTCCTTTCACTTGCTGCAGCATCCCTGGAGGCCCTGTGTGTTAAAGTACCTTACTCTAGAAGTGAAAGAGTTGAAGTGCTCCTTCAGCTCTGTAGACAGGGACCCCCATGAACATAATTTGGACTACAATTAGTGGTTGCAATGTTCAGGCTCCATTACCCGGTACAATTCCATATTATAGTTACTGTCTCCTCTGACTTTTAGATTCACTTTGAGTCAATTGTCTTCTGTCTTCCACACGTTTTGTTTCAGAAAATAAAGGCTTTGATTTTTGCTTGCATTGCACAAATGCTGCTAAGCAACATTCCTGGATTTAAAAGTAAATTTAATCCTTTTGAAAAAAAGATGACATGACACTGATTCTATTTCTGACAAAGTGTTAAATGGCATCTTTAGAGGTATTGTAAACATCAAGGGCAAATTTAAGCCTTATTAAATGCACATAATTGAGGGCACAGTTCTCATAGATCTGCTCTTGGACTACACTTTTCCTGAAGTTCCTGATTATTTTAATAGGATTGTAGCTATAAACTGAGCAAGAATAAATTCATACAAATCAAATGCATTGTAAAGGGAAATACGTGTTCTTACCTCATACTTAGTTTAAAAATAAATGTCTAAAAATTTACTCTTTACTCTTACTTTTCAAATTTATTTATATCTATCTATATATTTAAATGCCATAAATATTGGAAATAAATCTATTTCTTATATGTTAATTATAACAAAAGTTAACAAATTTGAAAGTGGAGAGGAAAAGAAGGAAACGATTTCTGAGACACAGCTCTGTGCCATGAAGATTAAACAGAACTAAAGAGGGAACACTTTTTTTTCTTCTCTTAAACTGAGGTCAGTATTAAAAGCCACTTTTCAAGCTCTTTTAGAACATTCTACTTTAAGAAAATTTCTATTTTAAGAGAATATTGTGCTACAAGGCCCAGGCTCAATTAAAATGATTTTTTTGGCTTTTTTGAGAATTTCTATTTAATCTCCGTGGCACTGTGCTGACCTGCATAAAGATGGGAAAGCTACCTCTTAGCTTCAACATCTATTCCTGTAACACAGCCTCAGCAGTCAGTTTCTAACAGTTCTTCTGACAAAAAGACTTCTTATAGAACACTTTATCATTTAATAGCCAAAATAGAAAAGAAGAAAGGACATTCTCTAAGTCCAAGCCTCGCTGCAGTAATTCTAAGTGGTCCCTACACAGTGTCCTCGGTACTAGGAAGAGGGATTTTTAGAGGAAAGTATCCCTGTAACATATTTTCATTAGCCGAAGAAAGCTTGCATAGCATTGCTCTCTGTAGCTGTTATTGGTATTGATATTTGCGTATAAATAATAGCTTTCTATATCAAATCCTATTTTACTAATATTTTCAGTGAAACTGCTGTTGCAAGAGTTACAGGAAGCTTAGAACTGGACTGGCTATCTAAAAATATATTTTCTACTTGGAGAAATTTTGTCTAGTTAAGTCCTATTTTAGAGGATGGCAATTCTGAAGCTATTCTATAGGATTCAGTGCTAGAAGGATTCTCCTGGGTCCTCCACCTGTCTCCTGCTATTACAAACAGGCATGTCTCATAATCTTTTTGATTAACTGTATTTCACCTAAAAATAGTTGAGTCTTCTGTCTGTGCTGTTTTAAAAATAAAAGCATTCTAAAATCCACTGACTTGAGCATATGGTACAAAAGCTTTCTGCTCTCTTGAATAAACTCATGGCCAGCCACCTACTCATGCTTGTGGCATCCAAGCAAAACTGTGTTAGTTTCCTCAATGACGGTTTTTTTTTTTTTTTTTTTTTTTTTCTTATCCTTTCTTAATGTAATTAATGCACATATTAAAATGGTTGTCTTAAATTTCAACTTTGAAAAGACTTTATGTTGATATCTGCCATTTCAGTGTCATTGCTTATATGGAATCATAGAATTGTAGAATATCCTGAGTTGGAGGTGATGCACAAGGATCATTGAGTTCAACACACAGCTTCACAAAGATAGCCCAGAATTCAAACCTGATGTCGAAGTGTGCTGTCCAAACACTGATGGAGCACTGGCAACTCAATTCTGTGCCCACTGCCCTGGGCAGGCTGTTCAATGGCCACTGACTGCCCTGTGATATAGAACCCGTCTGTAATCCCCAGCTGCCCTTCTCCTGACACAGCTCCATGCCATGCCCTTGGGCCCTGTTGTCACAAAGAACAGAGCTCAGTGCTCATAGTAGTGAGTTAGTAGCTTCCATTTTCAGAGAACAAATTCCACTTGCCATTCCAACTTCACTTGTTCTTCTTCATGCTGTCATGTTCACTGAAAACTGTGGATGCTTTGTATTTAACAGAAGTCACTTTTATTTTCTTGTTTTGTAGACAAATTCAAGATATTTTTTGCAGTTTAAATTTAAATATTGACCTAACTTTGCATTCGAACTCCTCTCCTCAACTCATTAGCTTTTGTTGGAAGTACTGTTAATCAATAAAGCTATGGTAATAATTCTGGATTTTATCTAACTTTGACTTTTATCTAAACAAATACATCTCATGTCACACAGAGAGACTATAAAAGTACAGATTGGTATATATTTGGGAAGTTCTTATGTGTGATAGACCCTACAGCCTCCTCAGAGAAGTAAGACTGGCAAGAGTGACTTATGTCTTGACCTAAAATTATCGTAATGATCTTTGATAAACATTTGCATAAAGTTAACTACCACTGAATTTGTTTTAAACTTACCAAGTATATTTGTTCTAAACCTACTGCACATTAGTTCTGAGGTAAAAGCTTTTTGCAAAAGTCCCTAGCCCCGTTTTATGCATGATGATGAAATTGGAGGATACTATGTAGTTGCTGAGTATTAGTTTTTCCACCACTGCAGTAAGCATGTTTTGGCTTATACTGAAGTGTATGCCTTTGTCCCTTTCTAATCAAGGAAATAGATACTAATGGAAATGTTTCAAAAGTAACAGAGCAATCCGTCAAAACAGTTTCTGCTAACTTCTCCTGCTTCAAAATATAATCTCTTCTAAAACTTGTGAAAAAAAATATATATAGATAGATATTCAAAGTACACACAAGAACTCAAGTTAGTATTGAATTTATCTCACTGGACTCAGCTAGGAGAAAGATAATTAAATATAGAGATTTGATTGTGTTATCTTTGCAGCTTAGAAAATCTTATAAGAAGATCAAAATTATGAAAAAAAAAAAGATATTGTACTTAATCAAAAAATAATAGATTAATAGATTAATCGTTAAAACATTAACTGCTAGGGTAAAACTGTCCATGCTAACCAAAGAAGAGATCATAAGTGAGATGAATAGTAACCTCTAATCAGTCAGCAGTAAGTAAGATTTTTGCGAAAAAAAACAAACGCCTATCTCTTGAACAAATCAGTCAAACAGGAAACCCCTGAAACTTTTGAAAGGAATACAAGGAACAAAATCACCCCCACTGTAAGGGCAGAACAACTCTGAGACTGACTGATGCAACTGAATGTGTAAAGGTATATGGGGCCGGACAGCGTGCATGCCAGCATACTAAACAAGATGGCTGATGTGGTTCTCAAGCCATTCTCCATCATCTTTGAAAAGACTTGGCTCTCAGGTGAAACTCCTGGTGGCTGGAAAAAGAAGCATCATTCCTGTTTGTAAGAAAAGGAGGAAGGCCTGGGCAACTACAGGTCTGTGAGCCCCACTGCCTGGGAAGGTCATGGAACAGACTCTGCTGGAAGAGATGTTAAGGCAGACAAGGGATGAGCAGGTGATCCGAGGCAGCCAGCATGGCTTCACCAAGGGAAGTTTGTGCCTGACCAATCAGGGGGCCACTCTTTCTGTGAAAGAGTGATGGCTTCAATAGAAAAAGCAAAGGCAACTGATGTCATCTACCCAGACTTGTGCAAGGACTTTGACATGGCCCCTCACCACTTCCTTATCCCTGAATTGGAGACATGAATTTGAACGTTGGACTATTCTGTAGAGAAGGAACGGGTTGGAAGATCACAGCCAGAGGGTTGCAGTCAATGGCTTTCTGCCAGATGGAGGCCAGTGATGACAGGTGTCACTCAGGAGTCTGTCTTGAACCTGTTGCCTCTTTAATATCTTTATCAGTGACACAGATGATGAAGTTGGCTGCACCCTCCACAAGTTTGCTGATGACACCAAGATGAGAGGTGCAGTTGATACAGCAGAAAGAAGGGATGCCTTACAGAGGGACCTTGATAAACTCAAAAGGTGGGCCCATGTGAACCTGGTAAGGTTCAGTAAAGCAGAGTGCAAGTTTTTGCATTTGGCTTGAAGTAATCCCAGATATGTATGCAAAATGGCATAGTCCTTGAGAGCTGCCCTGCCAAAAAGGACTTAAGAATCCTGATATGAAAAAGACTTAATGTGAGCCAGCAGTGTATGCTTGCAGCCCAGGAGGCCAGTTGTATCCTGGGCGGCATCAAAAGAAGGGTGGCCAGCAGGAACGGGCAGGTGGTTGTCCTCCACT